>OY728131.1:134808107-135433107 GCA_963277665.1 Viscum album | reverse complement strand
TGTTATGATATCATATATGGTTCACTTATGACATTATATTACCCGTTCTTTTGTAAATTCCATGTTAAAGAAGCGTTTTGGGTAAAATCGTTTCATTTATCGTAGGTGTTTTGACTTGTTGTTCTTGACATAATTATTACTTATATCATGATTTACTTACTTCCAGAATATAAAATATGATTTATATATCATATATATTCAGTATATATATATATATAATAGGTAGATAAATAAAATGAAAAACACCGTTCATGGAGACGGTAGTCCGTACGTACGCATGAACGCTGTTTTCCTTTCCTTATTGTCTTGAAATGGAAGTAAGTAGATGACATACATATGTATATATATACATAAATCCAGTAGCTTTATAATGTCATATATTTCATTATTATTTCTTATATATACATTATAATCATTCTTAAATGGTTAACATGGAGAATGAATCTCATCGCGTCGTGGAGACGGTATTCCGTACGTACGCACGAGCGATGATATCATTTCTATAAATATTGAATTGAATTGGAGTGTATTATACAATATATCAGAATCAATATGTTGTTGTAATAACTATGTATAGTTATTCTTTACACCATTATACCCATCCATGTAAGGTGGTGGTGGAAAATAGATTACACCACGGCGTGGAGACGGTATTCCGTACGTACGCACGCGCGGTGATTTCTTTTTCCGTAGGATGGATAGATGGTGAAATAAGGTTGTTTCATACTTATAATAACATATCAGTATATGTGTGATACTGATGTTATTACTTCATAATGAAACAACCTAAGAAGAAGAAGTGGAAGAAGAAATAAAGATGAAAGAATTGGTAACGGTAATTACCTCTTCTTTGAAGTGCCTCTTTGAGACCTCCTCTTAGGGCACTAGAATTGGTCTTTGAGGAAGACCAGAACCTCTAGGATGTTTCTAGGGAAGTGGAGAGGAGAAAATGGCAGGGGTTGGCCGAGCTTGAGTGCTCAAATTTGTGTGAGGAGGAGTGGGAGGAGGTGTCCTTTTATAGGGGAGGAGAGGGGCACCTTAGGAATATCTCAAAATATTATTTTATATTAAAGTCAAAATCGGTTTATAATGGTTCCAAAGGGTCTTATTTCGAAGATAAAGTGGGTATGGGTCGAAATCCTATCAACCAATAGGATTTAGACAAGTTTAGGGTATTATTTTAACCTTATCAATTAGATTTAACTCTAAGTTAATTAATTTAACTTTTACCGTGTCTTTTTGTTTTCTTTCACTATATGGTTAATACACTTACTATAACATGCCAAAAGAACCCCACATTGTTTATTATTAATATATATATCCTTATCTAAGTCATTTGGCCGAACCTTAGATTTTTAGGAATAAAATAACAATTAATAATATAATATTTGATTTAAAAACTATTTTGTGTCAATTTTGACACTATTTGATATATGATTTTTGTGAAAGTCATAAAAGAATTATATGTTCGAACCAAGTTAATTAAATCAACACTAATATATCATAGTAACCTAGAAAATTAGTGGAATTCATAAAAAGACTTAAATTACATTTATTTTGGTATTTATATTATCAATTATGTCAATATTTCATTAATAAGATAATTACTGCATCATTTTTGTGTCATAAATAAATTATATTATTTGATGTCTAAAAATTACAAATAAAATACCATCATGTAGGAAATCTTTTTAGCTTTCTAATGAATATTTAAAATCGAATTTATCTTATGTATAACCCTATATTAAAAATGATTTACTTATTAAACTTTGATTTTAACTATTTTAACCCTTCTTTAAATAAATTAATAATAAATGTCCTAATCTAATCCAAGTGGGCCTAAATGGTCATATTTTATTCCTAAGTTTGTTTTTGGTCGAATTACACTTGTCCAATAGAATTAGGACATGTGTTAGGGTAATATTAATATCATATTTACCCTTAGTTACCCTATTTACTATTAACCGTGGTAAAAATAGTAAAAAGTTACTATTCACCAAAAAATTATTTTCATCTCATTGAACCACATTTTAGTCCTTGATATTAACCGTGTCTCTCAGATTTTTGAAATTCCATTCACAGAAGCGGTAAAATTAAGTTTTATGCAAAATTCAGTTTTTAACCTACCACTTAGTAGTTTCACTATTCATCAAAAATTGATGTTTTTCAGAACAATGCCAAAATTTCATCCCAAGCTATATTTCATATTCCGAATTCAAAAATGAAGTCTATTTTACCAAATTCATAACATAAAAGTTTCATTAATTAATTTTATAATTAAATCCCGCTGTTAAAACAAATAGCGTGTTTTTAAGAAACAATATCTATCAAAAGATTGACACTTGTTTATGTCTAGTTTAAATGTGAAACTACATCCAATGACCAACATTGTATTAAATTGTAAAAATATATTCTAAATATACTTTAAAACCACTCAAATTAATTATTTATCACTATTAATTATTTCGATTAAAAAAGTTGTTTTTAGTAATTTTCACTATTCATCAGAATATGAAAGTTATCCGAAAAGTACCAAAATTTCACCTTAGGCTAAATTCGATACTCCGAATCCAAAAATAAAGTTCATTTTGAAAAATAAGATTTACTAGATTTCAAAAAGTGGTTATTACTATTCATAACGGCTAGTTTTAATAATATTTTTATAGCATATCGTTGTTTAGTGAAACTCGATATTGCGTATTACACACGCTATCGAGGAAGGTCGCGATTGCGTGTAATGCAAGGCAAGTCAAGGATGCGTGTTGTGCAAGCTCCTTTTGGTGTAGCGTACAACACAAGACTTTAATAAAATTAAAAAGAATATTTTTTTTATAAAATCTTGGGCTGTTACAACCTAAACTTGCGATAGTGGAGGTGGATGGAGTTCCTTTGGGACTAAAACTTCCAGATTTCCTACACCTAGGGGAAGGGGAATTTGGTGGCTGATTACCAGAGTAGAAAGTCATAGAATTATATGGTTTGAGAATCATCAGATGCTTGGAAGGTGATGCGGGAGTTAGTTTCCTTGCACCTATATGAAAAGGTTGATGGTGGTAGAGGCTGCCTATTTCAGATGAATGTGTAGTATTCCTTGGTACAACAAGTTGACAAGTCTTAGTGGGGGGACATAGAGGCTGAATTGATGCTCGATTGTGTTATCCAAGGTAATGCTTTGAAAGGATGGTCAGAAGATTATCAGAATCAGATGCCTTTCCGGGGGAATTTGTATGTCTCAGAGATGATGCATGGGGAAGTTCTCAGTGAGTTCCATAACTCACCCCTTGCGGTACAACTAGGATTTTTCAAGATGTACTGAGGCATGAGGATTTAGTTTTGGTGTCCCGGGGTGAAATGGGTAGTGGTAGGGTTTGTGGAAAAGTGCATCGTGTGTCAGTAGGTGAAGGTTGATCACCATGTTTTGGGCGGTCTATTGCATCATTTATACATCCCATAGTGAATGTGGGATGACATATCAATGTATTTCATCATGGTACTACCTAGGGTTAAAGGAGGCTATGATTCTATCTTGGTGGTGGAAGATCGGCTGATGAAATTAGCTCACTTCCTGGAAATCAAGTAGTCGAGTATGGGGGATGCCTTAATACAGAGTTACGTGGATGAGATGGTGCAGTTACATGGAGTTTCGAGGTCCATAGTCTTAGATCAAGATACATGGTTTAACTCACAAGTTTGGAAAGGATTGCAACATTCTTCTAACACCCAGCTACACCTCAGCACTTATTTGCACCCTGAACAGATGGGAAGATAGATAGGATCATCTAGACATTTGAGGACATGATGTGGGCATGTGTTCTAGACTTCATAGGATTGTGGGTGTAACGTCCCAGTTCCAGGAGCCTCCCAGAGGTTCCCCATACCCGGTTGGTCACATGGCCTCAAGTGCATTTCCCCAAATGCCAGAGGCCGCCGACTAGCAACAAGGGCCTTGGGGGTGATAGTGGGGAAACTAAGACCTCATTGGTAGAGTACATAGCGGATGTAAACAAACATGCAATAGTGGAAGCAGTAAATATCCAACAATAGTAAAGAGCAGAACAATAAGACAATAAACAACTTGAGCAATGCATAATAAATGATGCATGATACATATGCCTCAGAAAAACTAATAAACAAGTCACAATGCTGAATACAAACAATACTGAACCAAGTACAAAATAAAAATATAACAGCTCCTCAGCATTGCAAGCCTAGGCTTGGTGTCATACTCTCCAGCTCCATAGCTAGTCAAGTACCTGAAGTGGAAGGGTGCTTGCCCTTATCTATACCTGCTACAATATAATCTATTTGGGACCGAAATCATGGCCCAAACAGGGTGTGAGACTAATCCCAGTAGGCAACCACCCAAAGATCTGTTCCTAACAATCAGTGAATATATGGTAGGTAAAAGTACAAAAAGCAGTAAACAGGAATATACTGAATAGTAAAAATTCACAGTTCCAATAACTAGCAACAACTAACAAGAAGCTATGAAAAAACAGGTAACCCTCTAGGAAGTACTCACAGCCATCACCTCTGGTCCTACCTAACAAGTACCAACAATCCTCTGGTCAGTTTACTCAGCAGAACCTCACCAGTTTGGTTATACGAAAATTTAAGACTTTATGAGGAAGCTCACTCGGTCAATTCCCCTTATAGTCTAAGGTAGTCAATGACTCTCTGAGGAAGCTCACTTGGTCAATTACCCTTATAGCCTCAATGTTAAGGACTCTCTGAGGAAGCTCACTCGATCAATTCCCCTTATATCCAAGGTCATTTAAAGACTCTCTGACGAAGCTCACAAAATCAATTCCTCTTATAGTATAAATTAAGCACGGTAATTCAAAGTAAAACAAAGACTATCTGAGGAAGCTCACATGGTTTATCCCCTTATAGTATAAAGAAGTCAAGGACTCTCCGAGTAATCTCATCCAATCAATCCTCTTATAGGCCAATGTAATCCTAGGCTCTCAGAGGAAGCTCAAACAGCTTATCCCCTATAGCCTAATGCTCAAAGACTCTCTGAGGAAGCTCACTCGGTCAATTCCCTTTATAGTCTACTACACCTAGTTCTCACTGCCTTGTGTTGGATAACGGTAGAGAAATGAAATATGGCCAAAGTTAACCTACGGAACTACATGGATAAACAGTCTACAGCATATCAAGCATGTCAGTATTCAAACTCTCCATCCTACAGTAACAGGTATGGAAAACAGGAAAACTATACAAACTAGATAACATGACCAAATGGTAATAAACAGAACATGTATGGGCAAAAAAACCCTCATCTTAACCATTCAACCTCTACACAGGCAAATAAACATGGCAGGAAGACAAAAAGGGTAAAACGGTAAATCACACAATACCTCGTTCAAGGGTATTGGTGGAATTTGCACAAAACTCAAAGACACTGAACAGAAAGGCACAAACCACCTACCTTGGCGTTAGGTGATCGATATATGTAAACCTCAATGCATGAATCACCTTATAATGTCATAGATCTATGAAAATGTATAAAATGTTCACCCCACGACAACATGGAAAAGAATAGGAATTGTAAATCGATGCTCTGGGAGAAGGAAGAACTCACCGATGTGATTCTAACGCAGCTGATGGTGTTTGATTTGGAGGACAGACACACTCTTGGGGGGTCTTCAAAGATCCATGGTCTTACGGTGCTCTCCATTGAATGGGACATAAAAGAAGTGTGTTCTGGTGATTAGACGTGACCCCAGTGCGTTTAATGAAAAAAAGAAAGTTTATGGCGTGTACTTTTGAAGTACACGGTGTGTACTCACCTTTTTCGTACTCCGCTTTAGGCGGCCTCCATGTCACCCCTACATGGCCATGTGTGTGGCCATGACACGGCCAGCACATGGCCTCTAGCGGCATCACAGTACACGGCGTCTACTCATAAAATACACGGCGTGTACTTCAAAAATTTCTATATTTTCCTCTTTTTTCTCAAAAATGACCAAAAAAGGAAAAACATACCTGAAAAGAATATCTCGGTTCTTACAAACTTCCCCCCTTAAAAAAATTCGTCCCCAAATTTCACTAGCACGACGTAGAAGAAGAAACATCGAACAATTCCGGCCACTGAGCTCGTACATCAGCCTCCCTCTCCCATGTCTCGTGATGTACTCGCCCATGCTGCCCTAGCACTCGTACCAGAGGAATGGACTGGTCAGGGAGAACCTTTGTACTACGATCCACAATCTGGATAGGATGCTCCTCAAAGGATGCATCTACTTTGAGCTCAACCTCCTCAGGTTGAAATATATAAGACGGGTCTGAAAAGTAACATTGGAGCTGAGAAACATAAAAAATGTCATGCATATCCCGATACCTCTGAGGTAACTGCAGTCGATAGGCAACCATCCCAACTCTCGCCAACACCTCAAACAGTCCAACGTACCTCGGTGAAAACTTACCCTGTCTTCTAATCCTCTTGTGTCCCAACCTCAATGTGACACGCAGGAAAACCTGATCAATCACGTAAACTAGGTTAATTAAATGGATGCTTAATTATTGAATAGACATAGCATGGAAATTAATTAATCACATAAACTCGGTTAATTAAATGGATGCTCAATGAATAAGAATCCTTGTGTGATCACCCTGGTTAACCAAACGATAGGAAGCAACTTGATAAATGGTGTGGATAAATCTTAAAACTCCCTTGTTTTGTTATGATAATAACCACATATGTTTTTATTGATTCTTGTGGAGTGATATGAATGGGGATGGGATCCCCTATTGTTCAGTTGTTGGTTTCTAGATCTGTGGCCCTGTGGGGCCATATGTTGGGGATTGGTTTGGATCTAGTACTTAGAGGGATATCACAAATACCTTTCCTTATAGTGAATTTACAATAGAATTGGGTGTGAATTCTTAAATTGTTGTTTGACTATTTTCTTCTTCATTCCAGTTGTTGTTTTGGCTTGTGTCTATGTCTGTTAGTTTCCTAGTAGTGAAGGAATGCTTGAATGGAATAACTAGAACATGATAACAAGAATGTGTGGTGCTCTAGTTGTGGTTGTTGTGATTTTTTCCATGAGTGAATAGTAATGTGGGTGTTTGTGTATGGGATGGTTTTGGAACCCTTAGGTTGGGTTGAGTGCTTGTTTACCAATATGTATAAATTTAGTTTCTGTGTTTCTTATTCACACCTCACCCAAGTTGAGCACTTCATGTCGAACACCCCCATTTCATGGGGGATGGTTTTTTTCCAATATCCTATTGGGTGGATGGTTACTAGCTCCTTTCTTCTCCCACTCCCGAGTAGCCCAGGACTCTTTGGGTAGGCTGTGATGTCCTGAGGTCCATTTTAGCCCAATTATCTTCAGGTTTGGTATGTTTTGGTGGTTGGCCTAGGTGTGTGTAGGCATGTTGTTTCTCAAGTGTCTTCAGGATGAGTCCTAGGTGTCTTCAGGAGTGGCAGTAATTGTTCTGGCCTAGGTGTCTACGAGCATTGTTACATATAGTTTCGGTGGCATAGGTGTCGGTGGGTGGGATACGTGCTTGAGGTTTCCCATAAGGTTGTTGTTGGGGCTGTAGTGGGACTACACTAAGAAATGGTGGGGGAGGTCTGACATATAGGATATCTTAATAACTAGTGGGAAAGTGATGCAGGGTACCCAAATATCAATGTGTAATTACTATTTCCTTACCAGACTTGCGTTATTTGAGGAGTGTTCCTTGGTGTGGTTGGGTGTATAGTTTCCTTGCTAGGTGTTTTGGTTACCTATACTTTCTCACAGGTCATTAGAATTCCTCCCCACTTGTGCATGTGAGATTTTGGTTTTCCCATATTGAGTGTACCTTTATACTTACCCTACATATATAAAACTCCTTTCAAGTTTCCAGGAGGACTTCAGGGACTGTGTGAGGCTATACAAGCTCAGATGTTGGGACAGTTGTTGTTTCCATTTTCATTTCCTTTGGTACTTTCCCTTTGGAGTTTTCTTTTACTTTGTAGGGTTTTACCTTTGATCATGCATATGGGAATGGGTTTTGTCTTTACGTTTACCTTCATTTTTAGAGTTTTTTGGGTTTTTACCATCATATCTTCCAATACTACTAAATAAAAATGGTAATAACTTCCATATTATGTGTGATTTTCTACCCTTGGTGGTAGTCACCACTCTAGGGCCTATTGAAGGTGGGACTCGGGGGTCATTTTCTCTCCTTCAACTTGAGGAAGGATGGGTCTAGCAGTTTATTGTCCGTTCCCTCATCTTGGTGAAGTGGGTCATGGCATAATGGTATCAGAGGTGATGTTTGAGAGACTGGATAGATCTAGGGGTTATTCATAGTAAATATTGAATGGGATGGTAGGTAAATAGTTTAAGGCAATATAAGTGGGTGAAATAGGCCAGGGAATACCGTCTAGGACATGGGATTTTAGGGGGCCCATGATCTGATGCAAGGACTCTGGACCTTCTAAATGACAAAGTGAGGCTACCCTGATTACAGGGTTGAGACCCTAGGAAAGGCACATGCATCATAATGACTTGTGTTATTGTGTGTTCTAGGTGTTATTGTAATTTAAATAAATAACAAGTTTCAGAAAAAAAAAATTAAAGAAACATTTTAAACTACTCAGGATTAGGCATTCCTTGTTTACCTTACAGTTGTGGAACCCAGATGATGACCACAAGTAGTGCGGGCGATCGAGGCCCAAGAGGTTGATCTGGCTGATCAGTGGATGACTGATTGAGAGTAGTAGGATGACCAGTGGTAGAAGACACTTCATTCCTTTCAACGGCAGACCCTTGTGAATTATGGGCGCAGCGTCTTAGACATGGAGACCAAAAGCTGGCTCGAGGAGTAGGTGATAGCTTTCAGCTTGATCCAGGATCCGACTGAGTACTGAGTTACATTGGCTGTCAATTAGATGAGGGGAGCATCATGTTATTGGTGGACTCGCTACCTCAGAGAGAGGATGTAAAGGGAGATTTTGTGGGCTGACTTTGAGAAGGAGTTTCGAGCAGAATTCCTTTCTTCTACGATGAAGGCTGAGAAGAGACAAAAGTTAATCTCCCTCCAGTAGGGGAGTATATCAATGAGGGAGTTAGGGATAAATTTCAAGGATCTCCTTCGCTTTTATTCAGACCGTTTTTTGGATGAGGAGTCTCATGTGAGGACTTTAGAGGAGGCACTATAACCTTCTCTTTAGTATACTATTACTCCATTCACTCTACCGATGTACCTGGCGGTTCAGAAGAAGGATAAAGTGGTGGAGAGGATGGACATGCTAGGAGGTGCACCGCAAGAGAGGTGTCGGATGGCTTCATCAAAGGGAAAGGTCGTTAGTAGCAAACCTCAAGCATCAGTTCCATCCAGGTTTTGGCCAATAGGGAGCAGGCCTAAGCAATTCCAATTTCGATCGCTTGGTCCTCACCCTTTCTCTGCGAGCCTAGGACCGAGGTGCTTCATCTTTGGAAGTTGTTTCCACCTTCAGAATCCATGTCCGAACTGAGTGTATTATAGTGGATGTGGGTAGGTACAAAACATCCCTCAGTAGTAGTTATTTCTATCTAGACCAATACAGCAGCCGCAGTAGGGATAGCGAGCTCCCACTCCTTCGAGATCAGATGTTGCCGGAGGAGGAAAACCTTCGGATTCTCCCCAGGGACCTCAATCAAGGCATGTTCTGGGAGTCAGTTGATAGCTGAAGGGTAGAGAATCTGGGCATCAGCACTTGTATGCCACAGAAGCTACAGTTCCAGCAGGGCTAGAGGTTGTTCGAGGTACGATCAACTGGTTTAGTACTCTTGATTTTTTTCTTATTTGATATAGGATATTCACACTCTTTTATTGCACTCCATCTAGCTCATTCTATGGGTCTATATGTAGAGAGACTTTCCATTCCCTTGGTATTAAGTATTCTAGTCAGAGGTCAGACCAACTTGTTTTATGTTTTCCGGGGATGTAGACTGATGGTAGGGCCACATTAGTCTAGTGGGGACCTTCTTTTGCTACAGATATAGACATATGATATCATCTTATGCATCAAATGGTTTTTATCTATGTGTGCCATTATTGACTACTTCCAAATTAGGGTCGTGTTTCAGATATGGGTGTCCAATGTGGGACTTCCATCGGTGAGTGGGGTTTCTAGGAGGGAAGTCGGGGAGTAGAGATCCATCTTTCTTTATTAGTTGAGCTGTTAGTGGAGTCAGAAGATGCAGAGATGGTGGAAGTCCTATGGGTAGTCATTTAATTCCTAAACATCTTCCCTAGAAAGGTTGTGACTCTACCCCCTCGATGCGATGTTGAGTTCAGGATAGACTTGCAACCTGGTGCCCGTCCAATTTCTATGGCTCTATATCAGATGGCGCCTTTTGAGTTGCAGGAGTTGTGGATTCAGATTGATGATCTGATTAAGAAGGGTTTCCTCCAACCAAGCATGTCACCATGGGGGGATCCAGTCTTGTTCGCAAAAAAGGAAGATGGCGGTCTCATGCTGTGTATAGACTACCGAATGCTAAATCAGGTGAAGGTTAAGAACCGTTACCCCCTCCTATGGATCGATGACCTTTTTGACTAGTTTATGGGAGCATGTGGGTTCTCTAAGATCTAAATTTGATTGTTATATCACCAATTAAAGGAAACGGAGGGTGAGATTTCAAAGATTGCTTTCAAGTGCAGATATGGGAACTTTGAGTTCGTGGTCATGTCGTTTGAGGTTATGAATGCACCTGCCATGTTTATGGGGCTCATGAACTCAGTTTTTTGCAATTGTATGGGATTTTTCCTAGTAATTTTTATTTACAACAACCTAATCTACTGAGGATTAGAGGAGGATCATGCCAAGCGTCTGAGGAAAGTTTTAGTGGTCCTCCGAGAGCTCCAACTCAATGTGAGGTTGTCCAAGTGAAAGTTCTAGACATGATAGGTGCACTTCCTAGGACATGTGGTGTCCCAGTAGGGAATAGCAGTGGACCCATATAAGGTCTAGATTGTTGTTTCATTAGAAACACCCAAGAATGTGGTGGAGGTTCGTAGTTTCCATGATCTAGAAGGTTACTACTGGAGGTTTGTTCCCAAGTTCTCTCAAGTTGCATCAACTTTGACAACCTTGACAAAGAAAGGATAGTCTTTCATATGGAGTGAGAAGTGCCCTGAAGCCTTCATCAATCTGAAAGGTAAGTTTGTTAGCTCCCCATTATTGAGGTTTCCAGAAGAAGGGGTAGTGTTTGAAGTGTTCTGCGATGCTTTGGTCCTAGGCTTGGGTTGTGTCCCGATGCAGCTGTGGGGAGTGATCTCTTATGGGTCTAGGTAGCTACGTCCTCACGAATGTAACTGTGCCACCCATGACCTAGAGCATGTAATCATATTGTTCGCACTGATTTGGTGGCAGCATTGCCTAATCGGGGAGTGCTTCGTGGTCTTCATAGATCACAATCTTTTGAGGTATATATTTACCATCGTGACATAAACTTGCGATAGCAGAGGTGGATGGAGTTCCTTTTGGACTAAAACTTAAATATTTCCTACACCTCAGGGAAGGGGAATGTGGTGGCTGATTCCCTAGGTAGGAAGTCACAGAAGGATATGGTTTGAGAATCATCAGATGCTTGGAAGGCGATGGGGGAGTTAGTTTCCTTGCACCTAGATGAAAAAGTGGATGGTGGTAGAGGCTGCCTATTTTAGATGAAGGTGTATTATTCCCTGGTACAACAAGTTGAGGAGTCTTAGTGGAGGTACATAGAGGTTGAATTGAGGCTTGGTTGTGTTACCCAAGGTAATTCTCCAAAAGGATGGTCAGAAGATGGTTAGAATCATATGCTTTTCTGGGGGGATTTTTTTTGTCTCAAGGATGATGCGTGGGGAAGTTCTCAGTGAGTTCTATAAATCACCCCCTGTAGTACAACCAGGAGTTTCCAAGATGTACTGAAGCATGAGGATTTAGTTTCAGTGGCCCGGGGTGAAATGGGTAGTGGTAGGGTTTGTGGAAAAGTGCATTGTGTGTCAGCAGGTGAAGGTTGAGCACCATGTTCTGGGAGATCTATTGTAGCATTTAGACTTCCCATAGTGAATGTGGGATGACATATCAACGGATTTATTTATGGTACTGCCTAGGGTTAAAGAAGGCTATGATGTTATCTAGGTGGTGGAAGACCGGCTGACAAAATCAGCTCACTTCATGGCAATCAAGTAGTCAAGTATGGTGGATAACTTAACACAGAGTTATGTGGACGAGCTGGTGCAGTTGCATGGAGTTTCGAGGTCCATAGCCTCAGATCAAGATACATGGTTTACCTCACAAGTTTGGAAAGGATTGCAACATTATTTTGAAACCCAGCTACACCTCAGCACTTCTTTCCACCCTGAAACAGATGGGATGATAGATAAGACCATCTAGAAATTTGAGGACATGATGCAGGCATGTGTTCTAGACTTCATAGGTTCATGGGTGTAACGTTCCGAATCCATAATCCACCCTGAGGCACCCCGTACCTGGTTGTTCACATAGCCTCAACCACATTTCCCCAAATCCCAGAGGCTGCTGAATAGCAACAAGGGCCTTGGGGGTGATAGTGGGGAAACTAAGACCTCATTGGAATAGTACGTAGAAGAAGTAAACAAACATGAAATAGAGGAAGTAGTAAATATCCAACAATATTAAACAACAGAAGAATAAGACAATAAAAATCTTGAGCATTTCATAATAAATTATGCATGATACATATGTCTTGGAAAAATAGCCAAAAAATTAACAATGCTGAATACAAACAATACTGAACCAAGTACAAAATAAAATGATAATAGATCCTCAGCATCACAATCCTAGGCTTGGTACCATACTCTCTAGCTCCATTGCAAGTCAATTACCTGAAGTGGAAGGGAGCTTGCCCTTATCTATACCTATAACAATATAATCTGTTTGAGACCAAAATCATGGCCCAAATAGGGTGTGAGACTAATCCCAATAGGCAACCACCAAAATATATGTGCCTAACAATTAGTGAATATATGGTAGGTAAAAGTACAGAAAGCAGTAAACAGGAACATACTGAATAGTAAACAATCCATAGTTCCAATAACAATCAACAACTAACAAGCAGTTATGCCCAAACTGGTAACCCTCTGGGAAGTACTCACAGCCATCCCCTCTGGTCCCACCTAACAATTACCAACAACCCTCTGGTCAGTACACTCATCCTAACCTCACTGGTTTTGTCATATGAAAATTTAAGACTCTCTAAGGAAGCTCACTCGGTCAATTCCCCTTATAGTATAAGGTAGTCGGGGACTCTCTGAGGAAGCTCACTTGGTCAATTCCCCTTATAGCCCCAATATTAAGGACTCTCTAAGGAAGCTCACTCGGTCAATTCCCCTTATAGACAAGGTCATTAAAAGACTCTCTGAGGAAGCTCACACAGTGAATTCCTCTTATAGTCTAAAGTAAGCACGGTAATTCAAAGTAAAACTAATACTATCTGAGGAATCTCACACGGTCTATCCCCTTATAGTATAAATAATTCAAGGACTCTCCAATCAATCTCATGCAGTCAATCCCCTTATAGCCCAATGTAATCCTAGGCTCTTTGAGGAAGCTCACACAATTTATCCCCCTATATCCTAATTCTCAAAGACTCACTGAGGAAGCTCACTCGGTCAATTACCTTTATAGTATACTATACCTGGTTCTCACTGCCCTTTGTAGGATAACGACAGATCAATGAAATATGGCCAAAGTAAACCTACGGAACTACATGGCTAAACAGTCTATAACATATCAACCATGTCAGCATTCAAACTCTCCATCCTACAGTAACAGGAATGGAAAACACGAAAAGTATCCAAACTAGCTAACATGACCGAATGGTCATAAATAGAACGTGTGTGGGCAAAAAATCCCTCATCTTAACCATTCAACCTCTACACAAGAAAATAAACATGGCAGGAAGACAACATGGGTAAAACGGTAAACCACGCAATACCTCGTTCAAGGGTATTGGTGGAATTTTCACAAAACTCAATGAATTTGAATAGAAAGGCACAAACCACCTACCTTGGCATTAGGTGATCGATATACCTGAATCTCAATGCTTGAATCGCCTTATAATGTCATAGATCTATAAAAATTTATAAAATGTTCAACCCACGACAACATGGAAAAGAAGAGGAATTGTAAAACGATCCTCTGAGAGAAGGAAGAACTCACTGATGTGATTCCAACGCAGCTGACGGTGTTTGATTCGGAGGAAGAACACACGCTTGGGGGCTCGTCGAAGATCCACAGTCGTACAGTGCTCTCGTTTGAACAGGACCTAAAATAAGCGTGTTCTGGCGATTAGACGCGACCACGGTGCATTTAATGAAAAAAATAAAGTGCATGGTGTGTACTTTTGAAGTACACGTCATGTACTCACCTTTTTTGTACTCCGCTTTAGGTGGCCTCCATGTCACCCCTACATGGCCATGTGTGTGGCCATGACACGGCCAGCACACAGCCTCCAGCTGTATCACAGTACACGGTGTGTACTCATAAAGTACAGGGTGTGTACTTCGAAAATTTCTAGATTTTCCTCTTTTTTGTCAAAAATGACCAGAAAATGAATGACATACCTGAAAAGAAGATCTGGGTTCTTACAAACTTCCCCCCTTAAAGAAATTCATCCCCAAATTTCACTAGCACGGCGTAGAAGAAGAAACATCGAACAATTCCAGCCACTGAGCTCGTACATCAGCCTCCCTCTCCCATGTCTCATACTGTACTTTCTCATGATGCCATAGCACTCGAACCAGAGGAATGTACTAGCCATGGAGAACCTTTGTACTGCGATCCGCAATCCGGATAGGATGCTCCTCAAAGGATGCATCTGCTTTGAGCTCAAACTCCTCAGGTTGAAATACATGAGTCGGGTCTGAAAAGTAACGTCAGAGCTGAGAAACATGAAAAAATTCGTGTGTAGCTCGATACCTCTGAGGTAACTGCAATCGATAGGCAACCGGCCCAACTCTCTCCAACACCTCAAACAGTCCAACGTACCTTGGTGAAATCTTACCCTATCTTATAATCCTCTCATGTCCCAACCTCAGTGTGACACGCAGGAAAACCCGATCCCCGACCTCAAACTCCAGAGGTCGTCTCCTCTAATTAGCATAAGACGTCTATCGAGGCTGTGTAGTAGCCATCCTCTTCTGAATCAACTCTATCTTCTCTGTGGTCTCCTGAACAAGACCAGGTCCCAGCAAAGCTACCTATCCTGCCTTCAGCCTACATAAGGGTGATCAGAATGGCCTACCATACAAAGCCTCATAAGGTTCCATCTAAATAGTTGTAGAAAAACTATTGTTGTAGGAAAACTCCACAAGAGGTATATGATTCTCCCAAGAACCTCCAAAATATATAATTCATGTTTAGATCATGTCCTCAATGACCTGAATTGTACATTCGAACTGGACATTAGTCTGGGGGTGGTATGTTGTACTCAGAAGTACCTGTGTACCCAAAGCCTTCTGAAGCCCCTTCCAGACCTAAGAAGTAAAACGAGCTTCCCTGTCTGAAACAATGAAGTGCGGAACTCCAGGTAGACGTACAATCTCTCAAATGTACAACCATCCCAACTCATCAACACTGAAGTTCTTCTTGATCCAAAAGAAGTGAGAGACATTTGTAAGCCTGTCAATTACAACCCACATTGCGTCATCCCCTCAAGGCGACCCCGGAAACCCGGTCACTAAATCCATCGCAACGTCGTTCCACTTCCACTCAGGAATGGGTAACTGTTTTAAAAGCCATGCTGGTCTCTGATGCTCCGTCTTCACCTGCTGACAAGTGGAACACCTCATGATGAACCCAAAAACGTCCCTCTTCATACCTGGCCACCAATACTGATGGTGTAGGTCAGGATACATCTTGGTGATTCCAGGATGAACTACCCAAACTGAGGAATGAAAATCCCACATTAGCTCTATGTGTATATCTACTGGCACCCATACGTGCCCCTGGAAGACAAGATCTCATCCTCACCTACGGTCTATCTAGGAATAGGGTCCTCTCTTGACACACTCTCCCTTAGGACTAGGCCTTCATAATCTGATAGATCCCTCATTCAAACTCGATCAAGAAGAGTAGAGTTAATAGAAACAAAAGAAATAAATGTCTACCCCTGACTGTCTTACACCTCTAAATGCATCTCAAAGAATAGAGTCATAAGCTTCCACTCACTGTTGGCCTCCTGAACTTCCTGTATCTGAGTCCTCATGCTCAACGCATCAGCTACTGCGTTGCCTTTCCCAGGGATATTGGAAAGCTCAAAATCCAAGTATTTTAGGTAATCAACCTACCTCAACTATCCCAAATTCAAATCATGCTGAGTGAAAATGTACTTTATACTTTTTTAGTCGGTGAAAACCACAAAATTCTCTCCTATAAGGTAATGTATCCAACAGCGTAAGGCATGAACAACTATTTCCAACTCCAGATCACGCATCGTGTAGTTCCTCTCGTGTGGCCTCAACTACCGAGACCTGTATGCAATGACTCCATCTCCCTGCATGAGCACAGCTCCCAGACTGATCCCTAAAGCATCATAGTAAATATTATAGCTCATTCCTGGCTATGGAAAGACTAGTTTCAATGCTAAATTCAACCTCCCTTTCAGCTCCTGAAAGGATGAATCATATGAATCTAACCACAAGAACTTTTCACACTTCATAGTTAGACCCTTCAGTGGTGCTGCTAAGCATGAAAAGTCTTTAATGAAGCATATGTAGTATCCAGATAGCCCTAGAAAACTGCTCACCTCAAATACATTCTTCGGATGCTCCCAGGAAACTACTGCTCTCAGTTTCTCCGGGTCTACTGATACACATGTCTCTGAGATCACATGACCTAATAAGTGAATCGGATCCATCCAAAAGTGGTATTTTGAGAGCTTAGAATATAACTGATGCTCTCTCAGTGTACTCAAAACGATCTTAATATGGGTATCATGGTCATGTTGAGTGTGAGAGTACACCAAGATATCGTCCATGATGACCACAATGTAGGAATCCAAGTATGGATAGAAAACTCGGTTCATCAGTTCCATGAAAACTGAAGGCGCTTTCATGAGACTGAATGGCATAACCATATACCCTTTAGACCATACCTGCTCTGGAAAGCTGTAAGAGGTATATTTGATGGTATAACGTGCAACTAATGATAACTGGACCACAAATCGATCTTCGAGAACACTCGGGCTCCTCAAAGTTGATCAAAGAGTTCATCAATCCACAGAATGGGGTATCGGTTCTCGACCGTCAACTAGTTCAACTTCCGATAATCCACACATAGCCTAAGAGTACCATCTTCCTTATTCAAAAAAAGGACAGGCAAACCCCAAGGAGAATTACTGAGTTGGATGAAACCCTTTGCCTGCAACTCCTCTAACTACTTCTTGAGTTCCTGCAACTCAGGTTTAGCCATTCTATAAGTAGTAATGGACACTGGTGCTGCTCCTAGAACAAGCTCAATCGAAAATTCTACCTCTTCATCTAGAGGCAAACCTGAAAAGTCCTTTGGAAAGACATCCCTGAAATGATCCACCACTGGAAGAAAGAATAACTATGAAGTTCCCTGATCATCCAGATATAGACTAGAAATATGTGTTATTACTCCTCCTAACCCATGATGCTATGGTCCCTCTCTACTTTCCTGGACATCCCACTCGCCCTTATGAAGAAAATATCCACCCTCTGGTGATATGAAACTCATCCAGCGGTGATAAAAGTTGATGACTGCCTGGAAGGGAACAAGCTATTCCATTTCAGAAATGACATCATATCTCGTCATCTCTAGGACATAGAGGTCCCATAAGAAGTTACATCCACCAACCTCTAGAGGGCACTCCTTGCACTTCCATATGCCAGATGTCCTCATCCCCAACGATGTGTCAAGAATAAAGATATCGACATGAGAAAAGATGCAGAGCCCAAGGCTCTCCACAATAGTAACAGAGATAAAGCTATGGGAAGCCCCTATGTTGAAAATGGAAGAAGATAAAACTGAGGCTACTAAGATCATACCTCAAACTATTGAGAGTCCGGGATCCTACTATTGCTGGGTCTGCTCCATTGAAAACGTCTGGCCTGCTCCATAGCCCTGTGAACCGCCCTAACCACTCTGAGCTGATCCACCCTATTGTCGCTGAAGGACCAGCGACTGACTACCCCTGCCATGAAATCCACCTCGGCCTGAATAGCCTGAAGAAATCCAGTTCCCTAACTGATGAGAAGCTAGTGTTGATGCTCCCAAACATGGGTTCATAGAAGAACCCCTGTCTCTAGATGATAGAGAGAAAAACTAACAGAAATGCTAGAGATGTCCCATCTTACAGCAATATCGCCACTCCATCAGGTCTCTCGGGAAATGTGGCCTTGTATTTATACTCCTCCCGCACAGGTATCACGCCATGTGGCTACCAGAAAGTTCATCCTGCCTACTCTTATCTCCTTGTACAGTCACCCTGCGGCGCTTCCTGCTATCAGCTGGAGGAATACTAACTCTAAATGTCAAAATGCCCTAGCTCACAGCTCCAGAATCCCTCAAATTGTACTCAGTAATTAGCACCTCATTGACGATAGAGGATATCTAAGTAAACCTAAAGATATTCACCAGGGAATTGATCTCCTACCTGAGACCATCCTCAAACTTCCTAGCCAGGAACAACTCATCAAATCCTAGAATAGGCGTGAAACATTGTAGCTCTGTGAAGCGAGAGGAATACTCCAAAATAGAAATGGTACCCTACTCCAGGCTCATGAACTCTTGGGCTCGATCGGCCTTAAGGTATCTGGGTAGAATAAATTGTAAAAGATAGGCTGGAACTCCTCCCAAGCCATATTTGGGTGGCGTCCCGCCTGAGAGATGACATCCCACCACTTCTTGGCAGTGTCTTGGAGCATGTAGGTTTTGAGCTTCACCCTCCTCTCTGGTGGTACCTCGGGATGCTCAAAGATCTTCAGCGTGGCTTTGAGCCACGACTTTGCAGTCTATTTTACTCCTTCCCCTAATAATGTGGGAGGATGCTACTGCTAGAAAACCCACGTCAAATCTTCCATCGACGGGGCAGGAGTCGGCGCTCCCTGGAAGTTCTGCATCATCCTCAGAAAACCCTCCCTAAACTACACATCAACACCTAAAAATGGTATAACTACTGGTGCCAAGTCTATCACAATAGGAGGATCTCCAGGAAGTCCCTGATCATCCATATCATGCAACTGATCACTTTCCTGCAACTAGTGGCCAACCGGAGGACATCTAGGTGGCATGACTCTGCTATCTCAAATTCACACATAGATTCAAGAGTATCAAGGACTGAATACTTAAGTCAAAAGAAGAAAACTGGTGAAAGAAAGCATTCATGTTAAGAAAAGCATGAATACATGGCGTGTATTTCCCTTACACGGTGTGTTCCCTTAAGTCATTCACATGGGTGTGTACTCCCACCAAAACTGGTCATGTAACACCCCAAAACACACGGTGTGTTGTCCTAGAACATGGCGTGTACTTGAATCCCCTTTTCGTATCCAGGTCCTTCTACACGGTTAAGCCACAGGGCTCTCCTAAGACAAGACTACACAGCGTGTTCAAGGATGACACGACGTGTACTAAACAAGCCTCACCTGGCCCCTGTTGTTAGTGTCATGACCCGAAACACAGCTGACACTACACAGCGTGTTCCAAATGGACATGGCGTGTATGTGAAAGGACAACACTGACCCATGTTTTTCATGACACAGTCAGGTACCTAGTTCAGACTACACGGCGTGTTCAATGCGGACACGGTGTGTATAGCTTAAGGTATTATCTGTCTATGTTGTTGGATACACGGGCAGACACAGGGTCGACACAACATGACGTGTTTATCTGGTACACAGCGTGTTCCCACTGGACCTTTCCCATCCTGCATCTCTGCCCACACGGCCTACGACACGGTCAGAGACTTCATGGTGTGTACATAAAGTACCCAGCGTGTACTTAAGAAAAACAATTTCTTCCCGAACATAAGAACACATGGTGTGTACTTAACACTACGCGACATGTATTCTATGATTTTACAGACAGTAAGCCTCATAAAATACTCTGGAGCCCAGAAAAACACTGAAATGAGCATTAAAAGTGCCAAATTCTGATCTGTGAGGGCTCATACTCTCCATGAATCAAAGCTTGACATCTTATAAATGTTATAACAAGACAACAAGGCGATGATCCACCATATTCTGGTCCATGAGGGCCCATAACACCTCAAGAACCAAATTTTGGCATTCATCTAGAAAAATCCTTACACAAACAATACCATATCAAACAACATGTATTTTATCAAGGCATCTATCACAACAGCATGCATATTCTACACAACATCTATCACAACAACATGAAATCGCGAATGCATCCTAGATGGTATGGCAAGAATTCATGACATGTGATTTCTAGCACGTGCCTATATAATGCATGAGATGTCATACCCTCATCTCATTGGGTGGAAATAGAAATAAAACCCCAATATCATCAACAGTAATACCACAATACATGTGAGTCACCCAACGGTGAAAATCAAATCAACTGTAAAATTGAAAAATCAGAAAAATTACAATAAAAGAGGTAGATTGTCTTTTCCATGTTCATGGGTTAGCTACTCCCTAGAACAACATATTACCAAGTACCTATTACATCATATCCCTGGATATAGGCTCCAAACTATAATTCAATATAAAATAATTCCTCTGATACTACTTTGTAATGTCCTGGTTCTAGAAGCCACCCAGAGGTGCCCCGTACCCGGTTGGTCACATGGCCTGCAGCGCATTTCCCCAAACGACAAAGGTTTTCGACTAGAAGTGAGGGACTTGGGTGTGATAGTGGGGAAACAATGCCCTCACTGGTAGAGTACACAGCGCAAGTAAATAAACATGAAATAGCGGAAGCACTAAATATCCAACAACAGTAAATAGTGGAAGAATTAGACAATAAACAACTGGAGAAATGTATAATAAATGATTCATGATACATATGTCTCATAAAAACCACCAAACAAGTCACAATGAAGAATACAAATAGTTCTGAACCAATTACCAAAGAAAAATATAACATCTCCTCAGCATCTCAAGCCTAGGCTTGGTCCCATGCTCTCCATCTCCATAACATGTCAGGTACCTGAAGTAGAAGGGTGCTTGACCTTATCTATACCTGCAATAATATAATCTGTTTGGGCCCAAAAGCATAGCTCAAACAGGGTGTGAGACTAATCCCAGTAGGCAACCACCTGAAGATCTGTGCCTAAAAGTTAGTGAATATATGGCAGGTAAAATTACAAAAAGCAGTAAACCGAAACATATTGAATAGTAAACAATCCACAGTTCCAATAACAAGCAACGAATAACAAGAAGTTATGCCAAAATAGGTAACCCTATGGAAAGTACTAACATCCATCCCCTATGGTCCTACCTAAAAAGTACCAACAACCCTCTGGGTAGTACACTCAACCTAACCTCACTGATTTGGTCATATGAAAATTTAAGACTCTTTGAGGAAGCTCACTCGGTCAATACCCCTTATAGTCTAAGGTAGTTAGGGAATCTCTGAGGAAGCTCACTCAGTCAATTCACCTTATATCCTAGGTCATTCAAAGACTCTCTGAGGAAGCTCACATAGTCAATACCTCTTATAGTCTAAAGTAATAAAGGTAATTCAAATTAAAACAAAGACTCTCTAAGGAAGCTCGCATGGTCTATCCCCTTGTAGTATAAACAAGTCAAGGACTCTATAAGGAAGCTCACACAATCAATCCCCTTATAGTCCAATGTAATACTAGGCTCTCTGAGGAAGCTCACATAGACCATCCCCCTATATCCTAATTCTCAATGACTCTCTGAGGAAGCTCACTCGGTCAATTCCCCTTATAGTCTACTACACTCTGTTATCAAGACCCTGTGCAGTATAACGGCATAGCAATGAAATATGTCCAAAGTAAACCTATAGAATTACTTAGAAAAATAGTCTACAGTATATTAATCTTGTCAGGATTCAAAATCTCCATCCTACAACAACAGGTATGGAAAACAGGCAAAGTAGCCAAACTAGATAACATGACCAAATGGTCGTAAATAGAACATGCATAGGCAAAACAACCCTCATCTTAACCATTCAACCTCTGTACGGGAATATAATCATGGCAAGAAGACAACAGGGGTAAAAAGTTAAATCACGCAATACCCTGTTCTAGGGTATTGGTGTAATTTTCACATAACTAAAAGAATTTTAATTAAAAGGAACCAACCACCTACCTTGGCATCAAGTGATCAATATATGTGAACCTTAACACTTGAATTTCCTTAGAAAATCATTGATCTATGAAAACGTATAAAACGTTCAAGCCACAACAACTTGGAAAAGATGAGGAATTGGAAAACGATGCTCTAGGAGAAGAAATAACTCACTGAGGTGATTCCAATTCAACCGACAGTGTTTGATTCGGAGGAAGGACACATGCTCGGGGGCTCGTTGAAAATCCATGGTCGTACGGTGCTCTCGGTTTAATGGGGCCTAAAAGAAGTGTGTTCTAGAAATTTAACGTGACCCTGGTGCGTTTAATGAAAAAAAAAAAGTACACCGTGTGTACTTTTGAAGTACACGGCGTGTACTTTCCTTTTTCGTACTCCACTTTAAGAGGCATCCATGTCACCCCTACATGGCTGTGTGTGTGACCCTGACACGACCAACACACGGCCTCCAGAAGCATCACAGTACATGGTGTGTACTCATAAAGTACACGGCGTGCACTTTGAAAATTTCCATATTTTCATCTTTTTCTCAAAAACGACCAGAAAAGGAAATACATACCTAAATAAAAGAAATGGGTTCTTAAAGTGGGTGTGACACATACCACTAGTGTAGTTTTCCTACAACAACAGATATCACTCTCCCATTGGCATGGCTCCATTCAAAGATTTCTATGGAAGACCATGTCATTCACCTAGGTGTTGGATAGAGGTTGGGGAAGCAAGCGTTCTTATCCCATAGGTGGTGTAGGGAACGATGGAGAAGGTTCAACTTGTACATGAGAGGATGAAGGTGGCTCAGGACTAAAATAATTCAAACACTAACCATAGGAGGAGACACTTGGAGTTCAAGGTTTGGGACCATGTGTTCTTAAAGGTCTCCCCTCAGTGTGGGCAATAGTGGTTCAGTAGGGGGAGCGAGCTTTCTCCCAGGTTCGTCGGACCTTTCTAGGTGTTGTGGAAGGTCATCGAAGTGGATTATCAGCTAGAGATACCACCACCGCTACTAAGGGTTCACGATGTCTTCCATGTGTCTCAACTCCGTTAGTATCTACATGATGATTCGCATGTCCTCAACTAGAGAGATCTGGATATCAAGGATGATGCAATGTTCATGAAATGACCCATGATGATTGAAGATCATCAGGAGAATGTTATTTGTGGGTGAACCATTCCCTTGGTTCATGTTCAATGGAGGCATGGTTGCCTCGAGGAGACTACCTGGGAACATGAGACATAGATTTGTGACCAGTACCCTGATCTTTTTTGAGTTTTTCTCTATTTTGTTTTGTACTTGATTATGGTGTAATGCTTAACCTTGTTAACTATGGGATGTGTTTTTTTCCTTATTCTTGGAATGTGTGTTAAGAGAGTACTGAATATAATAAGGGGATTACATGATCACTACTCAAGACACATTAATGTGGATGTGATTAAACTTGTGCGGGCGAGTCAGTGCTACCCAAAGCGGATAGTATCTTGACATGGGGGGGAGGGACTCACTAATCCATACATTTAGAGAGTGATGCATTTTCAAGTTGTGTGGTTGTTTGGGGAAGAATAGAGGTAGTTTATCTACGTTTTCTCAAGATATAGATGAGGGAGAGTTATCCCTAGATATCGTGGTTGTTCCAGCTTTCAAACAACTATAGGGTGGTTTGTCTCTAAGAAGTATCTTATGAGATGGTTGTTTAGACCCCCCCCCTCTTTTATTTGGGTTTATCCTAAATTCTCAAGGATGGTAATAGTTTGAGAGTTATCTAATGTAATGTTATAGACCCTCATGGTCCTTTACTTTTACAAATTCTAGTTTTTGGAGTATCCTAGGGACCATTGATGACTCATTAAGGAGTTTTCCAAATTTTAAGGTTGAATGAATGGTTGCACCTATGGGCATCGGTGGAACCGATGAGAGTCAGTGGAATCGATCGACATCGGTGGCACCAATGGGTGTCAGTGGCATGGATGAGTATCGTTGGTACCGATCGTCATCGGTGGCACAGAGGGGAAACAGTGGCACCGATGGGTGTCGGTGGCACCAAGGGGAAAACGGTTGCGCCGATGGGTGTCAGTGGCACCGATGAGTGTCGATGGCACCGATTGGAATTGGTGGGGATAAGGGGATAATGGTGGAACTGAAGGGTAAAATAGTGAAATAAATGGGCATGTATGGCACTTATGGGCGTCGTTAGCACCGATGGTTAATGGTGGCACCAACGGTGCCAGGGGACGGTGCAAAGGATATAGTGACTCACCTAGCAGTGATTTCTCCCTTGTTTTTCCAAGACCTTCTAGTTTCACCCTGGTAACGTATATTTTTATGTAAAAGTTTTTTAATACCCTTTACAAATCTATTTAATGGTAGTAAAATATTTTTTAAATCCCCAATGGTTGAGCGAACCTTGAGCTACCAAAACATGTGGCCTTTTTCCGCAGTGTCACACCTTGTGGTGTTTTACAGTTTCACCCAATTACATGTTTTCTGAGTATAAAATATATTTTTTAACTCACAGCCAGTATCACCACCTCTTCAAGTAAAATTATTAAATAAAAATTAATTTCATCGTTTGAAACTTCCCAACCACATGGTCGATCCATAGACCAAATATTAAGTACTTCAAAATCGTCTCTTTGTTTTTAGGATCTTGTCCTTTTCTTAAGCCGATATCATCTATTCTTTTCTTTTAGCTCT
Source organism: Viscum album (assembly GCA_963277665.1). NCBI lineage: Eukaryota > Viridiplantae > Streptophyta > Magnoliopsida > Santalales > Viscaceae > Viscum > Viscum album. The sequence continues at coordinate 135,408,134 of OY728131.1, read as the reverse complement.
ACCTTGGTTAATTTGGAGTCCTTCTTCAGGTGAAGAATCATGGTCCAATGCTTTATCCTTTCCTTCTCACCCTTAGAGTCCTTAGAGATATTCTTCTACAAATCATGCATCTCCAGTTCTTGGCCCGAGAAGAGGAAACTTCGATCGTTTATCATCCAAGTAGGGTCTCCCTAAGTCTCTCTGTACTATGTATCATGCAGGGTGGGTATGATAATGCTTCCTTGGGCGTGGATGAAACCAAACCTTAACAAAGATAATAAATGGTTTCAAAAGAATGAAGGGGTGTGTTTGATGATGATGTTACTATACTCTTTTTTTCATTCGTATATTGTGAATTGTTTAGGCCTATGCCCACTGAAAATCATGGTCGTTGGTGGTCCTTTCTTATGCACTAATGAACCTTTTTTCCCCTGTATAAACATGTGATTGAATGTACATGATATGGAAACTAGTTAATCACAAAAACTTGGTTGATTAAAAGGATTACCAAGGAAAAATAATCCTTGTTTGATCACCCCAGTTTACCTAACTAAAGGAAGGAACTCGATAAATGGTGTGGTTAAATCTAAAAAATACCTTGTTTTGTTTTTCTAATAAGAACATATGTTCTTCTTGATGCTTGTGGGGTGAAGTGAATGGGGATGGGATCCCTGTTGTTTAGTTGTTGGTTTGTGGATTTTTGGTTGTGTGGGGCCGTATGTTGGGGCTTCGTTTGGATCTAGTACTTCAAGGGATATCATAGATCCCTTTTATTGTTGTGACTTTTCAAGAGAACCGGGTGTGAATGGTTAAATGGTTGTTTGGATATTTTCTTCTTCACTCAAGTTGTTTTTTAGCTTGTGGTTATGCCTGTTAGTTTCCCGGTAATGAAGGAATGCTTGAATGGAATCACTTGAACATGATAACAAGAATGGGTGGTGCTCTAATTATGTTTGTTTTGCTTTTGTGCATGAATGAATAGTAACGATGGTATTTGTGTATGGTATTGTTTTGGAACCCTTAGGTTGGGTTGAGTTCTAGTTTACCTATACGTATAAATTTAGTTTCTATGTTTCTTATTCACAACCCACCCATGTTGAGCACTTCGTGTCGAACACCCCCATTTCATGGGGGGTGTTTTTTCCAACGTCCTATTGGGTGGATGGTTATTAGCTCATTTTTTCTCCCTCTCCGAAGTATCCCAAGACTCTTTGGGTTGGTTATGATGGCCTAAGGTAAATTTTATCCCAAGACTCTTTGGGAAGGGTATGTTGCAGTGGTTGGACTAGGTGTGTTCGGGCATGTTGTTTACCAAGTGTCTTTGGGATGAGGCCCAGGTGTCTTCGGGTGTGGCGGTAGTTGTTCTGTCCTAGGTGTCTGTGGGAGTGGTTACATATGGTTGTGGTGTCCTAGGTGTCTACGGGCAGAATACATGGTTTAGGTGGCCTATAAATTTTTTTTTGGGGCGACAACGGGGCTGCTGTGAGAAATGGTGGGGGAGATCTGACGTGTAGGATGTCTTAGTAACCAGTGGGAAAGTGGTGCAGGGTACCCAAATATTGATGATCTATTACTTTTACCTTACCTGAATTACGTTATTTGGGTAGTGTGACATGGTGAGGTAGGGTTCATAGTTTCCTTGCTAGGTGTTTTGGTTACATCTACTTTTTCATGGGGTATTATAATGTCTCCCCACTTGTGCGTGGGAGATTTTGGTTTTTCCCTACTAAGTATACTTTTATATTTACCCTACGTATATAAAAATTCATTCAGGTTTCTTGGGGGACTTTGGGGACCGTGCGGGTCCGTACTAGCTCAGACATTGGGACAGTTGTTGTTTCCGTTTTCTTTTCCTTTGGTACTTTCCCTTTGGATTTTTCTAGTACTTTTTATGGGTTTACATTTGAAAATTCATATGTGAATGGGTTTTTTATTTAATTTTACCTTCAGTTTTGGAGTTTTTTTGGGTTTTTACCATCATATATCCCGATTCTACTAAATAAAAAGGGTAATTCCATCCATATTACATGTGATTTTATACCATTAGTGCTAGTTTCCACTCTAGAGACTATTGATGGCGGGACTCAAGGGTCATTATATCTCCATCAACTTGAGGAAGGAAGATTTTGGAAGTTTGATGTCCCTTCCCTTATCATGGTGAAGGTGGGTCATGACAAAGAGTCTTGGATAAACCCCATATTGGGTATCCCTCATTCACTAAATTTCATCCCAAGGGTACTAAGCTCTCCCTCCTTACCTATAACCATATCTCATATATGCCACACTTTATGGATAAAGTTCAATGCTCCCATATCTTATATCACATGGAAAATTACATGACAAGACACCATCTAAATGGATCACATATCTATATATACATATAAAGAATCAAATTTCCATTCATCATTGCACTCCATAGAAATATTCCTTACCGAAAATATATATATCAAACTACCCCTTCATGGATCATTATCCCACTAATATGTATATAATAGAATAAAAATAAAAATTAAATCTCAACTAACTATATTAAATCATAATTGAAGAAAATTAAAAAACATAATTAAATGATAAATTGTTTATCTTCTAAGTTTTAAAAAAATTACAAAATTTGGAGTTGAACAATAAAAATGGAACCTTAATCCTAAATTTTCTCCATTTAATGTGTTGAAGAGTAAACACTACAATCTCTAAACAAAAATGATTGTAAAAATGAGAAATTAAGATAAAAAATCAAACTCGGTTGAATGTCACCAAAAATAGGTATTTGAAGAAAAAATATCTCGTAGATGATGAACTTAGAGTAGAGAAATAAGAATGGTTACTACAAATCATGAAAATCTGAGTGAACCAACACTAATGGTCATTAGATATCAAAAAACGGCCCTCGGAGTCGTCATGAGTCGAGAGGGAGAAGCAGCGAGTTAAGTATCTCAGAACCAAAAAAGTTGACTGTTTCCTAGTCCTGATTTTTTTAAATGATTTTCAGTGTTGTTTTTTATGAAAACTGATTTCGAAAATAATTTGTTTTTAAATATATGGCATCAATTTTCACAAAAAACAACGCCAAGATTGTTTTTTAATATATGGTGTCAGTTTTTTAACAAAAATAATTCCGAAAGTTCCAGAGGATCCATTTTTGCGTCGGTTTTTTAAAAACCCTACATTGATTTTTTTTATTTATGGTTGTTGACGCTCCTTTCGTCACAGAATCTAAAGATCGGAAAAAGGAATATCTGAGCTCAAAGTGATTCATCCTTTGAAGAAAACATCAAAAATCGACAAAGGCAAGAACACTGGATCAAAAGCAACTTCACCGTGCAAGTTATATCACTGTCGCGCAAGTCCACTTGTGCGACGCTCTTGGTCACGCAAGTGACTTGCACGACCTAAGTGATAACTGCCCGGTAACCGCCCGGGGTCTTCTCCTGCCTATAAATAGACCCTGTGGGCCCCCCATTCGAGAGGATCTTTTTCCAGAAACTCGGATTGAAGCTCCCGATGCCCAAGTCTCTTCTCAAAGCTTCCGGAACACTTCTAAGGTAATTTCTTACCTAGAACGGAAGATCTAAAGAGAAGAAGGAAGGCCTAAGTGTTGAAACTTATCAACACTTGCACGCCGACTTATTTCCTTCAATATAACTTGCGCGTCCCTTTTCTGGAAGAACCTCAAGAGGATTCTAAAGTCATTAATAAAGAGTCTCTCAAGTATGCTAATGCTGGTTGAAAATCGCGCAAATACCCCACATTTCGCGAAGGTATACCTGCGCGACCAATACTTGCGCGCCCACGGAAGACTTGCGCGCCTTTCAAGACTTGGGCGCCCCTACCTTTTTTGGGTGCCCATCTTGCCCATTTTACCCCTCTTAAGCCATTACACCTTTCCTTTTCAAGATTCAGTCTTCAAGACACTCTTCAAAGCCATTTATGGCAGGATTTCTTGATTTGACTTCCTTATCTGAAAGGAATTCTGTGGAATATCTCTCAAAACCTAGTGATTTAAATATCCTTATGTCACTAAATATGGAGAGTTCATTCATTCAACCTCATCCTTTAAGATAAGAGAATCCTTAACTTGGGTCTCCTTTTTTAGGAATAATCCCCAGTTATAATTCCTTAACTGGGGCATCCTCCTTAGGAGTAAGCCCCAAATTCTTAAAGTTCCAAAACTTTGGGCATCCTCCTCAGGAGTAAGCCCCGAGTCCCTTAATTTGGGCATCATTCTTAGGAGTAAGCCCCAATCTCAAATATGGGCATCCTCCTCAGGAGTAAGCCCTGAGTCCCTTAATTTGGGCATCCTTCTTAGGAGTAAGCCCCAATCTCAAATATGGGAATCCTCCTCAGGAGTAAAACCCAATTATCAATCCTCTCCTAATTTGGGTTTCCTTTTCAGGAATAAGTCCCAAGTTAGAGTATTCAAATCACCATAAAGCACATATACCTTTATGGACCCTGTTCCTGGATTTTCTCCCTAAAAGTAAATCCTAAACCTTCATCTATTTGGGCAGTCATACATACATAAGCCCCAAAAAATTTATTATGATTGCATCTTTCATGGCACAATTGTCTAATTTTTTACCAATACCTCTTGTTTCTCACACCGAGCATGACTCACGTGAGCTTAGAGTGTAAAAGTAATAATGGCATTCTTCTTTGAGCCATCAATCATAAACATCATACTCCATTACTCGAACTACGTGGGTTCTGATTCCTTTTCCAAAACAAAGGATACGTAGGTAGCCCATTTATGGGTTCGATCCCAACTTTGAAATAATCTTTGTCCTTCTGAATGACGATAAAGTTCAAGTGCCCCACTGAGTGGCTTTAAAACCAGCCTGGTCATCATAATGACCAAGAGACTTTTATATAAATGTTTTGAAGGATACCATTGACCAAGAATCTCTAAACAGATATAGATGATTCTCTATTGATGAAGAACCTCGAATACATATAAAAGATTCTCTAAATTTCTTGCATATTTAATCATTGATTTTTAAAACTAAAGGAAAGCACATTTTATACTTGGTAATGTAATAAGGATTCACGAACATAACTTAAATCTATAAAGAGAGTCCCGGAGTAGACAATAATTCCCCTCAAAAAGGTGTGATGAGTCCGACCTCCCATCCTCTCGACCAATGAAAATTCCTAAGCCTCGTCAGTCCACAAGATAATGAGCGCCTACCTTTGGAAAGTAGGTCCAAACGGATGTGGAATCATTGGATGTTTCCGGTTCTACGAACAAACCCGCTAGAAACTGATCGGAACGTTTGAATCTCCCATCCAGGAGGTCATCCCCGAAATCCGTGCGGAACAAAAAATGGTGAACCCGACGTGAATCCTTAACCAAGTTAAAGTGATGTTCTTCTTATTTGTTAGGCCCCTTGGGCCAACAAATCAATCATTGACATGTGCTCATCCAAAAGATGCAGTGGCCGGATTCATCTTGATTTTGTCTGTTATATGGAATAGGCACTCTTTTCTCAAGATCTTCTACAAAATGGCTTTCCTTAAATTCACCCCTGTGAATACTGCTGCTGTGAAAACCTCTACTGTGAGGTCTGCTGCTGTGAAAACCAATGCTGCTACTCCTGCTGGAACATCGTCCGCTCTGAGGATGACATCACCAACTCAGCGTCTTCAACGCTGGGTTTCTAATGCACTGGTTAAGGAGTACCGTTGCAACGGTACTATCCCAACTCTGGAGGCCGCTCGTCAAGCCCTCCAAGTTAACAACTCTACCTGGTTGTCCGGACAACGGCGGCCGGCGATCAAGAAGCAGGCGGTGCTGACTACCGTCTCCAACTGTTTCGGGTCGTTATCCCCGGAACGCAATTTCCATTCACTCCCTTACTCTGAGGAAGTGAATGAGCAGGTCCCTCAGGGCCTTAATTCAAAAAGACAGGAGTCCTTCCCGAGGGATCCCATCAACAATCGCCGCCAGACTCGTGCGGTAGTGCGCCCTCAACATGATGAGGGTACCAACTCCAGGAATTTAGCTCAGGTTCCTCGAACCCGAGTAGGCAAGATGAACCTCCAGAGACGGAATCCGGTTAACAATGGGTAGGTTGTCATCCCTTCCATCTCCGGAGAAGTCCACTAACCTAACATGGTGGAAAATAACGAGCAGGCACAATCACCTGTCCGTTTTAATTCCGCTGTCCAGCAGACTCGTCTGGCAGCATCACGCCAATCCCGCCAGGCAATTCTGGCGGAGTACCATAGGCAGGAACATGCACCTGCTTATACATCACCAGTTAGTCAGCAGGCTCGTCTGACTACATATGATGTATCTCGTCAACCGTGTTTGGCGAAGTGTAATCAGAAGTCACATACACCTGCTAATACAAATCAAGCCTACCAATAGTCTCGCTTGGTAGCGCACGGAGAAGTCAGTCGGAAAGCCCCGACGACAAATAGGAGGCAGACTCAACTCTCTACCTCCACACTTGAGTACTGTCAGGATTCACTAACAGGAAAAGGAGGACAGTAGCAGGCACATACACCTACTCCAAGCTCGGAATGGACGTATATCCCTGTTCCGGCGGCTGAAGTCACCAAACATATTTTGTCAATGGTGAAAGAGCAGAAGCAAATTCCTGCTCATATTCTGGATGCTTGCCAGGATATCATAACAGCTTCAGCATCATCTCAGGGACAGACACATAAATCTATCCCTAGCAGTGGAGTGCCACATCAACGATTCACTCCAGAACAGACACACACATCTGTTCCAGTCCAAGAGGGTTATGGGGCATACTCCCCCATATCATATGGACAACCAAGTCAGGCACATACACCTGATTTGAGTGGAGATCGTCAGCCTAACCTGACCATATTTCCTGATCAGGAACATACACCTGCTCAGAGTAACCACTTTCGTCAACAAGTGGTTTCTAAAGTGAGTAAGAAGGCATCTAAGAAAAAGATCCACCCAGCACAGTCAGGAGATCAAAGGCCAATCTGCAATAAGGCCTTGCTCGATTCTGGAGTTCTTGAAGCCCTCAGACATTTATCTGTCAGAATTCAATATTCTACTCCCTCAGTTCCCAATAACGGGAACAGTAATTTTGAAGGTCTTCAACAGAAACTTCTTCATGAAGGCTTTCTTCATGAAAGTTCGGTCAATCTTGAAGTTTCTTCTTCAGATGAGAGCCACAGGAACCCTCTGTGTGGTCAGAAGACCAAGGAGAAAGAGATCTCATCTTTTGCTGTAACCCATTATGGTGGTCCTCCCCATGATGATGAACTTCGCTGCGAAAGTCCTCTCCGCAGTAGTGATTCACATTGCCTGGAAAATACTCCAGTGGATAATGTAGTGCTGAGAAAGCCCTCTTATCTTGAGGCACTTGCAAATGCGAAACCAGTCATGTCTGATGCTTTATCACTAACAAGTGAAGTACTTTCTCAATCAGAAGATAGCCCATGGTGTAGGTCATTCTCCGAACCACCCCTAAGTCATGCATCTTCTAGTTTGATCAATGATCTCTCTACCAATCTTGTTGAATCCGATAAAGCAACAAGGAAACACCAACTCTGGTCAAAACAGGTAGAAGAATCTTCATTTAATGATAAAGAGGAAATGCTGAACATGAGGAAAAAACTGGCAAAAGGTGAAGTACCAGTCATGTTTTGGCCTTTGGCTGACTCCCAGTACGACATTCCAAAGATGTTGACGAATGATGGAATCCATGATGTTCGTCTCAACATGTGGAAAACTCTTTGTCAATTAAAGAAGAAGGTATTATATTATGATGAATATGAAAATCATCTTAAGATTATAGAAGGGCTACAATGTCAGATTGATTTGGCATCTCTATCAGTCTCTCGGTATCCAAAGGCTGAAAAGCAACAAAGAACCCTTCAACGTTCATGCCTTGGTGCACTAAGAAATTTGCATCAGTTAATTGCCAATGCTCCATATGGTGTTCATATCAGAGGATGGGGTGTTCACGGAGCACTACATTTCACAGTGCTTTCCAGTCAGCAAAGCCCGCCGAAAATGGTTTCATGCAATGTTATTGCCCATGGCCGACCACAGTCAATGGGCTTTGTTCATAATCAAAAGCTTGCTCAAGAACATGCTTCAACTAGTTCCTCTCAAAATCAAGTATATAGAGAAAAAGTTGTTGAATTTCTCCTACATCAAGCAGGCGAGAATATTGCACAAGCCTCTCGTCTGGAGCAAACACGTCATCAAATGACAGAAGTTTCGGAAATCATCCAACGGTCTGTTGAACCAGGTGATAAAAGTGGATACAGGTTAATGCATCCATCTAATTTCCGAACTAAGATTCGCAAGATCAAGAGAGATTTTAAGAAGATCTCAGACATAGCAAGTCAAGAGACACCCCAGCTTGTCAGACTGGGGACTTCTCTAAACCAACCCTCAGAGTCAACAAATGGGATTCGAGGAGTTGAGCGGAAGCAGCAGGAACATCCCCAGTCCACCGGACTGGGGACTTTTTCAAATCCTCAATCCCTCCCTCAGAGAAAGTCAGTATTATCTCGATTAGGGAATAAGCCTCAAGAGGAACGAAGAGCCAAGCTATCAGGAGATTCTCTACAAGTGACGGTTCTCCAAGAAGTTCCTGAGGGATCAAGTCAATGGAATTCCATGTCTCATCAAGGACATGGAAGAAGACAATATCACAGAAATGCTGATAGAAATGATTCCATGCAATATGCATCCATTAATGTCATCAATGTCGTTGCTGCTGATTCACCAGATGAGGCTCAATCAGAGGGATCAGACGAAGAGGTTCCTACTCAAGAAGTTGCTCACACAGACCTAAATGAAGAAGGTGTGCGCACACGTAATCAAAGGCTTACCCAAAATCTGGGTATTCCTTCAAGTAACCCACTTCCCCCTCTCTGAAAAGGATCCAATAAGGGGAAAGGAAAGAATCAGGTTACTTCTGACCCTTCCTCTGAAGGAGGTAAATCGCTCTCATTAGAGCAAAGGTTTGCACAACAGGAGGAAGAAATGAAAGAATTAAGAAGGTTGAATGCAGAACTACTTCAGAGTAGTCTTCTTCTTAAGAATGTTGAAGTCCGACAGCCGAAGGAATTTGTTGTAACTACTGAGATGGATTAGGAATATCCTCCTTTATCAGTACACCCTCAGAGGTCTAATCCTACGGGTCAAACGCAACAACGGTTGGCAGAACTACCATCAGTTGCAGCACCAACCACCACGTCTGTCCAAGCTCCATTCATTGCACCTACCCAAAACCAAGTTCAACCTGATGTTTCTCAAAAGTTAATAACTACTATTGAGTCATTAACAGCTCGGTTGGAAACTATGGAAGGGAAACGGGCGCAAGTAAAAACCTGAAAAGAAAGTTTACCCTGAATGGGTAGATTCAATTTCTCCTCCATCCAGTTTTGGAAACCCTGTTTTCCCTAATTTCAATGGATCAGGCGACCCCGAACAACATTTGACGCATTACGTGTCTTGTTGTGATCCTATGATGGGAACTCTAGAGCAGCAAGAAGCAGTGAAACTCAGATGCTTCGTGCGAACCTTGCAAGGACCAGCTTTTTTCTGGTATACAAGCTTACAATCCCGGTCAATCATCGGATGGGAGGATCTTCGTCAAAAATTCCTTCTTCAGTTCAGCTCAACTTTGCCAAAAACGACAGTTTTCGATCTTACAAACTACAAGCAAAGGGAGAATGAAAGAGTCTCTGATTTCATTGCTCGTTGGAAGGGATTAACGTATTCCCTGAGTTTAGCACTCCCTCGGGAGGAACTGTTGCCAATCTGTGTGGCAAATTTGCGTGACGAATTACGCACGCCATTGATCCCTGTGAAATACACAGGAGGGTTTCGAGACCTTACTTCAATCGCTCAATAGATTGAAGATTCCCTTATACAGGCTAAGGTTAAATCTCGTATAATTCCATCAGCTCCAGGAAGGAGAATGGGTAAAGCGGAAACTGCTATAGTTATGCTTAAACAAGCACCTGTACCTATTTCTATTTCAAAACCTTCATCTTCTCGAAGGGATCCACCTCCTGAACGCCAACAACAAAGGCTGTCCAAATGATCAAAGAGATCAACGACGAAAACAATTTGAGGATTTGAAGAGTAAAACATACTCTTTCCGGAGTGAGCAAGTTCCTAGTTACTTCATTTCAGCTCTGGAAAATAATTTGGTTCAATTACCAGTGCCCAAGAGGCAAAACAAGGAAGGAGATGAAGACTGTCCCAATTATTGTCCCTTTCATCAAATGTTGGGGCATCCCATCCAGGAGTGTTTTTTCTTTAAAGACCTCCTGAAAAAGATGGTCGACTTGGGACAAGTCAAATTGAAGGGTTCTTCAGCTCATGTAGCGTGTATTACCGCTACAGATACAGAGGAAGGAGGCGAGTGGCAGGAAGTCAAAAGAAAAACTGTGAAAAAATATGATGATTGGATGGTCAGAAAGACAATCAGTCGGACCCATTCCATTTTGCGAACACAATTGAAGAAGCCAATTGTGTCTCCTACAAAAGCTGTAGTGAAGCCTCCATCAAAAGACAAATCCTCAAAAGGGCAGTGCAATTCAAAGAAGAAAGAGGAATCAGAAGAAGATGAGTATGTATCGAGGCCTAAGTTGTCTTTCACTCTGGCAGATTTCATGTCATCTACTTCAAAGCCACGGGCACCGCCCCACCAAACGGCACAGCCTAAGCAGGCTAACCAGGCAGAGTCTTTATTAGACGAAGAGTTAATATTTGGTTCTGTTAATATGATTCAATTAACAGATCCATATTCCAGTCTTGATGAGCCTGAATTCCCTGTATCAAATAAGGGAATCCGAGGAAGTTCTAGAGGTTCAGGATACAGGGGAAGACGTGGATTTTTCCGAAGCCACTACTCTAATTTTACCCCTGCTAGCACTGTATATGCAGCAGAAACTCGTGGTAGAGCCCTTCAGCGAGCTCAAAAAGAATAAGAAAGTTCTTCTTCCAATGGCCAACTCAGTTTTGGCACAGTTATTTTGGAAGACCGATTAAAGGTTCCATCTTCTTTATCTCAGCAAGTAAATGGATCTAATCAGTCTAATCTTCCAAAACCAAAGATGTTTCCAACTTCAATACAAGATGAATCAGCTTCCAAAGCATCTGCTTCCAAGGTACCTGCTAAACCGCATATTCCTATTGGGAAACGCAGACCTCTAGATCAAAAGTATGATATATTGAAACACTTGGCCCAAGTACCAGCCAAGTTATCAATTTTTGATGCTTTGAATCTGTCAAAAGATCTTCGGGAAGCACTCATCGAGGCTTTGTCAAGTCCTCAGGAGTTTGAAGCTGAAATTGCTGCAACTGAAATCTATCACATAGAGAATAATCCTGCAGAATGCCATGCAGTGATATCTTTTACTAATAAAGATGAAGATGATGTTGTTCATGGGCACATAAAACCTTTGTACTTATCTGGAAAATTCAATGGTGTAGATGTTCGAAGAGCTTTCATTGACAATGGTTCAGGAGTCAACCTCATGCCCATTCGTACACTTCGTCGATTGGGCCTCACAGAATCTGATTTATCTCCTTCTACCATGATGTTACAAGGATATGATAAAAATGAACAAGAACCACTGGGAGAAGTTACACTCAGAACTCAGATTGGAGATCTTGTATCCAATTCGGATTTCATGATTGTTGATCAATACTCAGCTTTCAATATCTTGCTTGGAAGACCCTGGCTACATCAGCATGCAGCTATTCCTTCATCATACCATCAATGTCTTAAATACTGTTTCGATGGTCAAGTTGGAACATTGTATGGTGATAAGGCCCCGTTCAAGACATGTGAGTCTCAATACATTGAGGCGGAATTTTATCACATGAAGGGAATAGAAAAATCTACAATGAAGGAAATTACCAAAGTTAATGCTCCATATGGTTTGGAGAAAATTCCAATAAATCCATTTTCACATGTGAGTACAGATTATGTGTTACCTATCAGTCAAATTGAAAAAATAGGCCCAAATCAAAATACTCTTATGGAAATATCCATAATGTCAATTACGGCGATCGAGCCAGACAACATGGGAGAAATTGGTAACCTACCAAGCAGTGATGAAAGCATAAGTGGTGACGTTTTCATTTCATCTGCTGAAGTCCAACAAGTCTATACTTCGCTAATCAGTCCAGAAGAAGTTATAGCAACACCAGAGGTGAATAATGATGATGATTCTCAATCCATCATCTCCTCTTTATTTCCCAAAGAAGACCCTTTATCATCAATAGGGTCGGAAATGGAAGCTTCTTCTTCAAAATGTGAAAATTTTGACATCTCTTATGATCATGAGAATTTTGTTTTTTCATATACTTTGCAAGTAGAAATGGGAGAAATAACACATGATGAAGAGGAAGAGGAAGATCTTAGAGATGATCCTCCAGCATTTGAAGAGGGTATCTCTACCACTGTGTATGAACTCAGAGAAGTAAATCTGGGTACAGAGAAAGATCCACGCCCCACTTTAATTAGTACGGACATGACCCATGAAGAGCAAAAGATGTATATTTCTTTTCTAAAGAAAAATAAAGATATTTTTGCTTGGAATTATACAGAAATGCCTGGGCTTGATCTTGATATTGCTACTCATCATTTGGGTTTACCAAAAGAACATCGAGGTTTTAAGCAAGCCGCGAGAAGAACACACCCAACCTATGCTTCCAAAATTGAAGCTGAAGTGGATAAGCTGATCAAATCCAACTTCTTTAGAGAAGTTCAATATCCCAAGTGGTTGGCTAATATTGTCCCTGTAAAGAAGAAGAATGGACAAATTAGGGTTTGCATCAATTTCAGAGATCTTAATCGGTATTGTCCTAAAGATGATTTCCCAGTTCCGATTACAGAACTCTTAATTGATGCGACAGCTGGCTATGAAGTACTTTCTTTCATGGATGGATATTGCGGATATAATCAGATCCAAATGGCCCCAGAAGATGAGGAATATACAGCCTTCAGAGCTCCTCCAGGTGTGTTTTGTTACCGGGTGATGCCCTTTGGTTTAAAGAATGCAGGTGCAACATATCAACGTGCTATGAATCGTATATTCAAACCTATTTTAGGGAAGTTTGTTGAATGCTATGTAGATGATTTGGTGGTTAAATCCAAACAACGTTCTAATCACTTGGCTGATTTGGAAGTCATATTCCACAAGCTTCGACAACATAATTTGAAGATGAACCCCTTAAAATGTGCTTTTGGGGTAACCTCAAGAAAATTCCTCGGCTTTGTTGTACGCCATCGTGGTATTGAAGTTGATCCTGAGAAAACCAAATCAATCCTTGGTATGTCACCTCCTCATAATTTGAAATAATTAAGAGGACTTCAAGGACACTTAGCCTATATTCGGCGTTTCATCGCCAATTTGGCAGGAAAAAGTTTACCCTTTACCAAATTATTGAATGAAGGAGTCACATACCAGTGGACTGAAGAATGTCAAGAAGCATTTGATGTTCTCAAGAAATACCTCTTGAGTCCACCAGTACTCATGCCACCTGTTGAGGGTAGACCGCTTATCCTCTATGTGACAGCTTTAGAGCGATCATTGGGTGCCTTTCTCGCTCAAAAGAATGATGTTGGGAATGAAAATAGTCTCTACTATCTCAGTAGAACTATGCTTGAAGCAGAAACCCGGTATTCAAGTATTGAAAAGTGCTGCCTAGCATTAATCTTTGCAGTTCAGAAACTGAGACACTACCTGCAACATCACGAGGACCAATTGGTATCTCGTAATAATCCGCTCAAATTCATCCTTAGTCGTCCAATGCTTACAGGACGTCTGGCAAGGTGTGCGGTTATTCTACAGTAGTTCGACATTCAGTATGTGTCTCAAAAGGCAATTAAGGGCCAAGATCTGGCTGATTTCCTGGCTAAACATCTTTCAGTGGAAGACACATATTCAGATATCGAACTCCCTGATGAGGATGTTTTCTCTATTCAAGAGAGTCCTCAAACATGGGAAATGTATTTTGATGGTTCTTCTAGAAGTCCAACTGGGAAGAAAATGGAAAATCCTAAATTCAACAAAGTTGGTTTAGGAATTGTGCTCATTTCTCCAGATAAGGCAGTGTTACCTTATTCCTTTTTGTTGTGGGAAGGTGGTACCAATAATGAAGCTGAATACCAATCTCTCATTATAGTCTTAGAGTTAGCACTTCAAGCACAAGTGAATCACTTAAAGGTGAAAGGTGATTCAGACCTGGTAATCAAACAAGTCAGTGGGGATTATGCCATCAGAAAAGAAGAATTAATCCCTTTGTATGATTACGTCAGAGAGTTAATGTCGTAATTCTCTTCAGAACCGACATTTTGTTATGTCCCAAGATCACAAAATGCTCAAGCTGATGCACTGGCTAATATAGCCACAGCTTTAGCAGATCCAAATCGGGACGAGACAACCATCTGTATTGCCCACTGTCGTGCAATTTCACCTTATGTTCAAGTCAGAATAGAGGAAATTAATGAAATTAGTCCCATTCCTGAACCGTATGGTCATACTATAGGATGGATGTCACCTATCAGGGAATACCTTCAAAATGGAACACTTCCACCTGATAGTGGCGAGAAAGAAAAAATCCGGCGACGTGTGGTCAATTTTACTCTTTATGATAGCCCAAACCACCTCGAGAAAATTCTCTACAAACGTGGTTTTGATGGAGTTCTCTTCAGATGTATTGATGGTGAGGAGACAATGGATGTCATAAAAGAAGTGCATGCAGGAGTCTGTGGTGCCCACCAGTCTGGACATAGACTGTCTGATCAAATTCGAAGGCTTGGATACTTTTGGCCTTCAATGATACAATATTGTGTTAATTTCACAAAGAAGTGTCATTCATGCCAAGTATATGCCAACTTCATTCATCAACCTCCAGAGTTGCTTCATACAGCTAAATACTCATGGCCATTTTCCACATGGGGAATGGATGTGGTGGGACCATACCCTTCAGCTACGGCCAAGCAGTTTAAGTACATTCTTACTGCTACTGATTTCTTTTCCAAATGGGCAGAGGTAGTACCTCTCAAATAAGTCAGATCTAAATGCATTGTTAGCTTCATCAAGTCTAACATCATTACTAGATTTGGTGTCCCTCATACCATATTGACGGACAACGGCACCAACTTCTGTTCTTCAGAGGTAAATAAATTGTATCAATAATACAATATTAAGTCCAACCATTCATCTGGATATCATGTGGCAGCTAATGGCCAGATAGAAGCCTTCAACAAGACTCTTTCAAATATACCGCAAAAGATGGTGGATAAAGATAAGAGGTCATGGCCTGATAAACTCTTTCATGCTTTATGGTCTTATCGGAATACCACTCACAATGCAACGCAGTCAACTCCATATTCATTGGTATATGGAACAGAAGCAGTCTTGCCAATTGAAGTTCAATTGCCCTCACTCAGAATATCCATTTGTGATCAGTTATCTACAGATGAGAAATCCCAAAAGCGGTTCAATGAATTGGAATAGTTAGATGAGAAAAGATTGTGCACTTTGCACCACTTGGAAATCTATCAGAATCGAATAGCACGAGCTTTTAACAAAAAAGTTCGTCTTCGTTCATTCATTCAGGGAGAATTGGTATTGGTTCTCAGAGCACCAATGATACCAGGAAATAAGCCTCCCAAGCTTGAACCAAAATGGGAAGGACCTTATTCAACACATAAGGTCTACTCCAATGGAGCGTATTCTCTAATCTCAATGGATGGAGAACACATCACGACTCCAACTAATGCCAGATTTCTGAAGAAGTATTTTGTATAAACACAAAATATTGTTCCTAGAGCCAAAACAGTCACATTGGTTCATATAATGTCCGAGATGACATTAAACTATATTATGTCCTATCTACATGACATTAAACTGTAGAGAAGTTCCTTTTTTGTCCGAGATGACATTAAACTATATTTTTTCCAAGATGACATTAAACTATATTGTGTCCTAGCAACATGACATTAAACTGTGTGGCACTTTCATCGTCCAGCATGACGTTAAACTGTGTCAGTTCCCTTATCGTCCAACATGACGTTAAACTGTCACATTGGTTACTATATTTTGTCCGAGATGACATTAAACTATATTTTGTCCGAGATGACATTAAACTATATTTTGTCCGAGATGACATTAAACTATATTTTGTCCGAGATGACATTAAACTATATTTTGTCCGAGATGACATTAAACTATATTGTGTCCTAGAAACATGACATTAAACTGTGTGGCAATTTCATCGTCCAGCATGACGTTAAACTGTGTCAGTTCCCTTATCATCCAACATGATGTTAAACTGTCACATTGGTTACTATTATGTCCTACATGACACTAAACTGTATTGTGTTAAACTATATTATGTCCTAGCAACATAACATTAAACTGTGTGGCACTTCCAACGTCCAGCATGACGATAAACTGTAAAAAGTACCCATAACTGATATCCTCATATTGGTTCACCTTAGTCCTAGCTACATGACTTTAAAATGTACAGCACCAGTTCGACCTTGCTATATGACGTTAAACTATACAGCAATGGTCCAGTATGACTTTAAACTGCAACTTCGTCCCACGCGACATTAAACTGTGAAAAGGTTCCCTAAACCGTCCAGCATGACCTTAAACTGCATCATCCCTGGTCCATGTATATGACCATAAACTATTTTCAAATCCCTTATGTCCAGCAAGAAGTTCAACTGTGATGTCCTAACTACATGACGCTAAACTGTATAAAAGTCCCTCACGTCCGAAAAGACGTTAAACTATATAAATCATCAAAGGTCCATCATGACATTAAACTGCACCATCCACGGTCCATGCATATGACCTTAAACTATTCGCACTTTCGTCCAACATGACATAAATGGTGTGTTATTTTGTCCTTACTGCATGACATTAAACTGCACAGTCCCCCTTTCGTCCAATATGAAGTTAAACTATTTTATCCCCATCATCCTAACTACATGACGCTAAACTGTACAGAAAATCCTTAACATATTTTGTCCCTGCTACATGACACTAAACTGTGCAGCACCAATAGTCCTAACTGCAAGACTTTAAGCTGCATAGTCCCTGAATATGTCCTACATGACATTAAACTGTGCATCGTTAAGTTTGTTATTACCTCTTGTTTCTCACACCGAGTATGACTCACGTGAGCTTAGAGCAAACCTCAACCATAACACTCTCTTTGGGCCCCTAACCATGTGTAAGTCCCAACAACATTTTTTATTAGATCATTGTCCCCAAGAACAACTTGATCATTAATTCATTCTTTAATTGAACTACACGGACTTTGATCCTTGCCCTCCAGGCTGGGTATGTAGGCAACCTCCCAGGGTTCAAGCCCAAAAACAATCTCTTCACATCGGTTCACCACCATCTCATATGATGTTGATTCGTGAAACCACACCTAGAATCAATATCTTTACATTGATTCACTTTCGTCATTGTTATATGACGTTAAACTATGCAACACTTTTGTCTGGTACGACAATAAACTACAATATTCTTTAATTTCCTCACTTGAGAGAGAATTATTATTGACATTGATTTTTCAATCATGGTTTTCATTTTTCAAAAGACTACGTGCATACATGGTAATGCCTAAACTTTTTATCTTAGGTTAACCCATCATTGCACTAAAGTCCCCTTTCACCCTTCACATGTACGAACCAAATTTGTACAAAGGGTAGTTCTAGAACTACGTGGACTTGATTCCCATCCCTATGGGATAGGTAGGAACATTCGAGTATCCCTCGAATCCAGTCCCAAGTCTTTTGGGCCTAACCCCAAATTTCACTTTCAGTCCCTTGGCTGAAAAGTCCTCATGAAAACACACACTGTGTATTCATTATTATGGTCTGAATTCTATGACCCTAAACTAAGATCACTCGTACTTTCGTCCTGCACGACGTTAAACTGCATTTCAAGAACTACGTATGGCTTGATTCTCATTCTTATGAGATACGTAGTGAAGTCCAAAATTTCAATTCAGGACCCAACCACAACGTGATTATGGTTATAATTGACCTATGTATCTCTATATACATTGGACAATACCCATCTTTATGTGTTATAATCCTAACCTTAAATATTTTCAGATCTTCATAACCCTTTTCATGACTTCTAATCACAAAAATGTCAAAATTATGAGAATTCTTTTGCCTGACTATGCAGCACGTGCCCATAGGTGGCCTTGCATAAACAGTCCACATAACAGACTTGTCAGCCGAAAGATGCTATTTATTTGACCATGCAGCCAATTCCCTTAGGTGGCCCTGCATATTTCAACCCCCTAACGGGTTTTGTTAAATAATTGTAACTTCATTCTTGGGAAGAATGCCTCTTTTGTCCTTATTTTTCTTAAACGACAGTATGTAGGGATCCGCAAAAAAAATAGCCATCCTTAACATATTTGTCCCATATCCTTTTTCATGATCTGAAAATATTCAAGTCTATGGTTTATTCTTCTTCCCTACATTTGGGTCAGACCTTCGTAGGAGTGATATTCATCCAGTTCTTCGATATTCTTGTTCGGAAATATCTTCTCCATATTCAAGTACCTCTTTCCATACAACAAACTCTATACTTTAGAAAATTTGAATCTCCATAAACATTCACTGGCTTTTAGCACTAGGAAAGTAAATTTCTGGGAGTTCTTTTGCCTGACTATGCAGCACATGCCCATAGGTGGCCTTGCATAAACAGTCCACATAACATACTTGTCAGCCGAAAGATGCTATTTATTTAACCATGTAGCCAATGCCCTTAGGTGGCCCTGCATATTTCAACCCCCTAACGGGTTTTGTTAAATAATAGTAACTTCATTCTTGGAAACTACTTCTTCTAATGCCTTTTAGCTCTTTTTCATATCATTCCTCAGATTCAAATATTCTTAAGCCATAGTTTACATTTTTTTTCCCTCATACTTGAGTATGGTAATATGTTTTCAGATAAATTGTCAAGGAATTGAATCAATTTTAATCCATTTCGGTCAAAGCTATTTCGACCTTAAACATTACCCCTTTATGTCCGGCATGCATGACTTTAAACTGCCCACAAAAGACAAAGGAACTCTGAATAAAAGTCAAGTTCCAGCTCACTAAATATACATTTTTGTATGATTTAGGTAATATTGAGCAATTAAAAGGTTCAAAGTTTGTAGGATTATTTGTAATAATCCTAGTAAAAATCAAACTATGCTTACTAGGCCCATTGGCTTAAGTAAAATTGAAGCAGGTAATGAAAGAATGCAGGTACAAATGATTGAAGACAAAAGTGTTTTTCATTGATACACCAGAGTTAGAAGGACATCCACGGACTGGAATCTCTTCTCTTTTTCAAGAATTACAAGAGATTTTCAAACATAACACTTCATTTGATTTACGGAATCCCGAGCTTCATCAGCAACCACTTGGAATTCATTCATTCAACTGGATACAATAAGAGATGCAGTGATACCAGTTCTTCTTGGAACAGTTGTAAAAGGATGTTCTTGAGTGAGGTTTGAGAAAAAATTTGCTGATCAAACAGTGACTCTGTTTCTGTCCAAGAGACTTGGAAGATGGATACATGGATTTGAGAATGGAGCATTGGAAGTAAAGATCCATTTGGAGAGAGTAATCTTTTCAGATATTGCTCTAATACCATGTTTGTCTTCTCTCCACCTATTAGTAGTGGAAAACATTTCCTCCCATGGGTTTTCCATTTTCATATCTACAAGGAAATGACATGGAGGAAGAATTCGAAAGTTCACACCATTGTTGTTGCTCTTAATGCACAGCATAACCGAAATAGAGGAGTAGTAGTGCAGCTGCATCTCAGGTATATAATTGTTTGCATTTGGAACATTGACTCCTTGCAGATGACCATGACCACACAGAGGCAGATGGATGCTCTGTGGAAAATTAGGATGATATTTCTTCAAGTACATAGCCAAATCTGGGAGAGTGCTGTTGCAGATATCATAGTAATCGTGGCCAATGATGTTCATCATATCATCTATCCGCTTACTAGCCAGTTCATCAGCCATTCCAATTCCCTTGGGAACCACTGAATCTACACAAAAGATGAATAAACTAACTCTTAAATGGGTTTATTTTTCATAAAATTTGTGAATGAAATTTGAAAAATGGCTAAGGCATTAAGTTGCGAAAGTCTAAACAATGACGCGCAAGTATTCGTGTGCCGCGCTAGTTTTTGACGCGCAAGTATAAACCGCGCAAATACAGATACCTTTAGAGTAGAGCGACATCAAGGAAAACACTAGAAAACAGAGCAACCTGCACGGCTTAGGTGACCTGCGCGGCGAGAGCTCGAAGGTATGATGTCCGGAAATCCGGATACTTGTACGGAGGTGAGGCCATGTATTTATAGGCCAGGAAGCCTATCTGCGCGCCGTACCCAGAGCGCTTAAGGCCTGCGCGACGCAAACTTGCGCACCGCCCTCTGTGCACTGAATACTTGCGCGCCCCCCTTTTCCTTTGGATGGATTCGATTTCCTCAGAGTCAAATCCTCATTTCTCTCCGGATCCAACTCTGAGGGGGGACTTTTGTTGACGCTCCTTTCGTCGCAGAATCTAAAGATCGGAAAAGGGAATATCTGAGCTCAAAGTGATTCATCTTTTGAAAAAAACATCAAAAATCGACAAAGGCAGGAACACTGAATCAAAAGCAACTTCACCGCGCAAGTTATATCACTGTCGCGCAAGTCCACTTGCGTGACGCTCTTGGTCGCGCAAGTGACTTGCGCGACCTAAGTGATAACCGCCCGAGGTCTTCTCCTGCCTAGAAATAGACCCTGTGGGCCCCCCATTGGAGAGGATCTTTTTCCAGAAACTCGGATTGAAGCTCCCAATGCCCAAGTCTCTTCTCAAAGCTTCCGGAACACTTCTAAGGTAATTTCTTACCTAGAACGGAAGATCTAAAGAGAAGAAGGAAGGCCTAAGTGTTGAAACTTATCAACACTTGCGCGCCGACTTATTTCCTTCAATATAACTTGCACGTACCTTTTCTGGAAGAACCTCAAGAGGATTTTAAAGTGATTAATAAAGAGTCGCTCAAGTATGCTAATGCTGGTTGAAAATCGCGCAAATACCCCACATGTCGCGCAGGTATACCTGCGCGACCAATACTTGCGCACCCACGGAAGACTTGAGCGCCTTTCAAGACTTGCGCGCCCCTACCTTTTTTGGGTGCCCATCTTGCCCATTTTACCCCTCTTAAGCCATTACACCTTTCCTTTTCAAGATTCAGTCTTCAAGACACTCTTCAAAGCCATTTATGGCATGATTTATTGATTTGACTTCCTTATCTGAAAGGAATTCTGTGGAATATCTCTCAAAACCTAGTGATTTAAATATCCTTATGTCACTAAATATGGAGAGTCCATTCATTCAACCTCATCCTTTAAGATAAGAGAATCCTTAACTTGGGTCTCCTTTTTAAGGAATAATCCCCAGTTATAATTCCGTAACTTGGGCATCCTCCTTAGGAGTAAGCCCCAAATTCTTAAAGTTCCCAAAAATTGGGCATCCTCCTCAGGAGTAAGCCCCGAGTCCCTTAATTTGGGAATCCTTCTTAGGAGTAAGCCCCAATATCAAATATGGGCCTCCTCCTCAGGAGTAAGCCCCGAGTCCCTTAATTTGGGCATCCTTCTTAGGAGTAAGCCCCAATCTCAAATATGGGAATCCTCCTCAGGAGTAAAACCCAATTATCAATCCTCTCCTAATTTGGGTTTCCTTTTCAGGAATAAGTCCCAAGTTAGAGTATTCAAATCTCCATAAAGCACATATACCTTTATGGACCCTGTTCCTGGTTTTTCTCCCTAAAAGTAAATCCTAAACCTTCATCTATTTGGGCATTCATACATACATAAGCCCCAAACAATTTCTTATGATTGCATCTTTCATGGCACAATTGTCTAATTTTTTACCAATACCTCTTGTTTCTCACACCGAGCATGACTCACGTGAGCTTAGAGTGTAAAAGTAATTATGACATTCTTCTTTGAGCCATCAATCATAAACATCATACTCCATTACTCGAACTACGTGGGTTCTGATTCCTTTTCCAAAACAAAGGATACGTAGGTAGCCCATTTATGGGTTCGATCCCAACTTTGAAATAATCCATGTCCTTCTGAATGACGATAAACTTCAAGTGCCCCACTGAGTGGCTTTAAAACCATCCCGGTCATCATAATGACCAAGATACTTTTATATAAATGTTTTGAAGGATACCATTGACCAAGAATCTCTAAACAGATATAGATGATTCTCTATTGATGAAGAACCTCGAATACATATAAAAGATTCTCTAAATTTCTTGCATATTTAATCATTGATTGTTAAAACTAAAGGAAAGCACATTTTATACTTGGTAATGTAATAAGGATTCATGAACATAACTTAAATCTATAAAGAGAGTCCCGGAGTAGACAATAATTCCCCTCAAAAAGGTGTGATGAGTCCGACCTCCCATCCTCTCGACCAATGCAAATTCCAAAGCCTCATCAGTCCACAAGCTAATGAGCGCCTACCTTTGGAAAGTATGTCCAAACAGATGTGGAATCATTGGATGTTTCCGGTTCTACGATCAAACCCGCTAGAAACCGATCAGAACGTTTGAATCTCCCGTCCAGGAGGTCATCCCCGAAATCCGTGCGGAACAATGGTGTCAGTTTAAATAAAAATGGATGCCATAAATTATTCGTGAGAAGTTTTTTGACATCGGTTTTTAGTAAAATAGACCCAAAAATTCATATTTAATTTTTTTTCATAGTTATTACTAAAAATCGATACCAAAAACTTCTCGCACATACTATTTATGTTAGTTAAAAAAACAATGTCATTACTTTGACATTATATTCGCTATTTATATTAGTGTGTTTATGATTCTCACTCCTTTTATTTACATTTAAATGGTTATTCTATAACATATAATACAATATTCATGTTATGATTTGTTTATTACCTAATTGTTATTTATTGATCACCCTTTTCTTATGTATTCCCCCAGGTTTCCCATGTAGTTTTAAGTGCGATGGAATGTTATGAGACTGTTCTGGAAGTTTTCTATAATAATGATATATCTCTCATTTTAAGTTGTTATGTAATGTACCTAATTCCCAAATATACTATAATTGTCAATCTTTCAAGTTGTATTATGTGTACTCTTATGTAATAAATCATGAATTAATATGTAATAAAGATAAGGATTTTTATAGATGGTATCAAAGGAAAACTGAGGCATTTTTTGGATTAGGGCTATAAAACTCTAGAGAAAGACTTAGGGATAAGACTAAACATAATAAAACATCAATAAATTTGGTTTAAGAATATATTATGTGGTTTCTAATAAAATACATCCATGTATGGATACTACAAGTGGATGTGGCTCTGGCATAGATATACCTATAGGTAAAACCCAAAAACACTGTATTGAGCTAGACTCAATCGAAAACTAGTGCATGAAAAAAAGGCCTTTTTCCACACCCGATTTGACAATATCAGGGGATATGCTATGGTAAATTCAAAATATCATCATGAAACATTATTAATGGAACAAGAATGCAAATAAGTGTCTATGTTAGTTAATGAATCATAGATGACATAGATTGAATCCTAGAATTTCATAGGTTATGGAAATAAAATTCATTTATAAGTTATCCCATCAATGTCATTGGATTACCATTTATGCATGTAATAGTTTAAAATTACTCATCCCTAATTTTTCCTTTATTCTAGACAATGAAGAAAATAGGAGGAACATAGTAAACAATCAATGTGAAGGGAAATGTGATGACTACCCAAACGAGATGCCTAACCCAATCAGGGCAGGAATCATGAAAATTGTGATAATACTATCTTAGTTGACTCTAGTTATGAATAAAAACCTGAATCAAGGGGAAAGTACTAATTCCCCTAAAAATAACAAGCTAAAATTGATACATTAATGTGAAAAAGGACACCAACTTTCAATGGGTCATCTGATCCCTTAATCACAGAATAGTGGATCAACTCCATTGAAAAGATATTCTCCATCCTTCAATGTTATGAGGAAGAGAACGTTATACTGGATATTTATCATAAGGATATAGAGGTTGATCAGTGGTTTACATTTATTAAGAAGAAAAATATTGAGGAATATATTGAAGCAATGGGGTGGAAGGAATTCCATAAAAAATTTTTCAAAAAATATTTTACTTTCACTCTTTGACATAAAATGGAATGTCATTTACTTTCCCTCAAGAAAAAATATGTTGAATCCATTAGGGAATATGAGGAAAACATAACAATAATTGCATGATACACCTATTTATTCAACATTTCCATAGAATAAAAAGGTGACTGATTCTTTCATGGGTTAAAACTAAGTCTAAAAAACCCCTAGAGATCTAAAACTTTGATAGTTGTAATATATTTTCTAGTGTTCCCTCAAAGTGAAAATGGAGATCAGTGAATCTCAAGGGTCTCATAGAGATAATCAGTGGAAAGTGAAGATTCATTCAGGATGAGTGATATAGAAATCTAATGGTGGTAAGAAATTTAAACATCCCACTTTCAAAGGTATGGGAAGAAACACCCTATAAATTGCATAAGGGAATGAGTAAATTCTTTAGATATAGGAAGGACGGGGACCTAGCTAGCGATTACCAATGGGAGAACCCCAAAAGTGTAGTGGAATAGATGAATGATCCCGAAAACCCTAATTATTTTGTTTAATGTTGAAACAACAAATAATAAGGACACTTTTCAAACTAATGTGCTATGGAAAGTGTGTTCAAAGACAAGTTACACCAACAGCCTCCAAGGAATCAAGGGATGGCTTATTCCATTACAACCAATGAGGTGGATCCAGATAATGAAGTGGTGATAGGTAAACTAGTAATTCATTCAATAATAGATAATCTAATATTTTATTTAGGTTCTATACATTCCTTCATATCATGAAATTTTAGTATAACTATTCAAATTCCACTAAAGAACATGGAATTAGAGCAGTCATTGAAAATGGAAAATTGGAAAAAAAATCATCCCAAGTATTTAACTCCTACCCTATCAAAATTTTCAGGTAGAACTTCCCAGTGAACCTTGTGATACTTTATTTAGTGTAATTTGATGAAATTTTGGGTATTAATTGGATTCCCATATATAGATCCAGCAAAAAATTTCGTGAGAACGAAATAAATTTATCATCCCCCAATTTTGTACAAGTAAAAGAAGAGGATGAATCTTCTTTAGCACCAAAATCTAAATCATGGATATTATTTCCCTATGAGTAAATGTATCTAGCTCAAATTATTGATTTAAAGGAAATGATCATCCTTGAAAACACGCACATTGTGAGGGAATATGTTGATGTGTTTCCGAAATAATTGTCTGCTATTCCTCCTATTCAATAAGTTTAATTTTAAATCGAGCTTATATTGGGGGAATTTCCATTATATAATACTCCATATAGAATGGATATTGTGGAACCTAAAGAGATAAAGAAACAATGATAATAGAATTATAATAAAGGGTTCATACACCCAAGTGATTTACCTTTGGATTCACCATCCATCTTTATCAAGAAGAAGTATGGGTTAATGTACCTTTTCATTGAATTTCATGAGATAAAAAAGATTGTGATAAAGAACAAGTATCATCTTCCATGGATTGATGAATTTTTTTTGTAACATCCCAAGTAATTCAAGAGTAATATATTTTCATATCTATGTCTATTTATGAAATAGATAGTGTTTTAGAGTCTTAAAATGAAAATAAATCCAATCTTAAGCATAGAATTCTCTATTATTTTTAAAAGATTGTTTTACCGCCTTTGGATGGAAACCCATTTTTAAATATATCTTTTGAAAATTTTATAAGCTCTATTTTTCAAAATAAACTTATTCTTTAGGATTGGGACATTTCAATTTAATTTGGATAAATTTTTTGTATTTTTCTGACAATGTTCATTTTTTAATGAATAGTGAAAATACTGCATTTTACTTCAAAACTGCTTTTTCATCTAATTTAATTATATGGATATATTATCTTTTTAATTGATTTTAAAGTTTAAATAGAATATATTTTTACTATTTAATACAATGGTGGTCATTATAATTAATTTCACTTTGGAATTGGGCATAAACAAGTTCCAACCTTTTCATAGATATTGTTTCAAAAAAACTCGCTATTTGTTTTGACAACGAGAATTATTTTTAAATTAATTATTGAAATTTCTGTGTTTTGAATATGGTAAAATGGATTCCATATTTGGAATCAGAAGGACCAAGTTATGTAATTAAGACTTTCTTTTTTGGAAATTACGAATAGTAATGACGGTAATTATCATTAATTATCGTGATTAATTAGTAATCGGGTAGTTAAGGATAATAAAATAATATCATAATAATAACAAATGACCCCAACATGTGTCCTAATTCTACTGTTTGTGTAATGTCCGACCATGGGATGACTTGCACCAAAATTTGGAACCACATGGAATCACTTTTGGGTGATAGTGACACTTTATCATTTTATGTTTTTTAAAAGGAAAGTATAACCAAAGTATGTATCACCCAAGTAAAACAATTTTAATTTTGTCTAAATAAATTATATATTGGACTATAAATATTCATTGGAAATGTAAAAATATTTCGTACATTATATTATTTTTTTATAATTTTTAGACATTAAATAAATTAATTTTTTTATGACACCATGATGATGCAGTGATTAGCTCATTAATGAACGATTTAAATAAAATGAAAAGATAATGTAAAATATAAGACCTAAACTTTTCAAAGACTTATTTGATGAGTATATTTCGAACCCTTATCACCTTATCCTCTAAATATATCAATGTGGGACCTTTAAAATCTGAAACTCATTTCAATATAAAGTAACATTTCTTGACATTCCAAGAGTGCCCCTCCTCCCTCTTATAAAAGGCCCCCACCTCCACCTCCTTACCCACACCTCTCAAGCCATTGGATCAGAAAAAATCTACTAATTTTATCTCTCAAAATCCCTCTATTCATCCTAGAAGCCTTACCTTAGGCTGAAATCTCTTCAAGAAACCCTTTTGGTTCAAACCAAGAGGAGTTACGGGATTTAAAGGTAATGTATTCACTTGTGTTCTTTTGTTTTATTTTGCTTCTACAACCCCCTAAACTATTTTTATTCCTTTATTTTGTAACAAAAACAGTATATTAAATATACTAGGATGTTTTTATGAGAATTATTCGAGATAAACTTACACACACCTCCGTCTAATTGGTTAAATAACATACTGTTTCTGTGGATGGAAAATTTCTGCCTCATGAAATGATGATTGTTCAATCTTCTTTTAACACCTTTCATGGTGGCCATTAAGATGCCACTATATTTATATATGATATATATTATGTTTATGTTTTCATTATGATTCTTTATTTTTCAGTTATGGCATTCCTTTATGGTTTCCATTATGGGTAAATGTGATATCTTCATTTTAGGAAGTGCGGACTACCGCCCCCTCAAAGTGATTTGATTTGTTAATTCCATATGTTGGATGTATGAAGGATGGAGTTAATGATATTATATATGATTTCATACTGGAATTATAATATACCTTTATATCATTATGATTTCATTCCATTAAATACTAAATATTAATGAAAGTAGCATTCATGCATACGTACGGCTTACCGTCTCCATGAACGGTGCATTTCATATCTTACCTCTAAATGTTATGTAATATTATAAATGAATGCATATAATGGATATATATGATATATATGAAATCTAAATCATTAATATAATTCTGTATATAATGTATATTTTACCACATGAACAACTTGTAATTACAAGAAGTTAATTTTTGACTCAAGTGCCAAGGGTCGACAAAACGACCATTATTAACTTAAATAATTACATAATATTCATAACATGGTAATAAGTGATATAAAAGGAATAATTAAATTGAAAAATGTTCTTAATAAAGTATAAATTAACTCAAGTTTATTATTCATGATGTTAAAGAACGATCGAGTCAAGTTGGACACGAGGTAAGGGACTTCGTCTCAATCTCCTTTCATTGAGGCATATTTTGTTTTATACACAACTTCATTTGATACGGTGTGTAAACCCCTTTGACTTTTACATTTATTCAAAAGGAATATTTTTATACGGAGATTTTTATTAACGAAAAAAGAGAATGTTTTTGTCGTACGTATGCGGCGACAACGACTTCTCTGCCACCGTGACCATTATTTGAGTTTCGGCTTCCTCTACAAGCCATAAATTTTTTTAAAAAGAAAAATTAATACCATGTTTTACTTTTCTTTTATTTTGGTATTGTTGATAATGTTTTTTTATATCAATGTTTTATTGATATCTTGTGATTGAAATGTGGAAATGTTATGTTTCCTTTATGCATGTTTTATGTGATACGATTATGTTATGGTTCTTGGGTGTTGTTTATGAAGACGGGTGGTTCCGTGATAAACTAAGAGCGAGTGAGCCTGATATATCTCTCCAATTCATTGGGTAACGCAAAGGAGTTAAACGCTAAGGTTTCTCCGAAGAGATTTAGGGAATATACTGTGATGGGTATTCCAAACGTAACCATGAGGGTTACTCCCTACTTAAGAATGTTATGAATGAATCAAGTTACCTTTATATCTTATGTTTTCTATGAGTTGTTCATAAAACTTATGATTTCATGAAGTTCTTATGTATTCTGAGTAAAGGATGATTTCATCAATTCTTATGTATACATGGACTAGTGTTTTCATTCCGTACTTTTATATCCCTTAATGATCTTATTATGATCTTCCAAAGTTTTTGAAATGTTTTTTACAGGTCAAGGGAAAAGTACATGATGTGATGATAGTGTCTATGAAGTGTCATGAAAGAATCAATTTTTTTGTTTTAAATATGTTTCCTTGGATGGAAAAATTGAATATTGTCTTTAATGTAAACACCTTGTTTAAATGTGGAATGTAATTCCTAATTTTTGATCTAATTCTCTAAAACTCTAAACTGGAAAAGATCCTCAATGTGTAATCTTGTAATAACTCAAGATTAAGTAATGTTTAAGGCGGGGGCCTTATAGTTGGTATCAAAGGTCGGTTTAGATAATTTTAGGAGTTATAATTATATTAAATGATTATCCAAAAAAAATTATGGTCAAATTGAAATGATATAGCATTTGAAGATTACCATGTTTCTTAATCTAAGACATGTTTTTTCAGAATGGGTTTCTGCAGAGGAAACAGGGAAGCAGTGCTAGGAAGGAATACAGAAGGAAATGAGCTTCTGAATCAGCATCCTGAGATGGTCATAATTGGAACTGAACAGTTTTCTACAGTAATGGCATAGTTGACTCAAGAGATAAATGGTAGTGGTATCCATGCATGAGATCAGCTAGATCAACCGCAGAGGAACATGTCAGTGGTGGAACATTTCATGAGGCAACATCCTCCATAATTCAGAGGATAATCTGACCCTGTGCTAACTGAAAGGTGGATTAAAGCCCTGGAGAATATTTTCGATGTCATGGGGTGTTCAGACAATCAAAAGGTTAGTCTTGCTATTTACCATTTGGAGGGTGAAGCAGATCAGTGGTGGTTGATGGTTAAAAATATTAGGGACACTGATGAGATCGATGCTCTCGACTGGGATGAATTTAATGGTATATTTCTTGAGAATTATTTTCCTAAGGCTGTTCGACTTAGGATGGAAAACAATTCTTGGAATTGAGGCAAGAGGATGACTCAGTGGCTTCTTATGCAGAAAGGTTCACTCGATTGGTAAGGTATGCTCCAAATTTTATCTGAGACCTTGATAGTAAAATCAATCGTTTTTACTCAGAATTAAAGCCAAAATATCGAAGGGCTTTAGCTTCTTACGATTTCAAGAGTTATAAAAAGCTCGTTCGATGTGCTTAGAAGGAGGAAATGGAGTTTGTTGATGATCAATTTTTCTATAACAACCAATAGAAGAAGAGACCGGGGTGGCAGGAGAAAGGGAAGAATCCTTCAAAAAGGTCAGATGGTAAGAAAACTAAGTTTTTAGTTTGTGATAAATGTGGTAAAAGGCATGCTAGGGTATGTCTTCTGAATTCTGGAAAGTGCTACTGATGTGGTAAGATGGGATATAAGGCTCATGATTTCACTGAAAAAGATCGGGGTGATGGTAAGACCAAATTTGATATATAGTTAGTGAAATGGTTCAAGTGAAATGATATGGGTCATTATGAAAACGAGTGTTTGACAAAGAGCTCAAATGATGGGAAGAAGTCAGACTACAAGCAAAAAGGTGTGGTGAAATCCTTTGCAACTACTTCAGCAGATGTTGGGCCATCAAATGAAGTGGTATCAGGTACTTTGTTTGTTTTTTCAGATTATGCCAATGTGTTGTTTGATTCGGGGTCTACACATTCTTTCATCTCTGAACCATTTTCTAGTAAATTGGGAATACCATCTCAAGAAATGACTCCTAAACTTATGGTAAAAACACCTGGGGGAAATTTTGAGGCAAAAAGAATTTATAAGAATCTTCCTATCCTTATCCATGGAAAGAACCTACTTGCAAACCTTATTTTTTACCTCTAGTAGAGTTTTATGTTATCCTAGGTATGGATTGGCTCTCTGTTTACCATGCTAAGATTGATTGTAGAGATAAAGAATTTTCTTTTCAGAAATACTTTCAGTTTGTGTACAAGAATGAACCCTTACTTTTGATAACATATCAAGAGGCTGAGAAACTTGTAAAATATGGAAATGAATGTTACCTTGAAGATATTGTTGAAAACAAAAGAACCATTTAGATTAATGATGTGCCAGTTGTAAATGAGTATCCTGATTTTTTTCTTGATGATTTTCATGGAATAATACCAGATCAGGAAGTTGAATTTAATGTTGACTTAGTTCCTGATGCTAAGCCAATTTCAAAACCCCCTTATCGAATGTCTCAAATTAAACTTTTAGATTTGAAGGAGAAATTGCAAGATTTATTAGAGAAAGGTTTCATTCAACCTAGCACATCACCATAGGGTTCTCCTATCTTATTTGTTAAAAAGAAAGATGGTTCAATGAGACTTTTCATTGATTATAGAGCCTTGAATAACATCACTATTAATAACAAATATCCTTTGCCTCATATCGATGATTTTTTTGATCAGCTCCAAGGAGCTCAGTATTTTTCAAAGATTGACTTGAGATCGAGGTACCACCAGTTGAAGGTAAAGGAATCAGATATTCCGAAGACCGCGTTTCATACAAGATATGGCCATTATGAATTTGTAATAATAACTTTTGGGTTAACTAATGCACCTTCAGTATTCATGGACCTTATGAATATAATTTTCCATGAGTTCTTGGATAAGTTTGTGGTTGTT
This sequence comes from Viscum album, assembly GCA_963277665.1. Classification (NCBI taxonomy): domain Eukaryota; kingdom Viridiplantae; phylum Streptophyta; class Magnoliopsida; order Santalales; family Viscaceae; genus Viscum; species Viscum album. The sequence goes on along the minus strand of OY728131.1, from coordinate 135,376,772 downwards.
TTCATTGATGATATTTTGGTGTTTTTTAAAAGTAAATAGGAGCATGATAGTCATTTAAGGGTTATTTTAAAAACCTTAAAATAAAAGAAATTTCCTGGGAAATTTAGCAAGTGTGAGTTTTGGTTACAACAAATTTATTTCCTTGGTCACATTGTTTCTAAAGATGGAATAACTATTGATCGTGAAAAAACAATGTTTGTTGAATAATGGCCAAGAACCAAAAATGTAACTGAGATTCCTGGTTTTCTTGGTTTGGAAGGCTATTACTGAAGGTTTGTTAGAAATTTTTCACAGTTATCTAGTCCAATGACTAAGCTAACTCGGAAGGTTGTTATGTTTATCTGGACAAAATAATGTGATGATTGTTTTCAAGAATTGAAAAGAAGATTGGTGAATGCTCCAGTTTTGGAACTAACTTCTAGGAATAGTGGGTTTGTTATCTATAGTGATGCTTCATTGAAAGGACTTGTTTGCGTCCAAATGCATAATGATCAGGTAATTTCTTATGCTTCACGATAGTTGAAAACTCAGGAGGTAAATTACCCTACACATGATTTGGAATTAGCTTCTATTGTTTTCGCTTTAAAAATTTGGAGGCATCATTTGTATGGTTTAATGTTTGAAATATATACTAATCAAAAAGGATTAAAGTATATATTCACTCAGATTTAATTGAACATGAGACAGAGGAGATGGATGGAATTAATCATGGATTATGATTGTACAATTCATTACCATCCGGGAAAAGAAAATAAAGTGGATGATTCTTTGAGTTGAAAAAGTAATGCCTCATTAACCATGTTACGTTTGGAACATGGTCCTTTGGTTATGGATTTGATGAACATTTTCATTGAAGTTGTTGGTGTAGGATTTTCTTCTGTTTTGTTTCAGGTATCAGTGAAATCTTCTCTATCAGACAGAATTAAGCAAGCACAGAAGCAAGATAGTGAGTTGCAGAAAAAGGTAGAGCTGGTTCAAAAGGGTAAGTTGCTTGAATTCAACATTGATAATGATTGTGTTTTGAGATTTGGGAAGAGGTTGTGTGTGATGTGTGATTCACAGTTGAAGAGAGAGTTTTTATGTGAAGCTCATAGTTCTCTGTTTTTAGTTCATCGAGGCAGTACTAAGATGTATAGAGATCTAAGGGAGTACTACTACTGGGATGGAATGAAAAGAGATATTGCTGATTTTACTGTGAAGTGTTTGGCTTGTCAACAGGTTAAAGAAGATCTGCAGTTACCGAAGGGGATGCTTCAGCCTTTACCAGTACCAGAGTGGAAATGGGAGAATATATCCATGGACTTCATTGTGGGATTTCCAAAGACACCTCGAGGTAATAATGCAATCTGGGTTATTGTTGATCGCTTGACTAAATCTGCTCATTTCCTTTATATGTGAGATAATTTTTCCTTAGATCAACTTTCTCGTTTGTATCTTATAGAGATAGTGAGGTTACATGGAGTTCCCCTCTCCATTGTATCTGATCGTGATCCCGGGTTTACTTCTAACTTTTGGAAAGGCCTTCAGAAGTCTTTGGGTACTGAATTAAATTTTAGTACAGCTTTTCATCCTCAATCAGATGGGCAGTCAGAAAGAAAAATTCAGAATTTAGAGGATATGCTACGTGCTTGTTCGATGGATTATCAGGGAATTTGGAACCAATATCTTTCTTTGGTTGAGTTTTCTTATAATAACAGTTTTCATTCTAGTATACAGATCGAACCATTTGAGACATTGTATGGGAAGCGGTGTCGAACTCCAGATTTTTGGGATGAAGTGGGTGAAAGGAAGTTGATGGGACCATAATTGGTAGAAGAGTTGGCAGAAAACGTTCAGCTGATACAGAAACACATGAGAACAGCTCAGAGCAGGCAAAAAAGTTATGCGGACAACAGGAGGAAGGATCTCTCTTTTGAGGTAGGTGATCATGTCTTCCTCAAAGTTTCACAATGGAAAAGTGTGATGTGATTTGGTAAGAAAGGAAAGCTGTGTCCAAGGTTCATTGGACCATATGAAATTCTGGAGAGAGTTAGATTAGTTTCATACCGAGTGGGGTTACCTCCAAGTTTATCTAAGGGACACAATGTTTTTCAAGATTCAATATTAAGGAAGTACATTCCAGATCCATCTCATGTTTTGAGTCCAAAGGTAGTTCAGTTGGAAGAGAATCTATCTTATGAGGAACAACCGGTCCAGATTATTGACCATAGGGAGAAATTGTTACATAATAAGTTGATTCATCAAGTAAAGGTTTTGTGGAAAAACCACATGATTGAAGAGGCAACATGGGAATCTGAAAATGCAATGAGGGATAAATACCCCAACTTATTCAGTAAGTAAATAAATTGTGGGGACACAATTTTCAAAAGGGGGAAGGATGTAACATCCCAAGTAAGTAAATAGTAATATATTTTCATATCTATGTCTATTTATGAATTATATAGTGTTTTACAGTCTTAAAATGAGAATAAATCGAATCTTAAGCATAGATTTCTCTAATATTTTTAAAAGATTGTTTTACAGCCTTTTGATGGAGAACCATTTTTAAATCTATATTTTGACAATTTTATAAGATCTATTTGTCAAAATAAACTTATTCTTTATGATTGGGACATTGAAATTTAATTTGGATAAATTTTTTGTATTTTTCTAACAATGTTCATTTTTTAATGAATAGTGAAAAATACTGCATTTTACTTCAAAACTACTTTTTCATCTAATTTAATTATATGGATAGATTTTCTTTTTAATTGTTTATAAAGTGTAAATAGAATATATTTTTACCATTTAATCCAATTGTGGTTATTATAATTACTTTAATCTTTGAATTGGGCATAAACAAGTTCCAAACTTTTCATACATATTGTTTAAAAAAACCCGCTATTTGTTTTGACTACGAGAATTATTTTTAAATTAATTATTGCAATTTCTGTGTTTGTACTTTGGTAAAATGGATTCCATATTTTTATTTAGAAGGTCCAAATTATCTAATTAAGACTCTTTTGTTTTTTGTACATTATGAATAGTAACGACGGTAATTATATTTAATTATCGTGATTAATTAGTAATTGGGTAGTTAAGGATAAAAAAATAATATTATAATAATAACAAATGACCCCAACATGTGTCTTAATTCTACTGGTTGTGTCATGGCCGACCATGGGATGCCTTGTTCCAAACTTTGGGACCCCATGGAATCACTTTTGGGTGATAGTGACACTTTATCATTTTATGCTTTTTGAAAGGAAAGTATAACCAAAGTATGTGTCACCCAAGTAAAAAAAATTTAATTTTGTCTACATAAATGATATATTGGACTATAAATAGTCATTGTAAAGATAAAAATATTTCTTACATCCTATTATTTTTCTTATAATTGTTAGACATTAAATAAATTAAATTTTTTATGACACCATGATGATGCAGTGATTACCTCATTAATGAACGATTTAAATAAAATGAAAATATAATGTAAAATATAAGACCTACACTTGTCAAAGACATGTTGGATGAGTATATTTAGAACCCTTATCATTTTATCCTCTAAATATATCAATTTGGTACCTTCAAAATCCAAAACGCATTTCAATATAAAGTAACATTTCTTGACTTTCCAAGAGTTCCCCTCCTCCCTCTTATAAAAGGCCCTCCCCTCTACCTCCTTGCCCACACCTATCAAGACATTGGCTCGGCCAACATCTGCTCATTGTATCTCTACACATCCCTCTATTCATCGTAGAATCCTTACCTTAGGCATAAAGCTCTTCAAGAAACCCTTTTTGTTCACACCAAGTGGAGTTACCCGATTTAAAGGTAATGTATTCACTTGTGTTCTTTTGTTTTATTTTGCTTCTCCAACCCCCTAAAATATTTTTATTCCTTTATTTTGTAACAAAAAAGTATATTAAATATACTAGGATGTTTTTATGAGAAGGATTCGATCTACACTTACACATACCTCCATCTAATGGTTAAATGACATACTGTTTTTGTGGATGGTGAATTTTTGCCGCACAAAACGATGATTGTTCAATATTATTTTAACACCTTTGATGGTGTCAATTAAGATTTAACTCTATTTATATATGATATATATTGTGTTTATGTTTTCCATATGCTTCTGTATTTTTCATTTATTTCATTCTTTTATGGTTTCCATTATGGGTAAACATGATATCTTAATTTTAAGAAGTGTGGACTACTGCCACCTCAAAGTGATTTGATTCGTTAATGACATATGTGGGATGTATGAAGGATGGAGTTAATGATATTATATATGATGTCATATTGTAATTATAATATACCTTTATATCATTATTATTTCATTCCATTAAATACGAAATATAAATGAAAGTAGCATTCATGCGTACGTACGGCTTACCGTCTCCATGAACGGTGCATTTCATTTCTTACCTCTAAATGTTATGTAATATTATAAATTCATGCATATACTGGATATATATGGTATATATGATATCTAAATCATTAATATAATTCTGTATATAATGGATATTTTACCACATGAACAACTTGTAATTATAATAAGTTAATTTTTGACTCAAGTTCCAAGGGTCGACAAAACGATCATTATTAACTTAAGTAATTACATAATGTTCATAACATGGTAATAAGTGATATAAAAGGAATAATGAACCTGAAAAAGGTTCTTAATCAATTATAAATTAATTCAAGTTTATTATTCAGGAGGTTAAAGAATGATCGAGTCAATTCAAGCACAAGGTAAGGGACTTCATCTCAATCTTCTTTCATTGAGGCATATTTTGTTTTATACACAACTTCCTTTTATATGGTGTATAAACCACTTTGAATTTTACATTTATTCATAAGGAATATTTTTATACGAAGTGTTTTTCTAAACAAAAAAAGGGAATGTTTTTGTCGTACATATGCGGCGACAACAACTTCTCCACCGCCGTGGCCATTATTCGAGTTTCGGCTTCCTCTACAAGCCATATCTTTTTTTGAAAATAAAATTTAATACCATGTTTTACTTTTCTTTTATTTTTGTATTGAAAATGGTTTTGATAATGTTTTTATTATATCAATGTGTTATTGATATCTTGTGATTGAAATGTGGAAATGTTATGTTTTATGTTATGCATGTTTTATGTGATACAATTATGTTATGGTTCTTGGGCATTGTTTATGAAGACAGGTGGTTCTGTGATAAAATAAGGGCGGGTGAGCCCGATATAGCTCTCCAATGCATTAGGTAATGCAAAGGAGTTAAATTCTAAGGTTTCTCTGAAGAGATTTAGGGAATATACTGTGATGGGTATTCCAAACGTAACCATGAGGGTTACTCCCTGTGTAAGAATGTTATGAATGCCTCAAGTTACCTTTATGTATTATGTTTTCTATGAGTTATTCATAAATATTATGATTTCATGAAGTGCTTATGTTTTATGAGTAAAGTATGATTTCATCAATTCTTATGTATACATGGACTAATGTTTTCATTTCGTACTTTTATATCCCTTACTGAGCTTTTTATGATCATCCCATGTTTTTGAAATGTTTTTCACAGGTCAAGGGAAAAGTATATGATGTGATGATAGTGTCGAGGAAGTTTCTTGAAAGAATCCATGTTTTTTAATATGTTTCATTTGATGGGAAAAGTTAATATTGTCTTTAATGTAACCACCTTGTTTAAATGTGGAATGTAATGCATGATTTATGATCTAATTCTCTAAAACTCTAAATCTAAAAAGATCCTCAATGTGTATTATTGTAATAACTCAAGATTAAGTAATGTTTAAGGCTGGGGCCTTATTTTTTTAAATAGATATGTGTAGTCCAATACTTATCCAAGGTAGATATCTGGTTTGGGTATTATCAAGTAAGGGTAAAGAAGGATTAAATCCCCAAAGCTACTTTCTATACAAGGTATGGGCACTATGAGTTCATTGTAATTCTATTCAGATTCACTAATTCTCTAGAAACATTTATGGACTTGATTAATATAGTCTTTAAAGATTACCTTGATATGTTTTTGGTTATCTTAATAGATGATATTATTATATAATTTAAACTCAAGGAGGATCATGAGGAGCATCTGAGAACTATACTAAAGACCTTATTAAAGGATAATGTTTATACAATGTATATAAAATGTGAGTTCTAGTTGATGGAAGTCTAATTATTGGGGAATATTATCACAAGAAATGAGATATTTTTTGACCCTTAAAATATAGAATCAATTGAAGGATGGTTGAGGTCAACATTTATAATAGAAATATATAGAATTCTTGGATTAGCTGGGTACTATCATTGATTTGTGAAAAATTTATCACGATTTTCAAAACCTCTAAACAAACTAACTCATCAGGGAGCCAAGATTGTTTGGAATAATGAATCTGAATAGAGATTCATGGAGTTGAAAAAAAGGATTATCACTGCACATGTACTTACGCTACCCACAAGTGGGTAACTTTTTGTGGTATATAGTGATTCTTTGAAGAATGTATTGGGATTTGTACTACTAAAGAATGATAATGTGATAGCATATGAATCAATGAAATTAAAATTTCATAAATAGAACTACCCAAATCATGATCTGGAGTTGAATGTAGTGATGTTTGTGTTGAAAATAAGGTAACATTATCTATTTAGGGAAAATTGTGAAATATAAATAGATCATAATATCCCCAAGTATATATTCACATAGAAAGAGATAAAAATGAAGTAGTGAAGATAGTTAGATATAATTAAATACTATGAATTCTCAATCCACTAACATCACAGGAATGAAAATAAAGTGGTATATGTTCTATGTAGAAAGGATCCAAGAATTTTTTCATTGATGAAAATTGATAAGGATCAAATCTTATTAGGCTTGAAAAGGATAGGATTTGGAATCATAAAGGAAATAATGTCATAAATCCTTCAATAAATGATTTCTCAGAGTTCAAAATTAATGAAGGAGTTGTAAGATTTGGGTCACGACTATGTATACCATAAAATCAATTGTAAAAGAAGGATTTCTTGTATGATGCACATAGCTAAACCTTCTCTATCCATCTAGGGATAACAAAGATATATCAAGATATCTGAGAGAACTATAGGTGGGATAATCTAAAAATGGATATCATGGAATATACATCAAGGTGGCTTGTATTTTATCAAGTGAAGGCTGAAAGGAAAAAAATTCAAGGGGATGATGCAACCATTACCCATACTTACATGGAAATGGGAAAACATAACCATGCACTTTGTCACTGTATTCCAAATACATCAAGTGGAAATAATGATATATAGATTGTTATAGATTTTATTACAAATAAAACTCACTTCAATTCAATTCAATAAGACTTTTCACTCGATCAACATGCAAGGATATACGTTAGAGAATTTTTGAGGCTACATTGAACACCACTATCGATTATATCTAATAGAGATCCAATATTTACCTATAAGTTCTAGAAAAGTCTCCAACATGCTCTAAATACTAAGTTGAACTTCAAAATAGCCTATCACCCTCAAACTGATGTCCAATATAAGAAGACTATTCAGACACTTGAGGACATGTTTAGAGCATGCTCAATTGACTTCAAAGGAGGATGGGATCAACATATTCCTCTGGTCAAGTTCTCATACAATAGTAGTGTCCACTCAATCATCCAAATAGATCCCTATCAGGACATTTATGGTAATAAATATAGAGAATGTGTATTCTAGGATGAAGTTGGTGAATGTAAACTAATAGGTCTTAAAATGGTTAAAGAAATGTTGAAAAAGGTCAAGACCATTCAGCAACATATCAGGGGTTTTCAGAGTAAAAAATATATCTACGTTGAAAATCGTCAATGAGACATGGAGTTTGAGGATAAAGATAAGGTAATCCTCCACATATCTTCTTGGGATAAAGTCATGAGCTTTGGGAATAATGGAAATCTTAGTCCACAATACATCAGTCCCTTTGAGATCCTTTATCGCATCAGAGTGGTGGCCTATTAACTGACACTCTCATGTAACCTATCTCAAGTAAATGATGTGTTCCATGTATCCCTCTTGATAAATTAAGTACCAGACCCCTCACATGTACTGAACCCAAAGGTGGTACCATTTTAGAATGATCTCTTGTATTATGAGTACTAGTGAAGATATTATATCATAGAAAAGAATTATATGAAATAAGATCATGCACCACGTAAAAGTGCTATAGAGAAACCATAAGTTTGAATAAGATATATGGAAACCAAATGAGGTGATGAAATAAAGTTACTCTCATCTATTTTATTTTGTGAAATGAAAATTTCAGTGGAATTTTCTTTAATGGGGGAATATTAGAATGACATGAACTTTTGTAAATAAAATTCCCTTTGTGGTTAATTTAAATTCCAAATTATGTATTACTGTTATAGAAAAAACATGAAAATATTTGGTTTTATTATATCCTATCATATTTAAAAGAATGTTACGAATCAGAACCATTGATAATATATTCATTTAATAGTAATCATTTGATTATTACTAATATAGGGGTTTGACAAATCCAATTGACAGAGACAATGGAAGTGATGGATTCAACCAGTAGGATCAGACTCTATGAAGCCCATTTATTAGAGATTATGGGGGAGATATAATCACTGGGATTTTACATTGACCAATACCAATCCAATATCCAATAACTAAAGAATGAGTGAAACCATTTATGTTATAATTTCAAGCTCATTGAGAACACGGCCCAAACCATGTACGACAAACCACCCCATGAAGATCTCATCATGGCCCACCTTACCCTCAGGGTGTTTCCAGTGTAATAAAGTGATATGTATTAAGAACCTAATAATATTAATATGTATATTTTATTTTAAATATATTAATAATTATATTTACTCTTTACTGATGTTACTTTATAAATGATGTTGATTTTGAAATAATAAAACAAAAATTGTATTTTTTGGTAATATTTAATTTCAATTAAGACATTTATTTTTATTAATTAATGGATTTTTAAAATAAATATTTTTTTACTAAAATATTATTATTAAATAATTTTATTAAATATAAATTATCATATAAATTTTATGAAGTCAAATATGATTTTTTTAAGGGTTCATAAACTATTATTTTCAAAAAACCCAACATTTCTCAATAAATGTTAATTCTATTTTAAAATTCTAAATTATGATATTTATAAAATTATTATGTTAACATAAATATTATTTTTGGAATCATCACATTGAAATTATCTAATGGTTAATTTTTTATTATTTTCTATGATAGTAAAATTTTCATGTAAAAATTAAATATGGTATAAATATAAGGTGAGTATTATGGAAACATAATGACCCAAAAGTGATGTAATAAATGATATAAAAGGTATAAATGACAAAATATATTTTTTAAATTTAAATTATTATTTTTTTAGGTTATTTTATTAATTTTTAGAAATCCTTTATGAATCCTCCAAAACCTATATTATATTTTAATGTTTTAAAATAATTTCTTTAAGAAAATGACTCACTTCCACCTCTCCAAGGGTAATATTTCAATAATTTCGAAACATTTATTTATAAAATAATTAAAAATAGTCCTATTTTTATAAAACCATTGGAAAAAACTATGGTTGGGGTTTGTTTTTGTTATTACATTATTATATAGAGTCCAAAACCTAAGTATGGGAAATAATAAAGAACTCCACTCTTTTTTAATCTATAAACTCACCCAATATCCCATTAATCATTAATAAAAAACCTTATATGAATTACACACCATTTACTCCCCTCCATATATTCCTCCAAATGATCCATTAATATCTCAATAATCTCCTTCCATTATTTTGGAATCACCCACTCAATGTAAGGGATCCTCTCCTCTTTATTCAAGCATATTAAATTTCTTATGCCTTTTATCTCCAATTAATAATGTTGTTATATGTTATTACATATCCCCCTTAATTACCTTATGATTTATATATAATTATAGACCCATTTTACTCTCATTAAGTCCTCCAATGAACATTTATATACCCCCATTATGTTGTCGAAATTTCACAACAATTTTCCATTCTAAACAATTGTGTAGTGAATACCAGTACCCATTTCCTATCAAGGGTGTTCACCTTTATATTCATATACTTATTTTATTGGTGACTTACATGTATCTAATGCACACTCAAATATTTTAGGATTTAATATGATGGAATTTGTTCTTATGTATATGATCTACGTTGCACACCTATGAATGTATCTGATATGATTATGATGGGTGTTCCCAGATAGTGCTCAAACGCATTAGGTAATGATTTAGTCTCATGAGATGACATGTATGGTGTATATGAGGTTATCCTAAGAACATTATGTTAGATTTTTTTTAACCTTGATGTATTATTAGTATGTTATGTTTAAATTGGTTACCAAATCCCCATGTTACCATTTTGTTACCATGTTATATCATGCCTCATTGTTCATGTATATGATTATAACCACTTTTATGTCCCATTGATATTTTTATTACCTAACATGTAAATCATTATTCATGTTATTATTTTTTATTCACTTAATAGGCTTTATAGTTCAGCCCTTTCTTATGTATATCCTCAGGTTACCCCATGAAATTTTAATTAAGATGGAATATTATGAGCACGTCAAGGACGTTTTGAATAGTGATGGTGTATCTCTGTTTAAAGTTGTTATGTAATGTACCTAATTCCCAAATACACTAGACTTATTGATCTTATAGATTTTATTATGTTCACTCTTATGTAATAAATCATTAATTAATTTTTAATAAATATAAGGGTTATAATATTATAGTTAGTTAGGCTTGATGGTGCTAAGTATGGAAGTTGTTTCATGTTGTGATGGGTGAGAGGGTTAAATGGGAATGTTTTGAGCATGGCCTGAGTGACTATAGATGATGTTGATAATCATATGTTAGGTTAAATTATTATCTAGGAAGAGGTAGATGATTTTGACCATTTCTTCAATTGGGTGATGTTTTTCATAGTTGGAGACGTATATTCTTCAGAGGTTTTGGTAGGATTGTTGGTGATCCCGCTCACCATGGTCTATCAATGGAGCTGTGAGGGTTGTGTGTACACAACATAGGACCCAGTGAGGTGGTTTTTACCACTCGGTGTTGGTGGGGGCCTCTTTAGATTAATATACATAGGGGGTGGTATTGACCATTTTTATAGAGGAGTTTCTCGCTGTAGAAGTCCATAGTTAGTGGTAGTTGAGACCACCAATTAGTGGAATGAGGCTCACTGTTTATGTTGGGTTCATTGGGTTGGGATTATATGATGATAATTATCTCTGTTATTTGGGTATGTTGGGCTGCTAAATCGGCATTTGGTTAAAGGAAGTGTAATTCCTTGGGATTTATGATATTCTTATGGGAATTCCTTTGGGGAATCCGGTTAACTCAAAATGATTATATGAGAATGAAAACATGTGGTTCCATGTACTATGTGGTGATGGTTGGTCTGTGACACTGTGTGATATGGAAATTGTTGTAGGGATAAGGGCTCTACCAATATGACATATTGTGGGTTTATTGTTCCACTCTGGTTATGGTCAAGGTAGGTAAAGGCTCACTCAAGGTTGGTAGAGCATGAGTGGAGCAGGTTATGTGACACATTTTATTTTTGGGTTTCTTAATTGTTTCATATATTGGAATATGTTTGGATATAATCTAGAGACACTGTTGGTGGTGGCCTACCAATTTTATACTCACACCCTACGCAGGACCTCATGATGCATGCATACTTCATGGTTTTGAGTACGGTTAATGGATAGGGCTTAACAATAGGAACTTAGTGGACAAGGGTATGAAGACAATGCACTATCTTGATGGTATAGTTTTTGGTATATTGGTAGGGTGGTTCCTTAGTATTGGGATGGTAATTATTTTGGTTATTTTTTAACATGTATATATATTATGATTACTTGGGTTATCCTATTTACTCTAGTTTGACTGGCATGACATGTATATTCTCTGGGTTATAACATATGTATTTTGGCTTTTTATATTTGTTATTTAAAATTTATTTCATTGTGTTTGAGTAATTGAATATGTTGGGTTGTTGTTTTTTTTATTCTTATTATTATAAATAGAGGTTATATTCTTCCCACTATCACCCAATAAATCATCATTGTTAATTGTTAGCCTTTGGAAGACATGGTTTCATGCCTATGGTCCACTGGAGCATTGTCGATCCAGGAACCAGTCGAGTTTCCATGAGGTGGTAGGGGAATTACAGATATCAACAACACAAGTTGTGCATCTTATTATAGTCTCCTATCTTATTCAAAATGGATTATTCATTAATAAAAATCCATATAGAAACTTAACATCCAAACCTCGATTAAATACCAGGAAATCATAAATAATAGAATACAAAGAACTGATATTGAATAACACGCTATCCAAGTTATATGTAACCATCATTATATCTTTAACAATTGAAGATACCTTTCCAGGATCAACTAACACCTTCTCCAAAGAAAATAAATCATATAAACTTATACTGAAACCCTTCATATGGGTCACTTGAATCCCCTACACTAAATATGCATATTGATTCTATCCATGAGAAGCCTTTCTACCCCCATGACCAGACCTCCTATAAGACATATGACGATAACTTTGTTGAGGTGAACTATCTTGTACATGAATTACAAGAAAAAAAACATTTTAGCCATGTTTTTATTACTATTATCCGCGTTTATAAATATAGCTTATTCAATTACCCATGATTTTAAAAAAAATTAGTGAAATTATATGTGAGTAAATTATCCATGTTTTAAAACATGTCTAATTAGTCATGTTTTTTGAAATGCAGCTAATTACCTACATTTCAAAAAATATCACTAATCAGTCATATTTTTTAAAACATTGTTAAATAGACACATTTTTTATAATGTAGGTAATTAAAAAAACTAAAAACATAGGGTTTTACACACACCACCTTTACCTATGTATTTTGAAAATGTGGGTAACATCCCTAAAAAGTAGTGAAAATTTGAAATATATTTTTTATTTGTTAATTCAAAACTATTATTTTGAAAACATGGCTAAAATTTACAACTTTTTTTTGTTCAACTTTTTTCCCTCACAATCAACCTCAGCACTTGTGCTCTGAATTCAATCACAGCCTCCATATGGACCTCAAAGATCCACCCAAACCCTTATCCCTATACCCTCGAAGCACATGCGTGACACAAACTGTAACACCCGAGACTTTTATGTTATATAAATCATCAAAGGAATCTTTTTCTACACAACACTTTCTTGGCTTGCTTTACACGAAATCGCGACCTTCCTCAATAGCTTGCGTCGTACGCAATACCGAGTTTCACTAAACAATGATGTGATATTAAAATATAATTAAAACTAGCCGTTATGAATAGTAATAACCACTTTTTGAAATTTTATAAATTTCATTTTTTAAAATGGACTTCATTTTTGGATTCGGAATATCGAAATTAGCCTAGGGTGAAATTTTGGTATTTTTCTGAAAACTTTCAATTTTTGATGAATAGTGAAACAACTAAGTGGTAGTTTAAAACTGAATTTTTCATAAAACTTAATTTTACCGCTTCTGTGAGTGGAATTTCGAAAATCCGAGAGACATGGTTAATATCAAGGACTAAAATGTGGTTCAATGAGATGAAAATAATTTTTGGTGAATAGTAACTTTTTACTTTTTTTTACCACGGTTAAAAGTAAATAGGGTAATTAAGGGTAAAGATGATATTATTATTACCCTAACACATGTCCTAATTATATTGTATAAGTGTAATTCGGCCAAAAAAAACTTAGGAATAAAATATGACCATTTAGGCCCACTTGGATTAGATTAGGACATTTATTATTAATTTATTTAAAGAAGGGTTAAAATAGTTAAAATCAAAGTTTAATAAGTAAATAATTTTTAATATAAGGTTATACATAAGATAAATTCGACTATAAATATTCATTAGAAAGATAAAAATATTTCCTACATAATGATATTTTATTTTTAATTTTTAGAGATTAAATAATTAAATTTATTTATGACACAATGATGATGCAGTAATTATCCTATTAATGAAATATTGACATAATTGATGTTATAAACACAAAAATAAATGTAATTTGAGACTTTTTATGAATTACACTAATTTTATAGGTTAATATGACATGTTAGTATTTATTTAATTAACTTGTTTCGAACTAATAATTCTGTTATGATTTTCACAAAAATCAATTACTAAATAGTGTCAAAATTTACATAAAATAGTTTTTAAAACTAATATTATATTAGTAATTGTTATTTTATTCATAAAAATCTAAGGTTTGGCAAAATGACTTATATAAGGTTATATATATTAATAATAAACAACTTGGGGTTCGTTTGGCTGCTTATAGTAAGTTTATTAACCTTATAGTATAAGAACACAAGAAGACACGGTAAAAGTAAACTTATTTAACTTAATGTTAAATCTCAATGATAAGGTTAAAATAGGAACCTAAACTTGTCTAAATTCTATTGGATGAGAGTCTTTAGACCCATACCTACCTTATATTCAAAATATATCAATTTGGAGCTATTTAAAACCGAACTTGACTTTATAAGAAAATAATATTTTTAGTTTTCCCAAAGTTGCCCCTCTCCTCCCTTAAAAAAGGGCACCTCCTCCCTCTCTTCCTCACACCACTTTGAGCCTTCAAGATCGGCCAACCCCTACCAATTCCTCCTATCCACTTACCTAGAGACATCCTAGAGGTCCTGGTCTTCTTCAAAGACCAATTTTAGTGCCCTAAAAGAAGGTCTCAAAGAAGCACTTCAAAGAAGAGGTAATGTCCGTTACCGATTCTTTCATCTTTATTTATTCTTTCACTTCTTCTTCTTTAGTTGTTTCATTATGAAGTAATAAAATCAGTATCACTCATATATGGATATGTTATTATAAGTATGAAACAACCCTATTTCACCATCTATCCATCCTACGGAAAAAGAAATCACCGCGCGTGCGTACGTACGGAATACTGTCTCCACACCGTGGGGTAATCTATTTTCCACCACCACCTTACTTGGATGGGTATAATGGTGTAAATAATGACTATATATGACTATTATAAAGTGATATTGATTCTGAAATAGTATACATACACTCCAATACAATTCCACGATCATAGGAACGATATCATCACTCATGCGTACGTACGGAATACCGTCTCCACGATGTGATGCGACTCGTTCTACATGATCTTCATTTCATAATGATTATATAAATGAATTGAATGAATGAATATGATATATATTACACTAATACCATTATGGAAATGAGGTTTATATAACCTAAATATAATAATAAGAATTTATTCGACAAAACACGCATAAGAACAAAAAGTTATAAACACCCGAATAACAAGTAGCAATGAAATATTACTACTAAGAAGCTAAGAATATGACCATATATGATATCATAAAAATATTTATGATTCAGGAATAAGTAAATAACATTTTTTAAATAATTATACAGGAGGTTCGGACACTTATAAAGCAAGTCGGACCTAAGGTAAGGGAAATATCACAATCTCATTTTTATACGAGATTGTTTATACTTTAGTATTTATTGGGGTGTATTTTATCATCCACATCCATGTTTCCTAAATATGTAATATTATTTCCATTCACCTACAATTTTTTAAATCCAATTTTACACTTCGGTGAGTTTTTAGTAAAAGGTATGAAAGGAATCTTTTGTCATTTTTCGTACGAGGTAATTTTTTGACTTTTTCGATAAAAGTACGAGAAGAATGTTTTTTTAACTTATATGGCATGAATGGATTTTTAAAACATTATTTCCAAGAAGCTTCCTTTACAAGTTTTCAAGTTCATTTTTAATCAACTTATTTTAGTTTAAAATTTTAAGACATGTTAAGAAAGGAAAATGTTTTTGAAGTAGAAAGGATATTTTCCTCAAGAATGGAGTTCAAGTGTTTTATCGAAATTATATTCCATCTAAGATAATAAAGGGTTCTGTTTCTATCCCTATTATTACATGGATTTGATTATGTTGTGATGGAAATATTTTTATGAATTACTTTATCATATATGAATTGTTTTATGATGTCACGATGTTTAAGATTCCCATTTTTATTACATGGGTTACGCTATGATGTATGGTTTATGATTTTGTGGCACACATAAGAATGGTATCATTATGAGATGGGTGGGACCTATATCTCCCTCCAATGCATTGGGTAAAGATTTTATATCTCATGAGATAGACATGGCTATAATGGTAGGTTATACCGGTTCAGTAAAAGAGGACTGAAATGAGGGTGACTCGGTTCAGAAATGGACTTTGTCCACTAAGATAGTCTTGGAAATGAGTCTTGACTAATAAGAAATGATTCTCTATGATTATGTGTGTATGCCACAAAGTTTCAGGTTTTAAGTTATGATTATTGGGATTACATTTCACTTCTATGATTTATCCCATGTTATGATATTATGATCTCTTTTGCAGGATAAGATTTCCAAAATTTATGTTCTTATGTATATGATGTGATTGATATTTCTTTTGTTTACCCTTACTGAGCATTTGAGCTCACCCTTTTGTATGTTTTATTTCCCCAGGTCAGGAAGAAGGTTATTAAGTAGAATATTCCAAAAAGGGACTCTAGATATGATGATATAAATGGGAGGCAAAGTAGATGCTTTATGAACCAGTTGTTTCTGTTTCTCAGTTTCTAAAGACACTATACCTATACGGTCCATTCTTGGTTTTGTTATATGTTGTAATAAGTGTGCTTCAATTCTGAATTAATAACAATTTATGTAAATTATGGGTTGTTATAGTTGGTATCAGAGGCAAAGGAGGTAGGAATGTATCTGATCCTTGGGAACTCTCACATGTGAGTGTTGGACGAAGCATGGCTCTCCACCCAAGGGCTTCCTAAGGAAATGGCTGCCACTGGGGATGGTGGTGTGTCCCGCCCAAGGGGTGTAGCCGCCCATGGATTGCCCTGATAGGTATCAATTATAGTCCACTGAAAGTAATTCCAGACCACTATAGTTGGTATCAGAGGAAAGGTATAGTCAACCTTTGGAAACTAGGATGTGAAAGCCTTAGTAAGAACCCTAAGGATAATTCTAAGCATAGAACACAATCTTAGTGTTTTAGAAATGGCCATGAATAACCTAGGATAAGACCTTAAGTGTGAAATTTTATTCTTGATTATGTGGTTTTCCTATTATAATTAGTGTTGTCACACTATTCTTCTTGGGTTTAGTCAATGGCTGGAACCCGAAGGAATCGTGTTAATGCAGAATGCGACGGGCAATGCAATGATTGTCCCCCTGAGCAACCAAACGTTATGGGAACTGGAATGAAAAATCTTGTAGCCATGCTCATACAACTTTCTCAAGCTATGAATCATGCAGGACTTCCAAACGAGCAAAGGAAGGAGAAACATTCTGTTGAATCCTTCATGAGGCAGCGTCCACCTTCTTTTAGCGGGTCTACTGATCCATTAGTTGATGAACAATGGATTAGTACTACTGAAAAGATATTTTCAGTTCTTCAATTTTCTGAGCATGATAAAGTTATCCTAGCAGTGTATCGTTTGGAGGGTGATGCTGATCAATGGTGGAATCTTATTAATAATACGAGGCAAAGGGATGAAATTGAGTCCATGGAATGGGACGAGTTCAAGAACTTATTTTTCAATAAGTACTTCCCTTGTATTCTCCGAACAAAGATGGAGAAAGAGTTTCTTGAACTGCAGCAAAAGGATGATGAATCTGTTGGTACCTATGAAGCAAATCTTACAAGACTTGCAAGGTACGCTTCTGGTATTATTATCCAACCTGAGAGTAAGATCGATCGATTCTTTATTGGCTTAAAACAACGTCTTCTAAGGGCCTTAGCCATAAGGGACTTCAATAGCTACGAGGAAATCGTTCGATGTTCTCTCAAAGTTGAGATGGAGATTGGAGTAACCCATCAGTCATATGGGTTTGATAAGAAGAGGAAAATGGAATTCAAAGGAAAATCTAAAGAGCACACTAAAAAGAAGATGAGCTTTCCTTTATGCTCAAAGTTTGGAAAGAAACATGGAGGGAGTTGTCTTAAAGGGACATGTAAATGTTTCAAATGTGGAAAGGAAGGTCATCGGGCATTTGAATGCCGCAATGATGGGAAGAAGATGTCTAATGATGCAAACAAATAAGGGATACACTGAATGAACCTACTACACTTCAATGTTTCAAGTGAAAGAAGATGGGGCATTATGCCAATAAATGCCCTAATCCAAGGGTTGATGATGATGGTCGACGCCAACAAACTCTTAAGGCTAAAGACAAAGGAAAGTCACATGTAATTTCTATCAGCGATGTGGAGTACGATAACGATGTGGTGAAAGGTACACTTACCATCCACTCTAAAGTAGCAAATGTTTTATTTGATTCTGGATCCACCCACTCTTTTATTTCTGAAGAATTTTCTAAGGGTATCACCGTATTACCTTAACAATTAGATGTTGAGTTAGCTGTGACAACACCTAATGGCACAACAGTCGCATCAAAAGTTTATAATTATTCCCTGATTGAAGTTTGTGGGAAAGTGCTTCCTGCAAATCTTGTGGTCCTTCCTATAGTGGAATTTGATGTGATTCTTGGCATGGATTGGCTTTCTTTATATGGAGATCATATCAATTGCCAAATAAGGGAAGTCACATTTCATATTCCAGATCAATCTATGATCGCCTATCAATGCAAGGATGAACATAACCTTCTAGTGGAAATTTCTTCCATTTTATGGGTATTTATTCCACTAAATGAAGGTTATTTATCTCAAATGTTTGGTGAGAAACTCACAATTAATAATATTCCCATTGTACAAGAGTTTGATGATGTCTTTCCGGAGGAATTACCGGGTCTTCCACCAAATCGTGAGGTTGAGTTTACAATAGAACTTGTACCGGGTGCTTTGCCTATTTCAAAGACACCTTATAGAATGACCCCAATTGAGTTGCAGGAATTGAAGAAGCAACTCCAAGAGAATCTTGATAAGGGATTCATACGCCCTAGTGCGTCACCTTGGGGAGCACCTGTTCTGTTTGTTAAGAAGAAAGAAGGATCAATGAGATTGTGCATTGATTATCAAGAACTTAACAAGATCACTATCAAGAACAAATATCATCTCCCACGCATTGATGACCTATTTGACCAACTACACGGAGGTCAATACTTTTCCAAGATTGATCTTCGTTCAGGGTATCATCAATTAAGGGTCAAAAGGGAGGATATACCAAAGACGGCTTTCCGTACAAGGTATGGACACTATGAATTTATAGTGATTCCATTTGGTCTGACTAATTCCCATGTTATCTTCATGGATCTGATGAATAGAGTCTTTAGAGACTATCTTGATCAATTTGTGGTAGTCTTTATGGACGATATTCTTGTCTATTCAAAGTGCAAGGAAGAACATGAAGATCACTTGAGAATTATATTGAAGACCCAGAGAAAGGAGAAGCTTTATGCCAAATTTACCAAGTGTGAATTTTGGCTTCAAAAAGTTTCATTTTTGGGTCACATAATCTCAAAAGATGGGATATCTGTGGATCCAGGAAAAAAAGAGGTTATTGAAAGATGGTCGAGACCAACAACAGTGACTGAGATCCGAAGTTTTCTTGGTTTGGATGGATATTATCGACGTTTTGTGAAAGATTTTTCACGATTATCTAATCCACTCACCAAGTTGACTCGGAAAGGAGTTAAGTTTGTCTGGACGGAGGAATGTGAAGAGAATTTCAAGGAGTTTAAAAGAAGGTTATCCAGTGCACCTGTGCTGACACTTCCTTGTAGTGGAGAAAGGTTTGTGATCTACAGTGATGAATCCAAGAAGGTATTGGGGTGTGTTCTTATGAAAAATGATATGGTGATAGCTTATGCCTCACGACAGTTGAAAATACATGAGCAAAATTATCCAACTCATGATTTGGAGTTAGCTGCGGTAATCTTTGCATTAAATATTTGGAGGAATTACCTTTATGGTGAAAGGTGGGATATTTATACTGATCATAAAAGTTTAAAGTATATTTTCACACAAAAGGAGCTGAATATGCGCCAAAGAAGATGGTTGGAGCTGATTAAGGATTATGACTGCTCAATCCATTACCACCCTGGGAAAGCAAACAAGGTGGCAGATGCATTAATTCGACAAGACCATGCTAGTTTATCCATGATGAGGATCACAAAAGATCCAATATTTATGGATTTACAAACGATGGATCTTGGAATTATAATGGAAGGGGAAAAATCTTATCTTTATCAAATGAATGTTCAACCATCTATACATGTGAAGATTAAAGAGGCACAGAAAGAAGATGTCGAGTTGCAAAAGAAGGTGGGAAATTTTCCTGAATTCAACCTTGATTGTGATGGGATAATAAAGTTCAGGAATCGGGTTTGTGTTCCTCCCATCCCCGAATTAAAGAAGGAGCTGCTGGATGAGGCTCATAGTTCTTCATTCTCTATTCATCCTAGAAACATGAAGATGTATAGGGACCTGAAAGAGTACTTCTGGTGGGATGGCATGAAAAGAGATGTTGCTGAATATGTCTCTCGATGCTTGATTTGTCAGCAAGTTAAAGCTGAGAGGCAGAAGTCTAAGGGGATGTTACAACAATTACCCATACCCGAATGGAAATGGGAAAACATCACTATGGACTTTGTCACAGGACTTTCTAAAACATCCAAATGCAATAATGCTATCTGGGTCGTAGTTGATCGTCTTACAAAGTCCGCACACTTCATTTCTATTAGAGAGGATTTCTCTCTGGATCAGCTTGCCAGTATATATGTAAAGGAAGTGGTAAGATTGCATGGAGTACCACTTTCTATTATATCTGATCGGGATCCAAGATTTACCTCAATGTTCTGGCGAAGTCATCAGCATACTCTGGATATAGAGTTGAGTTTCAGCACTGCTTATCATCCTCAGACAGACGGTCAGTCGAGAGAACAATTCAAACTCTAGAAGATATGTTGAGAGCTTGCTATATGGATTTCAAAGGTGGTTGGGATCAACACCTACCTTTGGTGGAATTTTCTTATAATAATAGCTTTCACTCCAGTATTCAGATGGCTCCTTATGAAGCTCTCTATGGAATGAAATGCAGGACTCCAACTTGCTGGGATGAAGTTGGGGAAAGAAAGCTATTAGGACCTAATCTCGTTGATGAAATGGCAGAAAAGGTCAGATCTATTCAACAACACATAAGAGCACCTCAGAGTCGACAGAAAAGTTATGCAGGCAACCGAAGAAAAGACCTAGAGTTTTAAGTGGGTGATAAAGTGTTCTTACGAATATCTCCCTGGAAGAGAGTCATGAGATTTGGAAAGAAAGGGAAGTTGAGCCCTAGATATATCGGTCCTTTTGAAATACTGGATCATGTTG
Source organism: Viscum album (assembly GCA_963277665.1). Classification (NCBI taxonomy): domain Eukaryota; kingdom Viridiplantae; phylum Streptophyta; class Magnoliopsida; order Santalales; family Viscaceae; genus Viscum; species Viscum album. The sequence goes on along the minus strand of OY728131.1, from coordinate 135,355,344 downwards.
GGAAGGTAGCTTACCGATTGGCTCTTCCACCGAATCTCTCTCAAGTTCACGATGTGTTCCATGTATCTCTCCTGAGAAAGTACATACCTGATCCTTCACATGTACTCAGCTAAGAAGTTGTACCGCTGGAGCAAGATCTTTCTTATGAAGAACAACCGATAGAGATTCTGGATCGTAGTGAAAAAGTCCTACGAAACAAGACCACTCGATTGGTGAAAGTTTTATGGAGGAACCACCAATTAGAAGAAGCTACATGGGAGCTTGAGGATATGATGAGGGATAGGTATCCTCATCTGTTTATTACAAAGTAACGAATTTCGAGGGAGAAATTCATTTTAAGGGGGGTAGAATGTAACACCTGAGACTTTTATGTTATATAAATCATCAAAGGAATATTTTTCTACACAACACTTGCTTGGCTTTCTTTACACGAAATCGCGACCTTCCTCAATAGCTTGTGTCGTACGCAATACCGAGTTTCACTAAACAACGATATGCTATTAAAATATTATTAAAATTAGCCGTTATGAATAGTAATAACCACTTTTTGAAATTTTATAAATTTTATTTTTTAAAATGTACTTCATTTTTGGATTCGGAATATCGAAATTAGCCTAGGGTGAAATTTTGGTATTTTTCTGAAAACTTTCAATTTTTGATGAATAGTGAAACCACTAAGTGGTAGTTAAAAAACTGAATTTTTCATAAAACATAATTTTACCGCTTCTGTGAGTGGAATTTCGAAAATCCGAGAGACACGGTTAATATCAAGGACTAAAATGTGGTTCAATGAGATGAAAATAATTTTTGGTGAATAGTAACTTTTTACTTTTTTTACCACGGTTAAAAGTAAATAGGGTAATTAAGGGTAAAGATGATATTATTATTACCCTAACACATGTCCTAATTCTATTGGATAAGTTTAATTCGACCAAAAACAAACTTAGGAATAAAATATGACCATCTAGGCCCACTTGGATTAGATTAGGACATTTATTATTAATTTATTTAAAGAAGGGTTAAAATAGTTAAAATCAAAGTTTAATAAGTAAATAATTTGTAATATAAGGTTATACATAAGATAAATTAGACTATAAATATTCATTAGAAAGATAAAAAGATTTCCTACATAATGAGATTTTATTTGTAATTTTTAGACATTAAATAATTAAATTTATTTATGACACAATGATGATGAAGTAATTATCTTATTAATGAAATATTGACATAATTGATCTTATAAACACAAAAATAAATGTACTTTGAGACTTTTTATGAATTACACTAATTTTCTAGGTTAATATGACATGTTAGTATTTATTTAATTAACTTGGTTAGAACTAATAATTCTGTTATGATTTTCACAAAAATCAATTACTAAATAGTGTCAAAATTGACATAAAATAGTTTTTAAAACTAATATTATATTAGTAATTGTTATATTATTCCTAAAAATCTAAAGTTCGGCCAAATGACTTATATAAGGTTATATATATGAATAATAAACGACTTGGGGTTCTTTTGGCTGCTTATAGTAATTTTATTAACCTTATAGTATAAGAACACAAGAAGACATGGTAAAAGTAAACTTATTTAACTTAATGTTAAATCTAAATGATAAGGTTAAAATAGGAACCTAAACTTGTCTAAATTCTATTGGATGAGATTATTTCGACCCATCCCGACCTTATATTCGAAATATATCAATTTGGAGCTATTTAAAACAGAACTTGACTTTATAATAAAATAATATTTTTAGTTTTCCCAAAGGTGCCCCTCTCCTCCCTTATAAAAGGGCACCTCCTCCCTCTCTTCCTCGAACCACTTTGAGCCTTCAAGCTCGGAAAAACCCTACCAATTATTACTCTCCACTTACCTAGAGACATCCTAGAGGTCCTGGTCTTCTTCAAAGACCAATTTTAGTGCCCTAAAAGAAGGTCTCAAAGAAGCACTTCAAAGAAGAGGTAATGTCTGTTACCGATTCTTTCATCTTTATTTATTCTTTCACTTCTTCTTCTTTAGTTGTTTCATTATGAAGTAATAACATAAGTATCACTCATATACGGATATGTTATTATAAGTATGAAACAACCATATTTCACCATCTATCCATCCTACGGAAAAAGAAATCATCGCGCGTGCGTACGTACGGAATACCGTCTCCACGCCGCGGTGTAATCTATTTTCCACCACCACCTTACTTGGATGGGTATAATGGTGTAAATAATGACTATATATGACTATTATAAAGTGATATTGATTCTGAAATAGTATACATACACTCCAATACAATTCCACGATCATAGGAACGATATCATCACTCGTGCGTACGTACGGAATACCGTCTCCACGATGTGATGCGACTCGTTCTACATGATCTTCATTTCATAATGATTATATAAATGAATTTAATGAATGAATATGATATATATTACACTAATACCATTCTGGAAATGAGGTTTCTATAACCTAAAGAGAAGAATAAGAATTTATTCGACAAAACACGCATAAGAACAAAAAGTTATAAACACCCAAATAACAAGTAGCAATGAAATATTACTACTAAGAAGCTAAGAATATGACCATATATGATATCATAAAAATATGTATGATTCTGGAATAAGTCAATAACATTATTTAAATAATTATACAGGAGGTTCGGACACTTACAAAGCAAGTCGGACCTGAGGTAAGGGAAATATCACAATCTCATTTTTATCCGAGATTGTTTCTACTTTAGTATTTATTGGGGTGTATTTTATCATCCACATCCATGTTTCCTCAATATGTAATATTATTTCCATTCACCTACAATTTCTTAAATCCTATTTTACCCTTCGGTGAGTTTTTATTAAAAGGTATGAAAGGAATATTTTGTCATTTTTCATACGAGGTAATTTTTTGACTTTTTTGATAAAAGTACGAGAAGAATGTTTTTTTAACTTATACGGCATGAATGGATTTTTAAAAAATTATTTCCAAGAAGCTTCCTTTACAAGTTTTCAAGTTCATTTTTAATCAACTTCTTTTAGTTTAAAATTGTAAGACATGTTAAAAAGGGAAAATGTTTATGAAGTAGAAAGGATATTTTCCTCAAGAATGGAGTTCAAGTGTTTTATCAAAATTATTTTCCATATAAGATAATAAAGGGTTCTGTTTCTATCCCTATTATTACATGGATTTGATTATGTTGTGATGGAAATATTTTTATGAATTCCTTTATCGTATATGAATTGTTTTATGATGTCACGATGTTTAAGATTCCCATTTTTATTACATGGGTTATGCTATAATGTATGGTTTATGATTTTGTGGCACACATAAGAATGGTATCATTATGAGATGGGTGGGACCTATATCTCCCTCCAATTAATTGGGTAAAGATTTTATATCTCATGAGATAGACATGGATGGAACGGTAGGTTATACCGGTTTAGTGAAACAGGACTAAAACGAGGGTGACTCGGTTCAGAAATGGACTTTGTCCACTATGATAGTCTTGGAAATGAGTCTTTACTAATAAGAAATGATTCTCTATGATTATGTGTGTATGCCACAAAGTTTCAGGTTTAAAGTTATGATTATTGTGATTACATTTCAATTCTATGATTTATCCCATGTTATGATATTATGATCTCTTTTGCAGGATAAGATTTTCAAAAGTTATGTTCTTATGTATATGATGTGATTGATATTTCTTTTTTTACCCTTACTGAGCATTTGAGCTCACCCATTTGTATGTTTTATTTCCCCAGGTCAGGAAGAATGTTATTAAGTAGAATATTCCAAAAAAGGACTCTAGATATGATGAAATAAATGGGAGGCAAAGTAGATGCTTTATGAACCAGTTGTTTATGTTTCCCAGTTTCTAAAGAAACTATACCTATACGATCCTTTCTTTGTTTTGTTATATGTTTTAATAAGTGTGCTTCAATTCTGAAGTAATAACAATGTATGTAAAGTATGGGTCGTTATAGTTGGTATCAGAGGCAAAGGAGGTAGGAATGTATCTGATCCTTGGGAACTCTCACATGTGAGCGTTGGACGAAGCATGGCTCTCCGCCGAAGGGCTTCATGAAGAAATGGCTGCCACTGGGGATGGTGGTGTGTCCCATCCAGGGGGTGTAGCCGCCCATGAAGTTCCCTGATAGGTATCAATTATAGTCCACTAGAAGTAATTCCAGACCTCTATAGTTGGTATCAGAGGAAAGGTATAGTCAACCTTTGGAAACTAGGATGTGAAAGCCTTAGTAAGAACCCTAAGGATAAGTCTAAGCATAGAACAGAATCTTAGTGTTTTAGAAATGGCCATGAATAACCTAGGATAAGACCTTAAGTGTGAAATTTTATTCTTGATTATGTGGTTTTCCTATTATAATTAGTGTTTCTCACACTATTCTTCTTGGTTTTAGTCAATGGTTGGAACCCGAAGGAATCGTGTTAATGCGGAATGCGACGGGCAATGCAATGATTGTCCCCCTGAGAAACCAAACGTTATGGGAGCTGGAATGCAAAATCTTTTAGCCATGCTCACACAACTTTCTCAAGCTATGAATCATGCAGGACTTCCAAACGAGCAAAGGAAGGAGCAACATTCTGTTGAATCCTTCATGAGGCAGCGTCAACCTTCTTTTAGCGGGTCTACTGATCCATTAGTTGCTGAACAATGGATTAGTACTACTGAAAAGATTTTTTCAGTTCTTCAATGTTCTGAGCATGATAAAGTCATCCTAGCAGCGTATCGTTTGGAGGGTGATGCTGATCAATTATGGAATCTTATTAAGAATACGAGGCAAAGGGATGAAATTGAGTCCATGGAATGGGACGAGTTCAAGAACTTATTTTTCAATAAGTACTTCCCTTGTATTCTCCAAACAAAGATGGAGAAAGAGTTTCTTGAACTGAAGCAAAAGGATGATGAATCTGTTGGTACCTATGAAGAAAATTTTACAAGACTTGCAAGGTACGCTTCTGGTATTATTATCCAACTTGAGATTAAGATCGATCGATTCTTTAGTGGCTTAAAACCAAGTCTTCTAAGGGCCTTAGCCATAAGGGACTTCAATAGCTATGAGGAAATCGTTCGATGTGCTCTCAAAGTTGAGATGGAGATTGGAGTAACCCATCAGTCATATGGGTTTGATAAGAAGTGGAAAATGGAATTCAATGGATAATCTAAAGAGCACACTGAAAAGAAGATGAGATTTCCCTTATGATCAAAGTGTGGAAAGAAACATGGAGGGAGTTGTCTTAAAGGGACAAGTAAATGTTTCAAATGTGGAAAGGAAGGTCATCGGGCATTTGAATGCCACGATGATGGGAAGAAGATGTCTAATGATGCCAAAAAAGGAAGGGATGCATAGAATGAACCTACTACACTTCAATGTTTCAAGTGAAAGGAGATGGGGCATTATGCCAATAAATTCCCTAATACAAGGGTTGATGATGATGGTCGACGCCAACAAACTCTTGAGGCTAAAGAAAAAGGAAAGTCACATGCAATTTCTATCAGCGATGTGGAGTACGATAACGATGTGGTGAAAGGTACACTTACCATCCACTCTAAAGTAGAAAATGTTTTATTTGATTCTGGATCCACCCACTCTTTTATTTCTGAAGAATTTTATAAGGGTATCACCGTATTACCTCAACAATTAGATGTTGAGTTAGCTGTGACAACACCTAATGGCACAACAGTCGCATCAAAAGTTTATAATTCTTCCCTGATTGAAGTTTGTGGGAAAGTGCTTCCTGTAAATCTTGTGGTCCTTCCTATAGTGGAATTTGATGTGATTCTTGTCATGGATTGGCTTTCATTATATGGAGCTCATATCAATTTCCAAAGAATGGAAGTCACATTTCATATTCCAGATCAATCTATGATCACCTATCAATGCAAGGATGAACATAACCTTCCAGTGGAAATTTCTTCCATTTTATGGGTATTGATTCCACTAAATGAAGGTTATTTATCTCAAATGGTTGGTGAGAAACTCACAATTAATAATATTACCATTGTACGGGAGTTTGATGATGTCATTCCGGAGGAATTACCGGGTCTTCCACCAAATCGTGAATTTGAGTTTTCAATAGAACTCGTACCGGGTGCTTTGCCTATTTAAAAGACACCTTATAGAATGGCCCCAATTGAGTTGCAGGAATTGAAGAATCAACTTCAAGAGAATCTTGATAAGGCATTCATATGCCCTAGTGCATCCCCTTGGGGAGCACCTGTTCTGTTTGTTAAGAAGAAAGATGGATCAATGAGACTGTGCATTGATTATCGAGAACTTAACAAGATCACTATCAAGAACAAATATCCTCTCCCACACATTGATGACCTATTTGACCAACTACGCGGAGCTCAATACTTTTCCAAGATTGATCTTCGTTCCGGGTATCATCAATTAAGGGTCAAAATTGAGGATATACCAAAGACGGATTTCCGTACAAGGTATGGACACTATGAATTTATAGTGATGCCATTTGGTCTTACTAATTCCCCTGCTATCTTCATGGATCTGATGAATAGAGTCTTTAGAGACTATATTGACCAATTTGTGGTAGTCTTTATGGACGATATTCTTGTCTATTAAAAGTGCAAGGAAGAACATGAAGATCACTTGAGAATTAAATTGAAGACCCTGAGAAAGGAGAATCTTTATGCCAAATTTACCAAGTGTGAATTTTGGCTTCAAAAGTTGCATTTTTGGGTCACATAATCTCAAAAGAGGGGATATCTATGGATCCCGCAAAAACAGAGGTTATCGAAAGATGGTCGAGACCAACAGCAGTGACTGAGATCCAAAGTTTTCTTGGTTTGGCTGGATATTATCGACGTTTTGTGAAAGATTTTTCAAGATTATCTAATCCACTCACCAAGTTGACTCGGAAAGGAGTTAAGTTTGTCTGGACAGAGGAATGTGAAGAGAATTTCAAGGAGTTGAAAAGAAGGTTATCCAGTGCACATGTGCTTACACTGCCTTGTAGTGGAGAAAGGTTTGTGATCTACAGTGATGCATCCAAGAAGGGATTGGGGAGTGTTCTTATGAAAAATTATATGGTGATATCTTATGCCTCACGACAGTTGAAAATACATGAGAAAAATTACCCAACTCATGATTTGGAGTTAGCTGCGATAATCTTTGCATTATTGATTTGGAGGCATTACCTTTATGGTGAAAGGTGTGATATTTATACTGATCATAAAAGTTTAAAGTATATTTTCACACAAAAGGATCTGAATATGCGCCAAAGAAGATGGTTGGAGCTGATTAAGGATTATGACTGCTCAATCCATTACCACCCTGGGAAAGCAAACAAGGTGGCAGATGCATTAAGTCGACAAGACCATGCTAGTTTATCCATGATGAGGATCACAAAAGATCCAATATTTATGGATATACAAACAATGGATCTTGGAATTATAATGGATGGGGAAAAATCTTATCTTTATCAAATGAATTTTCAACCATCTATACATGTGAAGATTAAAGAGGCACAGAAATAAGATGTCGAGTTACAAAAGAAGGTGAGAAATGTTCCTGAATTCAGCCTTGATTGTGATGGGATAATAAAGTTCAGGAATCGGGTTTGTGTTCCTCCCATCCCTGAATTAAAGAAGGAGCTGCTGGATGAGGCTCATAGTTCTTCATTATCTATTCATCCTGGATGCACGAAGATGTATAGGGACCTGAAAGAGTACTTCTGGTGGTATGGCATGAAAACAGATGTTGCTGAATATGTCTCTCGATGCTTGGTTTGTCAGCAAGTTAAAGCTGAGAGACAGAAGTCTAAGGGGATGTTACAACCATTACCCATACCCGAATGGAAATGGGAAAACATCACTATGGACTTTGTAACAGGACTTCCTAAAACATCCAAAGCCAATAATGCTATCTGGGTCGTCGTTTATCTTCTTACAAAGTCCGCACACTTCATTGCTATTAGAGAGGATTTCTCTCTAGATCAGCTTGCCAAGATATATGTAAAGGAAGTGGTAAGATTGCATGGAGTAACACTTTCTATTATATCTGATCGGGATCCGAGATTTACCTCAAAGTTCTGGCGAAGTCTTCAGCATACTCTGAATACAGAGTTGAGTTTCAGCACTGCTTATCATCCTCAGACAGACGGTCAGTCTGAGAGAACAATTCAAACTCTAGAAGATATGTTGAGATCTTGCTCTATGGATTTCAAAGGTGGTTGGGATCAACACCTACCTTTGGTGGAATTTTCTTATAATAATAGCTTTCACTTCAGTATTCAGATGGCTCCTTATGAAGCTCTCTATAGAAAGAAATGTAGGACTCCAACTTGCTGGGATGAAGTTGGGGAAAGAAAACTATTAAGACCCGATCTTGTTGATGAAATGGTAGAAAAGGTCAGATCTATTCAACACCACATAAGAGCCGCTCAGAGTCGACAGAAAAGTTATGCCGACAACCGAAGAAAAGACCTAGAGTTTGAAGTGGGTGATAAAGTGTTCTTACGAATATCTCCCTGAAAGAGAGTCATGAGATTTGGAAAGAAGGGGAAGTTGATCCCTAGATATATCGGTCCTTTCAAAATATTGGATCGTGTTGGGAAGGTAGCTTACTGATTGGTGCTTCCACCGAATCTCTGTCAAGTTCACGATGTGTTCCATGTATCTCTCCTAAGAAAGTACATACCTTATCCTTTACATGTACTCAGCTCAGAAGTTGTACCGCTGGAGCAAGATCTTTCTTATGAAGAACAACCGATCGAGATTCTGGATCGTAGCGAAAAAGTCCTACAAAACAAGACCACTCGATTGGTGAAAGTTTTATGGAGGAACCACCAATTATAAGAAGCTACATGGGAGCTTGAGGATATGATGAGGGAGAGGTATCCTCATCTGTTTGTTACAAAGTGACGAATTTCGAAGGAGAAATTCATTTTAAGGGGGGTAGAATGTAACACCCGAGACTTTTATGTTATATAAATCATCAAAGGAAAATTTTTCTACACAACACTTGCTTGTCTTGCTTTACATAAAATCGCGACCTTCCTCAATAGCTTGCGTCGTACGCAATACCGAGTTTCACTAAACAACGATATGCTATTAAAATATTATTAAAAATAGCCGTTATGAATAGTAATAACCACTTTTTGAAATTTTATAAATTTTATTTTTCAAAATGGACTTCATTTTTGGATTCGGAATATCGAAATTAGCCTAGGGTGAAATTTTGGTATTTTTCTGAAAACTTTCAATTTTTGATGAATAGTGAAACCACTAAGTGGTAGTTAAAAAACTGAATTTTTCATAAAACTTAATTTTACCGCTTCGGTGAGTGGAATTTCAAAAATCTGAGAGACACGGTTAATATCAAGGACTAAATTGTGGTTCAATGAGATGAAAATAATTTTTTGTGAATAGTAACTTTTTACTTTTTTTTACCACGGTTAAAAGTAAATAGGGTAATTAAGGGTAAAGATGATATTATTATTACCCTAACACATGTCCTAATTCTATTGTATAAGTGTAATTACACCAAAAACAAACTTAGGAATAAAATATGACCATTTAGGTCCACTTGGATTAGATTAGGACATTTATTATTAATTTATTTAAAGAAGGGTTAAAATAGTTAAAATCAAATTTTAATAAGTAAATAATTTTTAATATACGGTTATACATAAGATAAATTCGACTATAAATATTCATTAGAAAGCTAAAAAGATTTCCTACATAATGATATTTTATTTTTAATTTTTAGACATTAAATAATTTAATTGATTTATGACACAATGATGATGCAGTAATTATATTATTAATGAAATATTGACATAATTGATGTTATAAACACCAAAATAAATGTAATTTGAGACTTTTTATGAATTACCCTAATTTTCTAGGTTAATATGACATGTTATTATTGATTTAATTAACATGTTTCGAACTAATAATACTGTTATGATTTTCACAAAAATCAATTACTAAATAGTGTCAAAATTGACATAAAATAGTTTTTAAAACTTATATTATATTAGTAATTGTTATTTTATTCCTAAAAATCTAAGGTTCGGCCAAATAACTTATATAAGGTTATATATATTAGTAATAAACAACTTGGGGTTCGTTTGTCTGCTTATAGTAATCTTATTAACCTTATAGTATAAGAACACAAGAAGACAGGGTAAAAGTAAACTTATTTAACTTAATGTTAAATCTAAATGATAAGGTTAAAATAGGAACCTAAACTTGTCTAAATTCTATTTTATGAGAGTATTTCGACCCATCCCAACCTTAGATTCGAAATATATCAATTTGGAGCTATTTATAACCGAACTTGACTTTATAATAAAATAATATTTTTAGTTTTCCCCAAGGTGCCCCTCTCCTTCCTTATAAAAGGGCACCTCCTCCCTCTCTTCCTCACACCACTTTGAGCCATCAAGATCGGCCAAACCCTACCAATTCCTCCTATCCACTTACCTAGAGACATCCTAGAGGTCCTTGTCTTCTTCAAAGACCAATTTTAGTGCCCTAAAATAAGGTCTAAAAGAAGCACTTCAAAGAAGAGGTAATGTCCGTTACCGATTCTTTCATCTTTATTTCTTCTTTCACTTCTTCTTCTTTAGTTGTTTCATTATGAATTAATAACATCAGTATCACTCATATACGGATATGTTATTATAAGTATGAAACAACCCTATTTCACCATCTATCCATCCTACAGAAATAGAAATCACCGCGCGTGCGTACGTACGGAATATCGTCTCCACGCCGTGGTGTAATCTATTTTCCACCACCACCTTACTTGGATGGGTATAATGGTGTAAATAATGACTATATATGACTATTATAAATTGATATTGATTCTGAAATGGTATACATACACTCCAATACAATTCCACGATCATAGGAACGATATCATCACTCGTGCGTACGTACGGAATACCGTCTCCACGATGTGATGCGACTCGTTCTACATGATCTTCATTTCATAATGATTATATAAATGAATTGAATGAATTAATATGATATATATTACACTAATACCATTCTGGAAATGAGGTATCTATAACCTAAAGAGAAGAATAAGAATTTATTCGATAAAACACGCATAAGAACAAAAAGTTATAAACACCCTAATAACAAGTAGCAATGAAATATTACTACTAAGAAGCTAAAAATATGGCCATATATGATATTATAAAAATAAATATGATTGTGGAATAAGTCAATAACATTATTTAAATCATTATACAGGAGGTTCGTACACTTACAAAGCAAGTCGGATCTAAGTTAAGGGAAATATCACAATCTTATTTTTATCCGAGATTGTTTATACTTTAGTATTTATTGGGGTGTATTTTTTCATCCACATCCTTGTTTACTCAATATTTAATATTATTTCCATTCACCTAAAATTTTTTAAATCCTATTTTACCCTTCGGTGAGTTTTTAGTAAAAGATATGAAAGGAATCTTTTGTCGTTTTTCATACAAGGTACTTTTTTGACTTTTTCGATAAAAGTACGAGAAGAATGTTTTTTTAACTTATACGGCATGAATGGATTTTTAAAACATTATTTCCAAGAAGCTTCCTTTACAGGTTTTCAAGTTTATTTTTAATCAACTTCTTTTAGTTTAAAATTGTAAGACATGTTAAGAAAGGAAAATGTTTTTGAAGTAGAAATGATATTTTCCTCAAGAATGGAGTTCAAGTGTTTTATCAAAATTATTTTCCATATAAGATAATAAAGGATTTTGTTTCTATCCCTATTATTACATGTATTTGATTATGTTGATATGGAAATATTTTTATGAATTCCTTTATCGTATATGAATTGTTTTATGATGTCACGATGTTTAAGATTCCCATTTTTATTACATGGGTTATGCTATGATGTATGGTTTATGATTTTGTGGCACACATAACAATGGTATCATTATGAGATGGGTGGGACCTATATCTCCCTCCAATTCATTGGGTAAAGATTTTATATCTCATGAGATAGACATGGCTGGAATGGTAGGTTATACCGGTTCAGTGAAACAGGATTGAAACGAGGGTGAATCGGTTCAGAAATGGACTTTTTCCACTAAGATAGTCTTGGCAATGAGTCTTGAATAATAAGAAATGATTCTCTATGATTATGTGTGTATGCCACAAAGTTTCAGGTTTTAAGTTATGATTATTGGGATTACATTTCACTTCTATTATTTATCCCATGTTATGATATTATGATCTCTTTTGCAGGATAAGATTTCCAAAAGTTATGTTCTTATGTATATGATGTGATTGATATTTCTTTTGTTTACCCTTACTGAGAATTTGAGCTCACCCTTTTGTATGTTTTATTTCCCCAGGTCAGGAAGAAGGTTATTAAGTGGAATATTCCAAAAAGGGACTCTAGATATGATGAAATAAATGGGAGGCAAAGTAGATGCTTTATGAACCAGTTGTTTATGTTTCCCAGTTTCTAAAGACAATATACCTATACGGTCCTTTCTTGGTTTTTTTATATGTTGTAATAAGTGTGCTTAAATTCTGAAGTAATAATAATGTATGTAAAGTATGGTTCGTTATACAAACCATCTTGTTTCATCACTTCATGCCGAACACGGATAGGACAGAGTCTGTGTAACCTATGGGAAAATCACCAAAATATTCTAAGGTAGAGAGAAAGAAGAGACCAATTGACATAAGTAATTTACTTGAATAATTAAGTGTGTGTGTGTGTTTGTTATTAATCATATACTTTTAAATAGATATATATTTAAATTTATAAGTTTTTGTATGTATATATTCTTATAAATGTATAATTAAATACGTATATATGTATGTATAAAAATAGATATATATTTAAATATATTAGTATAAATATATATATATATATATATAATTTATATCTCTAGATATATGTGTGTGTCTAAGTGGTGAAAAATATTTAAATATATGTATATTTAAATATATAAATATATACATTTATATATATATATATATTGATATATATATATATAAGTATAAGTAAATACACACACATATCATTCTTATTTGCAGATGATAATACTATAAATTTCATTATCTAAAAACATTCAATTTTTAATTTTCAATTATAAATTTTATATATATATATATATATTAAATCTAAATATACATGTTTCTATATATATATACATATTCATATATGTAACACCTAGACCCAAATCATTGGGTCAAAATTGGAGTTCTACAAGACCTCAAGTGTGCCTTCCCATACGCTAGATACTATTAACTAGTAGTGAGAGTTTATAGTTAATCATGGAGAGACTATACTTTCCATCAGAGTATAAAACAATAAAGAAATAACCAAACATGTAACAATAATTAATCAGAGTACAGAAATACCAATAATATACCATCTATAAAAATGAATTCCAAAACAATAGAATTGGTAGTCATAACTGAAATTTATGGACACTGATCAACAACTATAATGATTGCATCCATAACATATAAAAATAATAACATTCACAAAGAGGATCTAAAACCAACTCAAATCCTTGCCTCCGCCCAATATATAAACTCATAGTGAGTTGTACTTTCCAATGATTAAACCTGGTCCTTAGCTAAACCTATAGCTGCAACAAGTGGGGGCTTCTTCAGTACCCAAGTACCATGGCTGCTTGATCAGGGTATGTGTGCAATTTAGTAGTTTACCACCAATAAATTCAGACACCCAACTGATAATTATATCATCCCTATATGTGATAATATTAGTATAAATTAAACATTCAATACATTAATGTGGAAAAATATCATATAATCATCAATTAATAAGTAAATAATAAACACCCATATGTCGAGAAGTCATATTCTTACCAATCCTCCATAAAACCCAACTAAACCTACTTTATCTCCATATCTCAAGGATAATAAAAATATTTCAGAAGTGAATGAGGACTAGCCTCAAGGACAGTGAACATGTTACTCAGTATACATAAGGTATTTAGATTTACGTTAATCCACAAGGGCAACTAATGAACATGTTACTCGGTATCCCCAATACATCATGTTACGGGTCAGGACACAAGGACAAGTAGTGAACATATCTCTTGGTATTCATAAATAATCAAGTCAGATAAAGCCACAAGGTTGTCATATATCAACTCCATCACAAACATGGATATAATTCATCTTAATCCATCGAATTAATAGTTCATTCCTGAAGGCTTTCATATCTTGGTTGTTCCCCATGTTAGGCCACAAGGCCTTCGTGCCCCTATTATGTGTCCAGGTTCTTTTTTGTCATCTCAAGTCATGTACACTCCCCTATAAGATTAGTCATATCCCAAATTTCCACATGTTTTTGGATACAAAAAAAAACAACTCCATAGGTAATATTATTTATCAAAAAACATGGTAAATCGTAAAATATTTTAAGGTACATCACATGGAAATAGTGTCATCACACATATAGGAATAAGAAAGGCATACCAATAAAGAGTATCTGCATCCATACACACACACATGTGATCAACATAAAACATGGTATCATGGTCTTCACATGTAAAAATATGTGATCATGCATCAAACATGGTCTCACATACTACACATTCCCACACATGTGATGAAGCATTAAACATGGTCTCATGAGCTACACCCACCTACATGTGATCAAGCATCAAACATGGTATTATGGGTTCTAGGTCACATGTATCACAACCATGAATCCAAGGAGGTTACATATAGTCTAAGGAACTCATTATTCATCAAGACTTGGTGATTTTCAGTGGGTATCAAGCCAGTGCACAAGTTTTCATTGTGGATTCGGGCACTGTTTTCAATTACATTAGGCAAGTTTCCTTTAATTAGTTAAGACATGATGATCATTAACTAATTAAACATTAATTATTATTCATAATGAATTTATGAATTTCAATTCATTATATCATGTTGGATAACCCCGTATCACAAGCTAATAAACCATACATAATACCATAGGGTAGTGTATATGGGACCACCTACCTCAACATCGAGCCAACACCCATCCAAGCAAATCCAAGATGCTTTGTCTGAGTCATCCAAGTCCATTAAAACTCCATCGATTTCCATGAGATCCTAAATCATTCTTAAGCAATCAAAATTAATTAATTATAACTAAATTATAATTAATTAAATTATTAAAAGTAACTTACAACCCAAGGAAAAAAGGAATACTTGTTGAAGGAATTATCGGGTATCACTGAATAGATGAAACCATGACCAACTACCCATGGATGGATCAAAACACCCTTCTGCCAACATTTCAAGAAAAATTCATATCATTCAGTAATAGGAAGATTCTTTTTTAATATAAATAAATTGTAATTTATATAAGAATCCAATAAATAAATGTACCTTAGCCACAACATTGTACAACAGAGTTTGGAAACTCTTGGCACACTCTTAATTATAAGGAATGAAAATCCCCAATTCAATTCAACAGTATGAGGGATGATTCAAATCAAATCATCCAATAACCAAAAAATAGATCACCATGGGACATAACTTTAATGAAAAACCCATCAAAGACACACGTTCATAGTCACGGGACATCATATATCCATATCAATACAAATCCCTATCATTCTCAGACAATTAAACCAAGATCTGGTGGAATTTCCATCTAATTATTTAAACGGGAACCAGATAACATTTGATTGATGATCAAGATGACCAAGAGGAAGAGGATTCGAGGAGAATAGATACATAAAAGGATCGTGGGGGACAATAACTATCAAGAGGAATCATCCATGGGGATTGACACAATGATGCACCACTATATAAGGAAAAAGGAGGTCAAGGTCAATGAATATTGATATATATATCCCATATCCGCCATAATATCTCACCTATATCCACCACATATTAAGGAGAACACATAGAAGGAGGATAAGAGATGTCCATGACTAAATGGACCTCAAAATTTTTAGTGAGTTATATAAATCCTGAAGTGGTCTTAGTGGAAAAAATAACCAAAATACCCTCAATAAACCATTGTACAGTGCAACCCACTGGCCACCCAATGTAGGCTCACCAGCTAGTCAGTGAGTTATGTTGGGTAGTAGACCTACTACCCACCCCATATTTTGCAGCAGCATCCTCGGCTAATTCAGGCATCCTCATCTAATTTCCAAATCTCTGAGCCACCCACCAAGCTTTCTTTAAAGTTTAAAAACACCTCTTTAAGATTTTTAAACTTAATTTATCTCATTTATTCACCAGGTTCTTCGAATAAGTCATCCAACGGATGAAATGTTCAAATTACCTCAAAATTCACAACTCGTAACACCGCAGGTCGTTATAGTATAAATATATAAAAACATTTAAATTTATATATAAATTTAATTATATATATATATATATTCTACTTTAAAATTTCAATTATTAATTTCATTTATATATATTAAATGTAGTATATAAGTGTGTTTGTGTATATGTATTCATATAAATATATATTTAAATACATATATAGATTTATATATAAATATATAACTATATATATATATTTTAGAATAAGCATATATTTAAATATATCATTGTAAATATATATATATATATATTTTAATATATATATCTATATATATATAATTATTTATATTATTGACTGTAGATATATATTTATATATATGTGTGTGTGTGTGTTTAAATGTATGTATGTATGTCTGTATCTATGTATGTATGCATGTATGTATGTATGTATGTATGTATGTATGTATGTATGTATGTATGTATGTATGTATGTATGTATGTATGTATGTATGTATGTATGTATGTATGTATGTATGTATGTATGTATGTATGTATGTATGTATGTATGTATGTATGTATGTATGTATGTATGTATGTATGTATGTATTCATATAAATATATATTTAAATATATATATATATATATATTTTTATATTAAAAGATATAACCTTATATATTAAATATATATATATATATATATTTAAATATATAGGTATAAGTAGATGTAAATTTGAACATATATATATAATTATTATTTATGAAAAATAGTATTATAAATTTCCATATCGATATTTTTTATAACTTCACATTTCAATTAAAAATTAATATATATATATATATATTCTAATTTTAATTATATATATATAATTTAATTATTAAATTTGAGACATTTTTAAGGAAATGTAGCAAATTAGCTGCATTTTTTAGAAAAAGTAGCTTTTTAGATATGTTTTATTAGGTTCATTTTTAAGAATAGATAGCTAATTATCTATATGTTTTAGAAAACATGTAAAATTAGTCATTTTTTCTAAAAAACCTGGTTAAATTAGCTTTGTTATTTTAGACATGGCTACTTTTATATGTTTTTCATAAATTGCACCTAATTAGCTTCATTTTAAAAAATTGCGATTAAAAAAAGTTATTGATTGTATTTTTTTATAGTGGTGTTAGAGTGGAAGAAGAATATTGACCACCAGACCTCTGAGCTCCCTTCTGAAAAAATTTCTAAAGATGTCCACTTCCCACAATTGGACAATTTGGGCAATCAAATACAATATTTTAGTCAAAACCAATGGCTGTCAATGGTGTCAATTTCTTCCCCACCATAATCAAATATATTTCTTGGTATTACTTTAATAACGATACCATATTCAAGTTTCAGATGATCTTTCACATAAAACACTTTTTTCCATTGATGCCAAAATATATGGTTCATCAGTAGCCAAGAATCAAGTCATGTCAATAACTCTAAATCCATAGTCATCAATAAATTTACCATGTCACATCATTGAATCAAACCATTTTCATTTCATCATAGCGACTCAACCATGAGAGTAGTAATCTAAAAAATATATTTTCTCAACAACTCAATAATAAGACACATATTCATATTGAGTCTTTCTATCTGATGCAATGGAATAACAATACGTTATTTTAGTTAACATAATTTCATCATGTTGTGTTCTCATATTCACTGCTTTATCATTTCAAACAAATTTATACCCCTTGATTATTAAATATTGGAATTCATGAACTAAATAATTGGGACTAAAAGCCATCTATCTTAATTCTTGAGATATGGATTCAACTGCTAAACTCAATACATAAAAAATATATAATAATATTAATATTAAATGAATATATTCATTTTATGTTAACTAAAGTAATGGTCGGGCCATTTATTTTAACCAGAAAAGAAACTTTTTTCTATGAAAATTATCTCTACTTCTCAAAGTCAAAGATCGATGAACTTTATTTATATTTTTTTTATGTTTTCTGTATAATATGATAATAAAAGTTTAAGGTATATATGGAATTACATAGTATGATATAACATATAATTATTCAAATTACTTACTTGATATAGTCCTCAAAGAAACCACATTTAAACAAGATTGTGTGATGCTTCATATCTCACTCTTCAAGGAAAAATGTATCCAATGTATATGACCTAGGAATTCCTCCTATTTGGGGAAGAGATGGAACTAAGGGATCAATTTCCCCATACTACTCATCTTCATTTCTCATTTTTTGGCTACGTCTTGTGCTCACATCAGGAAAATTCATTGAATAAAAATTCATACATTCTTAAGCCAAGTAACCTTCTACAATGGAACCTTCTAGATGATTCTTATTTCAAACATAAGATTTAATTTTACATATATTTCATTCAGTAGGATACATCCATTGAAAATCAATGAGTTCCACAAGAATATATTCATTTGGGAGACGAACTATTAAATACAATATGCAAGTGAAAAATTATGGAAGAAATTTTTTTTGCAGCCCACACCAAATTAATGGTGCCTACTGATACATTTTAATCAACAAAGACTTGGATAACCATTTATCACAAAGGTATGTTTAAAAATAGAAAAATTATATCACCAACCCCCTTACATTATTGGATAGTAAATTTAAGATTGTTATTGGAATCAATTCATGAAGATGTATGTAATAATCAATAGTTTTTAGGGATTTTAGTTTCAAATCCCTTCTATTGAATCATTTAGATATATTTCTTGAATATCCATTAGGAACATTGATATTTTCAAATACCTATAAAAATTGATTATTCTCTATAGGTTTCATCACATAAAAATCATAGGGAACATTCCATTTATTTTCATTGATACACAAAATATGAATTTCTTGTCCAATACCCAAATCCAACAAGTTTCATTGAGATCGTTAGTCATCTTTGTTCTTCCCCTTGATATTTAAAATAATTGAAAGTGACATTTCACATATATTTTTTTCAATGTGAAATACAAATAACAATGACGAAAGAAATATTTTGACCAATATGGAAACTAAAAAAATATAATATTCTTTTTTTAATTGTAAGTGGATTCAATTCCAATATTATTCCTCTTTTTAGATTTCATCTTACATTTCCCTAATGAAAAACTAACATAATTCAATTCTTTAATAACATCAATTGCTAACATCTGTTGATTTGTTTTTTCAGTTTAACAGTATTATTAAACCAATTGTGATTCTTCCTATATTGATGATCCATTGGAAAGAATCATAGATTCCATATGAATCAAAAACCATGACAATATTTAAGTCCTCTAGATCATGTATTATTCATAAAAATAGTACATGATATTTTTCCATTTTTTCTCTAACTAGACATCATTTCATAATCATAGAAATCATTTATAGTCCTTAGAAGGGAAACACACATCTAAAATGCATTTTTTAAAGAAGCATATAATATTCACGCACTCACATACCAAAGATTATACAACTCTTTTATTAAAGGTTAAAATTGGATGCCTGTATCATTTCTAGGATCATAAGTTAAATATATTATTATACATAATAAATTGAAAGGTTTTTTCATACATGTCTATAGAGGAATTTTATAAACATGAATAAAAACTGGCCACATGCTGTGAGAAGTTAGCATCTAACCAAACATATTAAAACAATCATAGGATAGACCCAAAAAAGCATTACACACCTCATCTTAAAAATTAAGATGTTTTGTATAAAATTTTCACCATGATAGTCCATTAGTAGGATGAACCAACTCATCATTATCTTTAGTTATCTCAAAATATTTTATCAAACATGGATTGATTTTGAATCCTAGGAATCAATGGAAAATGTAACATGTAACACCCCAAACCTAGTTATCCATAGTCGGAGAATTATTACATAACATTGGAATAATCACAAGAGATCAAGTCACAAAATATAGATTTGTTTAGTATCCTTGGAATTACTAGATACATATATAAGTTTTACATTACATTATGAAATATAAAAACAACAACAACATTGTGTCCCCTTTGAACACACTTATATCCCTTAGCATGTCCCTAAAGGTCAATAATAATATACTTCTTCGCATCGTGGGAAAAGAAAACACAAGAAAGGGGTGAGATCATATTCTCAGTATGGATAACAATATAAACAAAACTATCCTAAATAAGCATAAAAATTTAAGGAAATGTATAAGCATAAAACACAAGCCTTTTAAACATAAAATTTATCCTAATATGGCAAAGATAAATCAAATAGTTTCATTTAATTGTTCACATGGATATTCTACCAGTCGAATTATCACATTTAATATCAATAGCTAATTTTATAACGACAGTATGCATAATGTTGGACATCATAACCACATTGTTAGGGCCTTGGGCCATGAGTACAAATAAGATTTTGTCAAGGCCCTATGCCAACACACTGGTTTGTCTCATGAGACCTACCGATGCATCGGATAGCTATATTGGTCTCCACCTATCACTTACTAAGTCCAATGCATTCCTTATATAAAAAGGATGAAACATAACATAAACATTCATATTAAAACTAGCACAAAAAATGTTAATACTTTAACCATAAACCATGAATGGTATAAAAATAACACATCCATAGTCAAACATATAATAAAACCTTCAATACAATATGGAATATTATATCATAATAAATCAACTTCAAACAAGTGTAAAATCCATCAAAGTATGTTGACATAGATGAAATCAAAACTATTTGAGGGAAATGTCTCTTTCTATTTTAATATAATTTAAGAGTAACCCAATTATAAAAGAATACATTTATTTTAAAAATATTATTATAAACTTGTAAGGGAATATTTGAACGTGTTATAACATCCAAAAATTGTCGCACTCTCTTTATAAGTTAAAAAACATTCTTTGCCTAACTTTTTAAAAAGGTCATAAAGCACCTTGTTTTGAAAAAAACGGAAATATTCCTTTCAAAACATTTTATAAAAAGTCAAACAAGGGTATAAATGACTTTAAACCATATTATAGTAAATAGTAAAAATGTTTTGAAATAATTTTTTAATAAACACAAATGTGGATGATAAATAGGTCCCAGTAGATACTCATGTATAAATAACCTCAGATAATAAAGAGATTGTAAAATTATCCCTTACCTTGTAATTTTCCTTGGTATAGGGTACTTTAACCACCTGTATAATATTTAAATAATTTTTATTAAATTATAAGAGAACCACGTACATAAATATGATATCATATATGATCTTCTAATATTTCTTTGTTAATAATATTTCAGTAGTATCATTGTTTTGGGTGTTAACTGATTCGTTTTCCGTTATATGTTTTGTTACGTAAGTCATGTTTGTTATGGATAGGATTTATTTGATTAATATCCAGAATGATATTATTTTATTAAACATTATTTTTAAATCATCAAATTAAAATTATTCTTGAATGGTTATGATGGGGAATGAATCTCATCGTGTTCATGGAGATAGTAATTCGTACGTACGCATGAGCGACAATATCATTCTATTGATAGTAAAATCGAATTTAATTGGCTATTATATAATATATAAATAATAATTAACATTTTATATTTATTATTTACATCAATTATAATCATTTTTATACCCATACAAATAATGAAATGTTGAATAACAAACTACACCACGACGTGGAGACAATAAGCCTTACGTATGCACATATGGGGCCTTTTTCATTCATAGGATGGATAGAATAATGAATATGGTTGTACAAAATTTATAATAATGTAACAGTATGTAGAAGGTACTGGATTAATTATTTTTTTATGGAAACAACAAAGAAAGAGGAAGTGGAAGAAGAAAATAACTTTAAAAGAGGTTATGAAATTATTACCACTACTTCAGGTGCTTCCATTTTATTTGATCAAAAGGTAACATTAGGTTGGCTTTTTGATCAAAGTAAGGAATCTAAATTTAATTTAGGGTAGTTGGAAGGATATTTGAGAAGGTTTTGGCTGATCCAAATGGATTTGGAGGTATGAAAATAAGAGAAGGGGAAGTGCCCTTTTCTAAGAGAGGTGAGGGGCACCTTAGGAAAAGATTGAAATATTATTTTATTATAAAGTCATTTTCAGTTTCTAATGGATCCAAATGGAATTATTTAGAGTTTATGGTTCTACTAGGTAGAAAAAATCTCAACCAATAGTTTTTAGACCATTTTATGTCACGATATTAACCTTCACTTTTAGATTTAACTCTATGTTAAGTAGTTTAACTTTTACCAGGTCTTCTTGTATTATTGTAATAAATGGTTAATAAACTTACTATAACAATCCAAGCGAACCTGAAGTGGTTCATTATTTACATATCTAACCTTATAAAATTCCTTTGGCTAAACCTTATATTTTTAAGAATATTACATCATTTAATAAAATAGTATTTGTTTTAAAAACTCATTTATGTCAATTTTGACACTATTTAGGATTTAGTTTTGTGAAAGTCATAAAAAATTATCACTTAGAAAACAAAATTACTTAATAAACCCTAACATGTCATATTAACCTTTAAAATTCGTGGAATGCATCAAAAGTCTCAATTTAGATTTATTTTAAAATTTTAAATATAAATTATTTCAATCATTCATTAATAAGGTAATTACTACATCATCATTGTGTCATAAATAAATTTATTTATTTAATGTATAAAAATTAAAAATAAAATACCATTATGTAGGAAATATTTTTAGATTTATATGGAATATTTATAGTCGAATATATCTTTTTTATAACCCTATATTAAAAATGTTGTACTTATTAAAATTCGAATTTAGCACTTTTAACTCTTCTTTAGATAAAATATAATAAATGTCCTAATCTAATAAAAGTGGGTAAAAAAGGATCATATTTTATTCCAAAGGTTTTTTTTCATCTAAATAAACTTATCCAATAGAATTAGGACATGTGTTAGGGTAATTATAATATCATTTTTACCTTTAATTACCCTATTTACATTTAACCGTGGTAAATAAAATTCAAAAGTTACTATTCACTAAAAAAAATTTCATCCTATTGAACCACATTTTACTTGCTGATGTTAACTATGTATCTAGGATTTTTTTAATTTAATTCATAGAAATGGTAAAATTTTGTTTTATGCAAATTTGTCAATGTGCCTAGAAGGTGGGTAAAAGACGGTAAAATGTTCAATAAATTTTTTTTTATATAATATTATTATTAATTGACTTCAATGGATTAAATTGTACTAGTATATGTATTATATATCTATTTAAATAAAAATAAAAATTATTTAAATAAAAGTTGGTTTTAAGCAATAATTAGTTTTTTTTACTATTTATCAAAAATTGAATGTTTTCAGAAAATTACCAAAAATTCACCCTAAGCTAATTTTGATATTCCAAATCCAAAAATGAACTCCATTTTGAAAAATAAAATTTATAAAATTTCAAAAAATGGGTATTACTATTCATAACAACTTTTTAAACGACTGGTTTGATTGGTCATGGTGTGCTAGAATTCGAAGTTGCGTATAGTGCAAGAAATTGTATTATTAAAAGAGAAGCGTACCGTGGAAGCTTGGGGTGTTAAATTCTCCCCACTTTTAAATAATTTCATCCTTGAAATTTCTATAATATTACTTCATAAAATGATTCGGGTGGTTCTTCATCATAAGTTCCTCAGGTTCCCACATTGCCTCTTCTATTTTATGGTTTCTCCAAATAACATTTACCAGACTAGTCGTCCAGTTTCTCAACACTTGTTCTCTGGTATCAATAATTCTGATAGGCACTTCTCAATAAGACAGATCGGGTTTCAGTTCTATTTCTTCATAGTTGAGTACATCTGTTAGGTCAGGCATGTATTTTCTCATTAGTGATACATGGAACACATCATGAACTATGTAGAGACTTGGTAGCATTCCCAAATGGTAAGATACCACTCCAATTCCTTCTAGAATTTTGAAAGGTCCAATGTACCTGGGACTTAATTTACCCTTCTTACCGAATCGTATAACACCCTTCCATAGACACACCTTCAAGAAAACATGATCTTCTACTTGAAATTTCAAATACTTCCTTCGGTTTTTGGCATAGATATTTTTCCTACTTTGGGCTACTTTAATTTGGGTTTGGATAATCTTAAATTTTTCCATTGTTTCCTAAACAAGTTCTGGGCCTATGAGTTTTCTTTCACCAACATCATCTAAAAAAGTTGGTGTGAGACATCTCTTTCTATATAACTCTTCATATGGTGCCATACAAATACTTGAATAGAATTTATTGTTATAGGAAAATTCTACCAGAGGTAAATAATGACCCCACATACCTTGAAAGTCAAGTGATCAAGATCTCAACATGTCTTCTAAGGTTTGAATAGTCTATTCAAATTGTCCATCAGTTTGAGGGTGGTAGGCAGTACATAAATGAAGTTCAGTATCTAGGGATTTCTAATGAATTTTCCATATTCTTAATGTAAATTGAGGATCACGATCAGAAACAATAGATACAGTTAAAAAAGGAATTATTATAAATTCATTAATATATAGTCTTGTTAAACATTCAAGTGGTAAATATTCTCTTATAGTAAGAAAAAAATTTGACTTGGTAAGACGATCAATAATGGACCATATTGTATAACTCCTTCTAGGATTCATTGGTAGCCCCATGAAAAAGTCCATCATAATATCATCCCATTTCCACTCAGGTATGGTAAGAGGTTGCATGACTCCTCTAGGATATTTTCTTCCAGCCTTTACCTATTGTAAAACCATACATCTTGACCCATAATCAGAAATCTCCCTCTTCAAGTTGTCCCACCAAAAATGTTCCTTCAAATATTTATACACATTAGTTCTACTAGGGTGTATATAGAAATTGGAGCTAAGAGCATCATCCAACAATTCCCTTTTGAGATCAGGTAAGCCAGGAACACAAAGTCTCTTCCCAAATTTCAAAATTATATCTTCATATATGAATTCAATCCATCTCCCATCATTAAATGATTTAATTTTCTTTTGAAACTCTTCATCATCAGTCTGAAAACTTTTTATCCTTTCTAGTAAATATGGATTTTCAACCATTTGAAAAAGTATCGATGTTTCACCTTCCATGATTATTCCCATATCTATATTTACTAGATCCAAGAACATAGGATCCCTTTAAACTCTCATCTTGTTCATAACTCCATGATACTTTCTGCTCAAAGAATCTTCCACCTTATTTTCCTTCCCCGGATTGTAGTGTATAGTGAAATCATAATATTTGAGTAGTTAAATCCATCACCATTGCCTCATGTGTATTTCTTTCTATGAGAAAATATACTTCAATCTCTTTTGATCGGTATATATCTCACATTTTTCACCATAAATATAGTATCTTCATATCTTCAGAGAAAATATTACAGCTGCTAACTCAAGATCATGAGTAGGGTAGTTTTGTTCCTGAATTTTTAGCTGTCGTGATGAATAGAAAATAACTCTATCATTCTGCATAAAGACATGACCAAGTCCTTTCTATGATGCATCACTATAAATAAAAAATCCATCATTCCCCAATGGTAGAGTCAATATAGGATCATTAACTAATCTTCTCTTTAGTTTTTCAAAACATTCTTCATGCACTTTTGTCCAAATAAATTTAACCCATTTACATCTGGGCTAGGTTAATGGGTTATCCAATTGGGAAAAATTTTGTATGAAACGCTGATAATAACCTTCTAAACCAATAAAACTGCGTACCTCAATTATGCTCATCGCTGCTGGACATTCTTGGATTTCCCTTGTATTTGAAGGATCAATAAAGATTCCATCCTTAGATAGAATATAGCCAATAAAAAGAAATCTCCTGAATCCATAATTCACACTTACTAAACTTCTCATATAATTTATTTCTTCTAAGAGTATTTAGAATAGTGAACAAGTGATTTTCATGATCTTCGTAGCTTTTGGAGTGTACCAAGATATCATCAGTAAATACCACTAAAAAGTCATCAAGATATTCCTTGAAAACACTATTCATTAGATCCATGAAAACATAGGGTTCATTAGTTAGTTCAAAAGGTATTATAGTAAAATCATAATGCCCATACCTAGTTCAAAATCTTGTCTTTGGAATTTCTTCCTTCTTCAAGCACAAATTATGAATCTAGATCGAAGTTCAATCTTTTAAAAATATTGAGCTCCATGATGTTGATCTAATAAATCATCAATGCGGGGTAGGGGATACTTGCTATTTATTTTTATAGCATTTATCTCTCTATAGTCAATGCACAACCTCATAGATCAATATTTCTTATTAACAAAAAGAATAAGGGCTCCCCATGGAGAAACACTAGGGTGAATAAATCCTTTATTACTCAATTCCTCTAGTTGTTTATTTAGTTCCACTAATTCCATAGTGGAAATTCTGTAAGGTGTCTTTGATATGGGCCTTGAACCAGGAATTAAATCAATGGAAAACTAAATTTCTCTTTTTGGAGGATGTCCAGGTAAATCCTCTGGAAACACATCAATATATTCTTGCACAATAGGTACATCCTATATTTGAACATTATTTTCCTAAATCATAGTTATTTCACTCCCTTCCTCCCCAATAATTGAATTTAGTAGACCTACTGGGGGTGGATCTAGATGAGAATCTGATGGTGATGTTTCTACTCTAAAGATAAGGTATTCCTTTTCATCATCAAAAATTGTAACCTCCATAGTATTACAATAAATTTTCACATCATGATCCTAAATACAATCCATACCTAGGATTATATCAAATTAAATCCTGGGTATGACAATAAGATCAATAGACAAAGAATGTTTATATTCCATAATGGTAACTGATTGACAAAACCTTGTTGCAATTATATTTCCCTTATGAGTTTTGGCTTACAAATCCATTGTTAAATAAAATTATAAATATCTAATTTTCTTGGAAAACTGGGAAGATATGAAAGAATTCAATGATAATGAATCAAATAAAGCATTGCCTAATTTTGAAGAAACGATTAAAATACCTGCCACCACATCATTCGGAGCTTCAACCTCAGTAGTAGTGATCACATAAGCATGGTCTTTCTCCCTTGGCCTTTTTTGAGGTAATTTTCCTTGTAACATAGGAAATTCATTTACATAATGCCCCATTTCTCTAAAATTCTAGCATTCCACATTAACAACCACTTTCTTACCCTTGCAATCATGATCTTGGTGGAATTTTTCTCCACACTTGTAACAGAATCTCATTCCCTTCAGGCAAGTACCGGGGTGTTTCTTCCCATATTTAATGAAGGATAGAAATTTAATTTTTCCCTTATTACCCTAATTTCCATTTCCAGAGTGTTCATCATATCTCTTCTTCTCCTGATTTTCTTTAAAGTCATAATAGTTATAGAATTATTGTTTTGTCTCAATAGCACATGAGACTATATCTTCGTACGATGAGAAGGATTGTGAGACTAATTATCAATAGAGAAATGGTTTTAACCCATCAAATAATCAATCAATATTACTCCTTGGGTTAAGTATATAATCTGAAACATGCCTTGATAACATTGTAAAGTTTGCCTCATACTTTGCAACATTCTCAACCTCCTTTTTCCTAAAACTTAGAAATTGTCTTTCCATATCTGCTCGATGTTCATGAGGAAAGTATTTTTCTAAGAAAATATCTTTAAACCCTCTCCATTCCATATTTGATACTTCTTCATACTCTTTTGTGTTATTAATTAATGAACAAAATTGATCTGCATCTCTTGTGAGGCGATAAACTGCCATAACAACTGTTTCCCTTTCACTACTCCCCAAAGCATGAAATATTTTCTCTATGGAAATTATTTATTGCTTGACTAAAAATGTAGTTTTAGTCCCATTGAATGTTGGTAGTTGTTGCCTCATGAAGCATTCTAACATTGATCCTCCGCATTTTGGATCAAGGTGCTCCATAAGGGTAAGGTTATTATTCATAACCTAAGTGAGTTATCCCAGTATTGTTATAAGATGATCAGCACCGGTTGCATCACTAGCTCCACTATAATTATCTTGTGTAGGAGATAAATCCCTATATGGATTATGTGCATTGATAGGGTTTCCATTTTCCACTAGGAACCATTTCTAAACAATGGCATATACTAGATTAGTTTATGAAATGCAATACATAATTCCAAACTAGTAAAATACCTAATAGTCTATGAATATAATCCATAATCATAAAAAAATTCTTTAAGAAAGTATTTCCTCATAAATCCTTCATAATGGTTTGTAAAGAAAATGTGAATTTTTATAAGCATATCCCCCGGGTGTGTCATAACCAAGAGTGTAGCAAGGCCTGTTGTTGTGCACTACTTCTCGTTCAAGTCTAGCTCAAAGCGGTGTTTTCATTTTTTACCCATAGATACATCTATTCCAGATCCACCTCTACCCTCCTATATCTAGACAGGGATGTGTTTCTTGGAAAACTCACAAAATTTATACATTACCAAAATTCTAGGAAATTCTTATATACTAATCCTCAATGTCTATCTTAGGATAATGTTCTCTAATAAGAGTTTTTCTAAATATAGTTTCCATGGTTTGTACTAAACTTCCTCTGATACCAACTGTAATGCCCCGACCCTAGTTACCCATAACCAGTGCATTATTAAATAACATTGGCGGGATCACAAGATATCATGTCTTGAAAGACCGATTAGTTTAGTAGCCTCGTAAGTACTAGATACAAACATAAGTTTTACATTACGTTATGAAATGGAAAAACAACAAGAAAATTGTGTCCCCTTTGAAAACACTTATATCCCTTAGCCTATCCCTACATGTCAATTATAATATACTTTTTCACAGCCTAGGAAAAGAAAACATATGAAATGGGTGAGCTCAGATACTCAGTAAGGATAACAATATAGTGGAAACTATCATAAATAAGCATAAACATTTAAGCCAGTGTATAAGAATAAAACACAAGCCTTTTAAACATAAACTTTAGCATTATATGGAAAAGATAAATCAAAAAAATCCTTTTACTTATTCACATGGATATTCTACTAGTCAAATAATCACATGTAATATCAATAGTTATTTTCATAATGATGGAATGCATAATGTCGAACATCATAACCACATAGTCAAGGCCTTGTGATAAGACTACGAATAATATTTTTCAAGGGATTGTTCCAAGACACTAGTTTTTCTCATGAGACCTACTGATACATCTAGGATCTATAGCAAGCTCCACCCATAAATTACTAAGTCCAATGGATTCCTCATATGAAAAGGTTGAAACATAACATAAACATTCATATTAAAACTAGCATAAGAAATTTTAATAATTTAACCATAAAGCATGAATGGTATATAAATAACACATTCATAGTCAAACATATCACAAAACCTTAAATACAATATAGAAGATTTTATCATAATAAATCAACTTCAAACAAGTGTAAAATTAATCAAAGGATGTTTACACAGATGAAATAAAAACTATTTGAGAGAAATATCTCTTTCTATTTTGAAATCATTTAAAAGTCACATAATTATAAAAGAACCCATTTATTTTGAAATATTCCTATAATATTATAAGAGAAGATTTAAAGGTGTTATAACAGCAGAAAATGGACTCACCCTCCGTATAAGTTAATAAAAACATTTTTTCCTTAATTTGCCGAAAAGGTCATAAAGCACCTTGATTGGAAAACGATGGAAGGATTCCTTTAAAAATATTTTATAAAAAGTAAAAAACGAGTATAAATAACTTTAACCCATAGTCTAGTAAATAGTAGAAATGTTTTTAAATACATTTTTAAGAAACACGGATGTGGTTGATAAAGAGGTCCCAGTAGATACTCATAAATAAACAACCACAGATAATAAAGAGATTGTAAAATAAACCCTTACCTTGTACTTTTACTTGGTCAAGGGTAATTTAACCTCATGTATAATAGACAAATCATTTTTATTAAATTATACAATATTTACATACATAAATATGATATCATATATGATCTTCTAATGTTTCTTTGTAAATAATATTTTAGTAGTATCATTGTTTCGGGTGTTAACTGATTCATTTTCATTTATATGTTTTTTATGTAAGTCGTGTTTGTTATGGATAGGATGTATTTGATTCATATCCAAAATGATATTAGGTTATTAAAAATTATTTTTAAATCAACAAATGAAAATTATTCTTTAATGGTTATTATGTGGAATGAATCTCATCGCATTCACGGAGACGGTAATCCGTATGTACGCACAAGCGACAATATCATTCTATTAATGGTAAAATTGTATGTAATTGTATTTTATATCATATATACAGAATCATTAACATGTTATATATGTTATTTACATCAATTATACTCATTATTATACCCACCCAAATAATTAAGTGTTTAATAACAAACTACGCCACAACGTTGAGACGGTAGGCTGTATGTACGCATGTATGGTGACTTTATCATCAATAGGATGGATAGCATAATGAATAGGGTTGTAACATATTTATAAATACATCACAGTATTTAGATGGTAATAGAGTTATTATTTTTGTATGGAAGCAGAAAACAAATAGGAAGTGGAAGAAGATAAGAACCTTGAAAGAGGTGATGAAATTATTACCTCTTCTTCAGGTGCTTCCTTTTGATTTGATCAAAAGGGCTCCTTAGGTTGGATTTCTGATCAAAGTAAGGACTCTAGATTAAATTAAGGGTAGTTGGTAGGATATTTGAGCAGGGTTTGACAATGCCAAATGTCTTTGGATGTGTCAAATTAAGATAATGGGAAATTCTTTTTTATAAGAGAGGTGAGGGAAACCTTAGGAAAATATTGAAATATTATTTTATTATAATGTCCTTTTTGGTTTTTAATGTCTTAAAATGAATTTTTTCCGAGTCTAAGGTGGTTCTGGGTCAAAAACCTATCAAAAAATAGGTTTAAAACAATTTTATGTCACCATATTAACCTTATATTTTTTATTTAACTCTCAGTTAAATCGTTTAACTTTTACCATGTCTTCTTGTATTATTATAATAAATGGTTAATAAACATACTATAAAAATAAAAGAGAACCCCAAGTAGTTAATTATTTACATATCTCACCCTATCTAAGTCCATTCTCCAAACCTTATATTTTTAGGAATACTATATCATTTAATAAAATAGTATTTGTTTTAAAAACTCATTTATGTCAATTTTGACACTATTTAGTATTTGGTTTTTGTAAAAGTCATAAAAACATTATCACTTAAAAAAATATTTAATCAACCCTAACATTTCATATTAACCTATAATTTTTTTTAATGCATCAAAATTCTCAATTTACATTTATTTTAATATTTAAAATATCAATTATTTTAATCTTTCATTAATAAGGTAATTAGTGCATCATCATTGTGTCATAAATAAATTTATTTATTTAATTTATAAAAATTATAAATAAAACACAATTATGTAGGAAATTTTTTTATCTTTCTATTGAATATTTATAGTAGAATTTATCTTATGTATAACCCTATCTTAAGAATGTTGTAGTTATTAAAATTTGAATTTAACACTTTTAACACTTCTTTAAAAAAATATAATAAATGTCCTAATGTAATCCAACTATATCAAAAAGGATAATATTTTATTCCTAAGTTTTATTTTGGTCTAAATACACTTATTCAATAGAATTAGTACATGTGTTAGTGTAATTATAATATAATTTTTACCTTTAATTACATTATTTACTTTTAACCGTGGTAAATAAAATTCAAAATATTCTATTCACTGAAAATTATTGTCATTATATTGAACCATATTTTACTTAATGATGTAAAATATTTTCCTCATATTTTTAAAATCCAATTCACATAAGTGGTGAAATTATGTTTTAATCAAATTTGCAAATATGCCTAGAATGTGGGTAAAAGACGGTAAAAAGTTGAATAAAATTATATATATATAATCTTATTATAAAATCAATTCAATAAATTAAATTTTAATAATATAGGTATTATTTATATATTTAAATAAAAATAATTATTATTTAAATAATAGTCAATTTTAAACAATAATGTAGTGTTTTTCACAATTCATCAAAAATTGAATGTTTTCCAAAAAATACCAAAAATTCACCATAAGCTAATTTTGATATTTTGAATCCAAAAATGAAGTCCATTTAGAAAAATAAAATTTATAAAATTTCAAAAAGTGGGTATTACTATTAATAACTACTTTTAAAATGGATTGTTTGATTGGTCGTGGTGTGCTAGAACTCAAAGTTACGTATAGTGTAAGATATTGTATTATTCAAAGAGAAGTGTATCGTGGAAGCTTGGGGTGTTACATCACATGGCTTTATGTGGCACACAAGATGACTTTTCATCTAAATTTAAATTTCATTGAGATGTATGATATTCTTTACAGTCATTAAGATCTACTATTTCCTCTAAAAATAAACTATATTCTTTCATACAAGAATGAATTTTATTAGTAAAAAATCCAAGCTGGTTAATTAACTTCTTTTCCATTTAATTATTTTACTTAATATCTTCATTATCATGAATTAAGTCCTTCAAAAATGTAATAATATAATCAATAGAGATATTATAAATTCTATACATGGGTTTTCCAGGAAATATTCACGTTAAAAATTACAAGTTTTTCATTTTAGTACATTCCTAATATACAGGAGTCCTGACATCATCCATTAAGTTTTTCACTCACTCAACATCATCATTTTCATTCTATTAATCAGGTTTATTAATATTATTATATTATTTCACTATCATACTATATTTCTCATGATTATTCACAGATGGAAATAGACCAAATATCAAATTCTCTATACCTCTTCTTTCTTTTCATTCCTGAATAATAGAATATTGTCTCATATTTCCATTGTGATACCAAACATAATATTTCATTTGAGACCCAAATTTTTTATATGAAAACTAAATTCTTTCTGACATAAATAATCTCTTCCAACATAATTATAACATGTAAAATATATATGACCTTTATATAAATCATTGTTAAATGAAAAATCCAAAAAAAATATCCAAATTATTTTTGAAATTGGGTCGACATACACATAGAGTGTGTGTATATTGTGAAAAATATAACTTCTACTAGGATTACACTAAATATTCCATTCATAACCACTAAAATATAATCCATGTTTTGGTATTTTGAAATAAATCTATTAAACTAATATTTTAGTTTTCAATAAAAAAAATAAATGTATCAAAGAAGGAAATTTTATGTATCTCTTTGAAGACAATAAATTTATCCACTTTTAAAACATATATTCCAATATGTTTCTTGAGATTTATTGAATGATTGATAGAAAAGGTAATTATATTTAATTTATGAGGAGTAAAAGTTTATTTTAAATAAAATTTTATTGTGGATTAAATAATATGAATAGATAATGATAAAATTTTAATTCATATAGAAAAAACTATATGCTAAATGGAAATAAGAATTTAAAATAAAACATCACATTATGGCCAATGAAAATGATTATAAAAAATGAAAATAATATTTAAATTAAATTGAAAATATGTACATAGGGAATATAAAATCTAGAGGAATTAATTATCAACAATACCATTATGATGAACATAAGTAGCCAAAAATAATAATGAACAATTAGATTATGTGAGAAGAATTAGATGAGATAAGAAAATATTAAGAGAATATATCATAATAAAGTTTCACAAAAAGGATAATGGGTATGTATTAAAAGATATAAGGTCAATAATCATTATATATCTTTTAGAGTATCATGCCTTTGTGTTATATTTCCATGAGAGAACCATGTCTGCATAGTTTATTTTTTATGGGTGTTCTATTGGTGTGTCTTTTCATAGGAGAAACATGTATATATGTTTTAATTTCAATGGGAAAACCAAATACACAAATTATTTACTCTATTAGAGTGATATATCCTTATAAATCTCTATATAATAATTTAAATCATATCAAACCCAATTTCATAGAGATGACCAACCAAGTATCTTACCTAAGTTCCCACCAAAGTATCCAATTTCTCTCCCATAAATTATGCTATATAATCACAATCCATATAATAACTCCATAATAAATTAATAAAAAACAAAGTACTATATTAATTAATTACATAGTCATTTAATATATATTATAAAAAATGTTATGTTGGATTTATATAAAATTAGTAGATAACTAAATTAAAAAATCAAATTTATCTATTACAATCATATTTAATATGCACTATTATTACAAAAATAATTTAAAAGAACATTTTTTCAAAGAATTGGGAAGAATTGTGACCTAACAAGATCTCGGTTGGGTTTTGATACATAAATAAAAATGAAAACACTACTCTACAAAAGAGATGATGTATTCAGAACTCATAAATCTGATTTTGAATAACATAATCAAAAAACCCTGGATAAGGGGATGCCACTAGAGGATAAGGAAGGATAGGCCACTGCTTGGGTGTGGAGAGATTTAGGGATCATTGGTGGGGAGGTAAGGATGGGGGGGTAAGGGTTATGTGAATAGGTTATACCAACGTTTTTTTAAAACATTGATATATTAAATTCTATAGAAATGGTTTTTAAAAAACATTGGTATAGGCTAATATATTCCTATAGTTTAAATAAAATTTTGGTAGGGATTATTGGTAGGTAATATATACCATTAGATATTATAAACTATTGGTATAGATGTGTGGTCATAGCTTTATTTTCTAGTAGTGTGAGCCATTAACTTTTTAAGATCTGTAAGAGATATACTATAGGGAAGAATTGATATGGGATTCGTACCTAATATAAACTCAATTGTGAACTTGATCTCTCTCTTACATGGAAACTTAGAGAAATCTCCAAGAAATGCATCTTGAGAATATTAAACTATTAGAGTAAATAACTAATATCACATCTTCTCATCTCTCATAATTATTATAACACTCTCGGTATTAAGTAAGTAACCCTTCATTTATGATTTTTAAGTATGTAAAAGGTTAGGGTGATGTTTGGGAGGGTTTGGAAGAAGTTTGGATTATTTTGGGGGTTTTTATAAAGGTGGTCAGTTGGCGCAAGGTTAGTGGAAACCCTGAAACATGCTCAGTTAACAATTAATAAATAGATAGAGGGATCTGGGTAGGTCCATGGTTAAGGAGCATGGATTGGAAAAACTGAGCGGCTACCAAGTAGAAATAGTAAAAAGCTAGATAGTGGGATTTAGCATGGTTAGTGCATAGTTTGGAAACCATGTGAGCCAAACATGTGAGGTTACTTCTTGGGATATAATTTTGTGCATGGTTAGTTCATATTTTGTCTAAACATGTGACTAACCATGCACGGTTTAAAAACAAGATCCCTAAAACGTGGATCAAGGTCGGTTTTGTGTTTTCACCCCTATTTTTTTCAAAAACTAACCCTAAATCATGAATACTTAATATAAAAGGCTAATAAGGCTTATCCCATCAATAAGGAGGTGATCAAAAGGCGTTTCCTGGTGTATTGAATCCTTATTATCATGGTAAGTCATCATTCATGGTAGTTTACCATGGTTTTTCTTAGATCGAATTCTTCCTCTCACATGGTTTCTTATATATATGTCTACTATGGATATATATAGGGTATTTTATTCCAAATATGATTATATTTGGGTTTTTTGATGTTAGGGTAAGGTATCTAAGGTAGGTTTTTTTAGTTTCGACCCATTTTGTGGATGTTTTTCAAGTCATTTATCCTTTTCACCAAATTGTCGAGGTAGGTGGATTTATTCTTGACTACTCTATTTATAAATTAAAGTCTTGATTTCAAATTAATTTTTTTTTTTAATTTATTGTGAAATTTTTGTGAAATGGTTTTTGGAATCCTTATTTGGTGACGTTTTGTGGTATTATGCAAAATTGGGTGTGTTGGAGAAAGGTAAATTTGGAAACATGTTTTGAAAATGATGATTTTAAAATAGTGATTTGGTTTTAATGAATGGAAATTAGTTTTCAATATAATATGATTTTTATTGAAATGGTTTTTTTTAAGTTGGTTTTCAATAAAAGGTTGTTTTTATTGAATTGGGTTGTGGTTATCATTTTCAATAAAAGCATGGTTTTATTGAATTTATAGAATTTTGTGGAAATGGTTGTATTGGAATGTAATATGGATTAAGTGTTTAAGCATGTGTGTAATGGATGGATATTGGTCTTTAAGTACCACCATCAAAGGGTATGGGTTATGTACATGAAGTTCCACTATAACTGTAATGCCAAGATTGTGTGTGGATATGTGATATGGAATGGGTAATTTCAAATTACATTAATAAAATAGATATAGTTACTTGTTTGGTTTCTTTCCTTGGAAATTGATATTGTTTTGTGAAAACTTCTTGGTTATGGAACTTGTTTATATTTTGATATAAACTATTTAGAATTTTTTTATACAAATTGTATTCTATAAATTTGAAAATATTTTTTTCTTAATGGTGTGAGTAGGGATGTCGTTTATGGAATTCCTATTGAGTTTTATTACTCACCCACGCTTTGGAACTTTAGTGATTTTATAGATGTTTTTTTATCAGGACATGGGAAAATGTAAAGTATCACACTTCTCTAGTGGTGCTCAGCGATACTTGGGTTTTTTTTTGGAGTAGAGCATGTAGGAGGTTTGGGATTTTGAGTTGTGGTTGTCTTTGAGTTTCGTTGGATTTGTTGTCTTTTGTTGTGTACTTGGTTTTTTTATATTCTTCCATTGTGGTACTCTTTTGTAGTTTGATTTTGATATAAATGGTACAATTTGATTTGTATTTCATTTATATCATTCATCATGTAGTAGTTTATTTGGTTATGACTTTTTGGGTTGGTTGTGTTATTCCGAAAGGGAAAATAATCCTTTTTATGTTCATGAAGGCCTTTGAATTTATTTCCAGCCTTTTGCGTATTGGGGATGTAGTTTAAGGCCAAGTAATTTTCCTCCACCTTCTCAAGCCAATGAGGAGGGGTGGGATGTTACCAGTGGTATCATATGGTTTGTTCCTAACCTAAAAAGTGGTATCCAGTCATCTTAGTCTTGGAGTTGGAATTCATTTGGGTTTATTCCTTGTGTTGGGTTGGTAGAAAGGAGTATGATTTTTAGGACATGAAATGTATATCGTAAAGAGATATAACTAACCTTTTTATTCTGAACTTCACATTACAATTTAGTTGGGTAAATAAGTGTTTTGGATACACTTATAGGAATTAAAATCTCATTTTCATGGGTTTATCCAATGAGACAAGCATGACATCTGTTATAGAAATGACTTCCCACTAGGAGTTAATATCTCATTTTGAGTAGTGATATATGATTTGGTGAAATGTGTTGATTTTTGAAAAATGTTGAATTGTTTTCAAATGTAAGATTTTGAAAAAGTGAATGGTTTGTGTAATTTTGAAAATGGTTTTATTTTCAAAAGAAAGTTGAAATATTTAAAAAATGTTTGAACTCGGAAAAAAGTCTAATTTTAAAAGGAAGTGTTGTGGTATTATGTTGTGATATAATTTTAAATTATTAAGCCTTCAATTGATAGAGAGTGAGATTTATAGAATTTTTTTCCTGTATATAAGATGTAACCTATGAGGAATTGTAGAAACCAACCAAAAGAAGCTATTGAGAATGTGGTTGCACATAAGCCATAGTTGAACCAATGGCTGGTTCAAAGTATTTTCCATGTTGTGGATATAGGTAACATAAGGGATAATCCAAGGAAAGTAGATCATTCCATTTAGTTCCATAAGAACAATCCACCCATATTTTGAGGTGACTCAGAACCGAAAAAGGCATATGTTTGTATGAACATGATGAATTGAATTTTAGATTTCATCAGCACACCAGTAGAGCTGAAATTCAATCTAGAAACATGTATGTTTGAATATCATTCATGCCAGTGGTGGGATTTAGCTGTGCAGACTATAATGGATCAAAGAATTGGTTGGGATTATTTTGAATAGTTTTTTAAAAAACAATTCTATCCTAACATGTTCATAATTAAAGAACAATATACTACATTATCTTGAATCAGTAAAATAATTATATCATGGATTATGTGGATATATTCCTTAATTTAGTGTACTTTCCACCCAATGTTGCTTCTAGTGTATCCTTGAAGGAATGAATCTTTAAAATGGGGATGATGAAGGAGATTCTCTCCAAGATTGTTTTTATATGTATAACATATTATATAGAGATGGGAAATATATTGACTATAGAAGAAAGGTAAATCTTAGGAGCCATATATGAAGGGATCATATTGATAGCAATGGGAAATATTGGGAACTCTAATTCTAGGATACAAGAGAAAGAAGGACACCTATTTACAAGGTAGGAGCATGACTCATAATTAGACAATCAGATATGTAATTCTTCTTCCAAGTCCCAAGTGAAATATAGGATTTCTCCAGTATGGTTCTCTTACCCACATGAAGCAAGAGTATACGTCACAACCTAGAGCATTCGACAATTAAAATCAAATGGGGAATATTTAATGCTATTGTCACAGAGCTATGAGGTCAATTGTTTGGGACACTTCTTAGGTTTCCTAGACATTGTATGCTTCAATGGGATGAGGTAAGAAAGATACTTATCATTAGAAGAATAGAGATATCCATGGTTATTTCAAGAATACCATGACTCCGCTGGTAGTGAAATCTCAATTGGTCAATAGAGAAAAAAGTGCATAAAGAAAGAAATTATTTGTAGTTGAGAAGGAAATTATGGATGATCAATCTGAGTCATCTATGGTGTGAGGTAATGTTCTTTTGAATTCTACCCTTATACAAGAATTGTTTTATATTGGTTATCCCCATTAAATTATTTCTACTTGTGCTATTGATTTTTTGTGTTTAAGTGTTGAGATGATGTCTTTTATGTTAAAACTAAAAAATCCTCTTGGATAAAGTGAATTATGAGCCTTTTTGTGTAGAGAATGTTCTATAATGGTTAATTGAGTAGAGATGATATGAGAATTATATATTCTTGAGATGTATTTATATGATATAATCTTGGGTATATATTGGTTGACAATTTTTGGGTCTTGAAAATTATGAAAAGTATATCAAAATAATTCTATCGATTTAGAAAATAATGAAAAAAATCAGTGGATGGTTTGAAGAAAAAAATGTTAAATGGAGAGAAAATTGAAAAGGAAGAAGTGATTTCACAAATATAAAACCCCTTCGCAGATCACAGCTCCAAATGGAAATTATATGATTCAAAAAGTGCCCACAAAATAAATAGTTCATGGGATAAATACAGTGATGTCAGCAACCACAAACAAAACTAAATTCATTTTCAAGAAGGAGGTGGTGATATCTACCCCCACAAACGATGATCCCCCATGAACTAAAATATTTTATAGGATGTGGGGGTACTTTTGGCACTCCATGAATGAAATGAAGTTGTTCACATGAACTAGGTAGTGATATCTTCCACTGCAAATGACGTCCCTCATTCGAAAATGATGGCCCACTGACTAAGTCATTCATGGGTTTCGATTCTCTTATGGGATTTTGAAAAATAAGGATCGCATCCCAATCACAGATGACTGGCTATACCTGTATCTAGTTCATCTATTCCTCTATAAATTGAAACAAAGGGAACTAAAAAATAGGAGAGAGATAGGAGGATATAATAAGATATCCACATCTATATGTTCTAAGGAAAAATCGATGATTCCTCATAGGTGAAACCCACTTCATATCATTAAGGTGAATAAAATAAATAAATTGGTAGTTTGTGAACTAAAAATTATTTGTGGGAATACTTCAAGAGAGGCACATAACCAATGGCCTCTTTGCAAAAAAGAAACCTGTATAGAAAAACACTATACCTGCAGACCCTTCACCACATAGAAAATCATTGTGTTGGGGGAACTCAACCCCATGCAGTGATATACTATGCAGATAGAACATAGATCAGAATAGAAATATGATAGGTGAACATAACCCATGTTCTCATAGAAACACACTACAAGAATTTTACCCTTACCATGATAGAAAGATGCTATGTGGAGGGAACCCTATCTTATGTAAGTATATCCTACACCAAATGGGGTATCCTAAGTCATTTTACTCTTCGTATCCAATCATTCCTTTATGTCATGTCATTATCCCCCATTTTTTCCCCTTCATGAATGAGTATAATGGAATAAAGCCAAGTCCACTTCCCAATACACCATACATATATTACGGGACCATCTCACAAATCAGCATATCCCATTGAGTTTATATACGCATCGTAAGCAGAGTCATGTGGGTGACTCTGGAAATAAGGTGTTCCTTCATAAGGACCTTGAGTCTACATTACAATAGTAATGAGGGTTCCAACATTTGGGTGCTTGTTTGGACCTCCCTTTTCTAGTAATTAAGGATAACCTCAAGCCTTCCCCTTAAATGAGGGCCAATGTTTAACATTTTCCCCTTTTCTATAAAATAATTTTAGGGAACAACTCCTAAGGTAAACCCTTAGCCTTTTTTGTAGGAGGTATCACTTTTTCTCCACTTTTCCTCTGTCCGGTATGTATCCTGATAGATCACAAAATATGACTATCCAGGATATGAAAACAAGAGATATAATGGTCACATTCAACCCCCTCTCTCACTCTACCATTGGGCTTCAGAACCATCCATCAGTGAACAGAGTGGGACGTGTGATCTTCATATCCATTTCCTCCTCTTGTTTCTCACACTGAGCATGACTCACATGGTCTTAGAGGTTGGAAGTGATCATTACATATTCATGATCCCAAAGTAACTCAAATGGTCCTCACATATGGTATAAGTCCCAAAAAAATCTTCCACCTTCAAAGGGCCATATTCCCAATGAAGAGGCTCCAAATTTGAAGATTCCATTCATAATCCCCAACAAAAAAACTCAAATGGGCCTCCCACATGGTGTAATCCCTGATCAAATCCCCTCAAATGGGTATCTTCATGCATAAGCCCCCAATCATGACCCCTTAATGGGTATCCTCTAAAGCGTAATACCCAAATCAAACCAAACTATGTCGGATTTGATTCCCAAATAAATATGATACATAGTAAACCTTCTAGAGGTCCAAACCTGACACTCAAATCACCCTAATGTTTTCTATGCCACCTTTCTAGTAGTCTCATATTTACCCAAGATACCAAATCTATTTCAAGTACCCCAGGACGCCTTAGCATAAGTCTCACACAATCCTTGACCATACACCCTTTTCCTGGATCTCCTTTATGCCTGAAATTAAACTAAATGGTTGGTTCCTCATCAAATAACCTTAAAAGGTGATGTGTATTGTTAAGATTCCCCTAACTATGTGAGTTTTGATTCCTATCATGAGGATACATAGTAATCTCATCTTATGGGTTCAATACCAATATAAAAAAAACTCACTTCCCCCTTGGATGATCATAAACTCCATACCACCCCATCATGTGGCATAAAACCGACATTGTCACAATAAATGACCAAATAATTCCTAATCTATTAAAAAACGGTAACATTGATGGTGCACCTTAGATACATACAGATCCCTATATTGATAAAGAACCTCGGATATATACAAATGATTCTAAACCCATGCATAGTAATGACCAACCATTCCCTTACAGGTAATCCATGGAAACATTCTTGGAAATGAACCAAGGATTCATGAACATATCTTACATCTATAAGAGAGCCCTCGAATATCCAATAGTTTCCCCCAAAATGGTTTGATGAGCCCAACGTTCCATCCTCTTGACCAATGTGAGTTCTTAAGTTTCATTGTCCAAATCATCCAATGAACGCCTTCCTTTTAAAAGTAGTTCCATGAATCATGAATGTGGGACTCATTGGGCATTTCTGGATCCAAAAAAAACCCTTTGGAGACCATTCAAATATATTATACCCAACATCAGGGATTACACACTAGTTGGACCCCTACAAGAAACCCAATCAGGAATAACCCTATCATTGAGCGAAACAAAAATTGTGAAGCATGCATGAATATTTAACAAGGTGATGGCGTTACCTCACATCAGGCCCCTTTCAAATCCAAAATGGAAGAGGACTAAGACAGATCAAAAATAATGAATGTGGTCATGACATGATACTTTTATGAGGTTTTTTTTTTATAATTGTCACATACATTGTAGGTACCCTTTAAAACTTCCATCAATCTAATGGAATATTAGAAGTTTTAACAGACATGCATGTCAACCACCATACTAGACAGGTCCTCCATAAATAAGAGGACTCCATTGCCCACCCTGTAATGCCTTGACCCCAGTTACCCAGAGTCG
The DNA here is from genome assembly GCA_963277665.1 of Viscum album. NCBI lineage: Eukaryota > Viridiplantae > Streptophyta > Magnoliopsida > Santalales > Viscaceae > Viscum > Viscum album. The sequence continues at coordinate 135,312,858 of OY728131.1, read as the reverse complement.
GTGAATTATTATGTATCATTGGAATGATCACAAAAGATCAAGTCTCGAAAGACCTATTAGTTTAGTAGCCTTGGAATCACTAGATACATTCATAAGGTTTACATCACATCATAAAGTGAAAAACGACAACAACATCATGTCTCCATAAACCACACTCATATACTCATACTATCCCTTTAGGTAATTCATAAAATACTTCTTCACATCCTAGGAAAAATAAAACATAGAAAGGGGTGAGCTCAGATGATCGGTAAGGATAACAATATAGCGGAAACTTTCATAAATAAGAATAAACATTTAAGGCAATGTATAACTAAAACAAAAGGCTTTTAAACTTGAACTTCAGCATAATATGGAAGAAATAAAATAAAATAATTCCATTTAATTATTCACATGTATATTCTACTAGTCAAATAATTACATGAAATATCAATAACCACTTTCATAATGATGGAATTCATAATCCCATACTATCATAACCACGTAGTCAAAGCCTCGTGCCAAGACAACAAATAATATTTTGTCAAGGCCTTGTGACAAGACACTAGTTTGTCTCATGAGACCTACCAATTCAAAGAGGAGCTATAGCGGGCTCCACCCATCACTTACTAAGTCCAATGCATTCCTCATATGAAAAGTTTGAAACATAACATAAACATTCGTATTAAAACTAGCATACAAAATTTCAATACTTTATCCACAAACCATGAATGGTATAAAAATAGAACATCCACAGTCAAACATAACTCATTCAATACAATATGGAAGATTTTATTGTAACAGATTAACCTCAATCAATAATAATGAAGGATATTGACATAGATGAAAATAATCATCAAAACTATTTGAGAGAAATACCCCCCTTTTTCTTGAAAACATATAAAAGTCACACTACTTGTCAAGAAGCCGTTGTAAAAATATATTTTTGAATCAAAGTGTCTCATACCACTTTGAAACTTTTTAAAAGGAATTTTAATTTTAAAATTTTAATTTCTATATAAATAAATCCTTAAAACCATTTTTAAAACATGGAAATTAATGAGAAAGATTTTGAATAATAAATCCTTAAAACATTTTAAAATGATATTTTAGTTAGATTTCCTAACCAAGAGAGAGAGACTTGAATAAAAATAATTGAGGTAATAAAAACATTTTAATATCATGAAAATAAAGGTATTGATGATATACTATGTCAAAGTACATTATATACACCATATAAAAGTGATTTGGTGTATAACAACAAAGGAGTCTCAATGGAATGAAAATTGAGATGAAATCTCTCATAAAGACCATATCCTTAGGTTAAGGATAATTCAAAGACATAATTATGTGTGAAAAATATAAATACACTAAATATGATTGGATATTTAGAGTAAATAAATCAGAGTAAATTCACACATATTCTTTTAAATACAACACCAATGAATTGGATATTTAACTCAACAAATGGTGACTGAGTTAAAATTACTCTAATCGGGTTCATATCGATGACTTGAGAAATTGTCAATGGAGTGATTATGTGTATCAAAATTATATACATAGAAAGGGGATTTGAAATTATGACATAAGAAAATGAATAGTGATTCCACACATAATCTTGGAGTAATATAATCAATGAAGTATGCGTAAAGCTGAATGAGCAGAAATTGAAATTTCAAATTCCCTTTTCGATTTGGTAAATTAAGAAACATAAAACCATGAAATAAGGATCATACAATGATGATGTAAATATCCATAAATTAAATTATATTAAACAATGAATACAATCATGGTCAATACACACACCACATGCAATAAATAAGTGTTGAACAATGGAAATCTCACGAAATTAAAAGTGAGATAAGAAACCCCTTACTTTGTACTTTTTCCTTGGTTGAGGGTAGGTTAACCTCATATATAATGGTGAAATAATTTTTATATAATTATAAAAGAATCATATACATTAATATTATATCATATATGATCTTTTCACATTTATTTGTTTATAATATCTTATTATTATCATCATTTCGGGAGTTAACAGATTCATTTTCCTTTATATTCATTATTATGTGAGCTATATTTGTTTTGGATGGGATATATATTATTAATATACAGAATGATATTAAGTCTTTAAACATTTTTTTAACCATAAAATGAAAATTATTCTTGAATGGACACGATGGGAAATGAATCTCATCGCGTTCGTGGAGACGGTAGTCCGTACGTACGCACATATGGTGACATGTCATTCAAAGGACGGATAGAATACTGAATATGGTTGTACCATATTTATAATAACATAAAATTTTATATAATATAATGGATTTATTATTTTATAATGGAAATAACAAAGAAATAAGAAGTGGAATAAGAAATAAACTTGAAAGATGGTGGTGAAATCAATACAACGTCTTCAAATTCTTCCTTTTGATTTGATCAAAAGGGCTCCTTAAGTTGGCTTTCTGACCAAAGGAGGGACTCTATGATAAAGTGAGGGAAGTTTAGAGAATATTTTGGCTGGTTTTGGCCGAGACAAAAGGCTTTGAAGGTATGAATTTGAGAGAAGGGGGTGTTCCCTTTTATAAGAGGGGTGAGGGGCACCTTCGGAAAAGATAGAAATATTATTTTATAATAAATTAATATTCTGTTTATAATGGATCCAAAGTGGATTATTTATAGGTTAAGGAGGGATAGGTCGAAAAACACTCAACCAATAGGTTTTAGATAGGTTTTGGTCACTATATTAACCTTAACTTTTAGATTTAACTCTTTGTTAAATAGTTTCACATTTACCATGTCTCTTTGTATTTTTATATTATATAGGTAATAAACTTACTATAAACTTCTAAGAGACCCCAAGGTGGTCCATTAATAACACACCTATCATTATATAAGTCTTTTGTCCGAAAATTATATTTTTAGGAATATAATATCAATTAATAATATAATATTTGTTTTAAAAACTCATTTATGTCAATTTTGAAACTATTTAATAATTGATTTTTGTTAAATTCTTAAAAAATTTATTAATTCAAACAAAATTCATTTATGAAATATTAACATTTCATATTAACCAATAAAATTTTTTTATTTCATAAAAACTTTCAAATTATATTTATTTTAACATTTATAATACTAATTATTTGATTCTTTCATTAATAAGGAAAATAATGCATCATTATTGTGTCATAAATAAATTTAATTATTAAATGTATAAAAATTATAAATAAAATACCATTATTTATGAAATATTTTTATATTTATAATTAATATTTATAGTCGAAAATATAACATATATAACCCTATGTAAAAACTTTTTTTCTAAAAGATATATGCTTATGTCATTTTTGTATTTACTTTAACTTAATTAATATAAAGTGTCATTATCACTTACAAGTGGATCCATGGGGTCCCCAAATCGACCCAAAGATTACCATGGTCAGACATGTATCAAACAATAGGGTTAGGACACATTTTAGGGTAATTTATTATTAATATAATATTATTTTTTACCCTTATTTACCAGATTTACCCTTTAACCATGGTAAATAAAATATTTACCAAAGTAATTATTCAAAATGTCTAAAAAAAGTTACCTATTAGCACAATTTGGAACTCCTGATTCTAAATATGGAATCCATTTTTCTAAATTCAAAACACATAAGTGGCAGAAATTAATTCAAAATTAATTCCTACTGTCAAAACAAAAAGCATGTTTTTAAGAAATAATAACTATCAAAAGATTGACACTTGTTTATGTCTGATTTAAATGTGAAATTACATCCAATTACCAAAATTTAATTAAATGGTAAAAAAATATTTTAAATATACTTTAAAACCACTCTAATTAATAATTTATCACTATTAATTATTTCGATTAAAAAAGTTGTTTTTAATTAAAATTTAGTAATTTTCACTTTTCATAAAAATATGAAAGTTATCAGAAATTTACCAAAAATTCACCCTAAGATAATTTAGATATTAAAAATTCAAAATAGAAGTCCATTTTGAAAGATAAAATGTATAAAATTTCAAAAATTGGGTATTACTATTCATAACAGCTAGTTTGATTGGTTGTGGTTTGTGTTAAAACTTGAAGTTGTGTACAACACACGCTATTGTATTATTCAAAGAGAAGTGTGTCGTGGAAGCTTGGGGTGTTAATTCTCCCCTCCTTAAATAAATTGCAACCTTGCAATCTTTAAAATTGGGCTTGGGAATATAATGGAAATTCCCGCATCGGAAAAAGAGTCAATAAAACTACAAATTTAAAAGAAAGTAAGAGAAGTACAAAGGTCACACGAGATAACCTATACAATGATTACATGTAGAAAAACAAGGATATGGATGATAAACTAAGTTTCAAGTTCTGATGGAGAGGGATATAAAACATGATCAAGAGAATGTTAACAACAAGAAAACCACAAACTTATGATGGGACAAACAGTCATTAGTTTCCTAGTGGGAAAAGTAAATGGACAACATTTTTTTAAAGTTACATTTCATAAAGATGATGAATTCATTTCTGAGATTGACTAATAACATAAAGAGATATTCTTAATTTTTAAGTAAAGTTTAATTCCTTAATAAATTTCTACTACTAACTCATTTTTAAACGATGAGTATTCCAGAACACTTGCTCACACTAGAAGAGCCAGAATAAACTTATAGGGAATCACATGATCCACAAAGGATAAACTATATATTTACCTTGTCTTTAGAGATTAATCAAAACCAAAACGGTTAGTACAAGATCTGATGATTCCCCCAAAAGGATATTCCTTTAGAGAAAAAAACATTAATCTTAATTTCTAAAATTAAACCAACAATACCCCAAAGTTAAATTATACCATTCAATAAACAATTGTCCTTAAAATCCTTCAATATAATCCAAACTAATATTTAAACCCAGAACTTATAATAATTTTATTATGTAGTCTTCCACGTTAAATTGTATCTCCAAATGACATCAAATACTCTTAAAGTCACATACTTAAAAATAGTTAACCTAATCACATATTCCCTATTATAGGTCAATCATTTCCATAAATAACCCAAATCACTATAAATACACAATAAAAACATATATAAAAATCTACCATTACTCCTCATATGAAATCTCATAGTATTCTAATTTCCATGGGCATATATTGTTCCCAACAAAGTGAACGTATTCCAAAATAACATTTATCACTTAATCACAAAATCATTATCGTATACTAAGGGTATTCATTGGATAAGACATAAGATCCCAAATCAACTTATTATTGATCAATAAAATCATTTAACTAAAAATAATTATTCACACTCACCAAGGACTTCATGTAGTCCAGTGGTATGTGATAAATCCCAATCGCACTTTGGTTGTGGGTTCGATTCCCACAGCTTTGTCTGACACGGCGGGTTGTCACACGGTCTGTATGTTGTCCTTTTTCAAAAACTAAATTTTATAACATTACCAAAATGAGATAAATTTTTAAAAATAACCATAATATAATTTAACCACAAATGTGATCTCATACCTTGAATTTTCATCCCAAAATATAATAACTTGTAATTGCCTCAAACCCAAAAATCATATAACACCAAATGGTTATTTATAACTATATCCACAGGAGAAAAGATAATTCTTCTTCAAATATCATTCTCACATTGAAAACTGCAGGGTTACAAATACAAGAGAAAATTATTCCAAAGTAATCCCATGAACAAGGATCACTAATACTTTTAAACATTTTTCCAACCATTTATTTCCACATAGATTCTTCTTTGACCAAGAAAATATCCTATAGAATTGGGCATTCACTCAGGTAATGGAAAGGTCCCCTATATTTACGGCAAATGACTGTAAATGGATTCTTAGGACCAATTCTATTTTCTTCTATAGTACTCTTTATTTTTCTTCGGTAATTCCTCACTTTATGTCCTTCTTTCCCACACGTAAAGCATTTATTTGTTCCATTGCGACACTTTCCTGGGTGTCTTCTTCCACATTTCCTGCATGATGGAAATTGAGGATTCTTCTTTCCTTGGTCTCCACTGCTGAAGCTCTTATCATTCATCACCTTTCTCTTATTTGTTGACTCCGGGAGTTGGTCAATATATATATATTGTTGATCATATTTTTGGAAAAATGATTTGGCATGAACACGATATTTTTTATGCCTATCAACATTCAATTTTTTTGCTCATTTCCACCACTATTCCCACCTTCTACATCATTCTCAAAGTTACTATGACTTCCTTGGAATCCATCCATTGACTAAAACCAGAAAGCATTGTGTGAGTAACAGTGGTCATAAAATCATTTATTGAATATCATGACACCATATTCTTAATTTAAAACACCTTAGGATTAACCAAGGTCGTATATTCTCATATTATATTATAATACTTGTAATTGGTTTGTATAGAAAATGTAAATTATCCTAATAATATCCCTCAGTAGTGTCATAACCAAGAGTGCAGCAAGGCCCGTTGATGTGCATTAGTTCCTGTTCGAGTCTAGCTCAAAGCGGTGTTTTCGGGTTTTACCCTTAGGTACATCTGTGCCAGAGCCGCCTCTACCTGTTCGTATCCAGATAGGTATGTATTGCTTGGAAAACTCACAAAATATATACAATACCAAAATTATAGGAAGTTCTTCTATACTAATCCTCAAACTCCATCTTAGGTTTATGTGCTCTAATCAGAGTTTATATAAATCTAGATTCCAAGGTTTGTACTAAATTTCCTCTGATACCAACTGTAATGCCCTGACCCCAATTACCCAGAGTTAGTGCATTATTATGTATCATTGGCATGATCACAAAAGATTAAGTCTCAAAAGACCGATTACTTTAGTAGCCTTGAAATCACTAGATACATTCATAAGGTTTACATCACATCCTAAAGTGAAAAAATACAACAACATCATGTCTCCATAGACCACAATCATATCCTCATACTATCCCTTCAGGTCATTCATAAAATACTTCTTCACATCCTGAGAGAAATAAAACATAGAAAGGGGTGATCTCAGATGCCCAGTAAGGATAACAATATAGAGGAAACTTTCATAAATAAGCATAAACATTTAAGTCAATGTATAACTACAACAAAATCCATTTAAACTTGAACTTAAGTATAATATGGTAGAAATAAAAAGAAATAATTCCATTTACTTATTCACATAGATATTCTTCTAGTCGAATAATCACATGCAATATCAATAACCACTTTTATAATAATGGAATCCATAATTCCAGACTATCATAACCACCTAGTCAAGGCCTCGTGCCAAGACTACAAATAATATTTTTTCAAGGCCTTGTGCCTAGAAACTAGTTTGTCTCATGAGACCTACCGATGCATCGAGGAGCTATAGAAGGCTCCACCCATCACTTACTAAGTCCAATGCATTCCTCATATGAAAAGTTTGAAACATAACATAAACATTTGTATTAAAACTAGCATACGAAATGTCAATAATTTATCCACAAACCATGAATGGTATAAAAATAGCACATCCAAAGTCAAACATAACTCATTCAATACAATATGTAAGATTTTATTGTAACAGATTAAACTCAATAGAGAATAATCAAGGATATTGACATAGATGAAAATAATCATCAAAACTATTTGAGAGAAATACCCCCCTTCTTCTTGAAAACATTTAAAAGTCACACTACTTGTCAAGAAGCCGTTTTAAAATAGATTTTTGAATCAAAGTGTCCCATACCACTTTGAAACTTTTTAAAAATAATTTTAATTTTAAAACATTAATGTCCATATAAATAAATCCTTAAAACCATTTTTAAAACATAGATACTAATGAGAAAGATTTAGAATAATAAATCCTTAAAAAAATTTAAAATGATATTTTAGTTAGAGTTCCAACCAAAAGAGAGACACTTGAATACAAATAATTGAGGTTATAAAAGCATTGTAATATCATGAGAATAAATGGATTCTTGATATACTATGTCAAAGTACATTATATACACCATATAAAAGTGATTTGGTGTATAACAACAAATGAGTCTCAATGGAATGTAAATTGAGATGAAATATCTCATAAAGACCATATCCTTAGGTTAAGGATAAATCATCGACATAATTATGTATGAAAAATATAAATACACTAAATATGACTGTATATTTAGGGTAAATTACTACATAAGAAAATTTATTGTGATTCCACACAAAATCTTGGAGTAAAATAATCAATGAAGTATGCGTACAGTCAAATGAGCGGAAATTGAAATTTCAAATTCCCTTATCGATTTGGTAACATACAAAACATACAACCATGAAATAAGGATCATATAATGATTATGTAAATATACATAAATTAAATTATATTACACAATTAATACAATCATGGGAAATACACACACCACATGCAATAAATAAGTGGTGACCAATGGAAATCTCATGGAATTAAAAGTGAGATAAGAAACCCCTTACTTTGTGTTTTTTCTTTGGTTGAGGGTAGGTTAACCTACTGTATAATGGTTAAATAATTTTTTTTGAATTATACAAGAATTATATAGATTAATATGATATCATATATGATCTTTTAACATTGATTTGTTGATAACATCTTAGTATTATCATCGTTTCTGGTGTTAACAGATTCGTTTTCCTTTATATTCTTTGTAATGTGAGCCATATTTTTTATGGACGGGATGTATATAATTCATATACAGAATTATATTAACTCTTTAAACATTATTTTTAACCATAAAATGAAAATTATTCCTGAATGGATACGATGGGGAATGAATCTCATCTCGTTCGTTGAGACGGTAGTCCTTACGTACGCACGTATGGTGACATGTCATTCAAAGGATGGATAGAATACTAAATATGGTTGCAAAATATTTATAATAACATAAAATTATATATAGGATACTGGATTTATTATTTTATAATGTAAATAACAATGAAATAAAAATTGGAATAAGAAAGGAACTTGAAATAGGGTGGTGAAATCATTATCTCTTCATCGGGTTCTTCCTTTTGATTTGACCAAAAGGGCTCCTTAAGTTAGATTTCTGACCAAAATAGAGCCTCTAGGATAAATTTAGGGAAGTTTATAGGATATTTTTCTAGGGTTTGGATGAGCCAAAAGGCTATTAAGGTATTAATTTGTGATAAGGGGGAGTGCCCTTTTATAAGAGGGGTGAGGGGCACCTTTGGAAAAGCTAGAAATATTATTTTATAATAAAATAATATTCAGTTTCTAATGGATACAAAGTGTATTGCATAAATATTATGGTGGTGAAAGGTCGAAAACCACTCAATCAATAGGTTTTAGATAGGTTTGGGTCACTATATTAACCTTAAATTTTAGATTTAACTCATAGTTAAATAGTTTGACATTTACCATGTCTCTTTGTATTTTTATATTATATAGTTAATAAACTTACCATAAACTTCCAAGAGACCCCAAAGTGGTCCATTAATAATAAACCTATCATTATATAAGTCCTTTGGCTGAACCTTATATTTTTAGGAATAGAATATCAATTAATAATATAATATTTATTTTAAAAAATCCTTTATGTCAATTTTGACACTATTTTATAATTGATTTTTCATAAATTCTTAACAACTTTATTAATTCGAAAAAAATACATCTAATAAATCCTAAAATTTCATATTGACCAATAAAATTTTTTTATGTCATCATAACTTTCAAATTATATTTATTTTAACATTTATAATACTAATTATTTGATTCTTTCATTAATAAGGAAAATATTGCATCATTATTGTGTCATAAATAAATTTAATTATTCAATGTCTAAAAATTATAAATAAAATACCATTATGTATGAAATGTTGTTATATTTCTAATGAATATTTATAGTCTAAAATATAACATATATAACCCTATGTAAAAATTGATTTTCTAAAAGATATATGCTTATGTAATTTTTGTTTTTACTTTAACTTAATTAATATAAAGTGTCATTATCACTTACAAGTGGATCCATGGGGTCCCCAAATCGACCCAAATATGCACATGGTCGGAAATGTATCAACCAATAGGGTTAGGACACGTTTTAGGGTAATTTATTATTATTATAATATTATTTTTTTCCCTTATTTACCGGATTTACACTTTAACCATGGTAAATAAAATATTTACAGAAGTAATTATTCAAAATGTCTAAAAATAAAAGTTACCAATTTAAAAAATTTGGACCTCCTGATTCTAAATATTTAATCCATTTTTCTAAATTCAAAAAATATAAGTGGAATAAATTAATTTAAAATTAATTCCCGCTCTCAAAACAAAAAGCGTGTTTTTAATAAATAATAAATATCAAAAGACTGACATTTGTTTATATCGGGTTTAAATGTGAAATTACGTCCAATGACCAAAATTGTATTAAATGGTAAAAATATATTCTAAATATACTTTAAATCCACTCAAATTCATAAATTATCACTATTAATTATTTCTATTAAAAAAGTTGTTTTTAATTAAAACTTAGTAGTTTTCACTATTCATCAAAATATGAAATTTATCAGAAATGTACCAAAAATTCACCCGAAGATAATTTCGATATTCTGAATCCAAAAATCAAGTCCATTTTTAAAGATAAAATGTATAAAATTTCAAAAAGTGGGTATTACTATTCATAACAGCTAGTTTGATTAGTTGTGGTTTGTGTTAGAATTCGAAGTTGCGTACAACACATGCTACTGTATTATTCAAAGAGAAGTGTACCGTGGAAGCTTGGGGTGTTACATTATCCCCTCCTTAGATAAATTGTGTCCTCTAAATTTTTAATAATTGGCTTGGGAATATAATATAAAGTCCCACATCGGAAAAAAAAGTCAATAAAACTATCACTTTAAAAGAAAGAAAGAGAAGTACAAAGGTCACTCGAGAAAAACTATACTAGGATTACATGTAGAAAAACAAGGATATGGATGATATACTAAGTGTCAAGTTCTAATGGAGAGGGATATAAAACATGATCAGGAGAAAGTTAACAACTAGAAAACCACAAACATATGATGGGACAAACGGTCATTAGTTTCCTAGTGGGAAAAGTAAATGGACAACATTTTTTTAAGTTACATTTCATAAAGATGAGGAATTCATTTCTGAGATCGACTAAGAACCAAAAGAGATATACTTACTTTTTAACTAAAGTTTCATTATTTAAAAAATTTCTACTACTAACTCATTTTTAAACGATGAGTATTACAGAAGACTTGGTCACACTAGAAGAGCTAGAATAAACTTATAGAGAATTACATGATCCACAAAACATAAACTATATATTTACCTTGTCTTTAGAGATTAATCAAAACCAAAACGGTTAGTACAAGATCTGATGATTCACCCAAAAGGATATTCCTTTAGAGAAAAAAATAATAATCGTAATTTCTAAAATTAAACCAACAATACCCCAAAGTTAAATGAATACCATTCAATAAACAATTGTCCTTAAAATCCTTCAATATAATCCAAACTAATATTTAAACCCAAAACTTATAATAATTTGATTATGTAGTCTTCCATGTTAAATTGTATCTCCAAATGACATCAGCTACTCTTAGAGTCACATACTTAAAAGTAATTAACATAATCACATATTCTCTATTATAGGTCAATCATTTCTATAAATAACCCAAATCACTCTAAATCCACAATAAAAAACATATATAAAAATCTACCATTACTCCTCAAATGAAATCCCACAGTATTCTAATTTCCATGGGCATATATTGTTCCCAAAAAATCGAACATCTTCCAAATTAAAATTTATCACTTAATCACCAAATCTTTTTCCTATTCTAAGGGTATTAATTCGATAAGACATAAGATCCCAAATCAACTTATTATTGATCAATAAAATCAGTTAACTAAAAATAATTATTCCCACTGACCGGGGACTTCACGTAGTCCATTGGTAGGTGATAAATCCCAATCGCACTTTGATTGTGGCTTCGATTCCCACAGCTTTGTCTAACCCGCCGGGTTGTCACACGGTCTGCGTGTTGTCCTTTTTCAAAAACTATATTTTATAACATTACCAAAATGAGATAAATTCCTCAAAATAACCATAAGATAATTTGACCACAAATGTTATCTCATACCTTCAATTTTTATCCCAAAATATAATAACTTTTAATTTACTCAAACCCAAAGATGATATAAAACCAAATGGTTATTTATAACTATATCCACAAGAGAAAAGATAATTCTTCCTAAAATATTATTATCACATGGAAAACTGCAGGGTTACAAATACAAGATAAAATTACTCCAAAGTAATCCCATCAACAAGGAGCACTAATACTTTAAAACATTTCTCTAACCATTTATTTCCACATAGCTTCTTCTTGGACCAAGAAAATATCCAATAGAATAGGGAATTCACTCGGGTAATGGTCAGGTCCCCTACATTTACAGAAAATGACTGTAAATGGATTCTTGGGACGATTTTTATTTTATTCTACAATACTCTTCATTTTTCTTTGGCAATTATTCACTTTATGTCCTTCTTTCCCACATGTAAATCATTTCTTTGTTCCATTGAGACACTTTCCTGGGTGTCTCCTTCCACATTTCCTACATGATGGAAATTGAGGATTCTTCTTTCCATGGTCTCCACTACTAGAGATCTTATCATTCATCACCTTTCTCTTCTTTGTTGAGTCTGGGAGTAGGTTAATATATATATATTGTTGATCATATTTTTTGAAAACTGATTTTTAATGAACACAATATCTTTTATGCCTATCAACAAACCATTTTGTTTCTCATTTCCAACACCGTTTCCACCTTGTACATCATTCTCAAAGTTACTATGACTTCCTTGGAATCCAGCCATTGACTAAAACTAGAAATCATTGTGCGAGTTACAGTGGTCATAAAATCATTTATAGAATATCATGACCCCATATTCTTAATTTGAAACACCTTAGGATTAATCAAGGTCATTTATTCTCATATTATATTAAAATACTTCAAATCGGTTTGTAAAGAAAACGTAAATTATCCTAAGAATATCCCGCGGGAGTGTCGTAACCAAGAGTGTAGCAAGGCCTATTGTCATGCACCAGTTCTCATTCGAGTCTAGCTCAAAGCGGTGTTTTCGGGTTTTACCCCTAGGTACATCTGCTCCAGAGCCGCCTCTACCTGCTCGTATCCAGACAGAGATGTATTGCTTGGAAAACTCACAAAATCTATACAATACAAAAATTATAGGAAGTTCTTATATACTAATCGTCAATGTTCATCTTAGGTCTATGTTCTCTAATCAGAGTTTATATAAAACTAGCCTCCATGTTTTATACTAAACTTCCTCTGATACCAACTGTAACGCCCCGACCCCAGTTACCCAGAGTCGGTGCATTATTAAATATCATTGGCATGATCAAAAAAGCTCAAGTCTCGAATGACCGATTAGTTTAGTAGCCTTATAATCACTAGATACATTCATAAGGTTTACATCACAGCATAAAGTGAAAAAACTACAACAACATAATGTCTCCATAGACCACACTCTTATCCTCATACTATCCCTACAGTTCATTCATAAAACACTTCTTCGCATCCTGGGAAAATAAAACATAGAAAGGGGTGAGCTTAGATGCCCAGTAAGGATAACAATATAGCAGAAGCTTTCATAAATAAGCATAAACATTTAAGGTTGTGTATAACTAAAACAAAAGCCTTTTAAACTTGAACTTTAGCATAATATGGTAGAAATAAAATGAAATAATTCCATTTACTTATTTACATGGATATTCTACTAGTCGAATAATCACATGAAATATTAATAACCACTTTCATAATGATGGAATCCATAATGCCAGGCTATCATAGCCACAATTTCAAGGCCTCGTGCCAACACTACAAATAATATTTTTTCAAGGCCTTGTGCCAAGAAACTACTTTGTGTCATGAGACCTACTGATGCATCAAGAAGATATAGTTGGCTCCACCCGTCACTTACTAAGTCCAATCCATTCCTCATATGAAAATATTGAAACATAACATAATCATTCGTATTAAAACTAGCCTACAAAATGTCAATACTTTATCCACAAACCATGAATGGTATAAAAATAGTACATCCACAGTCAAACATAACTCATTCAATACAATATGGAAGATTTTATTGTAACAGATTAACCTCAATAGAGAATAATAAAGTATATTGACATAGATTAAAATAATCATCAAAACTATTTGATAGAAATACCCCCCATTTTCTTGAAAACATTTAAAAGTCACACTACTTGTCAAGAAGCCATTTTAAAAATAGATTTTTGAATCAAAGTGTCCCATACCACATTGAAATTTTTTAAAAGTAATTTTAATTTTAAAACTTTAATGTCCATATAAATAAATCCTTAAAATCATTTTTAAAACATGGACATTAATGAGAATGATTTAGAATAATAAATCCTTAAAACGTTTTAAAATGATATTTTAGTTAGAGTTCCTAACCAAAAGAGATACACTTGAATACAAATAATTGAGGTAATAAAAACATTTTAATGTCATGAGAATAAAGGGATCCATGATATACTATGTCAAAGTACATTATCTACACCATATAAAAGTTATTTGGTGTATAACAACAAAGGAGTCTCAATGGAATGTAAATTGAGATGAAATCTCTCATAAAGACCGTATCCTTAGGTTAAGGATAAAGCAATGGAATAATTATATGTGAAAAATATAAATACACTCAATATGACTGGATATTTAGAGTAAATCAATCATAGGACATTCACACATATTCTTTTAAAGACAACACCAATGAATTGGATATTTAACTCAACAAATGGCGATTGAGTTAAAATTACTCTTATCAAGTTCATATCGATGACTTGTGAAATTATCAATGGAGTGATTATGTGTATCAAAAGTATATACACAGAAAGGGGAGTGGAAATTATGACATAAGAAAATGAATAGTGATTCCACACATAGTTTTGGAGTAAAACAATCAATGAAGTATGCGTAAAGCCGAATGAGCGGAAATTGAAATTTCAAATTCCCTTATCGATTTGGTAACTTATGAAACATACAACCATGAAATAAAGATCATACAATGAGGATTTAAATATCCATAAATTAAAGTATATTACACAATTAATACCATCATGGGCAATACACACACCACATGCAATAAATAAGTGGTGAACAATGGAAATCTCACGGAATTAAAAGTGAGATAAGAAACCCCTTACTTTGTACTTTTTCCTTGGTAGATGGTAGGTTAAAATCCTGTATAATGGTGAAATAATTGTTATTTAATTCTACAAGAATCATATACATTAATATTATATCATATATGATCTTTTAACATTGATTTGTTGATAATATCTTAGTATTATCGTCGTTTCGGGTGTTAACAGATTTGTTTTCCTTTATATTCTTTGTTATGTGAGCCATATTTGTTATGTATGGGATGTATATAATTCATATACAGAATTATATTAAGTCTTTAAACATTATTTTTAACCATAAAATAAAAATTATTCTTGAATGGATGCGATGGTGAATGAATCTCATCACGTTCGTGGAGATGGTAGTCCGTACGTATGCACGTATGGTGACATGTCATTAAAAGGATGGATAGAATACTGAATATGGTTGTACCATATTTATAATAACATAAAAACTTATATAATATACTGGATTT
This sequence comes from Viscum album, assembly GCA_963277665.1. Taxonomy (NCBI): domain Eukaryota; kingdom Viridiplantae; phylum Streptophyta; class Magnoliopsida; order Santalales; family Viscaceae; genus Viscum; species Viscum album. Next base: position 135,297,202 of record OY728131.1, on the reverse strand, counting down.
ATTATTTTACAATGGAAATAACAAAGAAATTAGAATTGGAAGAATAAAGGAACTTGAAAGAGGGTGGTGAAATCATTACCTCTTCTTCGGGTTCTTCCTTTGGATTTGATCAAAAGGGCTTCTTAAGTTGGATTTCTGACCAAATTAGTGCCTCTAGGATGAATTTATGGAAGTTGAGAGGATATTTGGGTAGTTTTTGGCCAATCCAAAAGGCTTTGAATGTATGAATTTGAGATAAGGGGGAGTGCCCTTTTATAAGAGGGGTGAAGGGCACCTTTGGAAAAGCTAGAAATAGTATTTTATAATAAATTCATATTCGGTTTATAATGGATACAGAGTGGATTATTTAAATGTTAATGTGGGTATAGGTTTAAAACCACTCAACTAATAGGTTTTATAATAGGTTTGGGTCACTATATTAACCTTAACTATTAGATTTAACTCTTTGTTAAATAGTTTGACATTTACCATGTCTCTTTGTATTTTTATATTGTATAGTAAATAAAATTACTATAAACTTCCAAGAGACCCCCAAGAGGTCCACTAATAATAAACCTATCATTATATAAGTTCTTTGTCTGATCCTTATATTTTTAGGAATAGAATATCAATTAATAATATATTATTTGTTTTAAAAACTTCTTTATGTCAATTTTGACACTATTTAATAATTGATTTTTCTTAAAGTCTTAACTTTATTAATTCAAAAAAAATTAATTTAATAAATAATAACATGTCATATTAACCAATAAATTTTTTTTATGTCATAAAAACTTTAAAATTATATTTATTTTAACATTTATAATACTAATTATTTGATTCTTTCATTAATAAGGAAAATACTGCATCATTATTGTGTCATAAATAAATTTAATTATTCAATGTCTAAAAATTATAAATAAAATACCATTATGTAGTAAATATTGTTAGATTTATAATGAATATTTATAGTTGAAAATATAACATATATAATCCTATGTAAAAATTGTTTTTCAAAAAGATATATGCTTATGTCATTTTTGTATTTACTTTAACTTAATTACTATAAAGTATCATTATCACTTACAAGTGGATCCATGGGGTCCCCAAATCGACCCAAAGATTCCCATGGTCGGAAATGTATCAACAAATAGGGTTAGTACACGTTTTAGGATAATTTATCATTATTATAATATTATTTTGTACCCTTATTTACTGGATTTACCCTTTAACCATGGTAAAAAAAAATATTTACTGAAGTAATTATTCAAAATGTCTACAAATAAAAGTTCCCTATTTACAAAATTTGGACCTCCTGATTCTAAATATGGAATCCATTTTTCTAAATTCAAAACACATAACTGGCAGAAATAAATTTAAAATTAATTCCCGCTTTCAAAACAAAAAGCGTGTTTTTAAGAAATAATAACTATCAAAATATTGACACTTGTTTATGTCTGGTTTAAATGTGAAATTAATTCCAATGAAAAAAATTGTATTAAATGGTAAAACTATATTCTAAATATACTTTAAAACCACTCAAATTCATAATTTATCACTTCTAATTATTTTGATTAAAAAAGTTGTTTTTAATTAAAATTTAGTAATTTTCACTATTCATCAAAATATGAAAGTTATCATAAATGTACCAAAAATTCACCATAAGATAATTTTGATATTCCAAATCCAAAAATGAAGTCCATTTTGAATGATAAAATGTATAAAATTTCAAAAAGTGGGTATTACTATTCATAACGGCTAGTTTTATTAGTTGTGGTTTGTGTTAGAACTCAAAGTTGCGTACAACACACGATACTGTATTATTCAAAGAGAAGCATAACATGGAAGCCTGGGGTGTTACACACCCAGCATCTTCAATTCTAGGTCTCAAATGAACTAATTTGTGAGTACCACTAGAAGGGTACTCTTCCTACCCTAAAGGTAGCTAACCATGCCATCTAGGCCATAAAGCCCTGCCAGCCATCTGCCCAGCAATGGTTAGTGGTCTAGAATGAGGTGGATCTGCTAGCTATCTCCAATAATTTAGAGATACTATCCCTGGAACGTGAAAATGAGTTACTCCCTTATATTATAGAGACTGATGAAGTCATCACCAATGATTTCATCCTTGTAGCATAGTTATCCCAATCAATGGACCCTACTAGAAGTCATCACCACCAATTCCTAGAAACCCAGTATCCTCACCCATATGAGGATATCACTCCAGATGCCCCTACTAAAGTAAAATAGATATAGGTCCCCCAAGAAGCCCACCAAGGGTTAAGATCATATAATCAGTAACGTGTAATCACCCTTTTTCCTACAGAAGAAATCCACTATGAAAATATGGTGGCGCACCACGGGTAGAAATGTATTCCTACCCCCTTTGATGAATCCCTCCATAAAAATATTGAATAAATTTATGAGCATGTGAAAATCCATGTTAATGATCACCAAACGCATCATTCATGTAGGTCAGGAAATTACAGTCTGATGAAAATCATTTCCAATGTTCATGAATCTCATCAACAAAATAGGGTAGAAACCATCTATGATAATATGAATATTCTTATTGATACATATTAATTCTGTCATCCAAATAGAATAGAAAACTATAGGTAGGTGTAAATACCTTCAAAAAAATATGAATCCTACCATTCAAATATTGTGGAAATCAATTATAGGATGATTCAAATTATAATGCATGAATATCAAACTCATAATAAAAATGTAGTGGAAAATGAGAAGACACAAATCCCTACTCATGAGTATAAATCCCATCATAAAAAATATGATGGAAACCAAAAATTCATTTAGCTTATCCCAACTATAATTTAGGGGTAAACTCGTTCTTGTTCCCACACATAAGATAACTATCAGTAACATCTAGCAGAAAATAGAGGACCAGAGAAGACTCATATTCCTTCTCTAAAATCTAAATGGGAATACATTCTCATTCCAGTGAAAGATGTCTCTTAAAACATCCGAGAAATGATGGAGGGTCAGACATTGAATCCTGAACATATCCTACAAACTTTTCAAGATGTAATCACATCTATGGAAATAGAAAGGATTTAATCCCACAATCAATCCTCCCTGAGTGGGGTGACTCATCCAAAAAATAGGATGGTCAATGTGGAGAATACATTCATAGTTTCTTCCATCCAAGAGGTTCGTTGTAAATATTCTTCGATAAATGGACAACTGGATCACGCAAAAATACTCATTCTAACTGGGGGACATCGGTCCACCATGGTGGCCACTCTAGGGTAGGAATATATTCCTTCCAATTCTCGAGATGCTCACTAGATTATCTCAGAAGCACCATAGAAACCACTCAAATAGTAACCCATCTATGAAGGTCGTCACCCACAGCAAGTGACCCCAATCTCCTATAAAAGAGAACTGAGAAACAAATCGCACCAAAGGCAATTGGAAAATGAAGAGAAAACTCATATCTCTGCTCTATTGGAAGCTATAATTTTCAATTTCGTTAAAAAATTATCTCTGATGGCTTAAGATCTTAGTAATTCGTTACTAAATTATGGAATTTTCAATAGAAGTTATAAAGTTCCTCCCTGCATCATTGTTACTAATAGCTCTGAAATTCCTCCCTAGGGAATGAACCATGAAGGCTTACTTTGTGGAAAATAAACAATAGATCCTGAGAAACTATCTCATGATGAGCACCACGGTATCCATCCTCATGGAAAAAAGATCTAATAGCAATAAGGTCTTACCCTTACTATCTTCTTCCTTGATGGTCCTCCCCAGGTATATGATGTAGAAATTCTCCCCGCATTTGGACATCAAGAAATTATGGTTTTCCTCACCATTGTGGCACCAAATATGAAGGTCCTCCTTGCAATTACATCATATTTCAGCAAGAAGTTAATCCCCTAGCTTTCATATGTCCTAATGGTCCTCCCTAGGTTCTAAGCAATAGAAAATATCCTTGTAGTCAGACATAAATCTATGATGGTAGTCTTCACCATTATGGAAGAAACTTCGAAGGTCCTCTTTTAGGGATAACTTATTTTAGAAAAATCCACCCCCCCAATTACTGTCGTCCACCCTAATGGTCCTACCAAAGGTATACGTTGCATAAAATCTCCCTACGGTCATACATCAATCTATTATGGTAGTCTTCTCCATTGTATCACCAACTATGAAAATAGAGGTTAAAGTTGATAAGCTCATCATAGCAAAATTCATCTAGGTGGTCCAATATCCAAAGTGGATAGCCAATTTAGCCCCCATAAAAATTAATAATTGACAAATTAGGTTCTGCATTGATTTCAGATATCTCAAATGGATTTATCCAAAAGTTGATTTACCAGTCCTGATCACAAAATTGATGATTTATGAAACCACCAGATATCAAGATATCTCTTTCATGGATGTCTATTTAGGATACAACCAAATATGAATATTCCAATAATATGAATATGTCATTGTCTTCAAGGCCCCCTTAGGGAGTAATTTTCTATTGGGCGATGCCCTTTTGTTTAAAGAATTATATCATTACAGATCAACATGGCATGCATCACATATTCAATCCCTTCCTAGTAAATTTCATCAAATGTTGTGTTGATAACCTGGTGGTTTAATTATGAAAACACTCTGACCACCTATTAGATCTTGAAATCGTCTTCAAAAAACAACGACAACACAGTCTTAAAATGAACCCATTGAAATACACTTTCATCCTTACCTGAGAGAAATTCCATAGTTTCAGCATACACCATTGTGGCATCAAATTAAAACCTGAGAAGACAAAGGCTATCCATGGAATGTCACCTCCTTGAAATATTATTGAGTATAGTAGACTTTAGGTACACTAGACCAACATTTGGCACTTTATATACCACCTTGCAAGAAAATGCTTTCCCTTTACTAGGTTGATGAAAAAAGGGGTTTCATATCAATGGATTGATTATTTTCATGAATAAATCTACAGTATCAAGAAACGTGTTCTAATTTTTATAGTGATAATACCTTTCAATGAAGGAAGACCAATCATTTTTTATGTGACTACCTTGGGAAGACCCCTAGATTCCTTTCTCGTATAGAAGAACAACATCGGCAATGAAAACAACATTTATTATCTCAGTCTAACTATGATTTATGCTAAGACTCATTACTCAAATATCTAGAAAAGAACTTTGATTCTAATATTTACTATAAAAAATAGAGGCACTACCTGAAACATCACAAGGTCCACTTAGTATCTCATAAAAACTCACTCAAATGCATTCTCAGTCATCCAATGTTCAGTAGAAGTTTTTCATGGTGGGAGGTCATCCTGAAACAGTTTGACATCCATTTTGTGCCTAAAAAATCCATCAATGATCAATCTCTAGATTATTTCATGGAAGAGCACCCCTAAGTAGAAATGGATTCATTGGAAACTAATTTACCTAATGAGGAGGTTTTATCCATTCCCGGGGACCCCCAAATATGGGAGATGCATTTAGATTGAGAATCTAGAAGCTCGATAAAAATGTGGATGGAATTAGCTAATCTCAACAAACTGGGGTTGGTAGTCATACTAATATCTCCATCAAAGGCAGTCCTTCCCAACTTCTTCCTATTATCGGAGGGGTGCACAAATAATGAAGCAGAATACCAGGCTATCATTTTAGGGATAGAGATTGAACTTCAAGTAAAATTAAAACACTTTAAGATAAAAGGCGATTTAGAACTAGTCATCAAGTAGGTTAGCAGTGACTATACCATCAAAAATGAAGAGATAATCTCTTTTTTAGACCATGTCCAAGGAATAATGGCGAAATTCTATTCAGAACTGACATTGACTCATGTCCCCTGATCACAAAATTCACATGTCAATGCATTGAAAATGCAACCACAGCTCTGGTTGATCTAGAAAAGGAAGAAATGGTCATTATTGTTTTACATTTCCATATGATCTCACCATTCATTCATTACAACATAGAAGAAATTAATGATATCATCCCCATACCTAAGTTGTATGGTCCTAACACTAGCTGGATGACACCCATTGTGGACTACCTTCAAATGGGATAACTCTTACTATATAAGGCTAAAAGGGAGAAAATCTATATTCGATCAATTAACATTGTTATATATTATGGAACAAATAAAACAAAAGGTCCTCTATAAGTGAATCCTTAATTATGTTATCCTCAGGTGAATTAATAGAGAATCAACTATTTTTTCCAGAAATTTATACACACTAGAGCTTGTGTTTTCCATCAATCAAGATCCAATCTTTCCCATCAATTTTTTTTCTTGTATACTACTGGCCTATTGTAATTTAGGATTGCACTAGATTCACCATGAAGTGTCATTAATTCTAAGTTTATGCCAATTTCTTGCACCAGTCCCTAAATTTACTTCACATAGCCAAGTACTCTTGACCATTTTACATAAGGGGAATGGATATCATGGGAACATATCCTCCCACTATGGATAATAAACTCAAGTATAAACTCAAATTAATTAACGTATTTTCTAAATGGGAAGAATTTTTACCCCTTAAATAGGTTTTGGAAAGAAACATTTTTATCCTTTTAAAAGATAACATCATCACCATATTCGGTGTACCTCATTCCATACTAATGGAAAATGACACCAATTTCTATTTTGATGAGTTGGAGAAACTATATCTAGAGTATGGTATCAACACCAACCATTTATACCGCTATTATGAATTGGATAACGGGAAAATATAGGCCTTTAATAAGACCCTATACAATATAGTCTAGAAGATGTTAGATAAGGACAAAAAATCATGGTCAGAGAAGCTCCTCCATTGTCTTTGGGCCAATCAGACCATGACCTGCACTGCCACCTAGGAAACCCCATACTCATTAGTATATGGGATAGAGGTGGTCCTTCCTATCAAAGTTAAATTTACCTCAGTCCTCATTTCTATATATGATCATCTATCCAAGGATGAGAAATCTCAAAAATGGCTGGATGAATTGGAAAGACTCGATGAAAATAGATTTTATACTCTAAAACATTTGGAGGTTCACCAAAAATAGATTGCACGATCCTTCAACAAAAATTTTTCCTCCGGTAATTCCTCGAAGGAGATATGTCTTTGTTCTTTAGGGATCTAATGATACTCAAAAAGAAACCTCTATATTTGGATCCAAAATGGGAGGGACTATATGTTATACACACGGTCTAATCCAATACAGATTATTCTTTGATATCAATGGACGGACAACTCAATACATCTCCTACTAAATCAAGGTTCTTGAAGAAATATTTTAGGTGGCCAAAGTATTTATAATCCTAATAACATAATGATAAATTACAGGATGTAACATCATTATTGTACGATGTCAAACATCATGAAATCTATCATCCTAACCTCATGATGTTAAACTGTATAGATTTCGTCCCCAAAACATGACGTCAAATTGTGCTTCCATCATCATGACCACACAATGATAAACTATACATATGGTCCAAACCTGATGAAAATAAACTAGGAGTTATCATCATGATCGCATGATGATAAAATAAAGGATATAGTATGCATTTTCCTTCACATCGGGTGATCAACATCCTTATTTTATGATGTTAAATTGCATGGAATCTGTCATCCTAACCACATGATGATAAACTGTACGAGGATAATTTTTTTAATCAATGATTCATCATGTATGATCCAGATCTGTGCGAGAGAAAAATTGAAATTCCTAACAAGAGAGATAGATCCACATAGTATCTCTCTTTCTCTAGAACTATATGTGGATTAATTCTCGTTTTGATGAGATATGTAGTAAGGCCCAAACCATATGATCTAGTCCCATCAAAGAATAATGGGGAAAATTACCTTCTATGTGTATGGGTTACACCTTCATGGATAATTATCATCTAAAAATACAGATGGATTGATTCTTATTTCGACGAGATATGTAGTGATGCCTAGACTCTGCATGTGAGGCCCATCTGCAAATTTCCTCCCATTCACATGCTGATTTTCACATCATCCTTTGGCCTTAGGGAATCTCTTCACATCAATTTTATGTTTCTTATTGATCTAAAAAATATCCTTCATATAATTTTAACACCCATGTCCTCGTTGTATGACGTTAAACTACAACTATGGTGTCTTTATCTGAGAGGGCATCATCATCGGAATTAGAAATATACAATTTCATGTTCAATAACTATGTATGGATTTATCCCCATCCACAAGGGATACATTGTAATTCCTGATTTTCATGTCTTAGGACCATCCACCACCAAAAGAAAAAAATAAAATCCCCCCTTGAGAATGGGCCAAACCAATGTAGGGAGTTTTCTTTCAAGAAATATTTATGTCTTGATTCTCCCAAAAAGGAATATATATCAATGAAAAGACATTTCATCTTCAAAAATATATGAAAATCCATTCAGCTTTCTGGTCCCTTGGCCTGAGGTTCCTTCTAAAGTGTGTTGTGTGACGTAGGGCCTCTTAGGTCCTTATTCATGTCAGTTTATATAAGTTGTGCTATGCAGCTCCCATTAGAAAATTTATTCTACATCCATCCTCGCAACATGAGGTTAAATTGTGCTACCCACATCATAGACATATGATGATAAACTATATAGATCCATTATGATGCCCTCACCTGAGAGGTCATCACCCCCAGCATCAGTTATCCACCATGTTGTGTTCAAAAATTCCCTCCCCCCTATGAACGAGCCAGATCTATAAAAGGATCCCCCTTTCATCAAGAACTATGTACGACATGATTTCTTTCCACACAGAATATGTAATGATGTATAGAACCTTTGTCATGGGCCTAGTCATAGATTTGGGGAAAATTCATCCCCTTTATGTGGATCAGACCTTCATAGAAAATTCCCATTAATAACTACATGTTCCTTGATTAATTCTTCAACAAGATGTGTATTGATGCCTAGATCTCCAATCTTGGGTCTAGTCCTGATCAAAAAAAATATCCACTCCCTATGTATGGATCAAAACTACACAGTGAACCTTTTTAAGAACTGTGTGGCTTGATTCTTTCCCCCTAATAAGAAAGTTTATGACATTTTGGTCTTATAACCCAACCTGGAAACAAAGTTTCCCCTCATTCATGTCATTTCATCATCTTCCTTACTATATGAAATTAAACTTCTTGGGATCTTAATAACTATGTATGGATTGATTCTCATTCCAACAAGATATGTAGTAACACCTAGACCTTATGTCCTAGTCCAACCCATAGAGAAAAGAAAAGAAATATTTCCTACTCTCTTACATGAAAATTTATGTATGAGATCTTGAATTTGAGTCCCTTGTTTCGGAATACAAAAAAGAAATAGAAATCCACCCCCACATACTAGTCAGTTCTATATAAATAATTTCCAACTCCATAGACAATGACAGTCTAAATGTTTCTTACATGCCAGGACGAATCCTTTATATTCATCAAAATCTATGTCCTGGAAGATTTCAGATTGTTATAAACCTCCCTATCCATCATATGTAGAGAGACAGTGTTCTGATGCCACCTCTCATTGGATATGAATAATATTCCCCGGTTTACTCTGCATAATTTTCCCACAAGAAAAGGTCTCTCAGCCAAAGATAAATTCATCCTCATGAGAGTCTTTTCCTACATCTATATCCTCTAATGACTTCCATGCACCATATCATTTATCTTAATCCAATAATCCCCTAGTTTACACTTTTCTCCCCCCTCACATTCAACGCATGTCAAATCATCCTAGACCAATTATCCTTTAGTTGATCATGGTTTCTATAAAAAGTTATCTTCATTGTATAACCTCAAACTGTAGGACCCCCATTTTTCCTCACCCTATGAGATCAAATTGACTAGAAAATATCCTAATCACATGGAACTAAAACTACATTATATCAAAAACTATGTTGGTCATGATTCCTTTCCTTGGAGGATACATAGTGACTCTTGATGTTCAACCTTGGGTCCAACAACAACAAAGATTTAAAATACCCATTCCTTGTGTATGGGTCATACCTATACAATAACACTTTAGAGAACTATTTATGGTTTGATTTCTTCCATCATAGGATATATATTAACACACAAATGTAATATTTCAAGTCAGTACATGGGATAAAAACATCCCCAGTTTTACTATGTATGGGTTATACCTACACTAGAAAGTTCCATAGACAAAAAGAAAATGTTTCCCCTATGTTCCAATGTATGAGATAAATCTACATAGGAAAGTTAAAAAAAATTATCATTACATGTGCATGGGTCAGACCTGTATGGGGAACCTTCCAATAACTATATATGGTTTGATCCCTTCCCTTGCAAGATATATAGTGACACCCAAGTCTACAATCTTGTTTCCATAGACAAAAATAAAGAAATGTCCCTTCCTTATACATAGGCCCAATTGGCATAGATAATCTTCTCATACCCACATAGGGGAAACATCTCTACCTATTCCCTATAAATTTATTCTTAAAATATCTCTTTCATGTTCAAGAACTTTCCTTTCACAAACCAAACTCTTTTTATGAAATTTTATAAATCCACATATCCTTCCCCTGTAATCAGATATCGAGGGACAATGTCTGGGGGATACCTCTGTTTGACTATGCACAATATTCCTCGGTCGGCTCTGCATAAGTTTCCCCAAAAAAGGCCTATCAACTAGAGACAAATTTTTCCTCATGAGATGCTTTTTTTACCTCCATATTCCCTATGAAGTTTACGTCCCGCATCACTCCTTGGATTCAAAAACCATCTGGATTATAGTTTATATCATTTCTTCCCCTTCATACTTGAAGATGATAAAACATTACTAGTCAGAATACCATGAAAATGGAAAATCATTTACCCCTTGTTCAGTGTAAATTGTTCTTAAATTTTAAAATCCCAAATGTTCTGGTGGTAAGATACTAAACTGCACTACCCATGTACTAGATTCATGATAATTAAACAAACTATTTTAGACCCTCTTTTACACAATCCAAATATGGGTGGGGGTATTTTTATGGTCATGATCAAAGAAGATATAGATTCCCTTATAGTTTTCATACATTTCTCCCTCGATAGACCACCCACTATGTTTTTACAAGAAAAAGATAAAAAAGAAGAAGAAAAATATGAATTCCTATAAAATTGCATTTTCATCGGATACAGAAAGTTCAGTATCCTAAGGAAACCTTTTTTTGATAATGTACAATATTCCTTATTTCTCTCTGAATAAGTTTCCCATGAAAAAGGTCAATCAGCCAAAGGAAAATCCATCCTTAGGAGAGGCTTTTCCTACCTCTATACGCCCCATGAAACATCACATTGGAAACCACTCTTATGTTTACTCCTAACATACTTGTCCCATATAAAGATTCAGATTCAAAAATAATAAGACCGGGGTAAATAAAAATCCCTTATTCATGTATGAAAATATTAGGCTGTTCTTGACCAATAAACCCTATTGGGTCCTCATCTCACAATTCATGGTCAAATTTATTCAGCCTAAAACAATAGTAATGTTAGTTAAATTTCAAATAATTTAAGATACCCATGAAAAGAGACACAAAACTTCACAATTTGAAAACCTTCAACGGAACCCTAGGTAAATTTTGAGTATCAACTAGCTAGACCTACACTTCATATGGTTTAGAAAATATATTGAGAATTCAAGAAATAAATAGACACAAATATTTTTGGGTCAAAAAACTATAAAGTTTATCCTAATAAAAAGTCAATTTATACTCGATAAGCTCAAATCATAGTGGAATTATGCAAAAAAAAATAGTGTTATAACAAGAAAAGAAACAAAGTTCCTAGGTTTTTTCATGTAACCCTAACAATAGTCAAACTATGCTCATTGAGTCCCTCTACTCAAGAAAAAATAAATCATGATTTAACCATTTAAATTTGGTTATCCTGAATCATGATTTAAATCAACATCTGGTGGAGATTATCATTCAAAATGCAATCACCTATAACTAATTGGAACTACAAGAAAAGATAAAAGGACAGGTCTCGAAGACCAAACAATTTTTCATTCCATCTAATAAGAATGAATGAAAATCCACACCCTGTAACCTCCCCATATGTGTAAGTAATTGTAATTCTAGAATATGCTCATCAGATTCACAAAGTTGAAATAATGATTTGTTTGAATGCTCTATGGCTCAGTGGAGCTCTGGTAAGGTTGTAGTCTTAGCCTCTACACCATCCTTCATTTCCTCTATATCTTTAACAACATATGATCATTCCCTTTCTACCACCTCTGCATATCATTTACCTTCATCAATTACTACCTTAGTATGAGCCAATTCTTACTTGAGCCTCTCTAGTTCCTATCTATGATGCTCCACAACTAGATGAAGTTACTCTACTGAGGTCCTATTCTCTACAATTTCTCCTTATCATATCAGGGCTATTCCAACTTGATCAATAGATTTGTTAAGAAGAATTTTCCTAGAAGTAGTAAGATGGGCCATGGAATATACACTTTAGAGATGAGAATGGAGTGTCTTGGCCATCTCATGGGTCTTAATCACCTATTTTACTATTTCTTAAATGGAATGATAGTAAAATCAACCATACCCGGGGAATAAAAATGAGCAACACAACATGGGAAGTTTTCATAGAAATTATTCTATATGGGTTTGAGAGATCAGCTTCTATATGTCCTTCGATATTTTTTTACAGTGGTTATGGTGGTTGGCCAAGCCCTCTTAGTATGACTTGGAATCTCTTTTAGATAAAATAATGTAGTCATGAATAAGAACCATCAGATAAGGCCTTTCCTCTGTAGCCTTGGTATGTCTTGACTCCATGATGATCGACTCCCTTGTAATATCGATAAGTTGGGATATCAGGGAATCATTTATAACCCCAGTATTTTTTTTCTATAATTGTGAATTCAAAAGGTTGAAACATTTAACATTTAAATCATGAAAAAAATGGTAATGGTTGAAGGAATGAAGAACTCACCTCCACTCATCATGACATTTTCATCCCTAAACACCATTTTTTCATCACTCCCCAAAATATTGGGTGTTAGATATTTAGGTTTTAAAGAAATTTTGGGTTCCTCTAAGTTTTTATGGGGTACTGATTCATGCTCCATAGGATCAATAATCAGAATATGGTCACTCACAGAAATTTTGCTTTCTAGAATAATCATCATGGAAGTAGGGGAAACAACTGATCCCAATTCTTCTCAAACATGTACCCTATTTATTCCATATAAATTCTCCCCAGAGGGGTGGGATCAGTATTCTCTTTTGGGGAATCAATCACTGAAGAAAACCCTTCTAAAGGGATGGAATTCATTTGATCAGGGTAGTCAACCCCCTGGGATGTTGTATCACCGTAACATCCTTGTTTATTTGGGGTCCATCATTCATTTAAATTTCCACTATAAAGGTCCTTTCATTATTCTCTATAGGAGTAGGATCAATGTGCTCAATTGAATATTCAACCTATTAAGATTCCCCAATTACTCGGATTAAGGTCATTCCATCTTGATGAGGAGCCACTCGGGAGCTCGGGATCCCCCCAACGGCCTCAAATGGACCGATATCCCAATCTTGTTCGGTTGTAGTCATTAGTGGTAATACCTGTAACTCATAGTAAGTGGGAGTTATAGGCCTTTGAATGACTACTACCTGGCTATCCACTGGACCTTCATCAAGTTATGCGTATGAAAATTAGATAATGAAATACAATAGTTACCTGTAATACCTGATTTTATATGTAATGATAGTTGTAATTCCTACCACCTATTCATGATATTCTACAAAGACGACTCTCTTCAAGGAGTAGTATGTGGGACTGGAGGTTTAAATAGTTAAACCAGATTTACAAGGACCACCTCTATACATTCCATGACCCCTAGGGATCCCTCAGCAGTGACTTCCACATCCCAAGGAATATCCTCCCCTGCAATGGTACACATCAGGGTGTATTCCATTGAAGGATTCTTCTCCCAAATAACCTTATACACCTAGAAGAACAAGGAACCATGTTTTAGGTTCATAATATCAAGGATAATAAAGTTTGAGGTCAACAATCATAATTACCTCTTCATCAGTATCATCTGGCCCCAAAATTATTGCCATGTATTTGACTCAATAAGACCAATAATGTATGTACTTTAAATAATGGAGGTATTTATCCATATATTCTTGGTATAAATTCACATAACATGAATTTTTATGATCCTAAATTCATATAGGATCAGTGACTGCTCTAAATCCTAGAAGCTCAAAGGGAGCTTCCTGAAGTATCTCTCATATGTCTTCATTAGAAGAGACTGAACTTAAGGTATCCCATGCTTTCTAAGCCTCTATTAATGATTTTTAAATGGGGATTGATAATTATAGAGGATCCATTTGGGGTTGTAAATTATACTCCATTAACCATAATTACTTTTTATTAATCTTATACGACCAAGAACCCTAAGGGGTTGGGCACTTGCGAGATTCAAGGTGTAAGCAAGGAATATTTCCTGCTATAGTCTAAGTAGTAGGGATGATGATATCATCACCCCATTAGGTGTGTCCATCATCATCATCATCCACATTAATCTCTAACCTCACCATGTAAAGTAGTCTACAAAATTATCTATAATTATTCTACCAAGAATGAATCAAGGCATCATGATCTCAAAGGTAGAGACCCACCTTCTCTAGGTAATCATCATAATAAATGTTAGTAGGCACTGAAACGTATCCAAACCTAGTTAAGGAAACCTCTTTCCCTTGAATAAATCACCATAGAGGATGAGGGGATTCGCTGTGAGAGGACTGGACACACCTTAAATATTCCCATTACCTTCAGGCCATAGGAAAGGAGACATTAGAAGGGGTGGATTCTTGAACTTTACTAGTGGTGCCGACAACATGGAAGGTCAACACATAGGATTCCAAGTACTTCCATGGGGGTTTAGAAAAAAAATTATTTTGTGGTTCATTTTTTATCCTAGAATGCTTGATGGATTTCTCTTATTTCCCTTTTACCTCAGAAAATTTTCAAGCCCTGTAAATATGAAATTGTCTTTCTCGTTAACCATTTAGGTAACATTGATTCCAAATATTGGAATATCATCATGTGATAGTAGACTTGAATCCCACTGGATCTGGGATCCCAATCCTGCACTGGGTTTCTTCCCAAGTAAACATCATCCAAATCTATTGAGTTATCATTAAATGTTTCTCCTAGCATGTGTTGTTAAGGGTGGGAAACCACCTCATCTGAACACAATTGAATTGACATAAAAATATACAGGTTGAATATCCCTCACAGATAAGTTCTCTATCAATCTAGTCAACTAAGATTCCCTCTCTCAAAGAGAAAAGGCAGCCTAGCTTGAAAAAAATCCTTAGATTCATTATTCACCAAAATACCAGATATGGAAGAGTAATGATCGTCGGTGAAGAGGTCATGATAGTTGATCTATCCAATTAACTAATGCTCATCCCACTCATCCCACTCATCTAATTCCAATGGAATGGACCGTTTTATGCTATGTAGGTATGTCTAGATGGTAGAACCTGAAATATAATAAGGGTTAATAAATTTTTAGCCTCCTATATGAGCTGCTAACCAACCCCAAATAATTTTTAAAGGACAAAAAAACTAGTGTGGTAGATTCACCTCACTGATTTTTCCCAAAAAATGATAGATTTTCTCTAATAATATGACATCCAAGTTGATACATCTGATAGTGGCTAGTTGAGCTGCCATGATAAAATTTGTGACACTAACTCCAATATGGTAATCACACACCGTTATAAGCCAACTGTTGATAAAAATATCCCATAAGGCTGCAAATATTAACAATCGGTCATCATTAGTGATAATCTTCCACCCCTATTAGTTGAATCGAACCTCCTCTAGAATGGTCCAGTATGTACCCCTTCTTCTTTGAATTTCAATTGTCAGATAGGTACTTGGTCTCCACTCATGGGGCTCTTGGTTTCTTTATTTGGAAAAGGCATTAATCCAATTTAAAATGGGACGTCTTGTTTCAGGTGAGGATCTTCTTCCAAAAGGTCCTTTTCCTTGGAAATAAATTTTTGGGAAAGAAGAGGTGTCCTATTTTTATCATCCCAAGCTGAAGAGGGTGGAAGAAATTTTTCATACATATCACTGATGAAGAGAACCCATGAAATCATCTGAGCATACCAAAGGTTGATGTTGACCTCCCCATAAACCAAGTGGAAGGTGTTGGTTTCCATAATCAACCTGCTAAAAAGTAGGGGGTGAGGGATTTTTTTCAATGAGAATAAGTTTGGGAAACCCAGAATGCCTCATATAGACCCATGACCTAAAACTCAACTCGTAATTCCTCACAACTCTATAGAATCCATAAAGGCCTCCCCTAGTAGAAGATGAATGAGCCCCCAAGGTGAAGGTTCCATTTTGACAATCATCCTTGTTGATCATTCGTTACAGCCTGTCGTGCAATGAAATGGTAGAAATTTACCTTGTAATTTGGAACCCACACCGTGTCCTCCAGTGATTGAGGTCCGTAGTTCAATAGAGACACAGAAGTGTATATTTTCTTTTAAAAATTTTCCTTTGGTGAGATTTTGGCCTAGGGGATGTTAATGTTTCCAATTATCTAGGTTGTAGGTTGGTTGGACCAACACAATGACATAATCACTACATCATATGGTAGTTTGAATCCATAAATGGGAAACATGTCTGATATTAGATATCCTCTTTGACCAGTACTAAGAAGTTCCACTAATGATTGAAGAAGTGGGAAAATAGGGAATTTTTTCAATAGTGTCTATCATAGCCTTCCTCGTTTCATCATCTATTTAGAGGGTTGTGGTGGTAGTAGAAAAAGAAGTAGCATGTGGAGGGTATATCCCATAGTCTACATTAAAATTTCAGAAAAAAAGGAGTTAGTTTCTAAAAAAATTATAAAAGGACTAAAGTACCAAGAACTAACAATCCACGAATACACTTGTTCGAGAACTAGCGGTTTGGGGAAGTTTTCGAAGCACTGGACCGTGAATCATTTGACAGTGAAGTGATATCTTGCATAACACTTGAATTCTCAAGGAATTCACCCACTATGTAGAGTTTTGGTATTACCACTTGAATCTAATACTTCCACTTCTTGGGTGATAAAAACCAGTTCATGGGTGAGTGCATCTACAAAGGAGATAGTTCATGGAAGTAAAGTGGTAGATAGAGTTTGTGGGAGCACAAAGTTTTCCAATAAAAATGGTAAATGAAAAATGAGATAAGCCCATATATATAGGCATGGTATCCTCCTATAGGTCCACTGGTGTACCAAAAACTAATAAAAAATAGGATGCTTTCTATATTGGAATATCCTCATCTTCATTCTGATTGGAACCCTTTCAAATTGGGGTAATTTTTTGGTTCTTGAAAACTCTTCAAAGGAGATCAAAATAATTTTGTTTATTTTGAAAATGAAGAAAAACAAATTAGAGGAAGAGTTGAAGAAAAAATGTTCAAATGAGTGAAAATTTAAAATGAAAAATTAATGTCGTGAAGTGAAAACCCCTTCACAGATCACTACTCTGAATGGAGATCTGTTGATTCGTGAAGTACCAATGAACTAAATAGTTCATGGTATAGAGATAGAAACACTAGTGCTTGAAAACCAAACTGAAGTCATTTACTAGAAGTATACAGTGATATTAGCCCCTAAAAACAATGATACCCCATGAAATAAAGTAGTTCATGGGATGGGGTGGTACCATACGCTCCCCATGAACGAAACGAAGTCATTCGTAGGAATTAGGTGGTGATCTCCACCCCCACAAATGATGGCCATCATCCACAAATGATAAACCTGTGGACTAATTCATTATTGATCCAAGCATATCTCATGGGCTTCGAAACAATAAGGCTTGTAGTCCAATTGTGGATGACCATATATACCAGTATCTAGTTCATCTATTGCTTAATAAATAGAACCAAAAAGAACTAAAAGAGATGAGAGAGACAGAAGGATAGAAGAAGATATCCACATCTTGACATTCAAACAAAACTTTGAAGATTCCCTATAGGTAAAACCCACTGCATATCATTAATTAGGATAAAATAAATCAATTTACAATCCACGAACTCAAAATCACTTGTGGGAATACTTATCATGAGGTGAAGAACCAATATCCCCTATGAAGATAGGCATCTCGCATAGAAAAACACAATGTAGGAGGAACCCTATCCCACGTAGAAAATTACTATGTAGGAGGAAATCTACCCAACATAGCAATACACTACATAGACAAAACATGGCTCCATATAGAAACATGTTATGTAGACAGAACCTAGGTCTTAATAGAAACACGAAACATAGATGGGCCCCTTACATGCATATAAATACACTATACATAGGAAAACCCATCCTACATAATAAAATCCTATGCATAATGGGGTATCTTAGGGTGTTTTACTCTTCATATCCAATCATTTCCTTATGTCATGTTATTAGCATCCATGTTGGCCCCTCCATGAACCAATATAATTGAATCAAGCCAATTACCCTTTTAAATACACCAGAAATGTAAGATGGTACCATCATGCACATCAGCGTGTCCCTTTGAGTTTACATAACCTAGGTAACAGGAGTCTTTTGGGTGACCCTGACAATAAAGAGGACCTTCAAAATGAACTTGAGTCTACATTCACATTGTAATGAGGGTTCTAACCGTAGGGTGGTCACATGCCCAAATGGGCCGAAGGCATTCGTTTTTATTGATTTTTGATAACCCCCCTTTCAAGGGATTAGGGGGAACCCTTACAAGGCTTGTAGGCTCAGATATTACAAGGCTCGTAGGCTTAAGAGATTACATGGCCCAAAGGTCTTAGAGAATTCATCCAGACTATCTCCAAGGAATTGCCCCTCCCCAGCATCTGTGTCATGATAGTAGCTCTCCAACTTTGTATGGGTGTCTAGCTAGGCTTCCCATGCAAGCATAGGCTGGTCCTTATGGCATAGCCATACCCTCTCATTCTGACAAATCCATTTTGCTCTACTCTGGTAAGTGAACCTCCTCTGAATCCTCTTCTGGGGATGCTCTTTTTTTAGTGTGTTAGGGGCAACTGCATGTGGCCCGAAGGCCTTGAGGTGGCTTGAGGGCCTTAAAGGTGGCCCTAAAGTCTTAAGGACTCCAAGACCAAACCGTTTACCCAAGGTGAATAGTTCTAACTTCTACAGTAACTGTTATAGTGCCTGCTATAGTACCTGTATAGTGTACAGTTTCGCTACAGTGCATGTACAGTGTACAGTTCTGCTATAGTACCCGCACATTGTATAGTATCACTACAGTACCTACTACAGTACCTGCTATAGTACTGCTACAATACCCCTAGAAATATGCCTCTACTTGGTTTTGAACCTGGGTCTTGTGGATGCACTTAAGGATACCTCACCAACTAGGTTGATGCTCATGTGCCTTGGGGTGGTCACATGAACAACCATGTCATAGGAATTAAGGGAAACTGCTAGCCTTTCACTTAAATGAGGGACAATGTTGAAAATTCTTACCTTTTCCTAGAACTAATTTTAGGGAACTCCTCCTAAGGTAATCCCCTATCCTTTATATTAAGAGGTGAAACTTTTTCTTCTCTTCAACTCCTCCTAGGATGTATCTAGATAGATAAACAAATGTGCATATCTAGTATATGAAAAAAAAAAGGAATGGGCCCAATTAAACCCTCTCTCATACTCCCTTTTGTCTCTAGAACCATACATTAGTATATAGAGTTGGATGTGTTATCTTCATATCCACTAACTCCTCTTTTTTATCACACTGAGTATAACTCATGTGGGATTGGCGTTTGGCAGAAATCAAGACATCCACATGATCCCAAAGTAACTCAAATGGGAATCCCACATGGTACAAGTCCCAAAACCATTCTTCAACCTTCAAAGGGCCATATTCCAAATGATATACCAACAAATGGAAAGCTTCCATATGTAAGCCCCAACCAACAACTCAAAAGTGCCTCCTACAAGGTGTAATCCCTAATCAAATCCCCTTAAATGGGAAGCTTCCATTTGTAAGCCCAAATCATGCCCCCTTAATGGGACTCCTCTATAGTGTAATCCCCAACTCAAACCAAACTATGTGAACTTTAGTTCCCAACAAACTAGGATATGTAAGAAACCATCCTGAGGTTCAAACCTAACACCCAAATCACCCTAATATTCTCTGAGCCACATTCCCGGTAGGGTCATATTCACCCAGGAAACCACATCTCTCCTTCTTAACTTGGATTCCAGGGATAAAGTCCCAAACCATCCTTAACCAATTACCCTTTTCCTGGATGTCCTTACCTCATGATGTTAAACTGCATGGTCATGACCTCATCACATGATCTTAAAATGTGATGTGTCAAGTTATGTGACACCTAACTACGTGGTTTCTAATTCCTCTCACAGGGAAACATAGGAATCCCATCTTATGGATTTGATCCCAACATCAAAATAACTCTCTTCCCCCTAGATGATCCTAAACTCTCGAGTTCCCCATCACATGGATTAAAACCAACGTCATCCCAATAAATGACCAAATAATCCTTGGTCTTTCCATAAAAGGGTAACATTGATGGAGATCCTCATATACATACAGATCCATCCATCAATGGAGAACCTCATATACATATAAATGATTTTAACCCCATGTTTAGTCATGAACAACTATTTCTTTAGGGGTAATCTATCGACACATTCTTGGGAATAAACCAAAGATTTATGAACATATCTTAAATAAATAAGAGAGTCCATAAATATGAAATATTACCCCCAAAAGGGTCTATTGAGACCAAATTTCCATCCTCTTGACTAATGTGAGTTCTTAAGTGTTGTTGGCCAAATCATCCAAAAATGTATACCCTTAGAAAGTAGGTCCATGAATCATGAATGTGGGAGTTGGTGGGTGTTTTTGAATCCACGAACAAACTTGATGGAGGAAATTCGAAGATATTGTACCTAAAATCAGTGAGTACACACCAGTTAACCTCCTACAATCAACCAAATTAGGCATAACCCCATCTTTGAGTGAAACAATAATGTTCAAGGCTCACACCAATTATTATACCAAAAAGGTTGTTTTTTTCTACTAAAGATGGAGTCAAGCATATATTTCAAGGAGAAAGGAATGTAAAGCCATCTGAAATGGGATTTTTGGCACTAGTAGTTGGAACGATATCATACCATTTAGTGGCATTAACTTTGGAATCAATCGAAGTGATCGATGATTGCACTTTTCCAGCAGTGGTTGATCAGTTTATGGATTTCTTTCCCAAGAATTTGTCAGGGTTCCCACCAATGATAGAAGTGGAATTTATGATTGATATCATTTCAGGGACTAGTACTATTTCCCTTCCATATTATCAGATAGAACCAATAGAATTAAGGTAATTGATAGTGCATTTGGAAGATCTAGAAAGAAAAGGTGTCATTTGGATGCGCATGTCTCTATGGGCAGCACCGGTTTTGTTTTTCAAAAAGGTGGATGGAACTCTTTGGTTGTGTGTGGATTATCATAAGATTAAAGAAGTTGTGATAAAGAATCAGTATCCACTTCTACACATTGATGATATGTTTGATCAATTGAGGAGAGATCAATGGTTCTCCAAAATTGACTTTCGATCGGGATATCACTATTTGTAAGTTCAGAAGGAGGATATTCCAAAAACTGCTTTCATGAGTATATATGGACATTAAAAATATGTGGTAATGCCTTTAGGTCTTACTAATTCACCAGAAATATTTATATAATTGATTAATAGGATATTTCAAAGGTATCTGGATTCTTTTTTGGTGGTGTTTTTGGATGAAATCATGGTGTATTCAAGGACAAGGGATAAGCATGAGAAACACTTAGGGATAGTGTTGGGAATCTTGAGGTATTATTGTTTGTATTCCAAATTACAAAAATTGTGATTTTTTTATACAATAGGTAAATTTACTTGGCCATGTAATCTCTAAAAGAAATGTTTTTATGGATCTAGAAAAGATAGAGCTAGTTATCTCTTGGAAACCACTAAAGAATGTCTTCGAGATATATATTTTCTTTGGTCTAGATGGTTATTATCGATTATTTTTTCATTTATTATCACAATTAGCCTCACCTATGATATCTTTTACAAAGTTGAATGTTCTATTCCAATGGGATGATTTCCAGAAGAATTTTCAAGAGCTTAAATTTCACCTTACATCAGCACCAATCTTGATTTTACCTGAATTGGTACAAGAGTACGTGGTGTATAGTGATGCTTTGGGATCTGGGTTGGGATGTGTTCTCATGGATAGAGATCATGTTTTTCTTATGTCTCAAGAAAGTTATGGTTACATGAGAAAAACTCCAAACACATGATTTGGAGTTAGCTACTGTAGTACATTCTATGAAGACATGGCATCATTACCTCTTTGGGGAGAAATTTACTTTTTCATGGATAATACAAGGTTGAAACATATTTTCTCACAAAGGGATTTGAACCTGAGACAAAGAATATAGATGGAGTATCTCCAAATTTTTGGCTTTGACTTGATGTATACACTGAGAGAATGAAATTATGTTGTAGATGCATTAAGAAAAATGGTGTATTCTCTATTGGAAAAATAATCTTCATATGAGTGGAAATTTATGTCAGTAATAGATGACATGCAATTGGAATGTGAAGACCAAATAGTATTAGTAGCTTTCTTTACAGTTGAATCTGTTCCAGATTTGGTGAAAATGATTAAAGAGGAATAAACATCTAATGTAGAATGTGTGGATTTAAGGTAAAAACTCAATAGTGGGGAGACCATTTAGGGATTTAAGTTGGATAAAAGTTCAATGTTGTGGTGTATAAATTGGATGGTCATACCTATGGATTATTAGTAATAACTTCTTCATGCCCACCACTATTCAAGATGTATTGTTCATATTGGGATACAAAAGATTTATCACGAATTAAAAGCATAGTTTTGGTGGGTCAGTATGAAAAGGAATTTGGATGAGTTTGTTTAAATATGACTAACTTGTTAGAGAGTTAAGGCTGATCATTAGTGACTAGAAATTATGTTGCAGTCTTTACCAATTCTAGTTTGGAAATGAGAGAAAATAGTTATCAATTTTGTAATAGGTCTTCCATGAATGGTCTTGAAACCTGATTCCATATGGGTGATAGTGGATCATCTCACAATGTTATCTCATTTCATCCCTACTATAAAATCACAAATGGTTGAGGACTTGTAAAAAATAAATATCCAAGAAGTTGTAAAAAGGCATGGCATACCAGTTTCAATAGTTTTAGAAAATGATTAGAGGTTTACATCTCATTTCTATAAATCCTTAAAGAAGTACCTTGGAAATAAATTGATTATTAGTATGGTGTATCATCCTCATATGGACAAGAAATACAAAAGGGTGATAAAAATCTTGGAAGACATGTTATAGGCTTCTGTAATGGATTTTGGTGTCTCATAGGAGGAGATCATACCATTAGTGGAGTTCTCATATAAAAATAGTTATCAATCCTTGATATATATGGATCTTTTTGAAGTATTGTATGGGTTTACTTGTCATTATAAACTATATTGGGTGAAAATAAGTGATATCTTACTATTTGGTCCAAGCCTTGTCCAAGAAACTATGGAGAAGATTCAGTTGATTAGAAAACGGATGGACATGGCTCAGAGCCCTCAAAAATCATATTTGAATCATTTTTTATGGTTGTTTTCATTAAATGTGATTGCTCATGTGTTCTTAATGTTCTCTCCAAGTCTTGGACATCGTCCTTTTGAAAATTAGGACAAGTTATATCCTTGATGCATATGCCCTTTTGATATACTTGAATGGGTTGGTGAGGTGGTATATCATTTGAAATTTTCACAATGGTTTAGTGTGGTGCATAATGTGTTTCATGTATCTTAGTTGAAAAATATCAACCAGATCCTAACCAGGTGATTTGATGGGATCATGTTGACCTATAGCCAGATGCCTCATTGGTGCACATTCTAGTGTGGATTTTGGGTAGGAAATCGAATGTATTCTATGGAAAAGCATTATACTAGTGTGGGTTTTATGGAAACATGGTTATAATTTTGAAGAGATGTGAGGATGAGAGAAGGAAATTAAAGAAAAATTTCTATAACCCTTTCATGGAAATGATGGATTTCTTATTTTTTGGGACGAAAAATCCAATGGTGGGGAGAATGTAGCACCCATTGTTTCAATTAAGTGACACTTATTTTATTCTTTTTAAGTATGTAAAGGGTTATGGTAAAGTTTAGGAGAGTTTGGAAGAATTTTATATTTGGGGGGGGGGATTTTATAAAGGTGCATGGTTGGTGTAAGATTAGTGGAAACTATAGAAATTCCCTAGGAAACCGTGCATAATGAGACAAAGGGCTCTGGGTAGGAGCACGATTTGACCAAACCATGTGGCAACCAAGTAAAAACCGTGAAAATATGGAAAGAGTGATTTTTTCATGGTTTTCACATGGTTTTCACATGGTTTGGAAACCATTCATGTCAAATATGTGAGGTTCTTACTTGGAACAGAATTGGTTGCATAGTTAGCTCATGGCTTTCCTAATCGTGCACGTTTTAAAAAAAATATCCACAAAAAGTGGATCTAGGTTGGTTTTGTGTTTTAACCCCTATTGTTTCCCAATCCTTCCCTAACTCAATAATTATTCCTATAATAGGATAAATAGGCTTCTCCCAATGATCTAGAGGTGATCTAAGGTCTTCTCTTAGTGTGTTGAAGCCATATTGTCCTGGTAAGTCATCATTATTGGCAGTTTCCCTTGGTTTTTATTAGATCTACTTCTCAATATATTTAGTTTTCTTATATATTTTTTTATTATTAATAGATATAAGTTATTTAAGGAAAAATATGATATATTTAGATTTTTTTGTTATGGGAAAGGATATAAGATGGTTTTTTGGTGTTTCGACCAGTTTCGTGAATGTTTTTCATGTTGTTCATCATTTGTGCTAAATTTCTTAGGTAGGTGGCTTCACTCTAGAATAGTCTATTTAGAACTTGAAGCATTGATTTCAAATTAGTTTTTTTTTTCTGAAATTGATTGTGATGTTTTTGTGCAATGATTTTTGGAAGCCTCATTCAGTAATGGTTTATGGTATTGTGAAAAATTGGGTGTGTTGGACAAAGGTGAGTTTTGAAACATGATTTTAAAATGATGATTTTAACATAGTGATTTGGTTTTTATGCATGGAAAATGTTTTTGAGTAATATATTAGTTTTATTGAAATTGTTTTTTGGAAAAATATTTTACAATAAAAGGATGGTTTTATTGAATTGGGTTGTGGTGTTTGTTTTTATAAAAGTGTAGTTTTATTGAATATATTAAATCATGTGGAAATGGTTGTATTGAAATGTGATATGTATTAAGTGGTTAAGAGTGTGTTGAATGGATGTATATGGGTTGTGAAGTACCACCATCAAAGGTTATGGGTTATGGATGTGAAGTTCCACCATAATGGTAACACCAAGCTTTTGTGTGGCTATGTGTGGTTGTGTGTGGATATGTTATGTGGAATGGGAAATTTCCAATTAAATTAATGAAATGTTTATAATTTCATGTTTGGTTTCTTTCCTTGTAACATGATATTGTTTTGTGAAAACTACTTGGTTATGGAATTTATTCATATTTTGATATAAGGATTTTAGAAATTGTTTTATATAAACTATCTTATATAAATGTACTAACATGTTCTATACTAATAGCATGAGTAGAGAATTAATTTGTGGAAATCCTATTGAGTATCATTACACACCCTTAATTTTTCATTTTTGTGATTTTTTAGATGTTGTTTATCGATACATAGGAAAAGTTAAATTATCAAACTTCTCAAGTGGTGCTTAGTGATGCTTTGGTTGTTTTGTGGAGTGGAACATAGAGCAGGTTGGAGCATTGGAGTTTTGATTGTCTTTGTGTTTTTTTGGATTTATAGTCATCCATTATTTACTTGAATGTTTAGTATTCTTCTGTTGTGGTACTTTTGGGTATTTTTATTTTTATACAAATGATATTATTTGATTTTTCTTTAATTGATAACATGTATCATGTAGTGGTTTATTTTGTTATGACTTATTTGATTGATTTTGTTATTCCAAAAGGAAACTCATCCCCTACATGTTCATGAATCCCTTGTCATTTATTTAAATCCTTTGGAATATTGGGGATGTCAATTAAGGCCAAGTAATTTTCCACTACCTTCTCAAGACAAGGAGTATGGGTGGGATTTTATAATAATGCTATAAAGTTGGGTTGAGATTTCCATCAGATACATGTGGTCAAGTTCCGAATGATCTATCTATAAATACAACTTCCCAACATAGGCATGAAATCCACCCTCTAAATATATGAATGATAACCATCATAGATTTAATTTTACTTGGGATTGATACTGAGTTAGCTAATCCATTATATGTATTATATTAGACTTGTGCATCTCCAATAAGAAAAAATATCAGGGAAGCCTACACCCACTGACCATGATAACTCACTCTAAACATTTCGAATACACTCAAATCACACCCAAAAGGGTGTATCAATAAACATAAACCCATGTATATACTACAAAAATATCCTTAAATCATCGACCAAATGATTATATATGAATGAGAATAATGTGAATAAAACAGATGTTAGGGTAGATGGCACAATGATCATACCTCAAACAACTGATGGCCCCTCACCTCAATCAGTAGGTGTCTACTAAATGGTGTTAAGATATCTTGATTCATATACCTATGATCTTTAATCTTAAATATCATGAGGTGTGTCTATATATTGGCATTGTTTCCTTTGCACGCCACATCCTACTCCATTACCCAAGCTGCTAGAGGAACCCTTTCCACTTGAAATATTACTTGAGTTTTAAAAATGTTAAACATATGTTTTATAAATTCAAAATAATATTTTTAAATTATTTATATTACTTATTAAATATATGTTTTTTATATAAAAAGTTTTTCATACATTTTAATTCATTATTTTATTATAAAAGTTAATGTTTTTAGTAAAATCGGTATTTTTACCATTCACCTAAAAATCAATTATTTCAGAAAAATAGAAAAAAATCATACTTAGCTAATTTTGATATAAATAATTAAAAATTTATTTTATTTGATAAAATTAAAATTCTAAAATATATATATATATTTATTTATTTATTTATCTTTTAAAAAAAATATAAATTATAAATAAAACTACTTTTATTAAAAAATGGCATTTTTAAACATCATGTGTTTTTAATATTATTTGATATCCATTTCTAATTTTAGTGATATTAATATATTTTTTAAAATATAATAATATTATAAAAGTGAAAATATAATTTATTAGTAAAAATATAAAATTATTAATAAAACGGTTCCTTAAAAAATAAATATTAACTTTACACTAAAGACACTTTAACAAATACCATTAATTAATTATTACTAATATAAATTTTAATTTAAATACTCCATTAATATTGAAATACTCATTTGAATTATATATATATATATATATATATTATAATATTTTCTTCTTATTATTATTATTAATTATAAAAAATTTGAATATATATATTTATCATATTTTAATATCATATTTTTATTTCATTTTTAGTTATATTTAAAAAATAATACATAACATTCGTATACATATTAGATGAATATCCAATGACCATATGTGCAAAAACTATATTTTAAATAATCATATTTTCAATGAATAAAAATTCAATTACCATATGTCATTCCTATATATAGTATTACTAAAATTATTCCATTCACACTTTCCATTTCTATAGTTTTCATTTCAGATTAGATAATATGATTTGTCTATTATTGATTTCCTTCTTCATTATAAGGTTTCCTTGGCTTTTGGGGATCCTCAAAGGTGAATATGAACCAATAGATCTCCTTGTGTTGAAAATTTTATTCTTTTCAATTTATTTTCCCATTTTAATTTATACACTTTTAATGGATGTAATAGTCTATGGTGATTAAAAATATTTAGTGTATAGTACTTATTTTAATGTTATTTTGTTGTAATTTATTATTATGAATGAATAAAATGTTATTGGTTTATTTATTACCTTGTATGATTTCTTCATAATCTATTTCAATTCCTTTAATATATAAAAATAAATTTTAGAATTATAAACATATAGATTAAAGAAATAATAAGCCTTATGAAAACTTGGAGTGTTATAATTTCATCTCAAAGAATTTTGTGATGGGTTTATACATGATAAGAAATCTTTCTAATAAGGGGTTACCCTACATCAAATATTATGTAGTGGTGATATTTTTTTAATTTAGGAAATATATACTACAATATGTTTTTATCCTGTGAAAGATTTGGTTTATACAAAAGGATGGTTTTTCATAGAAGGAGGTATTGATGTCCATAGAGGGATCTTTTAGGAAAGGGGTTACACTACATAAAATCTTACATATATGTGGGATTTTATTAAGTAGTTAACATATGATAGAAGATTATAGATTCCCTTGAAATATTTAGTTCATGTGAAAGGATTTTTTTCCTAAAAGTATTCTTAGACACTAATAAAAATAATCTTTTATGAAGTGTTATACCCATGGTCAAATATTATATAAAATCAGACCATTGTAATGTGAGGAAATATTAATTTAATGAGTCCCTAGTTTCATATAATATTTAGTTAATGTGAATATATGGGGTCCAATAAGGGTTATGAAAATTTAAGGTTGTCCACCATGTAAGTTTTACGTGGTGGGAATCCCTTTATAAAAGATTAATATGGGAGCGATAATGAACATTGAAAAGGGTTTTGTATAGACTATATCGTGAAGTTATTATATGGAGGATACATTGTTGATAAGTTTTTACCTGGAGGGTGTCCTCCATCTTTAGAATTATTTTTCATATCTACCTAAGAGAATTATTCTCCAAACACCTTCTCTTGAAGTATTTACTCACAAATGGTGTGATATTCTATACCTAAGGCCTTCAAAAGTTCGCAAGTGTTCCAAGTGTGTTGAAAGTCATGTCAGGGGGTCCATATATAGAATAATACACATAAATTCATGATCTAGGATATTTTGAACCACCAATATATATAAATGTTCATGTCTATATAAAAACTCAACACGATATTGTAAATAGAAAATACTATGCAATGAAACCCTTGAGAATATAATTGATTGCTGCCTTAGGGGCACAAATGATGGATGATTCGTAATGAAATATTTGTGTTCATATGGGATCATCACCTCTGGTCTAAAAACTGATTTAGTGTCCACACAAGATTCTCACATCCATATAAGGTCTTCTATTTATAACTGCAACCAATTTCTTGACTACTTAATTATTTTGCAACAACAAAGTTAATCAGCCTTCAAAACATAAACAATGAAGTTATATGTAATTATTTAATTACGCATGTAATTTCTATGTGGTATAAAGTCTTCATTAATGATAGAAATAATATCAACTTAAAATGACCATAAATTTTTATCTAGTTATCTTTTCTGGATATATGATCTATAAAATTGAATCATGTGAAACAAACTTTGCACTTAGATTCCATTTTTATGGATAAATTTTTTTTTGGTGGAAAAAAATTCTAGAAGACCCTTAAAATGGGTTTTGTAGTTTTAAGAACCATTTATATATAAATAAATAAAATATAAGGTCTAATCCTAATTAGAGTCTGTCACTAGTATGAAACTAGACAATGAAACATTTTTTAGGGATTATCATATATCAGTGAGTGAAAAACCATGATGCACATGTAGATCCTATTTGTATCTTCTTCATATATAGAGATACATCTTCATTTTCAACCGAATTCAGGTCATCTGAGTGAGTTTCCTATCAAGGTCTTTACAGCAAAGTTCTTTCCATATTTTTTAGCACCCACAAATACATTCCCTCTTTCCACTCTATTCCAAGAGTATAATCCAATAAAACATAAATAAAAATCATTTTCTTTTGAAAAAATAAACCCAAAATATTGAGAACCAAGAACATAAATCCCATACTTGGTAACTTAGACTTCCCTCATATTTGGGTTAAATACTCCAAGGTATAGGTTTTATCCCAATTTCTGAAAACATATTATCCCTTATGTACCATTCCCAAATAGTAATATAAAAATAAATACGATTCGGATGCTAATTTTTAACATCCCTAGCCTAGCTACCCGAACAAGCTCGAACTGGGTGGTGCCATACAACATCAATCATACCTACTTGTACACCAAACAATATTGAATATTATTGATGGTCAATGTAAAACTTTTGGGTAGAATATACCCTCCATTATAGATAATTTTAAATCCTACTGGAAGTAATAACAATGATTATCTGTCAATATGAGTAGCTTAACATTGATATTACAACTATTGGTCAAACATGGAGAAGAAATCAACACGTGATATAAAAAAATGAATTATAATATAATGAAACATAATAATACATCAAAATAAGGTCTCCCATAGGCCAACCATGTCAATATATCCTAGATTAAGTGAAAATAAGGAGACAATAGAATGATTAGGTTATAAGTTCTTGCCATGTCATGTATCATATCTCTAACCATGCTCCACCAGCACACCCATCCAATGTAAGTCCCTTTATCTTATTTATGCCTAAGACCCACTATAAAATATTTAAATTTTTTTGAAGAGGGGTACATACATTGGTAAAGGTAAATTATATATTTGTAAATCATTTTACCCACAGAAATGTCTATCACTAAATATTTGGTAAAAACTCTATTGTTAAATGTTATTGTGGTAGATAAAGTTGTTTTGTCACAATTATAATAATATGAACATATACCATATTTGTTTTTTTTTAAATAGCAACTGATTCATATGATAGAGTTATATATTTATAATAATTTTATTGATATTTATAAATTATAATGACAATTCAAATTTATTTGTAAATTATATTTTAAATAAAATATTACGTTTGGGTATTTAAATATTTTTAGCTAAAATATTTTATTCTATTAATTAATTTAATTATATAATATATATATTATTAATTATCTAATAATAATAAAATTATCTTATATAAAATTTCAACAAAGAGGGGCTTTATTTGATGAAACTAGTTCATAAATAATTTAAAATCATCTTGAAAATCTAATAAAATACATTAAGTTCCAAGAAAAATGTTACAAATATTTATAAACAAGTCCAAACTCTAAGTGACTTTACATGAAACTCCATCAAACTCTACACATAATTTGTTTCTATAACACTTAAGTTGTCACATTCATGGTTCACATTTATGGTGTGGTCCACACATGAAGTTTTCTTGCTTAGTCATGATAATCACAATGGTGTAGATCACTTATAGTATGCCCAAAATTTAAGCATTTATTTCTAGAAGCAGAAGATCATCCCCACTCATACAAGTGGTTCCCCTTTCACACACCTATAGATGGATGAAATTTATCCTCAATCTGACACTACTAGCAAGAAAAAGATGCATATAAAATAAAGTGACCTAAATAAGATGAGAAAACAAATATAAAATAAGAAAACCTAACACTGGGAAATATAATTCAGGAGTATAAGGGTAAGTACAAAAACACACAAAAAAAGTGGTTGAAAATAAAAATTTAATTACAATAGGAAGGAGAGGAAATAATGGCACAAAACATATAGGAATATAACAATGAAACCTTCGGGGTGGAGAAACAAAAAAACATAACATTAACAAATATAATTAGAACATTGAAGGATATAAAAAAACCCAAAAAGTGATATTACCATGATAATTATCACATGTAACTTATAAAAAATAATTAGCAAGAACAACAACTAAATAGGTTAGAAAAATAATTGGGAATTTTTACCAGAACAAGAGTAGAGAGTTACTAAATAGGGGGAATCATGTTTACATTGGATAAATTAATATATTTATATAAGAAGAAATAAATACAATTTATTACCTTGAGACTATGTAGAATTTGGGTCGTTAGTCCAGGTAAAAGTTTAGAAATGGTTGAGCCTTGAATTCAAAGGTGAGGTTGGATTATATGGGGAGGGCAGGGACAAGGATGTTATTATATTTAGCTTTATAGTTTTCAAAGTCCCACTTAGCTCTTGGAAGAAACTAATACAAACTCAATAGACTCTAAGCACTCCATTCTTATTGTAATTTTATCTAAAATCATGAAAACTAGAAATCCATCAAATGAAGTAAACAAGAAGCATGTAATCTAAAAATTATAGTACATAAATCTCTCCTTGTGGATGAAGCATCAAATACCTCTATTTTTGAATTATAAAAGGTTAGCAAATTTAAGTCATTCCTAAAACTCATTATGAAAATAATACCCAATTACAAGTGGGAGATCTTGTCTTAGGCACTTTTCCAGTCATGTTATGAGCATCACAATTAGGATCTAATTGATGGCACTATGAATATTTTTTAATATCAATACACATAGATTAATACAAAAAAAATAATATAGGGTTAATTATAAGGTAATAAAAAAAATATAAAATATCTAACATGTTTATTATAAGGATTAGTATTATATGGATTGATAAATTTATTAGGGAAAACACAAGGTTACCTGGTTTCTTTTTTGAATCATTAAAGCTTGATCATTGCATATATTACTTTGAAACATTATTTATGATCAGATTCGGTAGTGTTTTATATGATTTTTGGGTTTTATAGTAACTATTATAGAAAATGAAATTTTCATAATATCCATCCAAATTCTTTCCATTATAATGAACTTCTTTCACTCACGGCATGAAATCTCACTACCTAATGTGAATATTGTATATTTTTTTGAGAGACTATCACCGTTTAGAGATGGATTAGATACCTAGATGAAGGATATTCCCTATTTTCAATGGTAATTTAGTGAGATTCTAATTATAATTCATCCTATTACATTTTTATCTCCATTTCTAGTTAGGCGGTATAGAACAACATTATCCTTTTGAGTTATTTATGTGAATTTGTAGAGTTTTTTCCCTTATTTTATCAAAGTTATAATTCAACTTCAACAAAAACCATGACTCTATTAGATTTATATTCAAATTAAATGGGAATTGAATAGACAGGACACCAAATCCATTAACCATGACTGAATATCCATTTCATTATAAAAAATTAAAATAGGTCCTCTATTAATTAATTTTTTAAAATGAAACCTACCACATATTTGAAAACATGTAGTTCAATGGCTTTAATATGATAATGTGTGCCTTAAAGAATATTCTATAACTCTATAATGGAATGAAAAGTAGTAACATTTTTTAGAATGTAATTAAATAATAATATTATAACATTACAAGAAACCCTTATAGACTGATCATTCAAGATCTTTGAAGATAGTTTTATTCTTTTGGAAATATATTATATGAAATATTTAACCTCCAAAATATGGATTCACCGACCCAAACTGATTTTTTTATGTGTGGGTCAAGAAGTTCCACTTATAATATTACTTCCTATAGAATCCTATGAGAAGTCTGAGATTTATTCCAACTTTAATGAACAACTTTTAACAAGTAATCAAGTGATATGATAATTAAAAGGTAATGACATAATATTTCTAATCAATTAAAAAATTATAACTATATATTAACAAAGAAGAAAATTTTAAAATAACATATAGAGTTATTAATTTTTTATACTAAAATAAAATATGATTTATTAACATGAAATGCTAATAGTTTATAATCACATAAATATATAATTTCTATGTTCAACTATTATAAACAGTTAGTCTAATTAATCTTTTAACAACTAATTAATCTTTCAAGCAGTTCAACTAAATAATCTTTCATCTAGTGCATAATAAACTCATAAATGATAACATATATGGAATTATATTATTTTAGAAAACTTACATTGTAAACTTTCAAGTATTTATGCTTGAAAAATTAGTCAGAAAGGCACAAAATCAGAAAAATACAAGAATTAAATAGAAACTCAAAAGAATAAATTACAAATGGAAAAAAACATCACTAGTTAATAGTGTATGTACAAAATATATATACCATAAATATATGCTAACTGAATAATTAATATTTCAAGTAGTGTATAATAAACTCAAAGATGATAATACATATATAAGTATATTTTTTATAGCACATTCATTTTGAACATTTAAGTATGCATACTCACAAAGGAATAAAAACGGTACAAAATCTACACAAAATAACATAATAAAATTTGTAAATAGAAAATAAAAATAAAAAATAAATTTTTTTTTAAAAAATAACTATCCATCAATGTATTTAAACAAACATATACCAAAAATATGTACTAACTAAAATAAAGTCATAGATAAGTTGAGGGGGAAAGTTACAAGAAATAAGACTTCCTAGAGAGTCATCCTTTCTTATGATCCTCATAAGTAAAAACTTCGAAGTCGAAATTTATAGTTACCTAAATATATTTAGATTCATATATATTTATAAATAATCTTTAGTGATCAAATTTTCAAGACATTAATATTATATTACCTTAACCATATAGTT
The DNA here is from genome assembly GCA_963277665.1 of Viscum album. Classification (NCBI taxonomy): domain Eukaryota; kingdom Viridiplantae; phylum Streptophyta; class Magnoliopsida; order Santalales; family Viscaceae; genus Viscum; species Viscum album. The sequence goes on along the minus strand of OY728131.1, from coordinate 135,262,755 downwards.
GTGTCTAAGGAATTGAATGAAAATAGAGTATATTCCTTTAAAAAAACAACATATCCAATCACAAAATATTTAGAAATAATAATAAACATGTTGAGTTAGGATTAAATCAATGGATTTATACATAATAACAAGGTAAAATCTCTTACCAAACCAAATACACCCCCCAATATATAGATTAATCTTAGTTATAGAAAAATAATAATTTTTTACCATTAACCACATGGAAAATTTTAGGCTGATTTCATTTTAAAGAACACACCAAACACTAAAAAATTATAAAGAGCACATTTTTTATAAAATTATTTCCTTAAATAAAACATTTACAATAGGGAAACTCATCATGTACTAAAGAACCTGAACACCTTCCATCACTTAAAAAATCACCATATTTTCCTTGTTATAATGGCACGCCAACAAAAACACACACATGAACATAAAATACTTGAGGTAGAAGGTTATAGCTTGGAAATATGACTCACCACAATAGAACAAGTTCCTAGATATAGAACTAGATAGATAATTACTCAAATGATCTTCCCATCATGGATTCATGAATTGTAGGTAGAATTGAAATTGTAAACTAGGATAGTACCCTTGAGTAAATACAATAAGCATATTAATGGATTTCATTGATCAAAAAAATATAAATTTTCTATCATATATGGAATACAAAAATTCAAAAATGGATTATAATTTGGGTAGCATATTAATACCCCTATAATAGACACAAAACCATATTTCTAAACACCCAAGGTAATGAGAAAATAAAATTAATGAAATAAACAAGGTTTTCCGATACATAAAAGAAATTATAAAAAGGATATATTTAATTAAAAAAATTAATGACTCATATTTTCTTATTATTTTTTGGATATTATATGGATTGTTTTTAAGACCAGGCATTGATACAGTGTGTGATTCTAACATCCAATGTTCTCAGAATAAATGTTTGAAATGTATTAAATATATTAATAACATATGTGCATATTTTTTAAAAAAAATTGTAATAACTCTCAAATGGGGGAGTAGATTAGAAATCTAAGGGATCCATTGAGTTCAGAACGTAGTTTTTACCCTTGATTTGAAATAACCTTGGTCGGCACAAAGTGTTTATGAAAAAGGTTTCATAGGTACATAATAAATAAAATAAATTGATTAATTAATTTAATTTAATTTATTTGACTCATAAAGTGATGTTGACTATAAATCCATGGTTATATATTTTTGTATCAGGGTTGGATGCTGAACTCTGGACACCTAGAGACCATTGGAAGAGATCATTCATGGAAAATAATGATGGATCTAGACCAGATCAAGGATCATTACACAAACAGAGTTTGTGGGTCTCTTTAATGATGGAAACATAGATCCATTATTCATTAACATTCAATCCAGACTCCACGAAGGATGTTGATATGTATTTTTCATTCTGTTCATTAATCCCAGATGAAAATGGATCAATTCCATGAATATAATTGATATCTTCATCATTTTTAGATTAAATTTGATAGAACTAAATTTGTTTTTTTTTTGTTTTATTTCACTTCATTTGTATTTTCAATGATAATGAATTGAGGTCTAATGAACAAAAGTTGAGGTTTTTTCCTTGTTTTTTATGTATTTTTTATTTCTTCCCCATTTAATTGCACATTCATTGTGGGTATTTCTTTTTGCCCATGGTTTAATGATTACCCAATAATTGATCATTGTGTGATTTTTCTTCTGTGCAACAGATCAATACTACGGGTACGGATTATGATTGAGCTTGTGATTGGAGGATTAGTAATGATGGTGGATGCATTGATGAGGAACAATATCGGGACAATGGTATTTCTTTTTCCTGGGTGATGCACGATGCATCTACAGATTGCATGAGCCAAAGACTCCTGAGTAGATTTGAATCATGGAACTATTATCTCCAATGACGAGAGGCTTCACCAACCCTAGATCTATATATTTTGGCAAGTACAATGGCTTCAGCGATGTGGAGGATGACGTGGAAGAAAATCTCGATGGATCTCAAAAATCCTGATAAACAGGTGGTGTATTTCGGGATTACACATGTGTGGGACCCGTTGGTTGGGCATTTGGTTTTCAGTTGGATTTAAGTATCATACTCCATGTTACATGGTCACACACCTTGTGACCCATCCATGATAGCTTGGAGTGTTCTTTGGAAGGTACACAGACACGGTCAGGTGTACACAAGCAAGGACACAACGTGTACTCAGACACAGACAAGGCTAGGTGTACATGGGATAGTACATGAGCATGACCATATGGCACAAAAATGTGTTGAGAGAACTCTATATTCCAGGTATTTCACTCACATTCCATGTATATTGAGTTTTATATTTCATCTGAGGAGTTACCACACAGGCAAACCTGGGAATATCTGTGCATGTTGCATACCCTGAGTACATGTCATGTACCCCCTCCAAGGGTGTTTCTAGAACTTCATTTCTCTAGTCTGTACCAGTCTTGGTTGAGTTTTATTTCCTTGTTCCAATCCATTGAGGGTGCAGTGCGACATTACATCCACATCATAAGACTGTGATTCCCTCTAGAGGATGAGTCTCAGATAGAGTTTTTGGTTTCCTTCTATGAGACTAGAGTGTGATCCTCTATCATATTTATACCCTAGTTGGGGTTTTTGGAATCTACATGGCATACTTGAGTATGTCATTTATCCTCCATATATTTGGTTGTATCAATAGGGTTCATTATATCGTTGGCATATGATCTCCTATATAGCGGGTCGATCTAGATTGGGTTTGTGGTATCCCCCAATATTTTTGGGAATGACCCCCTATCTACGTATTAGGGTGTTATGAGACCAGTGAGATTTCTTGGATAGTGCCCAATGATCTTGACCTCTTAGATGACTATCTCTAGTGTTATCATGCCTTGAAAAGTTGATTTTTCTAAAACATTCATTGCTTCAAGTAGAATCATGTTTCAAGTAGTTGGTTGTGACCACCTAGTGGAACGATATACTTCTTGAGTATATCTTGGTGTTTTCTGTTATACATTTATTATTATATCCTTTTATTTTGATGATTATATACTTCATGTTTAATTTTTTGGGGTAAACTACTGGGTATTGTTATAATCACCCATGCATGGGCTCTGTCTACTCGTTTCGTGTCTTATATAGACAACAACCATTTTTGATGGTATCCTGGGAGGATGCGAAGTTGGTGGAGTGTAGCTTGGGCATGAAAGAACGAGGTGTTTTCCAAGATCATTAATTTTATCTTATTCATATCCCTTGGAGTAAGATGGGATCTTTACATTTTTTGGTTGGATATATATTTGGCCCCTTTTTCTCTTTTAGTACATTATTATCATACTCTAGTTATGATATTATAGATGTATTCACTAATTTGTTTTAGTTTTTTTTAATTTAAGAATTGTGTGGGAATGGATATGTGTGTGTGTACATGAATATTAGGATAATGACTCCCATTTGTGGGGAATGCCTTCTCAGTACTGATCTTTATCTGCTGACCTGTTTGAGGTGGGATTGGGGTAGTCACGAGTCGGACCCCAATGGGACAGGTCATGAAAGAGTGGTATTAGATCATTTGGTTCTACCTGAGGACTATAGTTGGTGATATTGGTTGGGGAAATAGTTTTTAGGGTTTTGAGTTCATCTTTCAAGCTGGGGACTCCAGTGTTGGGGCATCAGCCAACATATTCATACACCAAGACTCTAATCACCTTCCTTTTGAATTAGTACATGTAGACATTGTTTTTAGGGAAAACATTGGTACATGAATCATATAGGAATGGGTTCTTTCTTCTATATCCTTCTTGAGTCATCTCCCCGTATATAATCTTTGACTGTGGTACATCTTGTTTATTTTAGGATTCCTCTACACATAGAGCCTTCCAGGATTCCATTGCATGATCACGAGGATGATATACTGGGTGATGAGGCCTCAGAAGAGGTTCTTATACCAAATAGAGAACCTCTGTGTGGTTTACCATCGATACCACCACCCATTGAGCGTCAACTAGTGCTGGAAGTTCCAGTAGAGGATCCATGTAATATGAGTGCATTGTATGAGTTCCATCGGAAGAGGACTTCTAGGTTTTAGGGTGAGCAAGAACCCCAGTGGATAAGGACTATCTAGATGTAGTCACTCGCATTTTCCAACTTGTGAGGATGATTGTAGATCAGATGGTAGTCCTTGTGGAAAGTATTCTTCCAGGCTATTCTGGGTGATGGTATATCTTAGTGACTCAGTCATAGGATGAGACAACTCTCTCCTAGAATGACTTTGAGTTTCTCTTTATGGACGAGTTCTATCTAGAAACATTGTGATCAGTATTCATATAGGAGGTTCTACATCTATAGCTGGCAAGTTTGACTATTATAGAGTACTCATTGAGGTCAAATAATATATCACGTTACTCTTTGTATATAGTTTAGGATCCATTATTTAGGGATAGGAACATTGAGAAGGGATTAAATAAGGGTATCAGGTATTCAGTGATATCTCTATTCATTCCCACCTATGCTGGAGTGCTTGAGATATCCTTGGTGGTGGGGAGATTTTTGGAAGAGCAGGAACCAACAGTGGGTGCTAGTAGTGGGAACCGAGGAGCTGAAACCTCAAAAGAAGGTAGCCTAAAATAGTCACAGGGATCCAATCATGTCAAAAGCTTCAGGATATGATCCCAGGACATAGGTTTATTGTTCCAAGTCTCTTATGATAGCTCAAATAATTCAAGGGATGGGTGGTGTTTCTCATACGATGGTCAGGGACATCAGGCTCAGGATTGTCCGACTTGTTGTACAATTGACCGGGTGACAGTCGAGGGAACTTAAAGAAAGATAAAGAGGTTTGAGAAGGGTGTTTTTAGGGGAAGAGAACATGGTATAGGGGTTGGAATAGAAGTAGGAGGTGGTTTTATGTTTGACCTATTATAACCACCACCCACAGGTGGTCTATGCGAGTCTTAGGGAGCTGGTGATCAGGGATGATGCTATTTGCCGGCTATGAAGTTCTATGACCTTGAGACTCCATGGATTTTATGAGGTGAAATCTGTGTATTTTTAACCTTAACTTTAATTTCTATAGACACAGGTTCAATTCATTCCTTTCTTGAATCTTCTCTAGTTACATGATTAGATATTTTTGGTTGAGCCTTTAATTCAAACCTTAGGGTTGGAGACTCTGTCATGTGGTGAATCAGATATTGTGCACTTGTTTCAACTATGTGATCTGATGCTTGGAGGAAAGAGTCTTGTATGGGATCTCTTTTTAGAATAGATGAGGCCTTACAAATTCATATTAGGTATGGACTAGCTATCCACGGTTCATGCCTAGATCTATTGTTTTAAGTATAGGATGTGGTGTGTCTACAGTGATGGAATAAGTTTTTACTTTATGGGTGAAAAGGAAAAATTTGCAAAGTAGGATAGCATAATGAATAATAAAGTGCGTCCAATTCCTTACGATTTGTATATAATTAATCTTGGAGTAGTGGATGTTATGGGCTATCAGTTTCCTATAGCAGTGGTAGAGTATGATAAAGTATTTCCTAAGGATGTATCAGGCTTACCTCTTTACTGATATATATACATTTTCATCGACTTGAATCCTAGGATAGCTTTGATATCTTCACTATCATATCGGATGTATCCCATAGATATTCTTGAAATGAGGGTGAAGTTTGAGGACATGTAGGAGAAGGTATTTGTGAGATATAGTGTTTCCCTTTGGGTAGCCCTAGTATTGTTTTCCAAGAAGGTAGATGGGAGCTTGAGGTTATGTGCGGACTACCAGATCTTGAAACATGTTATCAATAAGAATAACTATTCACTACCTAGGATCAATAACAACTTAGATTAGTTGAGAGGTGCATGATGGTTATATAAGATTGACCTCATATCAGGATATCACCAGCTATGAGTATGAGATGAAAATATACTTAAGATATCATTGAAATCCTACTATGGTCACTATGAGTACTTAGTTATTCCCTTCAATGTGAATAATTTCACATCAATGTTCATGGGACACATAAACCAGATATCACAACCCTTCTTAGGCTGGTTCATGGGGATTTTCATTGATGAAATCATTATGTACTCAAGGAGGAGCACATGATACACTTTAGGATTATCCTAAACACACTTTGAGAGTTCCATATTTATAGGAAGCACTTGAAATATCATATTTGGATTCAAGGAGTCCACTTCCTTGGATATGTCATATCAGATGCAAGAGTTTTAGTGGATCGGGTGAAATTTGAGGTATTTCTTGTTTGGGAGCCACCCAAGAGTGTTACTGAGGTGAATAGTTTCTTTGTGTTAGCAGGGTACTATCAGAGGTTTCTAAATAATTTCCCTAGAGTGAGAGTGTAAGATCATGGATTTTCCATAAATTATTTATGGATATTATATGGAATATTTTCAAGACTAGGAAATGAGAATAAGTTTGATTCTATGTCCTGGTGTTCCTTGAATAAATGTTAGGAATATATTAAATATATTTAATAGCACACATGCACAATTTTCCTGAAAAAGTGGAATAACTTTTGAATGGAGGATCAGATCAAAAATCTGAGTGAACCATTGATTTCAGAATGTGGGTGTTACCCTAGGTGTGGCATAACCTTGTTCAGTGTAGGTTTTTTTCTTAAAAATCATTGCGGGCACATAAATGAATAAAATAATTAAATAAATTATTTTATTTATTTTATTTATATTATTTACAAAATGATTGATATATATTTAAATAGACTATTATGGATAAATCTTAGGGTTATCCACATAACCCTAAAACTATTGAAGAGTTGTTGGAGATAGCTTTGGATGATTTATCTCAGACAAAAGGTGATCGGATCATGGATCAATGATCAATGCACAACAGAATCGAAGGATCTTTCCCAAAATCATGGCGCTGATCCATTATTCATCATAAATCAATCCAAATTGGGTTAGGGTGTTTTTTTATTTGGATTTTTCTTCCCTGTTCTTCATTTCTACAATGAACATGAATCAAAAGGCCATTGGATTGATTTGAGGATCGCGCATATTATGGGATGGTTTTATTTCGAGGATTTTTATTGGGATATTTCTTTTAGATTATTTATTTTTTAATTTTTATTCTCATGTAAATGAATTGAGATAGACACAAACATCGATCAAGGAACGTTCTTCTCATTTTCTCTTGTGATTTTCTCCCCCAGTTATTCGTTCACCTCGGGTGTTCTTCGTTTGGTCCGGGGTTCGACATGTCCCGATCAATTGATCATTTTGCACCTGTTTATTGGTGAAATTATCGAATATCATAGATATATGATTTTCATGACATGATGTTGGTTCAATAATAAAAGCATAAGTGAATTGGATAATGGTGGATACCTGATTCCACATTCTTTTGTGTTCTTCAGTGTGTAATGGATAATGATGATGATCCTATTTTTTTAAGAAGATCGAAGGCCTAAAAGTTATTGATTTGATTATAGAATGACTCGATGAGGTTAAATCTACATTTTTATGGTTAAGATATCACTGGATCAAAGGTTGGGGCATCATTTGGGATGCACATAGTAGGATCTAGATTTCTAGAAAAATCTAAATTAAATAGTATGAAATCTGAATCTACATGCCGTGTGGAGCCCCTTGGCTGTAGAATTAGGGTTTCGAACAAAGATAAGTATCACACATTGTGTGCCCCCTGGTACACATTGTATGACCCCTTCTGTGTCACTTGTTATGTTCTTCAGAGAGTACATGGATACGGGAAAAAGTTGACGGCCAGATAGAATTTCATGTACTTGTAGATGGACACAGCTTGACATACATATATCAGTACATGTACATAGATTCGATACATAGACATGACCTAGAGACATGATCAGGACACTATGTGTCTCCACATGCTGTGTACTTCTCCTACATTCCATGTATATGGAGACTACATGTTGTTTGAGTCTCCTCCAAATGGGAAAGCATGGGGATAGTTGGTCACACCGTGTACTACCTTCAAGAGTGCTTGTGGCTCTTCATTTTCTTAGTTTGGATTGTTATTGGTTTATTACGTTAACTTGGTCAATTTCCTTGAGGGTGTCATATTAAATTACATCCATATCACGGTATTGTGATCCCTTATAGAGGTTCTCTCTTAGATATATTTGTGGAGTCTCTCCATGAGACTAGAGTGTGATCCTCTATCACCTTTGTTCCTGAGGTGGATTTTATGGAATCAGCATGACCTCCCTAAGTAGGGCGTTGATCCTCCATCTAGTAGGCCTTATCATTAGGGTTTGTGTAATCATTGGCGTATGATCCACTATGTAGTGGGTTGATCTAAGTTGGGTTCGTGGTGTCCCCCCTTGGTTCTAGGAATCACCCCTATCTATATATCAGTGTATTCTTACACCAGTGATCTTTTTTTGTGTGGGGCCCAATGAGCTATTCTGCTTCATCAAGTTTCTTTGAAGATAGCATAAATTGTGGAGTGGATTCTCCCAAAATGAGCATTACTTTGAGAAGAATATTATGGCTGACAGTTGGTTATGACTTCCTGGTGGTGTGGTTTCTTTCCTAAGTATATTTGGGAGTTTTTATTTTTCATTTATTGTTATATATTTTATTGATATTACTATACTCGATGCTTCATATTTATCATTTTTGTGTTTACCTTCTTAGTATTTTTATACTCACCCCTGTATGGGATTTTCCCACACTTTCTATGTCTTATACAGACAACGGCCCTTTTGACGGTGTCTTAGGAGGAAAGAGAGTGGTTAGAGTATAGATGTAGCTTTTTAGATCGAGGTGATTTATTTTGATCTTTCATTTGACCTTATTCCTCACCCTTGGAGTCGATAGAAATTTTACAATTTTTGGTTTGGTCTGTATTTGGACACTTTTTTCACTTTTAGTACTTTACTGTCATACTCTATTGTTGGATCTTAGATGTATACATGAATTATTTAATTTGTTTTACATTTCAGAATTGTGTGGTCTTTGGGATGTGTGTATGTGTACAGGTACATTAGGCTAATGTCTCCCATTTGTGGGATATTCTTACTCAGCACTAGTCGCCAACCTCTAGCCTCTTGGAGGCAGGCTTGGGGTATTCATGGGTCAAACCTCGGAAATTCAAGTCATGACATAGTTGTATCAGAGTTGGTCATTTATACCTTAGTACATTATTTGGTGGGATTGGTTTGGGTCAATAGTGATTAGTGTTGCGTGTTTGGATTTCAGGCCAGGGAATCCAGTATTGGTGTGGTGGATGACGTATCCATACACTAGTACTCTGATCACTTTCTTTTCGACTCGATAAATGTAAACATTGGTAGCAGGGAAAATTTTTTATACATGCATCATATAAGAATGGTTGTTCTTTTCATGTCCTTATTGAGTTATCTCCGCATATATAATCTTTTTATAGTGGTGCATCTTGTTTTATTTTCACGATGACACCATGTAGACATCCATCTAGGATTCCACTGCATGATTAGAAGAATGATACACTTAGTGACGAGGCATTGGTACATGGTCATGTACAATAGATAGCACCTTAGGGTGGTTTTCTATCTATACCACCACCCATTGATAAGTAGTTAAAGCTGGCAGTATCATCTAAGGATGAATGCAGATTGAGTGCATTTCATGAGTTCTAGAGGCAACTACATCCCAAGTTATGGGGTGAGCAAGACACCCAGGTGGATGAGGACTAGCTAGAGGAAATCACTCTCATTTTTCTCCTTGTGAGTATGTCTACTAATCAGATGGTAGTCATCATGGAGAGTCTTCTTTAGGGATCTACTGAACGATGGGGGAGCTTTGCAACTTAGTCAGACAAGGTGACAGCTCTTCCCTAGATAGAATTTGAGAATCTCTTTAGAGAGGAGTTCGATTTAGACATGTTGCGATTAGTACTCATATGAGGGATTTTTCATCTATTGTGGGGTAGTATGACCATGGAGAAGTACTCGGATATGTTTTCCAATCTCTCACATAACTCCTTAGTTATGGTGTGGGACTATTTATTTAGAGCTCGAACCTTTGATCAGGTCTTGTGTCAATACATCGGGGCTTCAGTGGTATTCTTATTCATTCCCACTTTTATCGGGGTGCTCGAGTGATCCTTGTTAGTGTAGAAATTTCTAGAAGAGTAGACACTGGTAGTGGGAGCTAGTAGTGGGCACCCAGTAGATGAGAACTCGATAGTAGGTATTTTATGGAAATAATAGGGATATAAGCATATTATAAACATCAGGAAGTAATCACATGACACGAGGTCAGTGGCACAAGGCTCTCAGGATGGCTCAAATCATCCAAGGTACAAGCGGTGTTTCTCCTAAAATAGTTAGGGACATATGGCTCAATATTAATTGACACATCATATAGCTGATCATGAGATGGCTGAGGGACCACCGAGGTAGAGACAATTGTAGGATCAAGGGGGTATATAAGGAAACAGATGTGGAAAAGGGGTTGGCAGGGAATAAAAAGGAGGTCAAAGGTCTGATCTGTTACCACCACCACCCCCAAGTGGTCCATGCTAGGCTCAGGGAGCTGGTGGGAAGAGAAAAGGAAAGTTGTATGCTATGGAGTCTTATGACCCTGAGGCCTTAGGGATGATACAAGGTATGATCTATGTATTTTTTACATTATCTGTAGTTTTGATAGACATATGTTCTATTCATTCCTTTCTTTCCACTTCTCTAGTTTAATACATAGAAATTTTGGTTGATCCATTTTTTCAACCCTTGTGGTTGAAGACTCTGAAAGGTTGTGACTCAGAAATTGTTCACTTTTTCCGACAGTGTGATCTAACACTTGGAAGCGATATTTTTGTATGGGATCCCTTTGTATCATAAATGAGGACTTATGATGTCATATTAGGAATGGACTGACATTCCACATGTCATACCTAGATTGACTATTTTAGGTAGAGGATGCAGTGTGTTTGCAGTGATGAAATAAGGTTTTTCTTTTTGAGTGAAAAGGAGAACTCAGAAGAGCAAGAAAAGTTCAGGCATATGAGTGTGAATCCAATTCCTTATCAGTTTTCTAGCATGACTCTTGGAGAAATGGATGATTTGGACTATTAGTTTCCTACTGTGTTAGAAGTGTATGAGGACGTATTTCCTGAGAACATACTAGGTTTTACCCCTGTTGAGATATGGGATTCTGGATTGACTTTCATCTTGGTATGGAACTAATATCTGCTCTATCATTTTGGAAGACTCCTGTAGATCTTTGAGAGCTGAGGATGTAGTTGGAGGATTTGTAGGAGAAGGGTTTTGTGAGACCCAGTGTTTCGCCCTGTGCAGCCCCACTGTTTTTTTCTAAGAAGGCGGATGGGTGCTTGGGGATATGTCTGGATAATTGGAACTTGAATCAGGTGACCATGAAGAATAAGTATTCACTACTAAGGATCAATAAAATTTTTGAATAGTTGATAACGGCATGATGTTTCTCGAAGATTTACCTCAGATCATGCTATCAACAGCTATGAGTATAGGATGTGGATATAACAAAGACAAAATTCAGATGTTTCTATGGTCACTATTAGTACTTGGTGATTTCATTTGTCATCATGAACTCCCTATAAATTTTCATGGGAATCATGATCCAGATCATTCAACCTTTCTAAGATCGGTTTATGATGGTTTTCATAGATGACATCCTAGTGCATTCAGCATTCGAGAAGGAGCATGCAAGACACTTGATGATGGTCCTGAACACACTCTGAGAGTACCAAATTTATCGAAAGATCTTGAAGTTTCAGTTTTGGATTCGATAGGTTCACTTTCTGGGACACATCATGTCATAAGATAGATTTTTAGTGAATCTAGTGAATATTGAAGTAGTTTTTTCTTGAGATCGACCCAACAGTGTTATTGAATTATGGAGTTTCTTTGGGTTGGTAGGGTACTATCAGAGGTTTGTACCTAACTTCTCTAGAGTTACATCACGTTTGATAGCTTTGAATCAGAAAAAGGTAGTCTTTTATGCGAACATAAAGGTTCCAGAAGTGATTTCAAGAGATGAGATAGAGTTTGACAAGTGTTACCATCTTGAGATTACGATAGGAGGGTGTTGAAGGACCCCAGAACACCCTGAGAGGGGAGGGCTAAATTAACGTGTCAAATTTTTATTTTAATGTGACATATCTTGTTCCCACATTGGTAGGAACTTGTTAAATCATTATATTTGTAATGTGTATTAATTTAAATATTCACACACATAAGTACCACACAAAAATTTTATATGCTTCACCACTAAGGGCTTGTTTAAGGAGTATACGCCGATAGGTTGTCGGTTTTACCAAAGTCCACTAATCTTCACTAGTTTTGGATTAAAATTTTTTGGCACAATCACTATGTGATAGGTGAACTGACTATACAAGGTTTTAGGGATAGAACACTACATCCCTTGGGTCTATTTAGTTGACTCTCCCTTACCCAATGTGTTGGGAAGAATCTGAACTCGGTTTTTTGACTTGAAGGTCACTTCACTGGAATAGAATTAAATCATTCATCCTCAACTATCGATAGATGATATGTTGAAGTCTCGTTTTCCCCTATAGATGTAATCTAATTTTCCATGTACTTTTCATTTGTGAATTTTTCATCCATGAATTTTTATTCTTCCTTCATGTACCACATTTCACTACATACTACGAGTGATTCGCGTACTACCTCTGCAAACCTAAACTATATATTGCCTTTGTAAATTGCATCTACATACTACGTCTATGTACTTCTTCTTCTCTATGGACCAAATTTTCCGCCATGAACTATCTTCCGCAAACCTTCTTCTATGAACCGTCTTCCATGGCCCATCATTCATGAATCATCTTCCACGAACTATTATGGACTTTACTAAATTCTTTACATATTTCTAATCAATGTCACCTTTGTGGGGTTGTCTTCCTGCGTACCACTCTAGACTTCTCTGAATTCCTCCCAGATGTTTAGTCTTAGAAAATCTCCCTAATGAAGGTATTAGTGCTCCTTATATAGGAAAATATATCCCCAGAATCCATTAAACCAATATTTACCAAATCTTCACCATGTAATTTGCTCCCACAAACTATTTTCCCTATGCAGTCTGCGTACTACCATTATCCCTTCACAGTGGAACAAATCACCGCATCATTTGCATAAATTAAATCCTTCATGGCTTCTAAAAAATCCACCTCATTTCTTCCAATGATGAATTCTCCCACTAACCATTTTCCTTCTATGAATTGTGAGAATCCCATGAATCGTTTCCTTTATGTGGTCTGTGTACCATGATGTGGGGTATGCATAGTGCTTCTATGCGGAACTCCTATCTTTCAATTTTTCTTTTCTACATAGCATAAAACCCATTTTGGTCCACATACTATGCTACGAAGTCTCCAAACTATGCACCCCTATATGGAAAAACATCCCTTTTCCAAAAACAAACTCCCGATTTTGAGGACCAAAAATTTAACAACCAGTGGGAAATTGCGCCACCTTAAACACCTGCTCTGACATTTACTGTATGATAAATTATCTTGAAAATTACTTTATCAACCCAATATGGATTGGAAAAAAACACAAATCATATTCCATTTCATGCAAATAATATCCTTGTGTCCAACAAGTGTTGAGTATGTAGTGTTCTGTGATGTGTAAGGGACCAGACTTGGTTGTGTTCTGATGAAGATTCAATCGGTGATTGTATATGGTTCACACCATTTGAGACCACATGAACATAACTACATGACCTATGATATTGGGTTAGTAGTGGTAGTCTTCTCTTTGAATATGTGGTGACAATACCTGATGGGTGATCAGTTTATCATTTACTCTCACCACAAAAATCAGAAGTATATCTTATCTCCTAAAGATCTTAACTTGAGATAGAGGTGATGGGTAGAGTTCCTCCAGGAATATGACTTAGGGGTTTTTTATACTCATGGGAAGGGGAATATGTTGGTATACTCTCTCTCTCTATAGGAGATCTTGTTATTGGTTTTTAGCTAAGGCATCGGAACTGTTAGCCTTGTTACAGTTTTCCTTCATAGATAAGGATAGTGATTCATATCTGTAGTCGATGCTTGTTACCCCACCGATTTTACAGTGTTTTAGGGATTCTAAAAGTGGATATACTGACTGTGACACCTTAAATACTCAGATATCCATAGGAAATTCTCCTAAAGGATATTCTATAGGTAGGGAGCAAGGTATCCTTTTTAGAGGGCGTATGATGGTACCTTTGACATTATAGGATGAGTGGTTGAGAGAGTTTCATACATCCCCTTTGGCGGTACATATGGGTGTGGAAAATATGTACTAGGACCTCTGACATTAGTTTTGGTGGCCAGGTATGAAGAAGGGAGTTTCATATTTTATCTCCCAATGCCTCACTTGTCATCAGGTGAAGATGGAGCACCAAGTTCTAGTGGGTTTAGCTCAACCCATTGAGGTGTCAGAGTGGAAGTGGTATGGGATATCCATGGACTTTGTGACATGATTACCACGTATGTCCAAGGGATATTATTCCATCTAGGTTATCATAGACCAACTCACCATGTTGGCCCACTTCCTATCAATTCGAGATCATAGTTCAGTAGAGGACTTGGGACTCCTCTACATTCAGAAGATAGTTTAACTCCATGGAGTTCCATCATTGGTCATCTTTGACTATGATGATTTCTTCACATCTAGGTTATGAAGAGGATTACAGGAATCTTTTGAGACTCATTTATTCTTGATCACAGTGTTTCACCCCTAGACTAATGGCCAGACAGAAAGGACTATTAAGGTCTTGGAGGAAAAGATATGGGCTTGTATGTTGGACTTTGGTCATAGTTGTGAGGATCACCTACCCTTGGTGAAGTTTTCATACAACAACATCTACCATTCCATATAACAACCATGTTCCTTTATTACAAACTTAAACATGATTTATTACATAAACTCTTCACTTGATAAAACATGGATGATCGAGAGTTATAGCATCTTTGGGGATTAGGAACATTACATAATAGCTTAGAACATAAATCACACAATATATTTATTGAAAACTTCCTTTAAATGACCACAACATTCCCTCGTACTTAGCATTGATGTTGAGTCAATAAGGTTTTCCTTATGACTTTTCCATTCCTTCTTGTTTTGAAAATCACAAACACCTTTTACTTAAGAAAATCTATGTTTTACTTCTATAAGGAAAATTTCCTTCCTTAAAGAATTTTAACCTAACTTAGATTTTCTTATACATATCAATATTTTTCTTATGTGTAAAAATCGGATTCATACTCAAAACCTCGGAATCATATAATGCTAAGATATGAAGCATTCTGTTTTAGGATCCGAATTCTGGACATGAACTGTAATGAAGTTTCACTCCGAATTCTGGACATGAACTGTAATGAAGTTCCACTCCGAATTCTGGACATGAACTCTAATAAAGTTCCACTCTGAATTCTGGATGTGAAATGTAATGAAGTTCCATTCGTAATTCTGGATATGAACACTCATATAGTTCCATTCAAAATTCTGGATACGAACTCTCATAGAGTTCCATTCCGAATTCTGGATACGAACTATCATACAGTTTCATTCTGAATTCTGGATATGAACTTTTACTAGATCGACTCCGAACTTTTATGAGTTCGACTCTAAACTTTTATAAGTCCAACTCCGAACTTTTACTAGTTCGACTCCGAACTTTTATAAGTTCAACTCTAAACATTTATAAGTTCGACTCTGAACTTTTACAAGTTCTACTCCGAACTCTGTAAGTTCATATTCTGAACTCTGATGAAACCAGACACCGGATTTCCACAGAATTCAGGTTCCAAATTCCTATAAAACAGAATCTGAATATCATTTTATTATAGGCTCTGAATTTATTTTTGGTTAGACTTAGAACTTTTATTTGCTTATATTCCGAACTACAGTTTTGCTTATAACTACACTCGTTTCATTACAAAACGATTTCATGCATTCAGTTACACATGTTTTGTTATAAAATGATGTCGTCCATTCTATTTCTAACTAACCGTTGGTTTAGTGACATGTGTACAGGTCCCTCCGAAATTTAAGGAAAATATGACCGTTAGAGGAGGGATCTGAACGTTCCAACCAAGCGTATAAATAAGAGCTCATTTGAAAGAGCTCAACAATAATTGAAACAAGTTTATCACCCTAGAGACCACACGCTGTTAAGGTGATTTCTAGAGAGAGAATATTTTCATGCCTTGTGTGTACTGAACTGCTCATTCAGATTACATCGTGAGACTCCGAATTTTGGTGATTAAATTCAAGGGCTTCCGAGGATAGGAAAGACAGATATGCCGACTACCTTGAAGTTCAAGGGCTTCCTTGCTAAGGAAGACAGAGGTTCCAACTACCTTGAAGTTGAGGGCTTGCGGGGATAGAAAGACAGAGACTCCGATCTTCTTATCAAGGGCTTATCCTGGTGTGGGTAAGATAGACTTACTTGAAAGTATAAATCAAGGTACCTTTATCCAAGGTTTTTGGATACCCTACTCTTTGGGTTAAAAGATTTATATCTTGTTACTTGTAGTTTTACTACTTTTTTCCCCTGCATATTGTATTGTAAGAAAAGTATAACCTTATTATATTTACTTAAACTTGTACTCTGATTCATTTAGATTCTATACACTTTAAGGTATAATCTCATATTGTAAATTTTGGATAAGTTTCATTTTACGGATCCATATTTCTGGAACCTGTTTTCAGAATCACTTTCTAGATTTATGCAAGTGTATAGAACTAGAAGTTTGTAACTTCATTCTTTGCCCAAATCTTTCATTGGTGTTAGAGGTGTTGTGAATTTACTTAGTTTAACTTTATTAAACTTATATATTTCCTTGTTTAAGGAAATTTTTAAAGTGTACAATTCACCCCCCCTCTTGTATATTGAGCATCTACATCGTTATTTCGATCCTACAATTGGTATCAGAGGTTGGAAACCGCATACTCTATACCAATCTCACATTTGGTATCAGAGAAGGTTACTGAAATACTTATATTCACATATAATTTTTTCATGCTCAGATTTTCCTTTGTTCTATATTTTCTTTGCTTAGGAATATTTTCCTTGAATCCGAACTTTTTTTATTAACAAGTCTTTGTGTAGAAATATGTTCTTAAAGATGGTAGGTTTAAATGTTGGATCCATTGACAACCTAAATCCTACAAGACCACCAATTTTTTATAGCAATGATTATGAGTACTGGAGAGATCGAATGAAGACTTTTGTTATCAATACTGAAGTAGAAAACTTTGTTATGCCTACTGGTGGTTATAAAATTGCTGACAAGGAATTGAGTGCTTTTACAGACCAATAGAAGCATGAATATCAATTAAACTATAAGGTACGCAATACTCTACTATGTTCAATGACTAGGTACATATATAACCAAATTTATTCTTGTGAAACAGCTAACTATATATGGAAGAAACTTGAAGTTACTCATTTTGGTACATCTAAAGTGATTGAGACTAGAAGAGCTATGTTGAGAGCAGAATATCATGGTTTCAATTTTCCTTATGGATAACCTATATGGAAAGTACAGCAATGATTTATTACTATCTTGAATAGATTACAATACATGGGAGAGAAAGTTTTGGATGATGAATCTCTGGTTGATAAGATTATTGATATTATGCCAAATAAGGGGGAATTAAAGAGAATAGCTATTGATGAGAATAGGAAGGTAACTAAAATTTCTCTTGATGAACTATTTGGAACTCTTCTCCAACATGAAACAAGAATGAAGAGAGATACTGACAACATCAAAAAGAATAATGGGAATATTATTGTTTCTTTTACTACAATGTCAAATCACATGAAAGCAAAGACTCCTGAGAGAGTAACTAGATCCAAATCTAAGAAGGTTACTATCCAATCCGAATCTAGTGAGAGTGAAGTCTTAGAGAATGAGTTAGCTAATCTTGCTCGAAGGATGAATAAGATATCTAGTCAGAGAAATTTTCAATCCAGGTATAAGTAGAAGGATAGGAAAGATAAGAAAGATTCATAGGTCACATGCTATGAATGAAAGAGATGTGGACACATACGACCTGATTTCCCTATTCTTAAAAAGAAAGAAAGAAAAGAGAGGCATTCTGAAAGGAATAGAAAGAATTATTACAAGTCCAAAGTTAAGAAAGTTATGAAAGCTAATGACACCTGTAGTTCTAGT
Organism: Viscum album; assembly: GCA_963277665.1. Classification (NCBI taxonomy): domain Eukaryota; kingdom Viridiplantae; phylum Streptophyta; class Magnoliopsida; order Santalales; family Viscaceae; genus Viscum; species Viscum album. The sequence continues at coordinate 135,244,558 of OY728131.1, read as the reverse complement.
GGTGGTTACTCTTCAGACGAATCATCTTATTATGAAACTTCTGGACAAAAGAATCTTGGTCTTATAGCCAGATTACCTATTAACAATCATTGTTTTATGGATAAGGTACAAAATGCTGAATCATTGACCAATGTTTCTTTAAAATATAATGATAGTAAATATTATAACTCTACAGATGAAGAATCTTCTTCTGATTAAGAAAATACTTTACCTATCTATAAAGAAGTTTCTAGGTTTGCTGAACTTCTTGAGATTGAGAATTCAAAACTCGATAAATAACTTGATAAGGAAAACTCTAGGAATACTATTCTTACTAAAGAAATATCATATCTTTATAAATATCTTGATAAGATAAATTCTGATTTTGAAAGTATTTCAAAAATAATTGAGGAAGTAAATTCTAAGAAGAATAAACTTTCTAAAGATCTAGAAAAATTAATTTCTAAAAAAAGTGTTTTTGAGCCTAGCTCTAGTTCTAAATATAATGATTTTGAAGATAAAAACATGGTTATAAAACTCAAGTCTGAAATATTTTCCTTAAATAAGTGTTTGTCAAACTTTACCTTAGGTAAAGAAAATTTTGATAAGATGTATTCACAAATATGACCTTTAATAAACAAGTCTGGATTTGGTTATACCCATGCAAAACCAACTTTTAGTAATAATAATTTTGTTTCTCAAAGTGTCCTATTTTGTACCAAGTGTCTATGTGGTGGTAACTGGGAAAAGAATTATTCTTTAAACAAAACCAAATCTTTAGGTTTTCATAAGGCTTATTTTTCTAAGAAGATGTGGGTACCCAAAATTTTGTTATCTGAAAATCTCGGATCCAAACAAGTTTGTATTCTAAAAGTCTAATTCTTTTCTCATTTTTAGGAAAATAAAGGAAGTACCAACAAAAATATTTGGTACATGGATAGTGCATGTTCCCGGCACATGACTGGTAACAAAAGGTATTTTGAAAATATTATCAAGACAAAAGGAGGAAAAGTAACCTTCGTAGATAATACTCAGGGAGAAATTGTTGGTATAGGTAATATTGTTCTTCTTGGTAAAACTTTGATTTCAAATTTTTTGTTTAGGGTCTTAAGAACAACCTCATTATCATAAGTCAATTATGTGATAAAGGATACCTTGTGAACTTTAGGAATGATAAGTGCTTAGTACACAATTCCAAGGAAGAGTTTATTCTCTCTGCCCATAGGAAAGAGAATGTTTACACTTTGAACTTAGAAGACCTTAGGAGCCAAGACTTACCTTGCCTCAGTGCAATGGAAGATCATTCTTGGTTATGGAATAGAAGACTAGGTCACTGTAACCTTAGGAACTTACGCAAACTCTCTAAGAAGAAAATAGTTAAGGATCTACTGGAGCTTATATTTGATTCTTATAAAGTTTTTTATCCTTGTCAATATGGAAAGCAACATAAATCTAGTTTTAAATCAATTAGTGCAGTCTCAAAAACTAATGCATTACAGTTGGTGCACATGGATCTTTTTGGTCCAACACAAACTGGAATTATTGGAGGAAAATACTATGTGTTTGTTCTAGTTGATGATTACACTAGATTTACATGGGTCTATTTTCTAGAAAATAAGTTTGAAGATTTTTCCTATTTCAAAAGTTTTAGAGCCCAAGTTAAAAATGAAAAAAAAACCTTCCACTGAAAACTATTCATAGTGATCATGGAGGAGAATTTCAAAATTCTGATTTTGAAAATTTTTGTAGTTGAAAAGGTATTACTCACAACTTTTCAGCACCTAGAACTCCTCAACAAAATGGTGTAGTTGAAAGAAGAAATAGAATTATTCCAGAGATAACTATAACCATGTTGAGTGAATATTCTATAACTAGACATTTCTGGGATGAAGCTGTAATTACTTCTTGTTACATTATAAATCGAGTTTTCATTAGACCTTTTCTTAATAAAACTCCTCATGAATTATGTAATGGTAGAAAACCTAGAATTTCCAACTTTAAGGTTCTTGGTTGCAAAGTATTCATCCTGAATACTAAAGATAATCTACACAAATTCGCACCAAAATCTGATGAAGGAATTTTCTTAGGCTACTCCACAACTTATAAGGCCTATGGAGTGTTTAACAAAAAACTTATACTGTTGAGGAAACAGTGCATGTAAAATTTAATGAAACTGATCCTTTTGTTTTTAAACCATCCCAACCAATATCCTTAGATGTCTTTTCAAAAACTGATTATCAACCTTTTATAGAAGATCCTTCTGATAATAAAAATGTTCAAGAAGATGCTTCTGAAACCTTTACCCCAGAAGACTTTCTACCCTATGTTGATGAAAAAGTCTTACAAAACCCAAGTTAGGTGTTTCTAAATAATCATCCCAGTGATAGTATCATTGGTGATGTCAATAAACCTGTAAGGACTATAAGTTCCTTAAGGAATTAAATATAGCATCTAGCATTCCTTTCCCAATTAGAACCAAAAATAACTGATGAAGCTTTAGGTGATGATGATTGTGTTAAAGCCATGAAAGATGAACTAAATGAATTCAAAAGGAATAAATTCTGGACCTTGATTTAAAGACCTAAGGAAACTTCTGTTATTGGAGTAAAGTGGGTCTTTAGAAATAAGTGTGATGAGAATGGAGTCATTGTTAGAAATAAATCTAAACTTGTTGCTAGAGGCTATAATCAGCAAGAGGGAATAGACTATGAAGAAACATATGCTCCAGTATCTAGAATTGAATCTATTCATATCTTACTAGCCTTTGCATCATTCTTCAATTTTAAACTTTTTCAAATGGATGTGAAATGTGCTTTTCTTAATGGTTATGTTCAAGAGGAAGTTTTTGTTGAACAAACTCATGGCTTTGAAGATACAAAACATCCTAATCTTGTTTTTAGACTTACCAAATCTTTTTATGGTCTTAAACAATCCCCACAAGCTTGGTATGATAGACTTATAGGATTTTTGATTCAAAATAACTATGTTAAGGGAAATTCAAATCCAACCCTTTTTATAAAGAAAGATAAGAAAAATGTTTTGATTGTTAAAATTTATGTTGAAGACATTATATTCTGTTCAACTCAACAATATTTAACTGATTATTTTGCAGATCTAATGAAATCTGAGTTTGAAATGAGTATGATGGGTGAGTTAACATTTTTCCTTGGTTTTCAAATTTTCCAAAAACTAAAAGGAATTTATATATCTCAACATAAGTATATTAAAGATCTTTTGAAAAATTATGGTTATGACAACACTAAGAGTATAAGTACTCCTATTGGTACCTCAAACACACTTGATCTTGATGAAGCTGGGAAACCAGTAGATCAAACATCTTTTAGAGGTATGATAGGAAGCCTACTTTACTTGACAGCTAGTTGACCAGACTTGATTTTTTCAGTATTCTTATGTGCAAGATATCAATCCAATCCTAAGGAATATCATTTAAAGGCAGTGAAAAGAATTTTTCGCTACTTAAAGGGAACCATGGATCTAGGATTATTTTATACTTCTGGAAATGATTTTATCTTAAAAATCTTTTCAGATGCTGACTTTGGTGGATGTAGAATGGATAGAAAGAGTACATCCTGAACTTGTCATTTATTAAGAGATTCATTAGTTTCTTGGTCATGCAAGAAGCAACATTCTGTAGCACTCTCCACTGCTGAAGATGAATATATAGCAACTGGAAGTTGTTGTGCTCAAGTGTTGTGGATGCAACACACACTCACAGACTATGGCTTAAGTTTTACTAAAACTAAAATTTTGTGTGATAACACAAGTTCCATTGCCCTTAGTAAAAACCCTGCACAGCACTCTCGTGCAAATCACATAGATATTAGGCATCACTTTCTTAGGGATCACACACTAAAAGGAGATATCATTCTTTAGTTTATCGAAACACAAGATCAACTTGCTAACATTTTTACAAAATATTTACCCTCCGATAGATTTGAATACATTAAATAGAAGTTAGAAATGATAACTGTAAGGTAAATATTCTTCATTAACGTCTTGTTGAACAATATTCCTTACATTAATAAACTCCTTCTTATAGGGGGAGTACATTTTCTTGATAAGTGTAACCAAATTTTTTTTCCATTTTTTTTAAAAACATTTAGCAACCAAAATTTTCATAATGAAAATTTCTGGAACCAAAATTGTGGTAATTAAAATTTCCGAAACTAAATTTTTCGTAATGAAAATTATCCGGAACAAAAATTTTCGTAATGAAAATTTCAGGAACTTAAATTTTTGTAATGAAATTTTCGTACTGAGAATTTTTCATAATGAAGTTTTTCGTAGTGATTTTTTCTTAGTTAAATTTTCCTCAATAAGAATATTACCAATTAAGAACAATATTTCTAGCCAATCTGAAAGGTCTGATTTCCTTACATAAGTCTTTGTAATCATATTTTTCTTGTTGGTTTCTTCTTATGTGTTTTAAAAATTTTCGGATTATAGTTTTCCTAAATCTGAATGTTTTTCTTAAAACCTCAAAAGATCGGAGTCAAGTTTTCCTTGCAATTTGTATCTCAACCGTCAGATAAAATATCAATCTATCTCAACTGTTTGATCAACCATGGAAACTGAACCATCATCTCAACACCGATATAAAGGTGACCCCTGAAGGTCGTCCCACATCGGGTTTTCAAAGCTTTCGCGTCTCGAAGCCCTGACTCTCTTCTTAATGACCATTCCGATCTTCTTGAAGCCTATTCCAAATCCTATAGAACTCTCCATTCCGAATGTCAGTTGAAACCACATCTCAAGATATGTCTACCTCAAGACCAATCTCAAAATGGTTAGTTTTCAGGGATAGGTTAGTGCATCAAAGTTTCTTCAAGTATAATTCTCTTATATCCAAGAATATCAAATTGAAAGGTTGGGATGATGTTTGCTTATCGAATCTAGAGAAACAGGATCCGGTTTATACAAAGTTGCTATTTGAGTTCTACGAGTCTGTTTCCTTCCTTATAGAAGATGTCAGAGAGTTCTTTTCTTTCAAGTCTTATGGGAAGGCTTACAAATTATCTTACACCAAGGCTGCAAGCTTGGTGGGTTTGTTGTATGAAGGTGAAGATGAGTTCTGTTCACATAAGCTTCTGGATGATCAAGAAAGTTTCAATAAAGTGAAGTCATTGAAATGTCTCGGACTTAAAGATGCCAAGACTGCTAATATTGCACATCTCACTCCAAATAATCGGATTCTACAGCTATGGGTACAAGGTTTTCTCATACCAAGAAGGGGTGACAAGGATAATCTGAATAATAGTGACATTTACATCCTAGATTTTTTGGTAAATCTAAGGAAGATAAATCTGATGAGGCATGTTTTGATTACAGTTAAGAATATCAAAGAAGGGAATCTGAAAGCTCAGATCATAATGTATCCGGACCATATTTCTAAGCTTATCATCAGATGTCTTGATTCATTCAAAGTTTCTTTCACTTCCAAGCAACGAAATTGCAAGGTAATGCTAGTCAGTGATGATACATTAAAAAGGATGAAAATGGGTTTTTCTAATGAATCGGGAGAATTCTATCCTTTACTAGAGGAAGAGGATGAGACCATTCTGAAAAACGTATAGAAGGCTGAACCAGTGAAGAAAGTGACTAAGAAGAGAATTCTTAAGGAATTGGTGACCGAAGAAAAAACCCCCAAAGCTAAGGAAACCCATTCTGCACCACCAAAACTGAAGAAACAAAAATCATACCCAGATGAAGTGGCTGCTAAGTGGAGGGAAGACAAATAGAAGAGAAAAGAAGGGGATCCATAGTTCAAATTAGACCCTGCTGAGGCTAAGGCCTTAAAAGAGAGAGTTGCTGATGAATTAGAAAAGAAAACAAAAGAGAAGAAGCTGAAGAAGAAAATTTCAGAAGAAGAGATTGTTCAATCTCTTTTGAAAGCAACTGAAATAGCCTCTGAGAAGATTCTCATTCCAGAAACCTTTGATGTCCAATATTTACCTGAAATCCCTGGAAAAAAATACCCAACTCTGGAAACGTCCAAAGGGAAAGAAGTTTTTGAAAGAATAGAAGAATAAGTTGTTGAGAGAGTAGAGGAAGAAGAAGAAGAAGAAGAAAGTGATGATCTAGATGACTTGATCAAGCAAGTATAAGATTATCAGGAAAAGGCTGAATCCACAATATTTGTCACTCTGGGAAAGGGAGTTGAGAAAGAAAGTAAGAATAATGATGACAAGAAAGAGGAAGTGGAGGAAAATTTTTTGTATGATGAGGAAGAATCCTATGAGAAGAATTTTCATGAAGAAGGAACGCAGAAAGAGAAAATAGATGAAGACCGGATTGTTCAACTATCAAAAAGTGAGGAAGAATTTCCAAATGAACAACCCGTTACGAAAACAGAAAAAGGTAAGCAAGTGCTCATGGATACACCAATAAAAGATGTCATCGGGAAGAAAGAGGTTGGTGGTTCTTCTAGAAAAAATCTAGTGCAGGTTGAGGAAGAGCAATCTCCAAGAAAGATATCATATTCAGAGTCATCAGCACATGGTCATGACTTTGTTGTCGAATATTTGAAAAAGTTGGTGGAAACCATTCCGTTTTTCCCCACCATTGACTCCAGATGCCAAATGATGCAACATAGTCTAAATCATAAATCATAATCCTTATCCATGGTGATGGATAAGTGTGTGAAGATTGAGGCCGACCATAAAAATTTCCTTATCAATTATGATGTAAACAGGAAATCGTGTAGTAAAATCACTTTACGGTCTAAGAATTTTGAAGAAGACTTGGCTCGGTTTGACAATTTTCAAAATGAGGTAAAAGATGCATTTGACACTGAGGATAACAAGATTAAGAATATTCAAGATGAGATAATCATTGAGCAAAGTTCTATGAGTCAAAAAGTGAAGGAACTAAATGATAAGGCTAACTCTCTTACTCAAAATTTTATAAAGGATAGAGATCTCCGGATTGAGCTTGAGAAAATATTTGTAAAGCAAGATGAGTTAGTGAAGATGCAGGAAGAGGCCATGAAGGCTCAAGCAGAAGCTTTGAAATCCCAAGATGAAAGGATAAAATCTTTGGAGAGGAAATCTTAGGAGGATCAAAGAGATTTGAAGAAACTGAAAACCTTGTTGAAGAAGCTGATCCCGAAGGAAAAGGAAGAAAATAAACTCACTCTGATCATTTGTTTTATTTGTCTTTCCTTGTAAAATTTTCTCAACTCTAATGAAATTTTGGTGGTTCTATCTTTTCTTGTTATATACTAATGTTTCAGGTACCATATGTCTTTTCCATTCTCTTAAAATCGTTTTGAAAATCAAAAAGGGGGAGAATGAAAAAGAATTACTCAAAAGGGGAGAATGAAAAATTTAAAATGGAGAAAAAAAATTCTAAGTGAAATATCCTTAAAGTAAGGGGGAGTTTCTCATCACGAAGTTTTTCATTCCCATGATAATGAAAACTCTACTCTAGAAATTCAGAATACAATCCTTAGAGTTTCAATTCCTAAGGGGGAGTTAGTTGTATTCACTATCATCCATGAACAAAGGGAGATAAGTTTTAATTTCAAATTCTAATGAAAATTTTCAAAGTCCTTATATTATTTTTTGTAAGGATGTTTGTGCTTTCAAAAAAGGGGGAGATTGTTGAGTCAATAAGGTTTTCCTTATGACTATTCCATTCCTTCTTGTTTTGAAAATCACAAACACCTTTTACTTAAGAAAATCTATGTTTTACTTCTATAAATAAAATTTCCTTTCCTTATGGAATTTTACCCTAACTTAGATTTTCTTATACATATCAATATTTTTTTTAAGTGTAAAAATAGGATTCATACTCAAAACCTCGGAATCATATAATTCTAATATATGAAGCATTCTATTTTAGGATCCGAATTCTGGAAATGAACTGTAATGAAGTTCCACTCCAAATTCTGAACATGAACTATAATGAAGTTCCACTCCGAATTCTGAACATGAACTATAATGAAGTTCCACTCCGAATTCTGGATGTGAAATGTAATGATGTTCCATTATGGATTCTGGATACGAACTCTCATATAGTTCCATTCCGAATTCTAGATACGAACTCTCATATAGTTCTATTCTAAATTCTAGATATGAACTCTCATATAGTTCCATTCTGAATTCTTGATACGAACTTTTACTAGTTCGACTCTAAACTTTTATGAGTTCGACTCCGAACTTTTATGAGTTCAACTCCGAACTTTTACTAGTTTGACTCTGAACTTTTATAAGTTCGACTCTGAAATTTTATAAGTTTGACTCCAAACTTTTACAAGTTCGACTCCAAACTCTTTAAGTTCGGATTCTGAAATCTGATGAAACCAGACTCTAGATTTCCACAGAATTCAGGTTCCGAATTCCTATAAAACAGAATCTGAATATCCTTTTATTATAGACTCCGAATTCATTTTTGTTTATACTCTGAACATTTATTTTCTTACATTCTGAACTACAGTTTTTCTTATACTTACACTCATTTTATTACAAAACGATGTCATGGATTCAGTTAAACATGTTTTGTTATAAAACGATTCCATCCATTCTGTTTCTAAATAACTGTTGGTTTAGTGACACATGTAAAGGTTCCTCTGAAATTTAAGGAAAATATAACCGTTGGAGGAGGGAGCCGACCGTTCCAACCGAGCCTATAAATAGAATCTCATTTTAAAGAGCTCAACAATAATTGAAACAAGTTAATCACTCTAGAGACCACATGCTGTTAAAGTGATTTCTAGAGAGAGAATATTTTCATGCCTTGTGCGTACTGAACTGCTCGTTCAGATTTCTTCGTGCAACTCCAAATGTTGGTGATTACATTTGAGGGCTTCCAGGGATAGGAAGACAGAGGTTCCAACTACCTTGATGTTCTAGGGATTCCTTGCTAAGGAAGATAGAGGTTCCAACTACCTTGAAGTTGAGGTCTTGCACGGATAGCAAGACAGAGACTCTGATCTTCATATCGAGGGCTTATCCTGGTGTGGGTAAGATAGAATTTCTTGAAAGTATTAATCAAGGGACCTTTATCCAAGGTTGTTGGATACCCTACTCTTTGGGTTAAAAGATTTATATCTTGTTACTTGTTGTTTTACTACTTGTTTTTCCGCTGAATATTGTATTGTAAAGAAAGTATAACCTTCTTATATTTCCTTACACTTGTACTTTGATTCATTTAGATTCTATATGCTTTAAGGTAGAATCTCATATTGTAAAATTTAGTTAAGTTTCATTTTCCAGATCCATATTTCCGAAACCTGTTTTCATAGTCACTTTCCAGATTTAAGCAAGTGTATAAAACTAGAAGTTTGTAACTTCATTATTTTCCCCAATATTTCATTGGTGTTAGAGGTGTTATGAATTTACTTAGTTTAACTTTGTTAAACTTAGATATTTCCTTGTTTAAGGAAATTTTTAAAGTGTACAATTCACCCCCCCCCCCCTTTTTTATTGAGCATCTACATCGTTATTTCGATCCTACAATTGCATGGGATAACCTGAGGACATGCATAAGAAAAGGATGGGCTATAAAGCCTAGTAAGGGAATAAACATGGAATAACATGAGGAATACAATACATGCTATTCAATAGGCATATCAATTCAGCATAAGATAAAATAAACATAAAGGCATGATAATCATAACATGGAAATGTGGCAACAACACTTAACATGGAATTAGCATGAGCCAAGACTCATTGCACATGAAGCATGACTAAAGACTTATTAAAAATGAAGCACGAGTAAACCCTCGTTTCACTTGAATTAAAATGAGTCAACACACATTTCACCTGACGTATCATGATACTATACTTTACCCAATGCGTTGGAGCGATATCAGGGAACACCCTTCTTAAACATTTCATTTCATGCATATGTGTGCCACATGGATTATATAACATGGAATCAATCAACCTCATAAGTTATTAAATGATAAGTAATGTGGGATAAAAATATGAAAGTTCCATTCAATATTTATATGTTCATAAAGGTGAATACCCTTGATAGAGACATGGGTATGTTATTCACTACACAATGATCTTGGCTTGGAAAAATACGGTGCAATTTTGGAAGCATAACGGCATGACATAAGGTTTCATGAAAATGGTTGATGAGAGAGAAATATGTGTCTCATAAGATGTAATTGAAATAGAAAGTAAGGGGGTCATATAGATACATGTACCGACAAATGTAATGTAATTTAGATGCATAATACAAAAGAATTACTTGGATGTAAAAGAGGAGAGAGAAATTCCTCACAGAATTTTGGCATGGTAACGGGTGTACATGGGAGGAATTAATGAGAGATAAAGGGGTTTCCTATCATCAAAACATAAAGAGGGAAGTATGGGGAGGTTTAAAATCATACCCCAACATTTTCAATTGAAAAAAATGGAATAACTACTTAAATAAAATTGTACAAAAATGAGAAAGGAAGAAATACCTTACTTCGAAGCGTGATCCCAAAAGCTTGGGAGAGGATTGAGAAAGTCTTATTGGGAGCTTGGGTAACCTTGGGAGGATTATAGAGATAGTAGGGAAGGGGTTTGTCAAACTCCAAAGGCTTTTAGTGAAGAGTAAGTGAGAGATTGGGTGGGTTTATATAGGAAAGGAGAGGGAATTCTTAATTATTTAGGTTTGGGACACCTCACATTAAACTAATCAATACCACAAACCATCCCATGGTTTTTTCCCATGGTTTTTGAAAAAGTTGAGTGGAAAACAATATTTTATAAGTTCAATAGCATAACTTCTTAAAATGGTCGGGTTTCTTATGTGGAGGTGAGTCACACTCTCAAGGAAAACAATTTAGAAAAGAAAAAATGTTTTATAAGCCTTAAAGGGTCCACTAAAGCTCTGAAAAATAAATCAAAAACAAAAACAAGAAATTATATTATTTTAATTTTAAAACATATATTTGCCAAAAATAATATTTAAATTATTTTATTACATCACTATTGGATCATTATGATGTCATAAGACACATTATATATTTAAATGGTATTTAATTTTTACCCAAAAATTCGACTGTCTCAGAAAATTATGAAAAATTAACCATTGGATAATTACGAAATCTTGATTCCAAAAATGATTTTCATTTTATCTAAATAATTTTATAAATATGTGAATTTTTACTTTTAAAATAAAAACCGACATTTACCTAAAATTTGTGGGTTTTGACAAAAATAGCTTTCAAACCTTAATAAAAATTACAATTTCATTCATAAAATTATATGATCATTAATAAAAAGTAATTTTATAATAATAATATTTTACTAAAATATTATTTAATTCAAAAACCCATTAATTCATCAAATTATATTTCTTATTTGAATATTAACTAAAAATACTATTTGTGATTTAAAAACTATTTACAAAGTAACAATAATAAAATGAATGAACAGTTTTTATAAAAAAATGATGTACATAGTCATAGTGATAGGGTCTTGTTACATAACCCCTTATAACACCCGCATAAGAGCGAAGGGTAAGGAGTGTGATGGTGACAGACTCTTGGGGTGGCTCAGATAACATCGCTTGGGTGGTAATCTCTATTAACTTCCACTTCTCTCGTAGTCGGTTCTACTCAAGATTAACATGTTCAAGCTCAGCTTGGACTTGGTCAAGATTGAAGCCCAATGAAGTCACCTCCTTTCTGAGCTCCAACAAATGGGCTTTGTATGGGGAATGTCTACTCGATAAGGCCATAACATCCTTTTTCTGAGTAAAATGGATTTATTAAAGCCCTATATTTATAATAATCATGTGATCACTATTCAATGACTATATTAGAAATCGTCATAATTCATAATGGTATTTTAAAATCTAGAAACATAAAACCAATGAAGTTCACATTTAATATAACCATAATAATATATTTAATTAGATAAAGAGTAATTTCATTAATGAAATTTTGGGTCATTACAATCTTCCCCCCTTAAGAAATTTCACCCTCGAAATTTCCTTTTCCCACACTAAAAAAGATGAGGGTAACTCTACTTCATCACTTCCTTTGATTCCCACACAGCTTCTTCAAACTTGTGGTTTTTCCACAACAGCTTCACGAGAGTCATTGTCTTATTTCATAGGAATTTTCCCCTATGATCTAAGATCTTCAATGGTTTCTCCTCGTATTAATGATCATCCTCTAACTGTACTACTTCTGAAGAGAGTAAATGTGAAGGTTATAGTATGTACTTCCTTAAGAGGGATACATGAAAGACATCATGTACTTTGGCCATGGTGGGTGTAAGTGCTAGTCGATAGGCCACAACCCTAACACGATCAAGAATATCAAAGGGGATGATGTACCTAGGACTTAACTTCCCTTTCTTTCCAAACCTCATGAACTTATTCCATGGTGATATGCATAGGAATACCACGTCTCCAACTTTAAACTCAAGGTCTCGTCGATGGTTATCAGAAAAACTATTTTTTTTTAATCTAGGCTATATTGATGTGATGATGAATGGTTTTCACCTTCTCTGCCATTTCTTCGACCATTTATGGTTCTATCATCTTACACTCGCTGACTTCATCCCAACATGTTGATGTTCAGCACCTCTTCCCATACAGGTCTTCATAAGGTGCCATTCCAATGCTCGAGTGGAAACTATTTTTATAAGAGAACTCAACCAGAGGAAGATATTGATCCCATCCTCCTTTGAAGTCCATTGAGCATGCTCTCAACATGTACTCATGTTTTTGGATTGTCCGCTCGGATTGGACAGCATTTTGAGGATGATAAGTCATACTGAAGTTCAGCTCAGTATCCAGAGCATGTTGAAGACTCTTCCAAAACATAGATGTGAATCTTGGATCTTGATTGGATACAATCTATAGTGGAACCCCATGCAGACTTACCACATCTCTGATATATATTTTTGCCTGTTGATCCATTGAGAAATCCTCCTGAATTGCAATAAATTTTGCAGACTTTGTAAGACGATCCACAACAACCCAGATTGCATTGTTTCCATTGGATGTCTTCAGAAGTTTGGTGACAAAATACATGGTGATGTTCTCCCATTTCCATACTGGTATGGGCAATGGTTGCATCATCCCCTTAAACTTATTCCTCTCTTCCTTCAGTTGATAACACACCAGGCACTTTGAAGTATACTCAGTAATCTCCTTCTTCATATTATTCCACCAACAATGCTCTCGGATATCTTGATACATATTTGTGTTTCCTAGGTGAATAGTGAAATTTGAACTATTTTCATCATCCAAAAGTTCTTTCTTTGGCTCTGGACTAGATGGAACACATAGTCCTTTCCCAAATCTCACAATTCCTTCTTCATTAACATTGAACTCCGTGGATTTCCCTCTTCTGATAGCTTCTACTTTCTTCTAAATTCTCACATCATCCTTTTCAGCATCCTTTAACCTTTCTAAAATATATGGTTGAGAAATCATTTTTGAAAAGATTTATGATGTTCCCTTCTTTATGATTCCCATGTCTATATTCATCAAATCTAAGAATGTTGGATCCTTCTCAATTCTCACCAATGATAGAATCATTGGGCTCTTTCTACTTAAAGCATCTACAACCTTGTTCTCTTTCCCAAGGTGGTAATGGATTGAGAATTCATAGTCTTTGATCAGCTCTAACTATATTCATTGGCACATGTTCAACTCTTTCTATGTGAATATATACCTGAGTCTTTTGTGGTCCGTATATATTTCACGCTTCTCCCCAAAGAGATAATGGTGCCAAATTTTTGAAGTTAAGATCACTACAGCCAACTATAGATCATGTGTTCGATAATTCAGCTCATGAACTTTAAATTTCCTTGAATCAAAGGCAATGACTTTTTCATTTTTCATCAACACAAATCACAGGACCTTCTTTGAATCATCACTAAATACCACAAAAAGTTCTACACTTGTGGGTAAAGTGAGCACGGGTGCAGTGATAAGCCCCCTTTTTAACTCCTTGAATCTTTCTTCACATTCATCACTCTAAGAAAACATTACTCCCTTATGAGTTAGCTTGGTACGAGGGTTGGAAAATTGTGATAAATTTATCACAAATCATCAATAATATCCAGCTAACCCCAAGAAGCTATGGATATCTGTTACTGATGTTGGCCTCGTCCATCCATCAATTGCATCTATTTTGGAGTGATCCAAAGATATACCATTGCTTGTGATGATATGGACCAATAATGAGACCCCATTCAACTAGAACTCACACTTGTTGTACTTTACATAGATCTTCTCTTTCTTTCAAGGTCTCTAGTACAGTTCTTAGATGCTCATCTTGATCCTCCTTGGTTTTGGAGTATATTAGAATATCATCTATAAATACTACCACAAATTTTTTGAGGTAATCTTAAAAGACTCTATTCATCAAGTGCATGAAGATTTCTAGAGCATTAGTGAGTCTGAAAATCATTACAATGAATTCATAGTGCTCGTACCTTGTACGAAAAGCAGTCTCGGGGATATCTTCTTTCTTCACCCTTGCTTGATAATATCCCAACTGAAAATCTACCTTGGAGAAGTATTGTGATCCATGTATCCGATCAAAAAAGTCATCAATTTGTGAGATAGGATACTTGTTCGTTATTGTGATTTTGTTAAGCTCACAATAATCAATGCAAAGGAACATTGACACATCCTTCTTCTTGGAAAAGAAGACTGGTGCACCCCATAGTGAAGCACTTGGGCATATAAACCCTTTATTCTGATTCTTCTGTAGTTGTTTCTTTAGCTCATAATCTCCAAAACATCCATTCTATACGGAGTCTTGGATATTAGCAATGCCTCAGATATAAGATCAATTAAGAATTCAACATATCTTCTAGGAGGAAGACCTGGAAATTCCTCGGGAAACACTTCAGCAAATTCCCTCACAATAGGCATGTCTTTAAGGATGGTTACCTCCTTAGACTCAATCATCTAAGATAGATGTGGGTGCACATAGGGAAGTAATATCCACACTTGATATGATGGAGCTAAAGAAGATTCATCTTCCTCCTTGCACTTTTATAGAATCAAGGGTTGATTCTCCACATGGTGAGTGATATCCCTCTCACGACAATTTATGTTGGATCTATATAAAGAAATCCATTCTATACCAAGAATTTCATCAAATTCAATTAGAGTATTATAGGGTTGCCTAGGAAATTCAATCCACAGATTAAGATAGGGGAGGAGTTATATTCATGGGATGAAATGATTTCCCCATTTTCTGTACTCATCAAAATATTTACTTCCATGATTTGTGGTGGTGTTGGGATTGTTCTACTAAACTTTTGGGATATAAAATAATGCATAGAACATGAATCAAAAAGTATGTTCACTATTCTTGAATGAATAACTAGAATACCTATCACCACTTCGTTGTTGGGGTTCACTTCGACAGTAGTGATGGAAAAATATCTCCCTTGCCACCTTAGAGGTTGTTGGTTGCCTCTGAAATCCCTTGTCTTAGGGAACTGATTTCCAAGATTCCTTGGTTCTTTGTAGTTGTGGAAATGAACAAAGCATTCATCTCCTCTATTGCAGTCGTGGGTTTCTCTTGTTGGCAGTTAACAGCTAGGTGCCCTTCGCTTCCACACCTAAAGCATTTCCTCATCCCCTTTAGGAAATTTCAAGGGTGATTCTTTCCACACCTTTAGAAAGTGGGGTGCTGGATCTTATTAGAACCATTGGATTTATCCATCAGACTGCCATCATTGAAGTCCTCCTTACGCTTCTTATCTCCATGATACCCCTGAGATTCTATGATCTCCATTTTGACCTTGAGGTCACATCATACAATTTCTTCATAGATTTCAAAGTCACAGATTGCTAGTTATTTCCATAGGCTATGTTTCAGCCCACCAAAGAAGTAGTCAACCTTGCATTCAGGGGTAACGAAAAATATGGAGGTGTATCATGATAGCCTTGTGAAGTTTTCCTCATACGCTCTGACAGATTCATCTCCTTTTTTCTTGAGGGCAAGGAAGTCCCTTTCCATCTTAAGTTATAGGGTGTGCAGAAAATATTTATCAAAAAACATCTTCCAGAAATCCTCTCATTACAATGCCTCGATCTCCTCCTCAGGCTTCATATTTTTTATCAACTTCAATCATTGATCAGCTTCACCCTCCATACAATAAGCATATAAGAGAACCTTCTCTTGTCCGGAACATTGAAGGATGGAGAATATCTTTTCAATGTAGTTGATCCATTTTTAGGTGATTGAGGGATCAGATGATCCATTAAAAGTAGGAGTCCTTTGTCTTAATGAAGCTCTAGATAGTGACTTGTTTTTTCTTAGGGGGTTGAACGTTCCTCTTAACCCATGTTTCTATTCACTTCTTGAGTTAACTGAGAGAGAAGTGTGAAAAAGTTCGAGATTCTCGCTCCCATCGGATAGGGCATCTCATTAGAACAGTCATCACATTGATCTTCACATTAGTTGTTATCTCGAGTCATCCTATTACTGGCCATTGGCTGGAATAAAAGGAACGTTAGGGGTAACAAATAAAGGGTAATCCAAGGACAAATTTGATGACTTATAAATAACTTTTATTTCCATAACTTATGAATCCATAGGCTTCAATCTATGTTATTCATGATCTACTTTCAAACATATATTCTTAGGGTAATTTTTTTAATTACCTTAATAAGATTTCATACTAAGCTTGTGAATTTACCAAAGCATATCCCCTAGGAGTGTTGTAACCAAGATTTCATCAAATCCCATTTTTGTTCACCAATTCCCTCTCGAGTCTAGCTCAAATCAGTGTTTTCGGGTTTTACCCCTGGGAAACATATGTGCGAGAGTTGCCTCTACCTGCTCGTATCCAGACAAGGATGTATTTTCTTGATAAACCACTTACTCAATACTCACCAAAACTGAGGGATGTTTTTAATATACTTCTTCTAGTCTATAAGGCTTCACTATGGTTTTCTAATCCTAATCCCAAAAATAACTAAACCTATCCTTTGATGCCAACTATAACAACCTTGCTCTTTTATTATAAACTTAAACATGATTTATTACATAAACTCTTTACTTGATATAACATGGAATATCGATAGGTATAGAGTCTTTGGGGCTTAGGAACATTAAATAACAACTTATAACATAAAACACACAACATATTTATTGAAAACCACCTTTATATGACCACTACATTCCCTCGTACTTAGCATTGCATGTGATAACATGAGGACATGCATAAGAAAATGGTGAGATATAAAGCCCGGTAAGGTAATAAATAGGGAATAACATGAGGAATACAATAAATTTTAGTCAATAGGCATATCAATGGAGCATAATATAAACATAAACATAAATACATGATAAATCATGATAATCATAACATGGAAATGTGGCAACAACACTTAACATGGAATTAGCATGAGCTAAGGCTCATATCACATGGAGCATGAGTAAACCCACATAGCACATGAAGAACGAGTAAACCCTCATTGAACTTGAATTAGAATGAGTCAACACTCATTGCACATGACGTATCATAATACTATACTTTACCCAATGCATTGGAGCGCTATCCGGGCGCACCCTTCTTAAACATTTCATTGCATGCATAAGTGTGCCACATGGAATCAATAAACATCATAAGTTATTACAAGATTAAGTAATTTGGAATAAATAAATGAAAGTACCTTTCAATATGTATATGTTAATAAAGGTGAATAACCTTTATAGATACATGGGTATGGTATTCACTACACACTGATCTTGGCTTGGAAAAACGCGGTGCAATTTCGGCAACATAACAACGTGACATAAGGATTCATGAAAATGTTTGATGAAGGATAAATGGTTGTATCATAATATTGACATGAAATGTAAAGTAAGGGGTTCATATAGATACATGTACCAACAAATTTAATGTAATTTAGATGCATAATAGAAAATAATTACTTGGATGTAAAGGAGATAGAAATCCCACATGAAATTCCAGCATGGTAACGGGTGTACATGGGAGGAATTAATGAGAGAGAAAGGGGTATCAAATCATTAAAACATAAATAGTAAAGTATGTGGGAGGTGAAAAATCATACCCAAACATTTTTAATTGAAAAAAAGGGAATAAATCTTAAATAAATTGGACAAAAATAAGAAAGGAAGAAATCCTTTACTTGGAAGTGCGATCCCAAAATCTTGGAAGAGGCTTCAGAGAGGATTATTGGGAGATGGGGAAACCATGGGATGATTATAGAGATAGGAGGGAATGGGTTTGTTGAAATATAAAGGCTTTTAGTGGAGAGTAAGTAAGATATTTGTTGGGTATATATAGGAAAGGAGATGGAATTCTTTATTATTTTGGTTTGGGACACCACACATTAAACTAATCAAAACCACAAACCATCCCATGGTTTTTCCCATAGTTTATTCAAAAGGGGAGTGGAAAAAAATATTTTATAAGTACAATGGATGAACTTATTAAAATAATAGGGTTGGTTATGTGGAGGTGAGTCACACACTCAAGGAAAATAATTTTAAAAGACAAAATATTTTATAAGCCTTGAAGGGTCCACTAAATCTTTGTAAAATAAATCAAACAAACCCAAAATCACATTATTTTAATGGTAAAACATATATTTGCCGAACATAATTTTTATAGGATTCTATTACATCACTATTTGGTCATTATAATGTCATAAATCACATTATATATTTAAACGGTATTTAATTTTTACCCAAAAATTCGACTATCTCAAAAAATTATGAAAAATTCACCATTGGATAATTTTGATATCCAGATTCCAAAAATAAAATTAATTTTATCTAAATAATTTTATAAATATGTGAATTTTTACTTTTAAAATGAAAACCGACATTTACCGAAAATTCATGGGTTTTTACAAAAATAGCTTTCAAACCTTAATAAAAATTACAATTGCATTCATAAAATTATGTGATCATTAATAAAAAGTAATTTAATAATAATAATATTTTATTAAAATATTATTTTATTAAAAAATACATTAATTCATCAAAATATTTTTCTTAATTGAATATTAACTAAATATATTATTTTTGCTTTAAAAACTATTTACAAATTAACAATAATAAAATGAATGCACATTGTTTATAAAACAATAATGTACATATTAATAGTGCTAGGGTATTGTTACATAAAACCTTATAACACCCACATAAGACCAAAGGGTAAGGTATGCGATGGTGACAGACTCTTGGGGTGGCTCGAATAACATCGCTCGAGTGGAAATCTCTATTAACTTCCACTTCTCCCGTATTCGGTTCCACTCAAGATTAATGTGTCCAAGCTCAGTTTGGGCTTGGTCAAGAGATAATCCCAATGATGCCACCTCCTTTTCAAGCTCTGAAAAATGGGCTTCATATGGGGAAAGTCTGTTGGATGAGGTCATCGCTTCCTTTTTCTGAGTAAATTGGATTTGTTAAAGCCCTATATTTATACTAATCATGTGATCATTGTTCAACGGCTATATTAGCAATGGTCACAATTCATAACACTATTTGAAAATCCAAAAACATAAAACCAATGAAGTTCAAATTTGATATAACCATACTAATACATTTAATTAGATCAAGAGGAATTTTTATTAATGAATGTTTGGGACGTTATATTCCACCTTTGGTACGGTACTATTCAAGGATTTGTATGAACAAACATATAGGTAACCACTTTGTTGGACGGATCTAGTTCAGTAAGCACTCTTGGGCCTGGAGTTAGTAAAATATACTATAGAGAAGGTTCAGGTCATCCAAGAGAGGTTTAAGACTACATAGAGTCGTCAAAAGTCTTATACGGACCAATGATGTAGACCTTTAGAGTTTGAGGAAGGAGACCATGTGTTCTTGAGAGTCTCACCTCGATGTGGATAGAGGAGATTTGGATGTGGTGGTAAGTTTTCTATGAGATTCATTGGTACCTTACAAATAATGCATTGAGTTGGCGAGGTGTAGTACCACTTAGCTCTAACATTGTAGTTGGATTGGGTACACAACATATTCCACATGTCATAGTTGAGAAGGTATGTGCATGACCCGTCGCATGTTATCGACTGGGGTGAGATGGACATCTTGGATGAGTCTAACTTTAAAGATTACATAGTATATATCTAGGATCCGTAGGAGAGGATCCTTCA
Organism: Viscum album; assembly: GCA_963277665.1. Taxonomy (NCBI): domain Eukaryota; kingdom Viridiplantae; phylum Streptophyta; class Magnoliopsida; order Santalales; family Viscaceae; genus Viscum; species Viscum album. Next base: position 135,224,479 of record OY728131.1, on the reverse strand, counting down.
TGGGTGATCGATTCCTCTTATCCACGTATAGTGACAGCATAGGAATCTTCAGGAGAGAACATGGGAGTAGGGGGTTCAAATTCATGTTCAGTACCCACATATATTTATGTATCTCTTATTTTTGATTTTTTGAGATATAAATCCCTATAGTGGGTAGAATGAAACATCACATGTTTTTAGTTTATTATTTTTGGACATTATATGGATTATTTTTAAGACCAAGTGCTAAAATAGTGTGCAATTATGAGTCTCGGTGTGCTCGGAATAAATTATTAAAATATATTTAATATATTTAATATCACACACATGGTATTTTCCTAAAAAAGTTGAAAAACATATTAATGGAGGCTCAGATCAGAAATTTGAGGGAATTATTGATTTCAAAATTTGATTTTTTCCCTAGGCATGACACAACCTTGATCGGCATGGGTTTTATGTAGAAATGTCATCGCAGGTGCAGAAATGAATAATATAATTAAATAAATTATTTTATTTTTATTCTTGATGAAATTATTGACATGTATTTAATATAATATTGTGGAGAAATATTAAGGTTATACACATAACCCTAGAACCATTGGAGATCCTTTGGAAATAGCTTCAGAAAATTTGTCTCAGAAGAATGACAACTGAATCATGGATCGACAATCAACACACAACGGAATCAAAGGATCTCTCCAATGATCATAGCTTAGCTTTTTCTTCATCAGTTATTGATACAAATAAATGTATGGAGTTTATTTATTTTTATTTTTAATCTCGTTTCTTGATTTCTATTATGAATTTTAGTCAATCTCCCAATGGAATGATACATGGATCGTACGTATTGCAGGATAGTTTTATTTAAGGAATATTTATTGGGATAATTTACTGAGATTATTTCTTTATTCATTTTTATTCTCAAAAAAATGAATCAATATAGACACAAACATCAATCGAGGTTCATTCCTCTCATTTTTTCTTGTGCTTCTCTCCTACAGTTCTTCGTTCAACATGGACATTCATTGTTTTCCCAGAGGTTTGACATATCCCAATAAATCAATCATTGTGCACCTATTTCTTGGGAAAATGATCCAATATCATAGTTCTTAGATCATAACAACATTATGGTTGTGTGAATAAGGAAGATATATTGAATCGAATGATGGTGTATTCTCTATTTTGAGTTCTATAGTGGTCTTCGGCGTGCAATGAAGAATGATGAAAATCCCATTTTCTGAGAAAATCGATGGCCTGAAACTTATTGATTCAGTGATGGAATGACTTGATGAAGTTTAATATATGTTTTTTCTGTGAATATATCTATGGATACAAGGATGGAGCATCAATCGGGATGCCTAGATCCAGATCTGGATTTCTGGAAAAATCTGCATTACATGGCATGTAATCTGGATCTACACTTCATGTGTGGCCCTTTGGCTGCGATGCTAGGGTATCATCTAGAGTTAAGTGTCACACGTCGTTTAATCCTAGGACACACCATGTGACCCCTTCTATGTTACTTAGTATGTACTTCATATATTACATAGACACGGGAAAAAGTACACGGCTAGATGGCATGCCTTGTACTTGTACATGGGCACAGATTAGCATACATGTGCCAGTACATGGACGTAGATTTGGTACAAGAACAGGTCCAGGTGACATGGTAATTATAACATGTGTCTCTTCATACCATGTACATATAGACTACATGTCGTTTGAGGATCTCATGCATGGGCACGCATGGGGATAGTTGGGCACACCATGTACCCTCTGGTATATGTCGTGTACTCCCTTAAAGAGTGCGTGTGGCTATTCGTTTTCTTAGTTTTGACCAGTATATGTTGTTTATATTCCCTTGGTCCTTTTTTAGAGGGTAAAGTGTGGAATTAAATCCATATCGCTATATTTTTATCCCCATTAGAGACTGAGTCTTAGATAGAGTTTTGGAGTCCCTCAGTGAGACTGGAGTACAATCCTTTATCACCTTTGTTCCCTAGGTGGAGTTTGTGGAATCATTGTGACCTCCCTGGGTGGGGTTTTGATCCTCCATCTAGCAAGTTGTATCGGTAGGGTTTGTGGAATCATTGAAATATAGCCCCTTATGTATTAGGTTGATCTAGATTGGGTTTGTGGTGTTCCCCAACAGTTCTAGGTGTGAACCCCTATATGTCTATTAGTGTCTTCTTATATCAGTGAACTTTCATTGGGTGGGACCCAAGGATCTACACCTCTTTATCGAGTGCCTCTGATGATTTCATAGCTTGTGCAATGGATTATCCCAAAACAAGCATTACTTTGAGTAGAATATTGTGGTTTATAGTTGGTTAAGACCACCTGATGGTGTGGTGAATTTCCTGAGTAAATCTTGGTGTTTCTGTTATAACTTTGTTTTTATATATTTTATTGATCTGAATGTACATGGTGTTTCACTTTTAACATTTTTTAAGTGTCCTACTAATTATTTTTATACTCACCTATGCATGGTATTTTCCCATATGGGTTGTGTATTATTAAAATAATGTCCCTTTTGACAGTGTCCTAGGATGATAGGGAGAAATTGGATCATAGATAGAGTTTTTAAGACCAAGTTTTTTTATTAGGATCTTGTTTTTTACCTAATTCATTTCCCTTGGATTAGGTTGGACTTTTATAGTTTTTGGTTGGGATTTTATTTAGCCCCTTTTTCCTATTTCAGTACTTTATTTTCATACTATGTTGTGGTATCATAGAGGTATTCATGCATTGAGTCAGTTGTTTTAGATTTTAGTATTATATAGTCTTGGATATGTGTGTGTTTTTATATGTACTTTACGATAATGTGTCCCATTTTTGGGATATTCTTACTCATCATTTGTTATCATCCCCTAGTCTATTGAAGGCTGTCTTGGGGTAGTCAAAGGTTGGGACTCGGTAGGTTAGTTCATGAAAAAAAGCACCCCTGACATCTTTGACCTGAAAGGGGAAGCCTTTTGTGGGTATGAAAATGTGTTATCAGTTCTTTCAAGAGCTGAGGTAAAGATTTATGAGTGATCTCATCTTGATATTTTCATAGGAGGGTGTTAAGTATTTAGTGTTCTGCGATGCATTAGGGACCATAATTGGTTGTGTTCTAATGCAGAGGTAGGCGGTGATTTCCTATGGTTCACATCAGGTTATTCCACATGAGAATAACTACAAGACCCATTATATTTAATTTGTAGAAATAATATTCATACTGAATATGTGATGACATTAACTGATGGGAGAGTGGTTTATCATTTACTATGACCACAATAGTCTCATGTATATCAGCTCTCAGAAGGATCTTAACATGTGATAGATTATATGGCTATATTTCCTCTAGTAACATGACTTTGATATTTCCTATACTCCTAGTAAGGGGAACATGGTGTAATATTCTCTTTGTAGGATATATTGTTCTCAATTAGTAGTTGAGTCCTTAAAGAGGTTAGCCTCATTGCAGTTGTCCTTTATGGACAAGGATGGTGATTCATATCTTGAGTTTATGGTTATTAACCCACTACTTTTACTACATGTTAGGGATTCTCAATATCAGGATATCGAATGTGAGGCCTTACATGCTCATATCTCCATAGGAAGTGCTTCTGGTGGATATTTTTATAGTGAGGATAATACTATCTTTTTCAGATATTGGATGATGTTACCTTCGACGTAGTGATAGGAGGTAATGTGAGAGTTTCATACGTCCCCATTGGGGGTAAATCCAGGTGTGTAAAAAATGTAAAGGGACCTATTATATCAATTTTTGTGGCCAGACAGGAAGTTTATTTTTGTACATTTTGTCTCATGATGCCTCACTTATTAGCAGGTTAAGGTTGAGCAGAAAGTTCTAGCAGGTTCAGTTCGACTCCTTGAAGTTCTATAGTGGAATTAGGATGGAATATTCATAAAAAATTTTATGGGGTTATCACATACATTTGGGGGACACAATTACATATGGGTGATCATAGACCGACTCACCAAGATATCCCATTTCTTCACCATTAGAGATCAATGTTTAATAGAGAGATTGGGATGCCTCTACGTGTGGGAGATATTATGACTCCATGTGGTTCCCTTAAATATCTTTTAAAATTGTTATGTACACTTCACATCATGATTGTGGAAAGGATTTTACAAGGACTTTGGGACTCAATTATGTTTTAGAACGATATTTCACACCCAAAATGATGGCCAAACTAAGAAAACAATTTAAGACTTGGAGGACATGTTGTAGGCTTTCATGTTATGCTTTGGTCATTGTTAGGAGGATTGTCTACCCTTGGTGTAGTATTCATACAACAACAGTTTCCATTCCACCATTAGTATGGATCCATTCGAGGATTTGTATGGGAGACCTTGGAGGTTACCATTTTGTTAGACTGATCTTGGAAATCCAGGACTCATGGGTCTAGAGTTTGTGAAATCTGCTATAGAAAAGGTTCAGATCATCCAGGAGTGGATGACGGCTGCACAATACTGTCATAATTTTTATGTAGACTAATTATGAAGACAAATATATTTTAAGAAGGGAGACCATGTGTTTATGAGGGTCTAACCTTGATGTGGATTTTGGATATTTTTCCTTAGGGGAAAGTTATCTCTGAGATTCATTATCCCTTTCCAGATATTATATAGATTTGAATAGGTGGCATACCTCTTAGATCGACAACTATAGTTACACCGGGTTCATGACATCTTTCATGTGTCATAGCTAAGGAGATACATGCATGAACCATCACATGTTATCAACTCGGGTGAGATGGACATCTAGGATGAAGCTACCTTTTTAGAGTACCCGGTAGGGATTGAGGATTGGTAGGAGAGGATCATTCTTGGGTGATTGATTCCCTTAGTGTGAATCTGTTGGAAGCATGGGATTATTCAAAATATCACCTAGGTGTGGGATACCCATATGTGATTCCATACCCTCATCTTCTTTATTAGGTTTTTATCTTTTAGGGATGAAAATCCCTAAAACGAGGGGATAATTTAATGAATCTAATTTTCTGTGTATTATTTTTGGATACTACGTGGATTAATTTTGAAGTAAGACACTAATAAAGAATTTGATTATGAGGCCATATGTGCCCAGTTTAAATGTCTGAATTATATTAAATATATTAATAACATGCATGAATAGTTTTCCTGAGAAAGTGAAAGAACCCCTGAATGGGGTCCTAGATCAAAAATATGAAGGAACTGTTGATATTTGAATGTGTTTTTTACCCTAGGCATGACATAAACTTTTTCAGTGTGTGGTGATTGGGAAAAAGTTTTCACATGCATGAAATAAAAAAATAAATTGATTAATTTCTAACATTTATTTTTATTTGATGCAGCAACTGACATTGTATATAAATCAATGGTTATAGATTTTGTCTCATGGTTGGACACTAAACCCTAGAGGCCTAGATACTATTAGAGGAGAGCATTATTGGATAATGATTATGGATCTAGACTGGATTTAGAATCATTATGCCAATAGAGTTTGTGAATCATGTCAAGGATAGCAACACAACTCCTTTATTCATCAACGATTGATCCAAGCTCTGGGTATGATTTTTATTTGTGTTTTCCATCTATTTCATTAATCTCGAATGTGGTTGGATCAATTCCATGAATAGAATTGATACATTCATCATTGTTAGATTTAATTTGATGGAATTAAATATATTTTGTGTGTTTTATTTCTCTTTGTTTTCCATTTCTAAGAAAACAAATCAAGTCCAAACGAACAAATTTCAAGCTTCACTACTCACATTTAATGTATTTTGGATTCCTTCCCCCATTTTTTGCACATTCAACATGGATATTTATTTTAGCCCCTAGTTTGATGATTACCCAGTAATTGATCATTGTGTGACTATTATTCAGCGTATTAGATAAATACCATGGGTATGGCTTGCAATGGAGGATGTGATTAGAGGATCAACAATGATGATGGATGAAATGAGGAAGAAAGAGACCAGACTAGTGGGATTCATTTTTTCCAAGTGACACATGGTGTAGCTAGATATAGCATGAGCATATGACTCCCGAGTAGATTCGTGCTTGGATCTATGATCTCCAGTTATGAGAGGATTGGAAAAACCCAGATCTATATATTATGACGAGGGCAGTAGTTATGGTAACATGGTGGATTTTATGATGTATGATCTCGATAGATCTATAAAATCACAATAAACAGGATAATTATTTTGGGATTACATGCCATGTGGGACCCCCTGGCTGTGGCGCAAGGGTTTGGCTGGAGTTAAGTATCAGTTGTTGTGTGACATGGTCACACACCCTATCACCCATCTGTAACATATTTTTGTGTACTTATGAAGGTATATGGACATGACCTGGATAACATGAGCATGGATACACTATGTACTCAAACATGAACATGGCCAAGTGTATTGGCTAATACATGTGCATGACCAATGGTACACAGGCATGGCCATACCGAACAGACAGTTGTCATGCGACCTATACACACCATTTGTTTCACTCACATGATGTGTATGTTTAGGTTTACATGTAATGTGAGGCGTTACCACACAGACATAACTGGGTATAGCTGGACACACTGTGTACCCTCATTTCATGTTGTGTACCCCCATTAAGGGTGTTTATATCCCTTAGCTTCATTAGTCTGGACTAGTTTGGATTGAGTGTGTTCCTCTAGTCTATTCCCTTGAGAGTATAGTATATAATTACATCCATATCATAGGATTGTGATCCACTATGGAGGATGATACTCAGATAAAGTTTTTGGTGACCTTTCCTAAGACTATAGTTTGATCCACCAACATCTTTATATATGAGGTGGGGTTTTTTGGAATTTCCATGACCTCCTTGGGCAGGGTGTTGATCCTACATCTATAAATCCATATTAGTAGGGTTTGTGGTATCATTGGAATATGACCCCCTACACATGGGTTGATCCAGATTGGGTTCAAGGTGTCCTCCTTGCAGTTCTGGGCATGACCCCCTATCTGAGTATCAGGGTCTACTGAGACTAGTGAGATTTCTTGGGTGGGTCCCAATGATCATGACCTCTTAGATGAGTTTCTCTAGTGTTATCAAAGCTCATAGAGAGGATTATTCTAGAACGATTGATTCTTTGAGAAGAATCTTGTGGAAAGAATTTGGTTGTGACCACCTGGTGGTAGGGTGTCCTTCTTAATTATATCTTGTTGTTTCTGTTATAAATTTATTTTTATATCCTTGTATTAATCTAATTATACTAATGATTTTTGTTTAGTTTTTTTAGTATTTCCTACTAGGTATTACTATAATCACTCGTACAAGGTCTATTACCACATATGTCATGTCTTATGCAGACAAAGACCCCTTTATGATGTATTGGGAAGGAATGAAGCTAGTGGAGCGTAGCTTGAGCTTGATAGACTGAGATTTTTTCTGGGATATTTTATTTGATTTAGTTCTCACCGTTGGAGTAGGTTGGAATCTTTATTGTTTTGGTTGGGCTTGTATTTATTTCCTTTTTTCACTCTCAGTACTTTAATACCCTAATCTATTTGTGGGATTATTGATGTATGCCTTCATTTGTTTAAGTTGTTTTACATTTCAACATCATGTTCGATTAGATATGCATGTGTATGTACAGGTACATTAGGATAATTCCCCCCATTTGTGAGGAATTACTACTTAGAACTTATCACTTACCCATGACCTATTGGAGGTGGGCTTGGCGTAGTCACAGGTTGGACCCCAGAGGGTTGGGTCATGACACATTTAAAAATATATTTCAAGAAACTAAAATTTTATATCTCTATAGTTAAAACTAAACATGATTAATAATAATTCAAGTATCCCAAGTACATTAACCAGTTAATATATATAATGGAATAATGATATATATTTAAACTCAATGTTCATTAAGAAACCAAATTGTTAAAAAAAATTAAAATTGATACAACTTGGTATATCATGGAACTAAAAATCATATCCAATATTTTCAAAATTCCAATTTCAACATAATATGTATAAATAATGAATTATAAACTAAGAACTATAAAACACCAATCCAGACAACTAATAGTTTAGTGAGATGAAAATTTTTAATAGAAAAATAAGACATACATTTATATTTGAATATATAATATTAATATAATCAATATATATATTTTTATCCTTCTATCCATTCTCTAGGTCTTCATGACCATTTCCTTGAATATACACACAAAAACTTTTAATTCTCAACTCCTATAAATTGAACCATCATACCAATGTAAACACATCATGTTTAGAAAAATATAAATAAATCCCAAAAAAATATTTTTTGGAAATCTTTGAGGTGACATTTAATTCAAATAGAAACTCTCTTATTGTTTAACTTGTTCTGATTCATTATGAAAGATATTTATTTATGTGTAAACTATACAAGATTGATTTATTTATCTATCAAAAGGATCTTATAATATGAAGAGTTCTCTAGATGTTGTTATTCACAACCATCCATGTAAAACCCATGTCAACTGGTGGATCAAAATCCTACCAACCATGATAAGTAAGATTAATAAGAAAAGAAATCATATAAAATAGAGAAATAGGGATGATTAAGACATGAAGACTTGGAAAGGGGTAAATGTTTTGAAAAAAAACCTTGGACTTAAGCTAGGATTCGAAGACACATTATTCATAAATTTTATGAAAAATTTAAAAAAAATATATGCCTTTTGATATTTTACATTTTCTTAGTATGTGATGATTAATTAAAATAGGAAACTTGGCAAATTGACCAATCACAAATTTTGTTAAAAATACACAAAAGACAAAATTAGATTCTTTGAAAATAATGATTCAGTAGAAAACCTAATTGAGGAAAAACTTGAAAGAGGTATATTGAAATAGTTTTTGATATTTTAGTGAGTATTGAGACATTAGGGCATACAAAATCAGATAAAAAATAATCATGAAACCTAAATAGGGGGGATAAAACACTATCTACCTAAAAAATAGAAAACACAACATCATGACCTTTAAAAACATTTTTTATGAAAAATAAATATTGACATTCCCACTCATCAATAACCTCTATGAAATGAATCCTAAAAAATATAAAAAATATAAAAAACAAACATATGGTGAAATTAAAAGGTATCACAATGAATGGTAGATACCATAGCTGAATTGGTTTCCTATAATTCATCATTTTTTGGCATCTTACTCAAAACATTTCCATATAAAACAAAATACTTATTTTTAACTTATAAATTTTCTTTCTCTGCATGCACATCCACACGGTCATTATATCTCTTAGAGATAACATGTATGGCATGAAGTAGTATGAAACCCATATAGAATAAGGTCAAAAAAAATTAATTGTTTCCTATAATATAAAGAATTTATAAGCCTCCTATCATGGAGATAAATGTTCTAAAATCATTCCCATAATCTATTTCCTCTTCAAGAGTTAGTGCTTGATTAATTTTGACCCTTAGTATAGAGGAAAAATAAAGTACCTGATCCTATGGAATGTGAACTTATGTAATGCGAGGTGGATATTTGTTTATAAAGTTTGAATCATGGGGTAAAATGAATAACAGGGTAAGATCAATCATGCGGTGATGGAGGACCATGTAGACCATATGAAATCTAGTAATTCAAACTAAACTCCTATGGTTATCGTAATTACAAGAGCCTCATCATAATGTTTCTTACTCCTCCATATAAATATATTTATAGTTTTACCACCACGAAGGAATAACAATGCAAGATTAAAAATTTTCATGAATAATAAAACAAGTACATTTTGACATGAATGATAATAAGGAAACATATGAAGATAAAATCAATAAATTGTAATTTTAAAATAATTTTTATGGGTTTATTGTTAAATAAGGAATGATTGTTGATAAGAAATTCCATATAGGGTGGAATGTTTATCCATTATGAAGATCATAAACTACAATTACATAAATCATAAATTTAATTCTTAAAATTAAACTATTTTGTAAATTTAATGCATAAAATTACATGATTTCAGTATTAAGGTAAGTTCATATTCTAATATAAAATTGATAGTCCCACACTGCCAAGAAAAGGTATTATATGAGATTGAAAGGAAAAGAAAATAGAGTGTTAGAATCTTCATCACATTCCAATAAAATCCTTAGGTTTATTGGAAAAATATAAATAGTGTAAGATATATATATAGAGAGAGTATCCTTCAAATACCTAGATTCAACCTTGGGGTAATTTTAGAGAAAGTAATTGATTAGATAAAGGAGAACAAATAAGAATCATTTTCTTCTCTTGATCGAATGAATCCACCCATAAATTACCTATATTTGACTTCCCACATCCCTTGATGATAGTGTTTCGTAGCTCTGATAAAGGATGGGGGTATGGAATAATGGTATCAAATGGGTGGCGACAAATTGGGGGTGATGAATGGTAAGCCAATGAACCAAATTAGAAGATGATAGGGGTGTGGATTTTTTCTATATTAGGAATATATTTTATAAATATAATAAAATTTTCCACATAATTAAAATATAATATTTCTAAAATATATATATATAATATCAATTTTTGAATAAATTATAACAATTTTATACTATTCATTATCATTTCATTAGATATTATTTAATTATTAACATTTTAATTAAACATATATATGTCTTTTTATTTAAAAATGATTTATTAATACTAAATAATTAATATATATATATATTCAATTATTGATAATAGATTTTTTATTACTGAATAATTTATTATAAAAAATTCTTAATGGTAAATGATTTTCTAGTAATAATAATTAATAACAAAAAAATTATTTTTCGGAAAAAAAATTTGTTTTCATATATATGATAATATAAGAGATTTAATTGTTAGTAACATATTTTTTTAGTACTAGGTAATTTATATCAGAAGATATATATTTTGGTAAAAACAATAGTTGGTACAAATAACTGGTACAAATAAAATTTAATATATGTTGGAATTGATGGATTTTACCAATGGTAATATTATCTGTCACTAAATTTTTATTGGTACATGTAACCTTTTTTATAGTGACCATGAAATCTTCTCAGGCATTAGGGAACTCAAGAAGGGTGTGAATACAACTTAGTTGGTCACCAAAAATAGTTTTTATAACAAATCCAATAAATAAAAGTGCATGCTTGAAATGAAATTCTAATAAAAGTAAATAAATCACCTATTACATCATGGATTTCTCAACAAAAAAACATATAAAATAATACCTGCTATAGATAGTGCTAAAATGGGATGATTTATCTGTGGTTTTAACACACATCAGGAGTGAATGATCTATAAACCTTGTATCATAAGACATGGTGAATGAGTTATCACCTCTACACAATATCGGTGAATGAGGTATCACTAATACATAGCCTTAGTGAATGAGATATCACCATCATATGGAATTAGTGAATGATATATCACCACTGAATAGCCTTGTTGAATGATGTATGACCACTGCATCGCCTTAGTGAATGATTTATTTCCACTACATAGCTCAGGCGAATGATGTATCACCATCAAATGGTTTATTTTAATGATATACATCCACTATATGGCCTTGGTGAATGATGTATCACCTTTAATAATGTATGGTTGAATGGTATATCATCAAATTATGACCTCTTATTGAATGATATACAATCACGACAAGTCTCTACGGTGAATAATCCCTCGTTGAATCAATATTTCCAGGAGGATGGAATACCACCATTACAATCACTATAGTTGAAGAGGCACCACCAAAAAAAATTTATAAACCACCACCCAGTATCATTGACACATATTCATTTATCATAGGTGAATGGTTTATTATAATTGTAATACATGAGTAAATAAATTATTTAATTGAATGATATATCACTAGTTAGGCATTTAAGATGAATTATTTATCACTAGAAAAGATATATTATAAGATGAGGCCACCTCATCCTTAGCCTAGCTCACACTCATTCCTCATCCCTATAAGGGGTGTTCTAGGATGCCTTATAGGCTCTTAAGGTCACACCTATCAGGAATAGACACCCAACACGATTCCTAAGTCACATTTACATAACACTTTATATAAGGTTAGTGGTCTTCAATGACCATGGTTTCAACGTATTCTCGCAAGAATCCTTTATGGTCTTGACTAGTCTTACTTGCACTATACTAAATTAAGGAAATGATTTTAAAATGATTTTTTGGGCATGCACACATGATTAACATTACTTGTATTTCATTTAAAACATAAAAAAATAGTAAAAACTTAGGGAAATATTTGGGTACACCTTCCTCATATTAGTAAATCCCTTCCATTTTAATATCATTGGATGATTTATATCCAGTTGGTGGTGGATTCCCTAAAATCTAAAAAAGCTCCAAAATTAGGGATTTTTGGTGGAAAACAGTATAATAGTAATAAAGATATTGATTCTAAGGAAGAGGTTGAATAGACTTACTCGAGGTGATTCCTCTTGATAAATTATTGTGGTAGAAATCAATCGAGAAACATATGATCTGATACAACTTATTAGGTCTGGAACAACCTTGATCAGAAGTACCCACCAGAAATCCTAGCAGGAAAAAAGTATAGAACTTCAAAAATAGATTAACCCATGAAACAATGTTCTATAACTAGAAATACAATGCACCCTATATGCTACACTAATATGTCACACTCCAACACTCGCAACTATTAAAAAATGCACATATGAAATCCAAAATAACTAAAAAATGATATTAAAAAATGAAATGGTTTTAAATTAAGTTATACTAAATGAGATAAAACTACTAATTTTTACAGATATAAGAAGAATATATTACAAAGTTATCTCATCACTTCATATTACATTAACGAGTAAACTCACCCCACCTATTTATAGTAGGTACTATCCAATTGACCAGGTTTCATCACCTTCTACAATTTTTGGGTGACTATCACTTTAACCATTACCACCAGCTGAATTTATCCACATCAATTATCATATAAGGTGAACAATTCATGAAATTAATATTTTTCCCTCTATATAATAATACATGGACCTTGAAAAATATTAAGAAACCTTACACAATTCCATTGGAGTTATTCCTACATGGGTTTAATTCCACACTTCCATTATTTGAACATAGTCACTTTCCACTATGTCATGACCTGATCCCCGAGGTCCTTTCTAGTCAGCAATAATTTGAGTGTAACACCCCAAAATTTCCAAACATAGAGCATCAAGAGAGTAGTCATCTCATCATCATAATGTTATGTCAATCAAAATATGAGACATAATAATAATAATAAACCAGATATACTCAAGATCAACATTAAGTATACAAGGTATGGTCAAAACCATAAAAACATACTCTAATTCTACTCAAGGCTTCATGTTAATTCCCATCCAAGAGAACTCAATCCCAATGTATTCTAACATTCATGGAGCTCATCTAAGAATTCATGCTCATTAGGCCTCTCCATGAACAAGTACACACTAGAAATCTGTTTAAAATGATACATAGATAGGGGATCTCACCGAATACCTTTAGGGTACACCTGAACCTATCTCTAATAACCCACTAAGTATGGGATTGAACACCTAGGTATATAGGTCAAATGATTCCTAACCCTACATAGAGAAGAATACAATGATAGAGGATCACACCCCGGGCCACATGAAGAGATTCCTAAACTCTATCTGATACTAATCCCATATAAAGGATTAAATTATATCATTAGGACATGATGCCTCACTATACCCTAATAGGGATGGACCAAAGTAATGCACCCTAAAAAAACAGTCTATGCTAAAGAGAATGAGGGACCCAACCTTCTCTAGAAAAATTACACGGTCTGTATAGGGTATACATGAAGTGTCTTAACTACCCCAAGTTTACCCATGTACACTTGAACATGCACATATGTAGAGACTTTATTTTTTCCTTCCAATACTTTGAAATATATTAAGAAATATTTTTTGATCTAGGTGTTGAGATGGTTAGATATTCTGAATCCCGGTGAGCCTGGAATTGATATTTTAAAAATATTAAATATTTTAATATCACACGCTTGTAATTTTTAATAAATAATGGAATATATCCTAAATGTTGTCTTAAATTGAAAATCTAAGACCATAGTTGAATCTAGAATATGAGGTCTACCCTAGGTATGACCTAAGGTTGGTTGGCATTAGGCATTTGGTTGAGGAAACCGTTGTTGGGTGTGTTTAATTAAAATAAATAAATAATTTGTTTTTTTTTTGTTTTATTAAATGATCTAATAAATTCATCTATAAATACCCTCTCAAGATGATTTTACAATGTTTAACTACATAACCCTTTCTATATCTGATAGGAGGAGTATAGAATTCTGGTTGTCAAATCATCATCAAATGATGAACGATGAAAAAATAAAAGTGTTTCAAGAGATATCAAATGTAGTTGATATTCCCTATTGTTGGAGAATGCATTAATCCAGAATGATTGATCTATATTATGTTGGAGTTATTTCCCTAGAAACCAACCTATTTGTACTTTATGATAAACCTATATTCATTGGATAAATATTAATAAACTACTTATCACATCATGATTGTTCTTCTGCATAGCATAGTATGTGATAATGTCCTAAGAATAGTCATCACACTAAAAGGTCATAGTGGATCCTTGTTATGATGAAAAATCAGAAGTGTGATGATATTATTCTTGAATATATGTTCTATGGATAGATGATATCATTTTAAGGGTCAAAAATGTACAGGCTATCAGGGGTGGGGACTCATTAAACTTTGATGCACCTTCTCATGGTGTTCACCCTTGGTAATATCTAGGAGAATATTATGAGAACAAGACCTTCTATTAGGAAATCCTCATTCTTAAGTTTCATTGGATGTTCTTGTCTACGAATTTGATTATTGGTCCTCAGACTTTAAGATTATTATTAATGGGTATTATGACTCACACACTTAGATGTATTGATGAAAACAGTGATAAAAGATTTTCGCAGTGAGGAACGATATGTTGGGTGCATCATGAGCAATACTGTATTAATGAATAATGTGAGAAAGGATTTGTCACTTCTATGGAAGTAGATATCTCTGGCCCTTTGATGGAAATGATATAGCCTAACTAAATCCATGGCCATGGTGTTCTCTAGACTATTTCAATTTTTGGAATCAATTAATGAGAAATATAGCACATAGGTTGATGGAACTTTCATGCAACCCACTTAATTGGATATATTAAGAAAAATGGATTATATTACATGGTAATCATTCATATGAGTTGACATGTCATTGCGACATCAACTTCATTCTATTGGTTTCCTTAACCCATTTCTAGATAGTAATCTTGGACTTTAGGAAAACCCACCTAATGCCAACAAGAAAGAGGCCTACTGGTTCACACACTAAGTGTATCTAGTATATTAGTTAAATAATTAATATATTTAACAATTTAAATAAATATTATTCCTGGTTTTGGTTTAATAATTATTCAAGTATGCCGGATTGAAATTATTTTATCACTAGTTATTCAAGAGAATATATTACAGACGGAATATTTATTTATTGGTGGATAATGTAATTATATTTATTTAATAAATAAATAGTCATTATTCAAGGCCTGGTAAATATTGGAGAGGATTGGCAGACCAAGTTATGGGTATGGTGAGAAATAATATTAAATATTATTTGGTTAAATAATATTTTAATATAATGTGCAAGATAATATCATGTCATGGAAATAATATAATTTCTATTATTATTTGACATGGGGTTTCACATGGAATAATAAATTAAGTAATGACACCTATACTAATTATTTATTATTACATGGTCAATTAAATTCCATGTTATTTTATTATTCTCTATTTAATCCAAGGGATTATTTGACCGGATAACTAATAATTGTGTGCATAAAATCCTTGTAGAAAATCTCTTCGGCCTAGATAACTCTTCCCTATCCAAAAACTCTCTCAAGAACAATAGATATCCTCCTCCACCGGATCAAAGAGAATGCTTTGTAAGAGATTCTCAAGGAAATCAAAGGCATACATTACAAGCACAATGATCTTCTGCGCTAGCACCTAGAGACTCCTTTGGCGACGTCTAGAGATACGTGGAGCAAGTGTGGATCATTGATAGAGGATTCATATCCTTGGATTCTACATCACAACAAATCAAAAACTCGAACTCTTGGTCAGACACATCAACTAAGAAAGAATCACCTTAGAGGTAATTCTATAATTTAATTAAATTAATTATAAACAAAATATGTCGATCCTCTCTTATCAGTTCTGGGTTCTCTCATTTGTCTTTTATCTTTGATTAAATTATGTGGATACTAGTGTTAATCGTCCTATTGAACCTAGATTAATCATCAATTATGAAATTATCAAAGTTGGGTACACCACCATCATGTGCTTTTTCTTCACCTAGAACCTACATAATAGAGGTAGGACTCATAAATTTTCATTTTTCCCATTTTGATTAAATTTTTAAAGAATTAATTTGATCTATTTATCTCTTATTAGTGATTTCACGCCCTTTACTTGATCCATATTGCTGATTACTTTGTTAATTAAAGAAATATATTCTATTGCACATTCAACCACCCTTATTAATCCTTGATTTATAATCATTTTCCAATAAATATTATAAAATAATTTATTCAGATTTTTTGTGCTTCATCCACCTTTTTTCTTCGTTTTCTTTACTTATTGGCCTACTAGGTCATGGTTTGGCATTACTAGATAGGTTTATGCACAATCAAACCCCATATTCACAAAAAAATTACATGTGAAAAATTAATTGGTGGTATAAGGATGGATCATTGATTTAAGGTGATTCACCATGGATCTGAGATCCATAGAGGGGAAGGGATTGACTGACAGTGACTGGTGTGTGACGTGTGATGTTGTGGGATTCAAGGGAATCTCTAGATTCTGATTTTCAGTCACTGGATGCCAGAATTTACAGGTGTAGGCTTTCCCCACCAATTTTAGGTGGTCAAGAATAATGAACCATAGCAGGAAGATGAAATCTAGAACATGTGAGTCTATCTAAATCTTATATAGAAAAAGTGACTACAAATAGTGTAGTTTAGAAGAACACATGATGTGTTCTTTGTATTTTTGTGGCTTATAGGTTTTAAGTCAAAGTTAAGGATCACACACTATGTGGTTAGGACACACATCATGTGCCTCTCCTAGGTTACCCAGGTCATATACCTACTACACACACATAGTACCCCATGTGGAAGGACATTTCATGTACTCTGGGAGTAAATGGGCATGTGTCGGTACCTGATCACAGAAAGGTATACTACTAGGTAAACAATAAAGCCCGATTGACACGATCACAGCTAGGAGCACACAAGAAGGCCTTGAGTGGTCAAGTCATGTCGTGTGGGCCTCATACATGCCATCTATGGATACATGTGCACCAAGACATGTCTGTAGGATAACATGGCCAGGTAGTGGAGTAGGACCACATGTTGTTTAGACCCCATGCATTCCATGTAATCCTTTTTGAGAAACTTATACCTCTCATATTTCCTTTTTTTTCTTGGTTTTTGGATCATAATTATCTTATCCAGTGTGTTTTTTATGTAGAATGTGATGGTTTCCTTCATAGTGGCTTATGAGATATTATGTGAGATGTTAGAGTGGGGTGATTTATTAGGAAATGCTTGATGATTTAAGTGGTTGGTAAGGATCATCAGAGAGTTCAAATGGAGACATTGATACCCTTTTATACTAAGGAGAGGGTCCTCTATCCATTGATATGGTACTCCCCTATCACACTAGGGTACAAGTCCTCCATACTCATTATTAAAATAGAGATAGAACTCCCCTATCATGCCAGGGTGCAGGTCCTCTATTCATGGATATGGTACTCTCATATCACACCTGAATGTGGTTCCTCAATACTCATTTTTAGGATAGAGATGGTACTCCCCTATCAAACCAAGACATTGGTCTTATATCCATGCAGACATAACTCTTCTATTGCACTAGGTTGAAGGTCCTTCATACTCATTTTTTTAGAAAGAGATGGTAGACTCCTATGATACCAGGTTATAGGTCCTCTATCCATAGATATGTTACTCCCTTTTTTCACTAGGGTATGCATCCTCCATAATCATTATACCCAATATAAAGATGGTACTTCTATACATGGGCGAAGTTCTTCTTTCTCTAGGGAAGGTACTCCCCTTTCACAATAGGGTGAAGGTCCCCCATAATTTTTAAATATATATATAGAAAAAACTCTTCTACATAGGCATGGTTCCTCTATCTATTGAGTTGAATTTTATTGATGTACCAAGGTGTAGATAATATAACTTTTAGAGATTTGATACCTTGGGTTGTAGAGAAGTGGCAAGGTCCAGGCCTTCTTCATGACTTCTTCAAACAGACATGTGAGATACTAGGCATTAATGATGGGACTTTAGAGCTATAGGGAGACTCATAATCCTAGGCTAGGTTGTGAGAAGAAGATCCACATTCACTCTTGTATGGGTTTCTTATATGAGAATATATATATGATGTTGGGTTTCACTTGCCTCTTTCTTTGGGTTGATCTGACTATTTCTATCGCATATTTTATTATTGCCTATGTAGTTCTGGGGGCATCCTACTAGGTATATATATACTCACCCTTGTAAGGGTTTTACATGCACGTGTCATGTCTTATGAAGATGAGAACTGATCGATGGTGATTTTAGAAGATAATAGGGATACTTTGGTGCATATATCATGTATAGTGGTTGGGGCTTGGAGATCAGAATTTATTCTCTCTCTAAAATTTTTTATTTTAGTTGTAGTCATGTTGGGACATCTTTTTTGGGTGGAAATATATTTTTCCCTTTTCATTTTGGATTTCACTATCGCACTCTTTTGTATTCCCTAAAGGTTATTACATTCATGGTTTTTACTCTTGATGTTACTATATTTATTTAGTATTTCTATACTCTTCTTCATGGAGATATTTGGGTGTGTGTGTGTGTGTGTGTAATTTAAGAAAAGGCCTACCATTTTAGTTATTCTTTCTCAACACTTGTCGCCACCCCCTACGCTTTGTATCCAGACTTAAGGTTGTGGTGGATTGGTTTTATGCCATCTAAGTGGACCCCGGTGGGTTAGGTCATTGCCAAGCTACATCTTAATGTCAATGTTGAGGTTACTCACACTTGGAATGAAGGGAACAAAGTAGATGACCACATGGCCTCTCTCGATGATCAAGGTTCCAATGTCACATGCTTGTATAATGTTTCTTCCCTTAAACCGGAGAGACTGAATCTGATTCAAGGGTATTCCCTTGGTCTCCACTAATTTATACCCCCTAGTTTGGCTTCCCTTTATTCCTTTACTTTTTTAATAAAAATTTCATGTTGATGATTATATAGGTAGTTCAACCACAAGAGGGTGTTTGTTGTTTTGTCCCCTTGTGATGTTTGGTTGTAAATTTAGCTAAATAGTTTCAAAGTGTCACAAGTTCTGTTTTCAGGATAGGGAACCCAATGTTGGTGTGGTGGAATACATATCTATACCCTAGGAATATAAATACCTTCTTTTAAAATCAACATACCCGACATTGGTTTCAATGAACATTGGTAGATGCATTATATAGGATTGAGGATTTTGACTATCCTTCTTGAGTTAGATCCCCATATATATATTCTCATCTGATCATGGTATGTATTACTTACTTCTAGGATTTATATATAAATATAATTATCTAAGTTATCAATTTAGGATCGTGATGATGATTCGATGAGTGATGAGGCCTCAATTCAGGGGACATCCCACAAGATCATTCCTCCAAAAGGGTAGGTAAAAACACCCTAAACTATAAAGTAGTATATTATAACATCATAGTATGATAATGATAGGAATAGGATTAGAGCACTGTATAAGTTCCAGTTCTAGAGGCCACTGAGTTTCTGTAGTGAGTTAGATCCCCAGGCAGCGAAGGATTGGCTTCAGTCAGTTATCTGAGTTTTCAGACTAGTTTGGACCCTGACCAATCAGATGGTTGCACTGTAAGATAATATTTTCCATGGAGCAGTAGGGTGTTGGTGGAGATTATTCACATAGATTCTTCATGAGTTATCACTCTTGAGGTCCAAATTTCAGTAGTTGTTTCATGAGGATTATTATCCCTCATTCTTTCACTCAGTTTAGATTCAAGAGATTTTGGAGCTACAATAGGGAGGGATGATAGTTTTTGAGTATTCCATGAGGTTCAATGACCTTACAAGGTACTCCATTAACAAGATTTGGGATGGTTACTTTTGGTCATAGAAGTTTGATAAAGGTCTCCACACATAAATTTGTGCCATTTTGGTACCCCTCTACATTCCCACATTATTTTGAGTGTTGGAGCAGTTAATGGTGATGGAGAGCCTACTATTTTAGGGATTCAATGCATCTAGTTCTATCAGTAGGAATCCCAGGGTTAGGTCATCAATAGTGGTTGGAATACAATATATTTCAAGGAACATGAGGCATATCATTCTCATACTCAGGCACATGGTCTTGTGGCTCAGGGACTACATAGAGGACTAGGGAGTCCCATAGAGGGGAGATGATATACATGTAATAGGATAGGTCACAGGAAATGTGATTTCCCAACCCGATGTGCTAAGGATGGAAGGCAGGAAGTGTATTAACTTCCATGGAAGAGGCATCGCCATGATCAAGCTTATCCTAGGTGTTTCCATGGATTCCCCCAGGGAAGTGGAGTTCGAATATAATTAAGTGGGGCTCTAGGAGGAGGATATAATGGTGGAGGGTAAAATTATGAGCTAATTACACCAAAATCACCACCACTAGGAAGCTCATTCTAGGCTTATGGATTTGATAGTTAGGGTCGTAGGTAGCTATAGGATATGGAATTTTATGACTCGATATCTCATGAGATGATTAGAGGTATGATATGTGTTTATTCTACTCTTGATTCAATACTAGTATACATAGGTTTTATACATTCCTCCATCTCCTTACTTATTGTTCAAGGGCTAGAGATACTAGTTGATACATTATCCAAATAGTTTTGTCTTATAATTTCTACAGGAAATTATTCTTTGATATCAATTTTTTTCAGACGGTATGATCTATTGCATGGTTGAGATAGTTCTCGTGGGACTACATGGTCATCACAATGAAACTTTATGACGTCATGTTGGGTATGTACTAGTTTTCTATAGTCCAATCCTAGATAAATTTTCACCACATATGGGTCATATGCCTTCAGACAAATGGGATGCTATTATTATTTGTGGGAAAGAGAGATATCATGGCAGAGTGAGTGTATTTTTTGGGAAAGAAGCAGCAAATCATCACCCATTAGTTAGAAATTCTAGCCCTTGGTATAGTAGTAACTTCAGGAATCTAGGTACATTCATTCATGGAGGATTATATGGACATCTTTCATGATGACATTCTGGGACTACCATTGAGTCGATAAAATAATCTTGGCATCAAATAACACCCTAGGACTTCTCATATGTCTTCTATGCTATATCATATGACCCCTGTTGAGCTTTAGAAGATGAAAGTGCAGTTGGAGGTCCTATGAAATAATGGTTTAATCATACCTAGTGTGTCCCCTTAGTTAGCTATGGTTTTGATTTTGAAAAAAGTTTAATGGGATATTGCATATTTTTATTGATTATCATCACCTAAATCATTCCACGATAAAGAAAAATTTCCCCTTATTGAGTATTGATGAACTCTTTGATCAATTGTAATGTATGAGATATTTTAAAAGATAGATCTCAGGTCCATCTTCCACCAATTGAGGGTTCATGAGGCTGATATTCCAAAGCTATAATTATGATTTCACTACAAACACTATGAGTCTTTAGTGATGCCTTTTGGTGTCAAGAATTCCCCAATTATGTTGATGGATCTAATGAACCAAATCTTCCATCCATACTTGGAACAATTTGTGGTTGTCTTCATTGATGACATAATCATCTACTTCGCATCAGAGGATGATCATGCAGATCACTTAAGGATGGGGATGGTCCTAGACTTTATTTGGAAGGACCATCTTTATGGTATTCTCTTATTTTGATAGTTCTAGATCCCCAAGGTTCTCTTTCTAGTCCATGACATTTTTTAGCATGGATTAGTTATGGACCTTGTAAAAATTGATGAAGTTCTTCCTTAAGATCCACCCAATAGTGTGTTAGAGGTGTAGAGTTTTCTAGGATTGGTAGGGTAATAAATTAGGTTCATGTTGGGATTCTATAGGGTTTCATCCCCTTTAAATTCTATAATATTCAAAGGGTGTCTATTTACCAGGACTGGGTAGTGCTAGAGAGCCTTTGAGGTGTTGAGGTTGAGGGTGACTAGTGATCATGTTTTGAGGCTACCGAACGAGGTCATGGAGTATGTAGTGTATTGTGATACCTCTAGAGTTGGGATTAGTAGTGTGTTGATGTATTTGAAGGAAGTTATTTCATATGGTTCGATACAGAGACCGCATAAGTAGAACTACGAAACTCACAAACTAGAATTGACATCAGTAGTCTTCACTCTAAGGATGTGTAGGAACTATCTTTTGGGAGAGTGATTGTTTTGTTTACTCAGGCCATTAGAGTATCAGGTATGTATTTATATAGGTATATTTGAACCTAAGATAAAGGAATTGGTTAGGTTCATTGTAGTACTATGAATTTGTGATAGTTTATACTTCAGGGAAGGTAAACATGGTTGTATATGACCTCGGGATGAAGTCTCATTCTCATCTGGTGGAGGAGGCATCTGATAAGTTGGACTCATTTTAGCTAACCCTAGTAGAGGAGAGGGGTTCACCTTATCTTCAGTCAGGGGTGTTGACTCTTCTACTTCTCTATCATGTGAGGGAGGATCACTTGTGAAATATCAATTTTTAGTTCCTTTGTGACTGGATATCCACAAGTTATTCACCATATGAATTCTATAAAAGAGAAAATCACATCATATTTTTCAAGGGAAAATGGTGGTTTTGGTCACTTTGTGAGAGGATGTGATGATGAAGTTTTACACTTGTTCTTTATTTGTATATACCATTGTATGTAAGAAGTATATATACCTTCAACAATATTTATTTGGGATTCCATGAGGTTGAGAATTGCTGAGTTCATCTCTCTTTGTCTTGAGTTTTAGAAGGTAAAGGCTAAGAACCAAGTTCTAGCAGGTTTGTTGCATCCTCTTGAGTTCCCAAAGTAGAAATGGTATGGAATATCCATGGACTTTATGATAGGTATTCTGCAGACAATGAGAATCCACGATGTAATATGGGTGATAATTGATTGACTTACAAAGTCATCACACTTCCTTTATATATAGGATTAGATTTAGGGGGAGATTTTGGGATATTTTTATGTGTTGGTGATCATCCAATTTTATAGGGTGGCCTCGATGATTTTCTTTAATCGTGATGTGTGGTTCACATAATGGTTTTGGAGGATCTTATATAAAGAATTCAGGACCAAGTTGAGGATGAGTACAAATTTTCTCCACCATCCAGATGGTCAGACTGAGCAAACTGGTGTTGGAGGATATTTTGTGGGATTGAGTGTTAGACTTTAGCTAGATTTGGGAGAATCACTTACCTTTGGTAGAGTTTTATTATAAAAATATCTATCATTTTACTAAAATCTTGAAACCTTTTGAGGACTTTTATAGGATACCTTTAAGGTCACCCTTATACTGGACTGAGATCGGTAAGGAATCTCTTACTGAGCTAGAGATGGTGTGGGTGATGATAGATAAGGTCTATGTGATTTGTGAGCAGATGAGAATAGTCTAAACTTGACATAAATCTTATGTTGATCGAAATCATAGGCCCTTGGAGTTCAAGTAGGGAGATGAAATTTTCCTCAGAGTATTCCCATTATGAGGATTATGGAGATTCATATTGGGATTCAGGATATCTGTGAGGTTTATTGGGTCATTCTAGATCCTGTAGAGGGTCATCGAGGTTTCTTACAGCCTATCCTTACCCCCATAGTTGGAGGGAGTATATAACGTCTTCCATGTGTCGTAGTTGAGGAGACACATGCATGATCAAATGCATGTTATTGACTGGGAGGATCTAGACATTGAGGATGGATCCAAATTTGTCGAGTTCCCAATGGTGATTAAGAATTGAGAGGAGAGTATCCTGTGAGGATGGACCATTCCTTTGGTTCTTGTGCTCTGGCAGCATGAAAGCATGCAGGAGAGATCCAGTGAGAGAGAGAGAGTCAAATGTGGGATCAATATCCCCACATTTTTATTTAGTTTATGCATTTTGGAGACGAAAATATTTAATAGATGGAATAATATTTAGTATAATTTTACCATGTAATATTTTGAAATATTTTAAGAAATATTTTTGTATCGAGGTGTTCATACAATGCAAGATTTCAAGGCCTAGTGTACCTCAAATTTATTTTTAAAATTATTAAATATATTAATATCACACACATGAAATTTTTCAAAAATAATAGAATATACCTAAAATGGAGTCTCAAATAAAACATATGGTACCATGTTTGAATCCATAGTGTGGGGTTTACCCTAGGAATGACCTAAGGTTGGTCAGCGCCAAATGTCCGGTTGAGGCAGCTGTTGGAAAGTGCATTTAATTAAAAAAAATATTTATTTATTTTTCTTATTAAAAAAATAATTAAATCCTCTATAAATATCCTATTATAATGATTCACCAAGTGTTATCTACACAACCCTTTCTATATCATTTAGGATAAGAAGAGAATTTTTATTGGTGGATCGACATTGAATGACGAATGATGACCAGATTGAGGTAGATCGAGAGATAGTGAATGTAGTGGATCTTCCCTGTCATTGAAGAACGCATTATCCACCAATAATTGATCCATAATCAAGTCAAGAATCATAATTTTTACTTTTTTCCTCTTGATTAAATTTTTAAATCATGAATTTGATTAATTTATCTCTTGATGGGGATTTCACTCCCTTCACATGATCCATATTGCTGATTATTTTGTGATTTCAATAATTATCTCTTATTTCACATGATATAACCCCTATTAATCCCTAATTTATAATAATTGGACAATAAAACTTGTACAATTATTGATTCAACTTGTTTATGTGCTTCAAACCCCTTTATTCTTCGTGTTCTTCACACTTTTCCTACGGGTCACGGTTTAACATTGTCGAGTTGGTTCGAGTAAAATCAAACCCCTAGATTCATGGTAGATTCATGTGTGATGAACGGGTTGCATATTTTTGGATGGAGTGGGACGAATCATGGATTTTTTCTGATGATCTACGAAGCCAGGATCTAGAGAGATGAATAGATCGAGCGGTGGTGACCAGTGGGTTATGTGTGGCGTTGTAGTCTTCAAGGGAATATCTAGATTCTGATTTTTGACTATCAGATGGATGAAATAAATGGTGAGAATACTTCCCCCACAATTTTAGGTGGTCAATAGTTTCAAATCATGTCGATGAGGCCTGATATAGAAGAAATGAGGAGATCTTAATTTTCAATAAAAACATGACTACACGACATGTAGTGCATAAGAACACATGATGTTTTCTTCAGATTTCTTTGGTGGTTAGGGTTTCAACCAAAGTTAAGAATAACACACCATGTGTCGGGACTACACACTATGTGAACCTCCTTGGGTAGTCAGTACATGTGATATCTGTACATGCCCAGGGCCCTATGTGGGAGGACACACTATGTATATTGGGAGTACATGATCATGTGTCGGTACCCCGACACGACCAAGTAGATAGCCTGGTACACGACATGGCCTGATAGACGGGTGCATGACTAGGAGCACATGGGCAGGCCCCAAGTGGTTGAGACATGTCATGTGGGCACCATACATTCCATTTATGGTGAAATGGTCCCTGATCAATGTCCATATGAGAACACATCTAGGAAGTGAAGTGGGACCACATGTCGTGTGGACCCCATACATGTCATATACCACCTTTTAATGAAATTTATAACCCTCATATGTCTTTCATTTTGACTCATATTTTGAATTGTAAGTATCGTATCATAAGTTTTTTTATGTATAGAATGTGATGGTGGAATTCATAGTGGATTTTGAGATAAAATTTGATATTTTCAGTGTGATACACTTCCTTAGGAGATGATTAATGATGGAAGTGATTAGGAGGGATCATAGAATATATCAAATAGTGATGGTACTACCCTGTCACACTAGAGTGTGGGTCCTCTATCCATGGATATTATACTCCCCTATTAGACTAGGTCATGGGTCCTTCTTAATTTTTTTTCATATAGAGATGGTGCTCCTCTATTGCACCAGGGCATAGGTCCCCTAACCATGGAGATTGTACTCCCCAATTGCACTAGAGCATGGGTCGCCTATACTCATTATTCAGATAGAGATGGTAATCCTCCATCACAATAGAGGGTGGATCCACTATCCATGTAGATGGTATTCACCTATCACACTAGGTTTTTGGTTAGTCTGTACTTGTTGTTCTGATAGATACAGTACTCCCCTATCACATTATGGTGTATGTACTCTATCCATGGAGACAGTACTCCCCTGTCACATAAGTTCATAGGTCCTACATATTCTTTATACTATATATAGAGATGGTACTCCCCTATAATTTTGAGGATCCTCTATCTATGGCGATGTTACTCCCCTATCTCACTAGGGTGCGAATCCCCCATACTCTATATAAATATATAGAGATAGTACTCCCCCACATGGTCATGATCCCTCTATCTACTGAGTGGAATTCCCATATTGTACTAGGGAATGGGTCCTATAAATTTGGGAGATTTTTCTACCTCAAACTATAGATTAGTGTTAAGGTGCATACCCTCCTCAGGAATTCTTCAAACAAAAACTCGATATGTTGGGCATTGATGTTAGACCATTAGAGCTATATGGAGAATCATCATCCTGGGGTGGGATGTGAGATGGAGATCACCTTTATCTCTCATATCAGTTTCTTATATAATCATATATATATGACGTTGGTTTTCATTTCCCTCTTTCTTTGGGTTGATCCTTCTACTTATATCATGTCTTTTATTCCTCCCTCTTCAGTTTTAAAGGTGTTATACTAGGTATGTATATATTCACCCCTATATGGGCCTTGACCACACGTGTCGTGTCTTATGAGGATGAAAAACATATTAGTGGTGATTTCATAGGAGCATAGGGACACTTTGGGGAATAGACCATGTACTATTGTTAGGGATTGGAAATCATAAGATGGGATCTATCATATATTCTCTATTCCAGTTGTTGTCAAGTTGGGTCATCTTTTCTGGGTGGGAATTTATTTTTCCCTTTTAATTTCAGATTTCACTATCTCATTCTTTTATATTCACTAGAGATTATTACATGCATGATTTTTACACTAGATGTTTCTATTTTTATTTATTATTCCTATGCACTTCTACATGTATATTTTTGGGTGCATGTGTACAGGTAATTTAGACAAAGTCCTCCAGTTTTAGTTATCCCTTATTGATGCTTGTCACCAACCCTTGTATAATGGAGGTGGAATTTGGGTCATGGAGGCCTGGTATTCCACCGACCAAGAGGGACCTAGTGGGTCGGGTTATTGCATCATGTACGTTCAGTTATGCACGTGTACTCTGGTCATGTCTGGGTACTTGGTCGTGGCTGAGTGGTAGGTTATGACCATGTACTATAGTTTTGTTTGTTTACTCTGGTCATACCCATGTATTCTGTCCTTTTCTATGACTATGTACCCCTGGGGTACGCATTGAGTCACCAGTCGAAGATCACATAGCGTGTGTTGGTTCCAGCACGGTGGGTGACATTCTAATATTTTTAAATTCTAGCCTCCACATACAAGTGACTAAAAGATGTGTTTTTAGACTATACATTATGTATGACAGTTTCTTCTAGAACCCATTGTTTTTCACATTATTTCTATTATTCCTTCACCACTATTGGATCCATCGTAAATCATGCTAAGGAATATGGATCTAGGGTTTAATGCACCCGATCTGACACTAGTTGTTGGATTCTGTCCACTCATCCCCTCGGAAATTTCATCTTGTCACACTGCTACACTAACACAATACCCAACAATGTATGAAGAATATTGATCTAATCTCAATCAATTACTGATCTTTAGATGTCATCATCACTCCTTGACCATTTCATCAATCCCAAACCCAATCTTATGGTAACTATCCACTACAAAAAAAAAGGAACTATTACACAAATATCATCTACTGGGTATTTATCAAACCATTGACCAAAAGAAATTTTGATGATGGACTTTTGAATAATGGTGAGAGAAATCAAAAAAAATAAAAATCAAGAATGAACCTCATTTATTGTTCAAGTTTGTTTCAATCCTTTGATATAGAATCATTGAACAAAAGGAATAAACAAAGTTTAATTAAACAATATCCATTCCTTATTCTAGGAAGATAAAACAATACTCGTAAATATGTGGTCAACCTGTGAATCAATTTTTTAGAATAAACGACTCCCATTTAACAAATGATAAATGATACAACGATTAAAACAATAAAAACAATGGCCAACCTAAATTATAGATCAATATTTAATGAATTACATGTCTAAATTTTTGTCTTTGGTGATATCCATGAATTCCTTTGCAAAACAATTGTTGAACCATGATCTATAATCATTCATCAAGAAAATATCCTCCAATGGATCCTTATGAGAACACTTGGGTTATATGGATAACATATGGTTTGGATATAATAGGGATTTTATAAAAGAATGTTAGGTCATGAGAATTAAATAAAAAATTAATTTATTAATTAATTAATTAATTTATTTATTTATTTATGCACGTGATTTCACTTAATCCCAACACTCGATGCACACAAAGGTTATGTTGTGTCTTGGGTAAAAACTACATTTTGGATTTAATGGTGGCCCCAGATTTTCTATAACAGGACTTTTTCAGGGTTATTCAATTATTTAAAAAAACAATTACATGTGCATGACATAATATATTTAATATTTTTATTTTATCAATACTGAGCCTCCCTGGGCCCCATAATCTTGTGATGAATTTGTGCCTAGATTCAAAATTATTCTTTAAAATATTCCAAGGTTTTTACAAGGAAAAAATAATCATTACATTCTCCCCACCTCAAGGACTCTCATTCTAAAAAAATCCTACTAAAAAAGATAAGGGTACTAGGCCAACATTTGGTTCTCTTTCTCCCAAGTTCTTTCCTTTATATTATTATACTTCCATTGAAAACACATCAGAATAATCAATCACCCATAGAGGATCTTCTCCTTAAAATCCTTGATCTCAACCATGTACTCAATGAAGTCGGATCTATTCTTGATGTCCAACTTACCCCAGTTGATAACATATGACGGTTCATGCATATACCTCCTCAGTTTGAGCATGTGGAAACCATCATGTACCTAGTATAATTTTGGTGATATGGGCAAGAGGTAAGACACCTTTTTAACCCTACATAGTACCTAGAAATGTCTAATAAAACTTGGAGATAACTTTCCACCCCATACAAATATTTTCAATCCTCACTGAGTGAGACCTTCAGGAACACATGATCTCCTTCATCAAACTCCCAAGGCCTACATCATCAGTCTGCATAAGGCTTCTGGTGGCTTTGGGTTGTCATCATGAACTCTTATATGATTTTCACCTTCTATATTGTCACTAGCACCAACTATGGACCCATGAGTGATGAACCCCCTGAATTATTCCAACATTGTGGTGATCTAAAGTGTATCTCATACAAGGCCTCAAATGGAATCTTACTGATGTTGGAGTGGTAGCTGTTTTTATATACAAACTCCACTAAGTGTAGGTTATCCTCTAAACTATAAACAAAGTCAAAAATGGAAGCCTGAAGTATTTCCTCTAGAAGAATAATGGTATTCTTAATCTAACCATCCTTTTATGGTTAAACACCATGCTCAAACACAGATGAGTCCCAAATTCCTCCTACAATATTTTATATAATCATGATGTGAAGAAATAATCATAGTATGAAATGTTCATCGAGGGAACTCCATGAATCCAGACTATCTTCTGAGCATAAAGGTTTCCTTATCACTCTAATAAACTCTACTCTTGGAAAACTAGGAATTGGGCTAACTTGTTGAGTCGGTTTATGATCACCTAGATAAAATAATGTCCTCTAGATGATTGTGGAAGCTCTATCATGAATTTTATGGATATACCATCCCACTTTCACTCTGTAACATCAAGTAATTGATCCAAATCAACTAAAAACTAGTTTTCAACCTTCACCTAATAACAAGTGAGGCATCGAGAGGAAATATCTTCTACACACTTCTTCATCCCTAACCACCATAACAAACACTTAAGGTTCTAATAAATCATCATCCCATATGAATATATCACCAAGGTGGATGTATGAAACTACCTGAAAACCTCCTCTCAAACAATCATCGGTACTAAGTCCCACCCTAAAAGAATGATGACATACTTACCACCTTTATAAAATCCATCAAGAACAAGTCCAAAGGATATTTGAATATACAAGGTCTCATAATCAGTATCTCCAAGATAAGCCTCCATAACATGTTGTAGAAGTAGATGGGTAATAACTATCAAATAAGGGTAAGATACACCATCCTCATCCACTAAAGAAAACTTTACAAAGTCCAACTACTCTAATGCCTTTCTCAGAAACTGCAAACAAGATCTACTATTGATAGCAACTACCACCATGTTCCCCTTCCTGAGAGTATAAACTATCTCAAAGTCATAATTTTTGAGTAACTATAGACATACCCTCTATCTCAGGTTAGAATTCTTTTATGAAAATATATACTTGAGACTCTTATGGTTATAATAGATGATAAACCTCTCTCTCATAAGGTAGTGTTGCCACATCTTCATGGTGAAGACCACAATATCCAGTTATAGATTATGGTTCATGTAGTTTTTCACTTATGGTATCAACTATAAAGACTCATAGGTAATCGCTTCATTCTTATGTATTATAACACACAAAAACCCAATTGCAGTTATCTCAAAACACTAAATACTAAACACTCTCCTATGGAAGTATTGATATGGGGTTTCTCATCAACCTTTGTGGAAACTGCTTAATAGTCTATTGGAACCACTCCTTCCACATGAAAGGATACCCATTTCCGGTAAAATCATTCAAGGGTGCTGATATACTATATTAATCGGGAATGGATCTCCAATAGTAGTCTAATACCCCAAGGAATCTCTGCACCTCAGACATGATCTTATGTGAATCTCAAGAAAACACTCCCTCAAGCTTCATCGAGTCTACTACTACTCGCTCTTCTAGGATGAAAGGTCTTAGTAAGTGGACCTCTCAAATATAGAACTAACTTTTAAAAATATTCCTATAAATATTTTTCTCTTAGAGTATGTCAAAGACCATCCTCAAATGTCTTGCATGATTCTCCTATGGCACAGAGTACACTAGGATTTCATCGATTAAGGCCACCAAGAATGAATCCAAGAAAGGATAAAAGATCCAATTCATGATTCCCATGAACATCGATGGGGTGTTCATCAAATTGAAGGGCATAACTAAGTACTCATAGTGACTGTAGAGACATCGGAATACCATCTTTGGTATATCCTCATCTCAAACTTGATGTTGGTGGTAGCATGACTAGAGACTAATCTTCAAGAACCACATCACCCATTTCAATTTATCAATGAGGTTATTGATTCTAATTATTGACTAATTATTCTTGATGGTCATATGGTTCAGTTGACAATAATCCACCCATAACCTCAAACTCTTATCCACTTTCTTGGTGAACCAAATAAGGGATACCCAAGAAGAAACATTGAGTCTGTAAAATCCCTTCTTCTGCAAATCCTATAACTATACCTTAAATTCATTAAGCTCTATGAGATCCATACAATATTTTGGAGTAGATATCATGTTATTCCATAGGTTTGATTATATGAATAATTTAATCTCTTGGTGAGGTGGAAATCACGACACATCCTTAGGGAAGACGTCCTTGTACTCTACCACCACTATAAGAAGATGAAATCCCATAGGATCTACTTATCCTAGGGTAATACTAGTAAAATAATGAGTAATCATATGTATCCTCTTGAGTATGAGGAAAAAATAACCTTCCTAAGTTTCATTCTCACTAAAAAAAGAAAATATCATCCCATCTATGTGGACACGCTGCATCATCTTCCTGAAATAGAAAATATGTTCATAGATTGTAAATATTCAGTCTATAGATATAATTAAATCACAAAGAATCATCTTGGCCATAAAAATATCCAAAAGGAGACTCTATCCTCCAAGAGTTAGGTAAAATTATTCATAGAAGTGTGTGGTCACTGAATCTCCTCCCATAGAAGTTTCCAAATGCAAGGGTCGAGCCAAAGGCTTCACTGGAATCTCTAGATCTTGAAAAAGAGATGTGGCAAGAACATAGTGGATTTATCCTATGTCTTCTAGTATCAAAGATAAAGTAGATAAGATATTTAGAATACCTTTTATTATTATTATAGTCTTTGGGTCATAGGCCTCCACTACCTTCAGTTATCCTTGTACTTGATCATCAGCTCGTTGAGCCTAGCATAGACCGCCTAGAAGTGATGGTGGCAATAGGTCAAAACATCATCAACCTCATGTTGCTCTACTAGATAATCTTCCATTTACTACACCTAGTAGATGACCCTTATCTATCCACATCCTCTTCCTAGGTGATACATTGATTATCTCTCTATCATTTTCATGATGGGTTAGACAATCCTATGTGAGATGTCCCCATCCATCACAGGAGTATAATCAAATCAACATCAGTTGACTAAAGTTTTCCTGAGATCCCTAAATTGAAGACCCTCTATCCTAAGACTATTTATGGAAATCCATAGCTCACTTGGATCCCTCTATATGACATCATCTACCAGCTATCAAAGTCTCAGCTCCAGGGTTCCCACTTCCAGTACTAACTATTGGAGAATACTCTTCCTTGAATCTCTCCGCCATAAAAGATCACTTGAGCACTCCATCATAAAGAATAATTAAACGATATATAACCCTAACCATTATATCTATGTGGAGTATACACTCAGAGGTCTATTCTTGGAAGGATTCATCTTGAACCACATACATGGAGTATCACGATAAGTTAGTAAACCAAAAATACTCTTCCATTGTCTTGTTTCCTAATTGAAGCTCTAGAATATCTTGAATGAAAACTTCTAACAATATAGATGGATGTAACACCTATCTAAAGATACACTCGAACTTATTATAATATAGGGTCACCTCATCATACATCTGAGTCACCAGACTCCACAATTTCTATAGGAATCTATAAATAAGACTCGCCACAAGAACCACCATTGGATCTAGAGGGGTACTTACTATGCAGAAAAATCTCTCAACTACCTCAAGCCAGTACTCAGATTTTTGGGGGTCTGGATCTCCCTCAAAATTGAGGGTTATCTACCTATAAAACTCATGGAGTGCGATCATCCTAGACAATTCCTCAACAAATACTATTTTTACAACTTTATTCTCAATGGGATTTGGTAATTCTGGAAAGGAGCCTGGAGGTACCACCTCCTATACAGGACCCTGTACTGAATCCTCATCACTAGATGGATCATCCTCACAATCATACTATATAATATTTGTTTGTTGTCATCATAGATACATCCTGAAAAAATCAAGATGTTCCGTGATCAAATAGTATATTTGGGGACCTGACTCAAGAAGGAAATGGAAACCACAACCCAATACTATATGATGAATGTATGAATGTTTTCCCCATAACCATTTCTTATATATACCAAGTTAATAAGTAGGTTTTTAGAGTCTTGGAGAATGGATACAATAGATTCCACACCAACACTAGATTCCTTGGCATGAGATCCAAACTCAAGACACATAAACATTTTTTACCTAGTTCTCAAAAAAAATCTCACAACTAGAAAATCATTAAACTCTAGTCCTTATATGACCTCCTTTGGTACCACTATATTGTGACCCAACCCACTAGGGCCTGCCTATTTGGAAATAAGTCGAGTGTAAAACTCCAAAATCACTAAACAAAATCCATAAAAAGAGTATTCAACTCATCATCGAAAAGTCATCCCAATCATAATATTAGATATAAAAGTAATAATATCCCATATATACTCAGTATTAACATAAATTCTCTAAGGTGAGGTCAAAACCATACATCCAGTCTAGGATTCTACTCGAGGATTCAATGTAATGCTTTTCTAGAAGAACTCCCTCCCTAATTCTGCTAACACTCATGGGGATCATCTAAGAATTCATGTTCATAGGAACTCACTAATAATAATAACACACTGGAACTAAAAATATATTGATACATAGATAGGATATCTCACCCAGGTCTTGTGTGGTATACCAATCCCTATCTAAAATAACCCGATAATTAGGGGATCAAAAACTTGGGTATGTTTGTCACATGATTATTGAACCTGTATAGGGGAGAAGATAAATATATAGGATCACACCCTGAGCCAAATTGATATATTCCTGAAATCTATCCAAGGCCTATCACTTATAGAGGATCATATCCTATGTTCAGGACATGATGCCTCAATATACCCTCATAGGAGAGGACCAAGGGAATGCATCCAATAGAAACTGGTTAACACTAAGAGAATGAGGGCCTCAACCTACCCTGGAAAAAGTACATGATGTGTATAGGGTATAAATGGAATGTATAAGCTAACCTAATTCTACCCATGCACTCCAGCCCATGAAAATTTACTTCACGCCATTCTCGTGTACTCTGGTCATGTTCAGGTACCTGGTCGTGTCTGAGTACCAGGTCTTGGTCGTGTACTCTGGTCATTTCTATGTACTCCGGCCATGTCCATTCCTCTGTACCCTAAGGGTACACACTGATTCACTAGTCACATATCACACAACATATGGTAGGTACCACACGACATGTGATATTTTATTTTTTCTGAAACCCAAGATACCATAGCTAAGGGACTAAGCAAAATGTGCTCTTCAGAATACATAACGTGGATAATAGGTTTTCCCATAACTCTCCAGTTTTAATGAGTCTCTAA
This sequence comes from Viscum album, assembly GCA_963277665.1. Lineage (NCBI taxonomy): Eukaryota > Viridiplantae > Streptophyta > Magnoliopsida > Santalales > Viscaceae > Viscum > Viscum album. The sequence goes on along the minus strand of OY728131.1, from coordinate 135,189,450 downwards.
AAATGCCTCTACCACCATTGGATCCACCTAAAATTGTTCTAATGAACTCAAATCTAGGTTTGATTTCACATGATCCATTTCCATAGGTCAGATTTTGGCCACCCTTCTCCTCGAAATGTGCCTCTTGTCATACCTTGTCGCTGCAGTAAGGTCCAACTGCATATGATGAACACTGATCTTATCCTGATCCATCCTTGATCATTTGATTTTATAATCATTCCTTGATCATTATGTCAGCCTCAAAACTAAACCCTTGGTAATGATCTGTTTCACTACAGAATGATTACACAATGATCATCTACCAGGTATTTTTCAAACCACTAGCCAAAACAATGTCGATGATGAACATGTAAAGAAGGGTGGGATAAATTCACTGATAATAAACATTAGGAATGAACCTCATCCATTTTTGGGTTGTTCTAAATCCATTAACTTAGAATCGTAAAAAAAGGTAATAATAAATTTAAATCAAATAATATCCTTTCCTAATTCTATGAAGATAAAATAATACTCTTAAATCAATATTTGACCCAGAAATCAATTTATTAAAAGTATTAATTCATGTTAAACAAAGGATAAATGATACAGATATTAAATCCAACAAAAAAACCACACTACCTTGATTTTGGATAAAAAGTTGATGAAGAATGGTTCCACCTCACTGTCATTGGAAAGATCTACGAACTCCTTTACAAAATGATATCTACACCATGATCTCTTATCATTCTTCAAAGAACTATCATCTAATGGATCCTATCAATAATACCAGGGTTATGGGGATAACCCTATGGTTTTGATATAATAGGGATTTTATAGAAGTATATTAAGTTATGATAATTAAATAATAAATTTATTTATTTATTTATTTATTTATTTATTTTATTATTTTCACTTGGGGATATACTTTAATCCAAACACTCAATGCTCACAAATATTATGTTATTCCTAGGGTAAAACCCATATTACATATTTAATGGTCATCCAATATTTCCCATCCAAGACTACATTTGGGAGTTATTCCATTATTTTAGAAAAATTATGTGCACGTAACATAGTATATTTTATATTTTTATTATATCAATATCGAACCATCATGGGCCTCATAATCCTAAAATAACTCAGAACCTATCTTCAAAATTATTCTTTAAAATTTTCCAAAGTTTTTACAAGGAAAATAATAGTTTTTATTCACCTGATTTTGGAACATTGTCATTCGGACCGTGTTTTCCTCTACTAGTCTTCCACTACTGCAAGACTCCTCCAAGACAGAGTCCCAAGTTCAAGATCCTCTCAATTTGGAATCAAATAATTGAAACATGAAATAATTAATCATAAATACTAATAATATCCCACTTTAATACTTCTACTAAACATTCAATGAAACCCATAACACTTAGGCATGCTTATGAACACATCATCTTCTAAAACACCAGGAAATGTCTTCATTTCACTTCTTTGTCACCCAACTACAATTATGCCAAAATATTTCCTAATAAATCCCTAGAATAATACCATGTTTGAAATATCAGTTGGATTCTGACTTTTTCAATCTTCCATATTTTCAACACTGCATCCTATATCGGATTCCATATGAAATGTTGCTTCAAATAAAAGTGCTTCATATATGAATGAGACACTAATTATCATCACCTAAATTGGTCCATGATAAATAATAATTACTCCTTATTGATGATTTATTACCTCATTGATCAATTTTAAGGCATGCGATAGTTTCATAGATGGATCTTAGGCATGTTTTTCACCAATCAAGGGTTCATGAGGCTGATATTTCAAAGCTGGAATTACGATTTCACTACAGAAACTATGAGTTCCTGGTGATGCCTTTTGGTGTCAAGAATTCCCCCACTATGTTTATGGGTCTAATGAACCAGATCTTCATCCATACTTGGGCTAATTTTTGGTTTTATTTATTGGTGACATAATCATTTACTCTGCATCAGATGAGGAGCATAGAGATCACTTGGGTATGGGGATAGTCCTAAACATTCATTGGGAGCACCATCTTTATGGTATTCTCTTAATTTGATATTTTTTATATCCACAAGGTTCACTTTCTAGTCCATGACATTTTTCATCATGGATTAGTTATGGACATGGAAAAAATTGATGAAGTGATTTCTTAGGATCCACCAAAGAGTGTTTCATAGGTGTAGAGTTTTCTTGGATTATTAGGGTAATAAATTAGGTTCATGTTGGACTTCTCTAGGGTCTCTTCCCCTTTAAATTCTCTAATATGAAAAAGGGTGACCATTTACCTGGACTGGGCAGTGCTAGAGAGCCTTTGAGGATTTGAGGTTGAGGGTGACTAGTGATCATTTTTTGAGGCTATCGAAGGAGGATGTGGAGTATATAGTGTATTGTGATGCCTCTAGAGTTGGTATTAGTATTGTGTTGATATATAGGTAGGAATTTATTTCATATGGTTTGATATAGTTGAGACCCACAAGCAGAACTATGGAACTCATGACCTAGAGTTCACATCAATAGTCTTCACTCTAAGGATGTGCAGGCACTATATTATGGGAGAGTGATTTTTTTGTTTACTCAGACCATCAAAGTCTCAAGTATGTATTTATGTAGAGAGATATGAACCTGAGATAAAGGAACTTGTTAGAGTTATTATAGGACTATGAATTTGAGATATTTTATACTTCAGGGAAGGGAAACATGGTTGGAGATGCCCTCATTAAGAAGTCTCATTCTCACTGGGTGCAGGAGGCACTTAATTAGTTGGATTAATTTTAGTTGACCCTGGTGGAGGTGAGGGGTACAACTTATCTTCAATCAATGGTGTTGACTCCTTTACTTCTTCATCATGTGAGGGAGACTCAATTGGTAAATATAAACTGTGAGGTCATACGTGACTAGATATCCTCTAGTGATTCACCATATGGATTCTATAAAGGAGGAAATCACATCATATTTTTCTAGGGAAAAATGGTGGTTTTCGGTCACTTTGTAAGATGATGTGATGAGGAAGTTTTACACTTATCCTTTATTTATACATACTGTTGTATGGAAGATATATAGATACCTTCAACAATATTTTTTTGGGATTCCATTGGGTTGAGAATTAATGTGTTCATATCTCGGTGTCTCACATTTTAGAGGGTAAAGGGTGAGCACTAGATTTTAGTAGGTTTGTTGTAGCCTCTTGAGATCCCAAAGTGGAAATGGTATGGCATATCCATAGAATTTATAATAGGGCTTCTTCAGATAATTATAATCCATGATGTAATATGGGTGAAAATTGATTGAGTTACCAAGTCGTCACACTTCCTTTCTATCTAGGATTAAATTTTGTGGGAGAGTTTGGGATATTTTTACTTGTGGGTGATCATCCTCCTTTATAGGGTGGACTTGATGATTATCTCTGATCATGATGTGTAGTTTACATCATGGTTTCAGAGAATCTTATAGGAAGAATTCGAGACCAAGTTGAGGATGAGTAAAACTTTTCACCACCATCCAAATGGGATGACCAAACACACTATTATGGTGTTGGAGGTACTTTGAGGTCTTGAGTGTTAGACTTTAGATGGATATGGGAGAATCAATTACCTTTGGTAGAGTTTTATTATAGTAATATATATCATTTTACAAAAAGGATGACACCTTTAGAGGCCTTGTATAGGAAACCTTTCATATCACCCTTATACTGGACTGAGATCGGTAAGGCATCTCTTATTGAGCTAGAGATGGTGTGGGTGATGATAGATAAGTTCCATGTGATTCGTGACCAGATTAGGATAATATAAACCTGACATAAATCTTATTTTGATTGACATCGTAGGCCCTTGGAGTTCAGCTAGAGAGACCAAATTTTCCTGAGAGTCTTCCCATGATGAGTATTATGGAGATTCATTCAGGGATTCAAGATATAGTTGAGGTTTATCGTGTTTTTATAGATCCTGAAGAGGGTCATCGTGGTTGCTTACCACCTAGAATTAGCCCCACAGTTGGAGGGGTATATGAAATCTTCCATGTGTCATGGTTGACTAGACACATGAATGATCCAATGCATGTTATTGACTGGGGATATATAGACATCGAGGATGGATCCAAATTTGTGGAGTTCCCATTGGTGATTGATAATTTAAAGGAGATGATCCTTTGAAGATAAACCATTCATTTGGTTTGTGTGATCTGGAAACATAAGATCATGTAGGAGAGATCCTAGGATTGAGAGACCCAAATGTGGGATCAATATCCCCACCTTTTTATTTAGTTTTTGAATTTTGGAGGTGAAAATATTTTATGGAGGGAATAATATTGACTGTGTTTTTTCCATGTAATAATTTGAAATATATTAATAATTATTTTTGTATCCAGGTGTTGAGGCAATGCAAGATTTCAAGTCTTGGTGAGCCTCAAACTTATTTTTTAAATTATTAAATATATTAATATCACACACATGAAATTTTTAAAAAATAATAGAATATACCAAAAATGGAGTTTCAAATAAAACATATGATACCATGGTTGATTCCAGAGTGTGGGTTTCACCCTAGGAATGACCTAAGGTTAGTCAGTGTCGGACGTCCAATTGGGGAATCTGTTGGAAAGTGCGTTTAATTAAACTAAATATATTATTTATTTATTTTTCTTATTAAAAATAATAATTAAATCCTCTATAAATACCCTCTTATGATGATTTTCCAAGGGTTATCTTTATAACCCTTTCTATATTAGTTAAGAGTAAGAGAGCATTCTTGTTGGTGGATCATCATCGAATGATGAATGATGAGCGGATTGAGGTGGATCGAGAAACAATGAATGTAGTGGATCTTACCCATCACTTAAGAACATGTTATCCACCAATAATTGATCTATAATAAAGTTAGGAATCATTATTTTTTGTTTAATCGTCTTGATTAAATTTTTGAAGAAATAATTTGATTAGTTTATATCTTGTTGGTGATTTTACTCCCTTCAGATGAACCTTATTGTTGATTATTTTATTAATTCAATTAATCTCTCCTATTTCATATGATATAACCCCTATTAATAACTAATTTATAATAATTTTACAATAAAACATGGAAAATTATTGATTCAACCTTTTTATGTTCTTTATCCCCCTATGTTCATCATGTTCTTTAGAATTTTCTTACCGGGTCGAGGTTCAACATTGTCGGGTGGGTTCGAGTGAAATCAAACCCCTGTATTCATGGTAGATTCATGTGTGATGAACAGATTGGATATTTTTGGATGGATTAGGATGGATCATGGATTTTAGGTGATGATCTATGAATCCATGATCTAGAGAGATGAATGGATTGAGCAATGGTGACCAATGGGTGATGTGTGGTGTTGTAGGCTTCAAGGGAATCTCCATATTCCAATTTATGACTATCAGAGGGATAAAATAAAAGTCAGAATCTTTACCCAAAAAAATTAGGTGGTCAATAGGTTCATATAATGGTGATGAGGTATAATCTAGAAGAAATTAAGAAATCATAATTTTCTATGAAAAACATGACTACACACCGTGTAGTGTATAGGAACAAATGATGTGTTCTTCGGATTTCTGTGGTGGTTAGAGTTTTAGCCAAAGTTAAGAATCACACACCATGTATCTGGAATACACACCATGTGACCCTCATTGGGTAGTCAAGACATGTGATATCTATACATGCCCAGGGACCTGTATGGGAGGACACACTATGTACTTTGGGAGTACATGATCATGTGTCGGTACCCGGGCACGACCAGGTACATGGTCAGGTACACGATATGGCCTGATGGACACGTGCATGACTGGGAGCACACAGAAAGTCCCCAAGTGGCTGAGGCATGTCATGTGGTCCCCATACGTTCCATGTGTGGTGACATGGTCCCTGATCCATGATCTAAGAGAAAACATCTAGGAAGTGAAGTGGGACCACATGTCGTGTGGACCCCATACATGTCATGTACCGCCTTTTTAAGAAATTTCTACCTCTCATGTGTCCTTCATTTTGACTCAGATTTTAGATTTCAAGTATTGTTTCCTAAGTGTTTTTATGCATATAATGTGATGGTGGAATTCATAGTGTATTTTGAGATAAAATTTGATATTTTCAGTGTGAGATGCTTCTTTAGGAGATTATTAATGATGGTAGTGATCAGACAGGATCATCGAAGAGTTCAAATAGTGATGGTACTACCCTATCACAATAGAGTGTGGGTACTCTATCCATGGAGGTGGTACTCCCCTATCAGGCTAGGGAATGGTTCCTTCATACTTTTTGTTCAGATTGAGATAGTACTCCTCTATTTCACTAGGTCACAGATACTCTATCCATGGAGATGGTACTCCTCAATCTCACTAGAGCACGGGTCGTCTATACTAATTATTCAGATAGATATGTTAATCATCTATCATAATAGGGGTGTCTCCTCTATCCATGGAGATGGTATTCTCCTATCACACTAGGTTTTGGTTCCTCTGTACTCATTTTTCTGATAGATATGGCACTCCCCTATAATGGGCATGATCCCTCTATCTACTGAGTAGAATTATCATATTGTACTAGAGCATGGGTCCTATAACTTTTGGAGATTTTTCTCCCTCAAGCTATAGAGAAGTGTTAAGGTACAGACCGTCCACATGACTTATTCAAACAAACACTTGATATGATGGGCATCGATGTTGGACCATTGGATCTATATGAAGACTAATCATCCTGGGGTGGGCTATGAGATGGAGATCACCTTTCTCTCTCATATGGATTTCTTATATAATCATATATATGTGATATTAGGTTTCATTTGCCTATTTCTTTGGGTTGTTCCTTCTACTTAAACTATGTCTTCTATTTCTCCCTCTTCAGTTTTAAAGGTGTCCTACTAGGTATGTATATACTCACCCCGGTATGGGCTTTGATCACACGTGTCATGTCTTATAATGTTGACAAAAATATTGGTGGTGATTTAATAGAAGCATAGGGATAATTGGGGTAATATCCATGTATGGTGGTTAGGTCTTGTAGATCATAAGATGGGATCTATCATATATTCTCTATTCTAGTTTTTGTCAAGTTGAGTCATCTTTTCTGGGTGGGAATGTATTTTTCTCTTTCCATTTTAGATTGAACTCTCGCACTCTTTTGTATTCACTAGAGATTATTACATGCGTGGTTTTTACTCTAGATGTTTCTATCTTTATTAATTTTTCCTCAACACTTATGCATGGGTATTTTTGGGTGCATGTGTACAGGTACTTTAGACAAAGTCCTCCAGTTTTATTTATCCCTTCTCGATTCTTTTCACTAGCCCCTGGCCAATGGAGGTGGGATTTGGGTCGTGGAGGCCTGGTCTTCCACCTGCCAGGAGGGCTCTAGTGGGTCGGGTTATTGTAGTGTGTAATTTTGGTTATACCCATGTACTCTGGTCGTTTCTGGATACTTGGTCATTTCTGAGTAGTAGGTCATGACCATGTACTATAGTTTTGTATGTTTACTCTAGTCTTGCCCATATACTCTATCCTTTTTTGTGCCTATGTACCCCAGGGGTACACATCGAGTCACCGGTCACATATCACATGGCATGTGTTGGTTCCAACATGATGGGAAACATTTTAATATTTTGAAATCCTAGTCTCCATATCCAGGGGACTAAAAGACATGTTTTTTAGACTATACATTGTGTATGTCAGTTTCTTCTAGAACCCATTGATTTTCACATAATTTCTCTCATTTGTTCACCCCTTTCAGATATATCGTAAATCATGCTAAGAAACTTGGATCTAGGGTTTACTTCACCTGAACTATTACTATTTGTTGGATTCTTTCCACTCTTCCCATTAAAAATTTCATCTTGTCACACTATTACACTGCCACAATACCCAACCATGTACGGAGAATATTGATCGAATCTCGATCCATCACAGATCTTCAGATTTCATCATCACTCCATGACCATTTCATCAATCCCAAACCCAAACTAATGATAGATATCCACTACAAAAAAGAACAATTGCACAATGATAATATGCTAGGTATCTATCAAACCTCTCACCAAAGGAAATTTTGATGATGGACTTTTGAAGAATGGTGAGAGAAATTAAAAAAACATAACAATCATGAATGAACATCATTTATTGTTCGATTTGGTTTCAATCCTTTGATAGAGAACTATCGAACGAAGGTAATAATCAAAGTCTAATTAAACAATATCCATTCCATATTCTAGGGAGATAAAACAATACTTATAAATATATGGTCAACTCGTGAATCAATTTTTTAGAATAAAAGACTCACATTCGAGAAATGAAAAATGATACAAGGACTAAATCCAATGAAAACAATGCCCAACCAAAATTATAGATCAATCTTTGATCAATTATGGGTATAAATTACTGTATTTGGTGAGATCCATGAAATCCTTTGCAAACAAATTATTAAACCACGATCTGTTATCATTTATTAAAAAAATATCCTCCAATGGAACCTTATGAGAACACTTGGGTTATACAGATAACCTATGGGTTTGGATATAATACGGATTTTATAGAATAATATTCGGTCATGAAAATTAAATAAAAAATTTATTTATTTATTTATTTATTTATTTATTTATGCACATGATTTCACTTAATCCAAACACTCGATGCACATAATGGTTATGTCATTTCTAGGTTAAAACATGCATTCCAGATTTAATGGGGGCACTATATTTCTGGTAAGAGTTTTTTTTCAAGGTTATTCAATTATTTAAAAAAAGAATTACACGTGCATGATATAATATATTTAATATTTTTATTTTATCAATACTGAGCCTCCCTGGGTCCTATAATCCCATGATGGATTAGTTCCTAGCTTCAAAATTATTCTTTAAAATAATCCAAAGTTTTGACAAGGAAACAATTGTCATTACATTCCCCCCACATCAAGGATTATCATCCAGAAAAAAAAACTGTTATTCAAAAAGATGAGGGTACTAGGCTCACATCCGTTTCTCTTTATCACAAGTGATTTCCTTCATATTCTTATACTTCCATTGAAAACACATCAAACTAATCAATCGCCCATAGAGGATATTCTACTTAAAATACTTGATCTCAACCATGTACTCAATGAAGTTAGATCTTTTCTTGATGTCCAACTTACCCCAGTTGATAACATATGACGGGTCATGCACATACCTCCTCAGTTGTATTATGTGGAAAACATCATGTACCCAGTATAATTGTGCTGATATGGCCAAGAGGTAAGACACCTTTCCAACCCTACCTAGTAACTGGAAATATCTAATAAAACTTGTTGCTAACTTTCCACACCATAAAAATATTTTCAATCCTCATTGAGTGAGACCTTCAGGAACACATGGTCTCCCTCATCAAACTCTGAAGGCCTATATCATTAGTCTTCATAAGTCTTATAGTGGCTTTGGATTGTCCTCATCAACTCTGGGATGATCTTCACCTTCTCTATTGTCACACACGCCAACTATGGACCCATGAGTGATGAATCCCCAAGATTATTCCAACATAGTGGTGATCTAAAGTGTCTCTCATACAAGGATTCAAATGGAATCTTACTAATGGTGGAGTGGTAACTGTTTTTATATAAAAACTCGGATAAGGGTAGGATATCCTCCAAACTATGAACAAAGTCCAACATGGAAGCTTGAAGTATCTCCTTAAGAACCAAAAATGGTATACTCAGTCTGACCATCTTTTTGTGGTTAAACACCATACTCAAACACAAATGAGTCATAAATGCCTCCTACAATACTCTATATAATCATAATGTAAAGAAATAATCATAGTCAGAAATGGTTATCGAGTGAATTCCATGAATTCATACTATCTTATATACATAAAGGTTTCATAATCACTCTACTAAGATCTAATATTGGATATCTAGGAATTGGGCTGACTTGGTGAGTTGGTTTGTGATCACCTAGAAAGAATCATTTACTCTAGACGATCGTGGAAGATCTATCATGAATTTTATGGAGATACCATCCCACTTTACCTTTGTAACATCAAGTAATTGACCCAAACCTACTAAAACCTAGTTCTCAACCTTCACCTAATAATATGTGATGCATCAAGAGGAAAACTATGAAACACACTTCTTTATCCCTAACCACTATAACAGACACTAAAGGTTCTAGTAAATCATAACCCCACCTGAATATATCACCAAGGTGGATGTATGAAACTACCTAAAAACATCCTCTCAAAGAATCATCAATACTAAGGCCCACCCTAAAAAATGATGAAATAATACCCACCTTCAGAAAATCCATCAAGAGAAAGTCCATAGGATATTTGAATATGAAAGATCTCATAATTAGTATCTCCAAGATAAGCCTCCATAATAGGTTGTAGAATTAGATGGGTAATAACTATCAATTGGGGGTAAGATGCACCATCCTCATCCACTAAGGAAAACTGTACTAAGGTCAAATGCTCTGATACCCTTCTCAGCAACTGTAAACAAAATCTACTATTAACAGCAACTACCACCGTATTCCCCTTCCTAAGAGTATAAAATGTCTCAAAGTTATAATTTTAGAGTAACTATAGACACCACCTCTATCTCAAGTTAAGATAATTCTATGAAAATATATACTTGAGACCCTTATGGTTATAATAGATGATAAACCTCTCTCACATAAGGTAGTGTTGCCACATCTTCAGGGTGAAGACCACTGTCACCAGTTATAGATTGTGGGTCATGTAGTTTTTCTTTTATGGTATAAAATATCAAGACTCATAGGTAATCACTCACTTATTATGTATCAGAGCACATCCAAGACCAGTTGGAGTTATCGCCAAACACTACATACTCAACACTCTCCTATGGAAGTATCTAGATGGGGGTGCTCATGAACCTTGGCTGCAACTGCTTAATGTTATATTGGAACCTATCTATCACATTAAAGGCTACCCATTTTAGGTAAAATCATTCAAGCGTGATGATATAATTTATAAATTGGGAATGGACCTATGGTAGTAGTCTAATAACCTAAGGAAGCTTTGCACCTCAGACATGCTCTTAGGTGACTCTCAAGAAAACACTCCCTCAAGCTTCATCAGGTCTACTACTACTCTCTCTTCTAAGATGACATGTATTAGTAAGTGGACCTCTCGAATCTAGAACTAACTCTTCGAAATATTCCTATAAAGATTTTTATCTTAGAGTATATCTTAGACAATCCTCAAAATTCTTTCAGGATTATCCTCTGACATCGAGTACACTAGGATTTCAACGATGAAGACCACCAAAAACTAATCCAAGAAAAGCTAAAAGATCCAATTCATGATTCCCATAAACAATGATGGGGTGTTCATCAAATCTAATGGAATCACTAAGTACTCATAGTGACTATAGAGACATCAGAATACCATATTTGGTATTTCCTCAGCTCAAACTCAATGTTGGTGACAACCTAACTAGAGACCAATCTTCAAGAAATATGTCACCCATTTCAATTGATCAATGAGTTTATTTATTCTGAGTAGTGAAAACTTATTCTTGATGTTCACTTGGTTTAGTTGACAATAATACACCCATAACCTAAAACTCTCATCCACCTTATTGGTGAACCAAACAAGGGATACCCATGGGGAAACACTGGTTCTAGAAAATCCCTTCTTCTAAAAATCCTATAAATACACATTAAATTCATGATTCTCTATGAGATCCATCCAATATTTTGGTGCAGATATCATGTTATTCTATTGATTTAATTCTACGAAGAATTCAATATCTTGGTGGGGAGGTAAGCTCGACACATCCTTAGGGAAGACGTCCTCATACTCTGCCACCATTATAGGAAGATAAAATCACATAGGATATACTTATCCTAGGGTAATTATAGTAAAATGATTAGTAATCATCTTTATTCTATTGAGTATGAGACAAACTTACCCTTCCTAAGTTTCATTCTCACCGAAAAAGGAAAATGGCATCCCATCTATGCGGACACACCGCATCCTCTTCCTAAAATAGTCAATATGTTCCTAGATTATAGAGATTCAGTATATACCTATAATAAAATTATAAGGACTCATCATGGCCATGAAAATATCCCAGAGAAATCTCTATCCTTCAAGAGTTGGGTAACATTATTGATAGAAGCGTGTGATCACTGAATCTCCTCCCATAAGAGTTTCCAAATGCAATGGTCGATCAAAAGGCATCACTAGAATATCTAGATCTCGAACAAGATATGTAGAAAGGATATATTGGATTTATTCTATATATTTTAGTATCAAAGAAAAAGTTGATAATTTATTTAAGATACGTTTAATTATTCATATAGACTTTGGTTCATAAGCCTCCACTACCTTCAGTTTCCTCATACTTGATCATCAGCTCTGTGAGCCTAGCATGGACCTCCTTGAAGTGGTGGTGGAAATAAGTCAAAACATCATCCACCTCATGTTTCTCTATGTGATCCTATTCCATTTCCTCCACCATGTAGATGAGCCTTCTCTATCCAAATCTTCTTCCTAGGTGATCCATTGATTATCTCTCTATCAGTTTTATGATGGGTCAGGAAATCCCGTGTGAGATGTCCCCATCCATCACAAGAGTAGCATCACCTCAACATGAGCTGATTAAATTTTTCCTAAGATCCCTAAACTGGAGACCCTCTATCCTGAGACTATTTATGGAAATTTCTAGCACAGTTGAATCTGTATGTATGACATCATCTAATAGCTATCAGAGTATCAGCTCCAAGGTTCCCACTACCAGTACTAACTATTGGTGACTACTCCACCATGAATCTATACTCCATGAAAGATCACTTGAGAACTAAATCATAAAGAATAATTAAAAGATATATCACACCAAACATTATATCTATTTGGATTCCACACTCGGAGGTCTATTCTTGGAAGGATTAATCTTAAACCACATACATGGAGTATCATGATAAGTTAGTGAACCTCAAATACTCTTCCATTGTTGTGTTTCCTAGATGAAGCCCTAGAATATATTGAATGAAAATTTCTCATGATAGAGCTGAATATAACTCCTCTCTAAAGAGAAACTCAAACTTATTATAAGAGAGGGTCACCTCATCATACATCTGAGTCACTAGACTCCACCATTTCCATATAAATCTATAAATAAGACTCGCCACAAGGACCACCATCGGATCTGGAGGGTTACTTGCTATGTGGAAAAATCTCCCAACTAACTGAAGTGAGTACTCAGGTTCCTGGGGGTCTGTATCTCCCTAAAACATGAGAGGTATCTACCTATAAAGCTCATGGAGTGCACTCATCCAGTACGATTCTTGAGTAAATACTATTTTTACAAATTTATGCTCAATGAGATGTGGTAAGGCTGGCAAGGAACCTAGAGGTTCCACCTCATATACAGGACCCTATATAGAATCATCATTACTAGATGTATCATCCTCACAATCTTACTATGGAATCCAAGTTTTTTGTCATCATAGAGACATCCTAAAAAAATTAAGATGTTCCATGATCAAATCGTACATCTAGGGAGCTGACTTAAGAAGGAAATGGAAACCAAAACCCAATACTATATGATGAATGTATGAATGTTTTCTTTATAACTAGTTCTTATATATATACCAAGTTAATAAGTAGGTTTTTAGAGTCCTGGTGAATGGATAAAATAGCTACCAAACCAACACTAGATTCCTTAGCATGAGATCTGAACTCGAGACACTTAAAAATTATTTCCCTAATTCCCAAACCAAACCTCATAGCTATAAAATCACTAAACTATAGTACTTATACAACCTCCTTTGATTCCACTCTATCCTGACCCAACCCACCAGGGTCTACCTGTTCGGCGATAAGTCGAGTGTGACACTCCAAAATCACTAAACATAAAGCATAAAGATAGTATTAAACTCATCATCAAAAATAAATTTCAATCATAATATCAGATATAATAATAATAATATCCCATATATGCTCAGTATTGACACAAATTCTCCAAGTTTAGGTCAAAACCATACATCCAATCTAAGATTCTACTAGAGGATTCAATGTAATGCTTGTCTGGAAGAACTCGCTCCCTGACTCTGCTAACACTCATGGTGATCATCCAAGAATTCATGATAATTGGGAATCACTAGGAATAATAACACATTGGAACTCAAAATATATTGAAACATATATAGGATATCTCGCCCAAGGCTTGTGTGGTATACCTAGCCTGACTAAAATAACCCGATAATTAGGGAATCAAACACATGAGTATGTTTTTCACATGATTATTGAACCTGTCTAGGGAAGAAGATAAATATATAGGATCACACCCTAGGACAAATTGATATATTCCTAAACTATATATAAGTACAATCCCTTGTATAGGATCATATCCTATGCTCAGGAAAGGATGCCTCAATGTACCCTCATAGAAATGGACCAAGGGAATGCATCTGATAGAAACTGGTCTACACTAAGAGAATGAGGGCCTCAACCTACCCTGGAAAAAGTACACGACATGTATAGAGTATAAATGGAATGTATTATCTACCCTATTTATACCCGTGAACTCCATTCCATTCTTGTTTACTTCATGCCATGCTTGTGTACTCTGGTCGTGTCTGGGTACCTAGTCATGTCTGAGTACCAGGTCATGGTTTTGTACTCTGGTCATGCCCATGTACTCCAACCATGTCTATGACTATATACCCTAAGGGTACACACCGATTAACTAGTCAAGGATCACTCAACATGTGGTAGGTATTACATGGCATATGATATTTTATTTTTCTAAAACCAAATCTACCACAACTAAGGGACTCCACAACATGTGTTCTTTAGAATACAAAACCTGTATAATAGGTTTTACCATAACTCCCTAGTTTTCATGAGTCTCTGAACATGCCTCTACATCCATTGGATCCACCAAAAATTGTACCAATGAACTCAAATCTAGTTTTGATTTTAGATGATCCATTTCCAGTGGTTAGATTCTAGCCACCCTTCCCCTCAAAATGTGCCTCTTTCCACACCATTTCACTACAGTAATTCCCAAATTCATATGAAGGACACTAATATTATCCTGATCCATACCTGAACATTTGATGCCATAATAATGCCTTTATCATTCTATAAACTTCAAAACAGAACCTATGGTAATGATCTGTTGCACCAAATAATGATTACACAATGATCATCTACCATGTATTTTTTGAACCACCAGCCAAAACAATGTCGATGATGAACGTGTGAAGAATGGTGGGATAAATTCACAAACAATAAACATGAGTAATAAAACTCATCCATTTTTTTGGGTTTTCCTCAATCCATTAACATAGAATCATAAAAAAATTAATAATAAATTTTAATCAAACAATATCCATTCCTAATTCTAATAAGATAAAACAATACTAGTAAATCAATGGTTGACCCATTAATCAATTTTCTAAAAGTATTAATTCAGGTTAAACAAAGTATAAATGATATATATATTAAATCCAACAAAAAAACCACACTACCTTGATTTTGGATCAAACGTTGATGAAGAACAGGTCCACCTCACTATCATTGGAAAGATCTATGAACTCCTTTACAAAATGATCTGTGCACCATGATCTATTATCATTCGTCAAATAACTATCATCTAATGGATCCTATCAATAATATTAGGGTTATGTGGATAACCCTATGGTTTGGATATAATAGGGACTTTATAGAATTATATTAAGTCATTATAATTAAATAATAAATAACAATATTTATTTATTTATTTTATTATTTTCACCTGTGAATGTACTTTAATCTAAACACCCAATTCTCACAAAGGTTATTTCATGCCTAGGGTAAAACCCACATTCCATATTTAATGGTCATCTAATATTTCCCATCGGAGACAACAATTGGGAGTTATTCCATTATTTTAGAAAAAATATGTGCACGTAACATATTATATTTTATATTTTTATTATATCGATATTGAACCTCCATGAGACTCAGAATCCCACTCTGACTCTGAAACTATATTCAAAATTATTCTTTAAAATTTTCCAAAGTTTTTACAAGGAAAAAAATACTTTTTATTCACCTGATTTTGGAACATTTTCATCTGAACTATGTCTGCCTCTACTAGTCTTCTGCAACTGCAAGACTACTCCAAGTCGGAGTCCCCAGTTCAAGATCCTGTCAATTTGGAATTAGATAATTGTAACATGAAATAATTAATCATAAATAATAATTATATCACACTTGAATACCGCTTCTAAACATTCAATTAAACCCCTAACACTTAGGCACTCTTCTAAACAAATCATCTTCTACAACATCAGGCAATGTCTTCATTTATCATCTTGGTCACCCAACTACCATTGTGCCACAATATTTCCTAAAAAATCCTTAGAATAAGATCATATTTGACATATTAGTTGGATTATGAATTTTTTAAATCTTTAATAGTTTCAACACTACATCATATAGAATATTCCATATGAAATGGTGCTTTAAGTAAATGTGCTTCATTTATGAATATGACACTGAATTCTTCAACAAATAAATTGTGCTCTAACTATCAAGGAATGAAAAATCCACTTTCCCAACTCCTTCAAAGTTTTTCCAAAAAAAATCTATTAGATAAATAATTTTTCTACTTTTTTATGGTCACATACTCAGATTTCATAGTTTATAGTGTAACTATCGATAGTATTATTTAAATACAACTTATTTTTATAAAAAAAACCATGATACTATTTTATAGATCCATATATCCTTCTAAATGTTTTGGGAATTGTAACGCCCTGATATTTTGTGAAATAATTTATTCAAATAAATTTAATATTTTTTATACTTTTCATTACACATAACACTAAGGTTATCTTTAATTATACACAATACTGTGTTTATCTTGGTTACACGCAACACCGAGTTCAAACTAAATGGGATATACTAATAAAATATTGTTATTTAATATAATAGTTGTCACCTAGCCTTGGAATGATAGGAATGAATAAGATTAACTAAATTATGAAAACATATGATTAATTATTTGTGGACAAATTAATTATAAATGAAAATAAAAATCCCATTTGAAAAAAAGGAATTTTTTTCTGAAAAACTATTATTCATACACACAAACGTGTTTAATGTCAATAAATTAAATAAATCACTTTTTTTAATGATTTTAATGAAATTTATATATTATATATTCAATAAAATGTTTTAACATTAATCTTATGTGTTTTTTATACAATAGATAATAATAAATCCTATTTTTTTCTTAAAACTGTATTTTTATAAAAAAATAGTTATTTCATATTTTGCGCACATATTTTAAAATTATTTTTTGAACATTTTAGAAATTTTATTTGAAAAATGATATTAATTTTTAAAATCATAATGTAAAAAATATTTTAGGGTGAATTTTTGATAATTTTCAATGAAGATAAATTTTTTGATGAATAGTGAAAAATATTGGTTTTTATTAAGAATTTTCATTTATTTTAAAGAATTTAAAAACATAAAAAAAAATTAAGATTGTTTTAAAGGTAAAAAATAGTTCAATTATATATCTATTAATTAAATTTAGTTTATTTTCATCAATTTCATATTGAAATTTAATGTAAAAACTTTTTAAACTCTTGAACATTTTCTCTTTGGAAAACCGCTTTCTCATCGCAACTTGGGGGTTAATTTTAAATTAAAATTTTTCACTTGCATAAATAGAATTTGGAAAATTTGATTTTATATTTTCAATAATAATAATTTATATTATCTAATAATTTAAACATAATTTTTTACCATAATAAATAGTAAAAAAAGTAAAAATTGTTTATCGTGGTTATGGTAAAAATGGGTTTATCGAGGGTTACACTAAAATGATAAGGGTTAAAATGACTTAAAACGTATCCAAGCCCCATTGGGTAGTAATATTTAGACCTCATGTCTTTTATTTTCAATAATTTATCATTTCTGAGCCTTTTTTAATGTGAAAAGAATGGGTACACATTTTTTTCAAAAAATTCAAGTGTGCCACTCACCTCGCTTAAAAAATACCACCCCCTCTTCTATCCTCTTCACACTTTAAAAACTCATTGGTTTAGAAAATAACTTCAAAAAAATACTTATTTATATCATATAATCCAAAAATCCTTATTTTGGTCATAAATCTAACCTAATATTCCTTTTAGTGAAAACCAAAAGATGTTGTCCGAAGAAGTGGCCACGTCCCTAACTAAGCATTTTATTTTATTTCTTCCTACACCTCCTTCAATTATTATTAAATCATTCTGATATAATAACATAATTATATTAAATATAATTATATATTGTTTATTTTTAAGGTAATTACCTATATTCATCTCTATTTCCATCAAATGGGTTACAAAATCATCATTCATATGTGCAACAGACTACGCCTCACGAACCGATGTTATTCGTTTTCCATCACTGCATCTCACGGTTGGATATAATGATGGATTTAATGTTTATATATTATATTTATGATATTATTATACCACTTTAATTATAATAACACATCTAACATCTTACCAATTAACCCATTATAAAACAATAATGTCGATCATGTGTATGGTGGACCATCGCCTCGCAAACCAATGTGATTGTTTTTAATTTTTGTTTTACTTGGATTGTAATAAGGATATATTAAATGAATAAATATTATATTTATAACATAATTATACTTATGGAATTATTATATTACATATACCATATTACTTTTCATTCTGTGGGGAATATGATAATGTCATTCGTGTGTATGGTGGAATACTACCTCGGGAAGTGATGTGATTCATTTTTCACATACGCTTTACATAGAAGGTAATAAGGATAGGTTTAAATAATAATATGTTATATATATGATATAAAAATGACTCTATAATGGTAATATATAATTTACACTTTTTTCTTTCAGTTCATCAAGAAAATGGGAACAATGTCCATGAGTATGTACGGCTTACTGTCTCAATGAATGGAGTATTTCATTTTTTATCTCTAGGTAGTATGGATTATGAAATATAAATATATAATGAATATATATGATATTATATTATTTTTAAAATTTGTGAGATTATGTGACCATGATCAAATTAATATGACCAAAATAATTAATAAATCAAAACATATACAAAAACAATGCAGTTATTACCCAAAACATGGTTTTAATAAGGAATTATTGATAGATAGGTAATAAAAGTTCATAAGTAAATAATACATTGTATTAAAAGAATGATTATGGTTATTTAGTATATTTATTTTAAAATTATATTTATTATACAATAGTTTCAAACATGTATGTAGGAATTCGAGACTTAAGGTAAGAGATTTTCATCTCACCTATTACTTCTGTGAGACACATGTCATATTCCACCCACCCCCTATTTCTTTTATATAGTGTATATACTAACCATGAATGTTTTTTAGGATTATTCACCTAAAAATTATTGTTATTTACATATCCATTTTATTATATCTATTTTATTGGGTTTATGATTCAAATTTTACAAAAATCAGTATGGGATTTTTGTCTTAATTTTTATTCTCTGAGTCATATGTTATGTTATACACCTATCTTATTTTATGATATTTATATACATACCCATTGACATGTAATATTATAAAATTATGTATCCTCATTAAATTTTATGTTTAATTTAATGCTATTCTTTCATTGTGTATTAGGATTCCAAGTTACCCAAGTGGTAAAGGTTTTATAATATAATCACATCGTTTATCAAGATTATTTATCTTTATGAATCCAATGATGAAATATTATAAAATATATATCAATAAACTCATTAATTTTTATCGCATATAGTTATTTAAATATAATACATGTTTTCTATTCATTTTCCTCTCATTATGTACTCAAGAGTTCAAAATAATGTTTTTTAAAAAATCATCTTCATTTCTCTCTTCGGTTGAAAACTTGTTTTTCATCCAAAATCATGTTTATGAAAGTGTTTTAAAAAATGTTTTTAACATTATAAAAATGATTTATTAAATACATTTTTACCCATGTATTAATTTTTTTAAATGTTTTAAAGTAATCTTCATGTCGTTTTTCAAATAATTCTTGTTTGGATTTTACCAAAAATGTGAAAGGAATATTTGTTTTAACGTGTACGGCATGAATGGAATTTCCCACTATAATTTTATTTGAATATTACTTTATAATTTTTCAAGGTTATTTTTAAATAAAATTATTTTTTATTTTTTATTTTTTTTAAAAAAAAAATTCAAAGTGGAAAGGATATTTTTCTCAAGAAATGTTTTAAATGATTTTTAAATCTACCTTTATATTTATTCAAGTTTGTTTTAAAAGAAAAGGATTTTCCAAATATTTTATGTTTTAAAAAGTTTTTTTCAATGTGGAAAGGATATTTTATACAAGAAATTTTTTAAAATATTTTTAATTATTCCTTTATAAGGTTTCAAGATTATTTTCAAGGAAAAGTATTTTCAAAATTTTTTATGTTTTTAAAAGTGTTTTTCAAAGCAGAAATCATATTTTCCTCAAGAACTATTTTAAATTATTTTTATATCTTATTTTATAAGTTTCAAAGTTTATTTTCAAATAAAATAATTTCCCAAATAGTTTATTAATTTTTAGTTTTAAAAATTGATTTTCATAGAAATTTATTTACCTCATGATATGTTCCATGTGTCATTTAAAAATAATTTTCTATATAAGATGACATTTATTGGTGTTATCTATGAATTACCAGGGATATTATCCAAGGATAAAATTCTTTTTCTTTCATTGAATAGTTTATATTTATAATGGAATAATTTTTATAAAACTTATTTATATTACATGGCTTATACCATGAGGAAATTCATATGAAACCCACTTCTTTTCATGGGTTATGCTATGATAAAATAATGAAATTATTATAAAACCTCTATCTTTTCAAAAATTTATAATATAATGAAATTTTTAACCCATTTCATTTCATGTTTTATGCTATGATGAATGTTTTAAGATCTTTTGTCACATATACATCTGATTTTCATTATGTGATGGGTGGGACCTATATCTCCTTCCAATTCATTAGGTAAAGATTTATATCTCATGAGATAGATAGGACTGGAATGGGGATTGATCCCAATTTAGTATAAGACTTTTTCTAAAGTGATGGTCTTTGATGTTAACCTTGACTACTATGATGTTTTGGGTAGTGAACCCATTCCACTATGATAACCTTGTAAGTGTGCCTTGAATACTATGGAAATTATTTTCTATGCTTATGTGTATAGAAAAATTCCATTTCCTATATCAATTTTATGCTCTCATGGATCATGTTATTTGATTTCATTATGATTCATGTCTTATAAACTTTCAATATTTATTCCATGAATCATGATTTTGATCTTTGATATACAAGGTATGGTTGTCATATGTTATTCTCACATTCTCATGCCCCTATCCTCAGGTTATTTTTTCATATCTACCCTTTTTTACCCTTACTAAGAATATAATCTTATCCTTTCTTATTTTTTTCTTTCCCAAATTTATCAAGAAATGTTTTAAGTAGGGTATATCTATGAGTAGTACTAAATGAGATGATATTTATGGGAAATGTTGAAGATCTTTCATGAAATAATAATATATTTTTTCTAGTATCCAAAGGAATTATACATTTATGATCCTTGTATTTTTTAGATAATGTAATGAAAATACATATAAACATATGTAATATATATATATATGATAATCCCGAGTCACTGTAGTTAGTATCAAAGGATAGGTTTAGTTAACCTTTTCAAACTAGGATGAGAAAATTTAGTGAGATACTTAAGGACATATCTAAGGATAATTATAATGATGAAAAAAAATATAAGAAAATGTCATGGAATTTTAGTGAATGATAGAGGAAGTGGTTTCCAAGAAATTTCATCCCTATCTAAATATTACAAGCATATGTGGCTCTATCACAGAGGTACCTAGGTATAATAAATCCAAAAATGGTGTAGTGAGTTAGACTCAATCTTTATCTGGTGCATGATAACAGACCTTACTGCACACTTAGATTGACACACTCAGGGGATATTCTTTGTAAATTCACAAACACTTTATCAACAATGATTAAGTATTTAAATAATGACCATGAATGAATTAGTTTATTCTTGTGGTGTCATAGATTGAAAAAATGTGTCATGATTTAAACGTCCAATAAGTGGGTATTCATGATTTTGTTGTTTCCCACTATGTATACTTTTACTCACACTATGATTTTTGGTTTTATACAATGGAGGGAACCAGAAGGAACTCAATTAAAATTGATTATTATATACAATGTGCATATGAGAAATCAAATGGGATGATGACTGAAGTTAAGGATATTGTGATTATGTTTAATTGGTTATCACAATATATGATTAAAAATATTCACCTTAACCAACTCTTAGACTCACCAAAAAAGTGAATGATAGATTTAATTGAGGGTTAGGGTAGTGGAGAACATGGAGGAAATAAGATTATGTTTACTATATGTTAATAATGTGGGAATAAGCACCCAATTTAATGTCTCAAAGAAACGGAAAGAAGTTGAGTGTGGAAAATAAGGACACAAAGAAAGTAATTATAGATGAAAAATGAAAAGTTAGTTAACATAATGGATGAGAATAGTGTACTACCTAAGATATCGTTGATGGTTGAATGTTTTAGATGTGGAAAGTATGGTCATTATACAAATCAATGTCCTAAAATTAAATCTCATGAAGATAATCAGAAAGGTTGTACAATTAATGGTTATATTGCTGATGATGAAGTGACTATTGATGAAATATAAAAACAAATAAGTGTTAAGGAATGAGATTATGAAGCCTAGTTAATTTTTTATAAAGAAAGTGGAAAGATTGATCTATTTATGTATTGGGACTTAAATAATTATATTTTATCAGTGGTATTTTGACTACTAGATTCATGAAACATCAATGGATTATTTCATTTTATTTTTTCATTAAGGAGTTACAAAAATATGTTAAATGGTACTAATTACCTAGAAAATTTATTTAATAAAATGGTGATATTTTTACTAAGATAAGATAACCCTTAATATGTACTTCATGTTTAGAAAATGGGTTTTATTTTTGTTAAAGATATGATTGATATGTATAAAGTAAATTGGTCAGTATTGATTACCTTTTAACTAATTAATGATTTGATGATAAATTGTTCTTTGTTATCACTAATAGAATTTATAAAAAATTTGGGTTTATGGAATATGTTAAATAATATGGTATTTTATGTAATAAATGAGGAAATAGTTGATTTTTGAAAAAAGGTTTGTTTTCATTAAGGTTTTATGATAATTAAAGATATTACCAGTTTTTAGGATAATATATGATCAATGTATTCATGTATTTGGTAAGTGAAATTAAGATCTAATTCATGTTGTTTGTGGGATTAATGATACGTTGATTTTGGAAATTTATTGACCTTATTTATAAATTTTTGGATTTTAATTTTGGTCAAACATGGAGGATCCTTTAGGTTAAATATTTAAAAAATTGATGAAGGTGAACTTTAGACATTTTTGTATAACCTCTGATAATAATTCTGTTTTTGATAACAACTATAGAAAGAAGGAATAACTTATCATTTTTTATGGATATTATGATCCACTAGTGCTTCAGGTATAAAAAATCTTCTCATGTAGTAAGAGATAAAGTGGGAATTGATCAAGGCACAACCAAAGGATGAGGTTATTCTTATGAAATTGAATGAAATTAAGTAAGTATATCTTCTCATTTAAAATAATTATCTTGAAAAAACATGTTAACAATTTAACCTCATTTATAATTAATGAATGTTATTTTCACCTATTATATATTTATGGGTTTGTGGTCATTTTCGTTCTCCTGAAAATGTTCATTATCACTCTGCATCATAATTCATGTGTTCGTTTTCTCTTCAATGATCATATTTTCACTTCCAACCTATGTTATCCTATTTGTAAACCTAGCATGTGTTATTATAGGTGATATTTTAAAATCCATTTATTTATTTTAAATATGATTTTTTATTAACCCATTTTTCAATGTGGGTTCCCCACAATGGGATTTTCCAATGTTAAACCCATGTTTACCAAACAGAACTTCAAATTTTGAGGACGTAATTTATTTAAGTGGGGTAGAATGTAACACTGAAAAATTTTGTGAATTATTTTTAAATAAATTTAATATTTTTGATATTCTTCATTACATGAAACACTGAGTTTAGATTGTATTACATGCAACACTAAGTCTATCTTGTGTTACAAGCAACATCATGTTTAAACGAAATGTGACATACTATTAAAATATTATTAGTTAATATAACAGCTATAACCTAACCATTGGAATGGTGGGTATTAATAGTATTAACTAAATTATGAAAATATATGATGAATCATTTGGTGACCAATTAAATTTAAATGAAAATAAAAAAAAATAATTGAAAACAAAGGGAATGGTTTTCTGAAAAGCTATGTTTTATACACACAAACTCATTTTATGTAAATAAATTAAATAAACCAATTTTGGTGAATTATTTTAATTAAATTTATATCTTATATATTCAATAAAAAAAATTAACATTAATCTTATGTGTTTTTTAGAAAATAGATAATAATAGATCAAATTTTTTCTCTCAAAAACAATACTTTTCTAAAAAATATTTTTTCATATTTTTTGCACTTATTTTATAAATAAATTTTTACACTTTTATAAAATTTCATTGAAAAAATTAAATTAATTTTTTTAATAGTCGTGTTAAAATAATCTTAGGGTTAATTTTTTAGAATTTTCTGAGAAGATAAATTTTTCAATGAATGGTGAAAAAATCTAGTTTTTATTAAGAATAATAATTTCGTTTAAAGAATATAAAAACTTCAAAATTGTTTTAATATGATTTTAAAGGTAAAATTAGTTCAATTATATATATATTAAAATATTTTAGTTCATTGGAATCAATTATATATTGAAATTTGAAATAATTTTTTTTAAACTTTTGAATATTCTCAATTTTGAAAACCACTTTCTCGTCGTGACTATAGAATTAATTTAAAATTAAAATTTTCCAATTATATGAATTAAATTTGGAAAAAAAATTTAATAGTTTTAATAATCAAAATTTATATTATATAATATGGTCAATTAATTTTTTCCCATAATGAATAATAAAAACAATAAAAGTTATTTATTACGGTTAAGGTAAAAATGAGTTTACCTATAGTTAAACTAAAAAGATAAGGGTTAAAAGGGACACAAAATGTGTCCAACAAAAATTTTATTGAAATATTTAAAAACAATTATCTTCTTTGTTCAATATATTCTCATTTTTAATCCTTTTGAAATTTTAAAAACATGGGTACACCTTTTTCTTTTCAAAAATTACAAGTGTGTCGCTCACCTCACTTAAAAAAGGCCACCCCATGTCCTCTCCTACTCACACTTCCAAAACCAATTGGTTTAGACAATATCTTATCAAATAAATTATTTAATTACATATTATCATCCAATAAGACTTATTTTTTTAAAAAAATTAACCTAATAATCCTTTGATAAAGACCAAAAGAAGTTGTATGAAGAAGAGGTAACGTCTCGGACCGAGCATTTTATTTTATTTATTCCTATACATAATTAATTTCTAATTAAATAATGATTATATAATAACATAAGTATATTATTTATATATATATGTTCTTATGTTAAGGTAATGACCAATATCCATTTCCACTTCCATTAAATGGGTTATGAAATCATCATTCGTGTGTGTGGCGTATTACCCCCTTGTGAACCAATGTTATTTGTTTTCCACCACCACCTCTCACAAATGGATATAATTATGGATTTAATGTCTATATATTATATTTTTTATATTATTAAACCTATATAATTATAATACCACATCTACCTTCTGACCTCCTAACCTTTTGGAAAAAAATAATGTTGCTCATGTGTATGGTGGACTACCACCTCGCAAATCGATGTGATGTGTTTTACATTTTTGTTTAACTTGGATGGTAATAAAAATATATTAAATGAATAAATATTATATTTATAAAATAATTAAACTTATAGAATTATTGTACCACATATACCTTCCTACTTTCCATTCTGTGGTGGATATGATAACGTCATTCATGTGTACAATGGAGTACCACCTCACAAAGTAATGTGATTCGTTTTTTACGTACACTTTACATATAATCTAATAAGGATAATTTTAAATAAAAATATGTGATATATATGACATAAAAATTATTCTGTAATGGTAATATATCAATTTCCCTTCTTTTTTCATGTCATCAAGAAAATGGAAATAGCATTCATTCACATGTATGGCTTACCGTCTCTATGAATGGGGTATTTCATTTTATATCTCTAACTTTTATTATAAGATCATATCTTTTTTCAGGTATATCCCTCTTTTAGTTTTTTTTTTGAAACTATTTTTTTGGGTTTCCTTGTATTTAAACATTGGTGTTCAAGTCTCATTCAAAGATAAAGATCTGTTACTGGGGGAAATGATATAAAGTTCAGGAATGTATGTATGTTTAAATTAATGGAGTCCATGTATAAACATGTTGAATGAAATTGTGAGGTTTTTCCATGATTTGGAAAGATTCATAAGTGGTTCAAGTGATTTTGTATAATATAGGTTTTAATCTACATATAGAGAATTTAAACATTGTTTAAATTCAATGCACGATGTGTAACTGTCATTGGGATAATGTTGTGAAATTAATACAGGTCATAAACTGGTTCATGGAGTGGACTATATGTTGAGTCAATAAGGTTTTCCTTATGAGTTTTCCATTCCATCATACATGGGGGAGATTGTTAATTCATTAAGGCTTTCCTTATGACTTCATGATTCCTTATTGTTTTGAAAATCACAAACAACTTATCTCAAGGCAAATTTCTTTTTACCCTTATTTTACTTCTATAAGGAAAATTTTCCTTCCCCAAGGAAATTTATCCTTACCTCGTTTTCATTGTTCATATAATAATTTTTCTAAGTATAAAATTCATTTTGAAACCAAAACCTTGGAATCCAATAATTACCTAGATATGAGGCATTCAGTTTTAGGATTCGAATTCTTAGAATTATGGTTAATAACTCTACTGAGTTCTGACTCTGAATTCTGAATCAGAATTCTGGTTACGAACTCTTCTAAGTTCTGACTCTGAATTCTGATTACAAATTCTGGTTGTGAACTCTTCTGATTTCGGACTCCGAATTCTTATTACTAATTCTGGATATGAACTCTTCTGAGTTCTGACTCTGATTTCTAATTATGAATTCTAGATATGAATTATTCTGAGTTCTAACTCCGAATTCTGATTACGAATTCTGGTTACGAACTTCTCTGAGTTCTGACTCCGAGTTCTCTGAATACAGACTCCGAACTCTTATGAGTTTTGACTCCGAATTCTCATGAACTATTACTCCGAACTTTGTGATTTCAGGTTCCAAATTATTTTGAATACAGACACCAAATTTCCTTGAAATTCATACTCCGGAATTCTATAGAATTCAGGTTCTGAATTCCTAGAAAACAGAATCCAAATATTCTTGTATTTTAAAATCTGAATTCATTTTTTTAGACTCTAAACTTTCATATTCCTTACACTCCGAATACTGGATTTTATTTATGTAACCATATTTTTCTTACACTTGTTTTGTTTTAAAATGATGTCATGCATCAGTTACTAACTAACCATTTTTTTAGTGACACGTGTATTGGTCCCTCCGAAATTCAAGGAAAAATATGACCATTGGATGAGGGAGCTGACCGTTAAAGTCATTCCTATAAATAGGGGCTCATTTGAAAGAGCTCAACACTGTTCAATAACTATAGAGATTACATGTTGTTGAAGTGATTTCTAGAGAGATACTTTCATTGCTTTGTGTGTACTGAACTTTTTTTTCAGTTTTTATTTGTGTGACTCCGATTGATGATGTGTACAATCGGGGGCTTCCGAGGATAGGAAGACATAGGTGCCGACTACCTTGAATTTTAGGGCTTCCTTGCTGAGTAATATAGAGGTACCAATTACCTTGAAGTTGAGGGCTTGTGGGGATAGCAAGACAGACTCCGATCTTCATATTGAGGGCTTACCTCAGTGTGGGTAAGACAGACTTTCTTGAAAGTATAAATCAAGGGACCTTTATCCAAGGTTGTTTGATACCCTTCTCTTTGGGTTAAAATATTTACTACTTGTTACTTGTTTTTTTTCATATTTTCTGCTGCATTTGTATTTTTGAGGAAAGTATAACTATCTTATACTTCCATATATTTGTACTCTGATTTTGTTAGATTCTATACTCTTTAAGGTAGAATCTTCATCTTTGTAAACCTTCATTAAGTTTCATTTCCATAATCAATTTTCTGGAATTTCTTTCTTAGAATCATTTTTCCTCATTCAAACAAGTTTATAGATCTATAGGTTTTGTGAATTACCTTGTTTAACCTTGTTAAACATAACCATATTTAAAGTTACACAGGAATTTTTAAAGTATACAATTCACCTCCCCTCTTGTATTTGAGCATCTCATCTTTACATATTTGATCCTAAAATTGGTATTAGAGGATGTTTCTGAAATACTTATATTCAAATATAAGTTTTCCTTGGTCAAGTTTTTTTTCTTGCTAAGATAGACTACCTTGTACCATGTTCCAATCCTACAATTGGTATCAAAGGAAGGTTACCTATAAATTAATCTCAGATTAGATTCAGGAGATATTTTTTTTAGAATCATTTTTTTCTTAGAGATACTCTTGTTCTATATTTTTTTCCTTGCTTAGGAATATCTTACTTGTTTATGAATTTTTTCTATTAACAGGTTTTGTGTGGACAGAATTTTCTTAAAGATTTTATGAATCAATATTGGTTCCATAGAAAATATCAATCCAACTAGACCACCTATATTTGATGTAAATGTTTATAAATATTGGAGAGATAGAATTAAGACTTTTATTATCAATACTGGTGTTGATAATTTTGTTATGCTTACTAGAGGATGAAAAATCTCTGAAAAAGAAGTTAGTACCTTTACCAATCAATAAAATCATGAATATCAACTGAATTATAAGGTATGCAATACTTTTCTTTGATCCATGACTAGAAATATATATAGCCAAATTTCATATTATGAAGCATCAAATTCTATATGGAAGAAACTAGAAGTTACACATTTTGATACTTCTAAAGTTATAGAATCCCGAAGAGCGATGTTGAGAGATGAATACCATGGCTTTAATTTTCCTTATGGAGAACCCATATGTAAGGTGCAACAAAGATTAATGACTATTGTGAATAGTTTACAATCCATGGGTGAAAAAGGATTAGATGATGAAGCTCTTGTTGATAAGATCATAGACATCATGCCCAATGAGTGGGAATATAAGAGGACTGCTATTGATGAAAACAAAAAGTTTACTCATATTTCCTTAGATGAACTCTTTGGAACTCTTCTTCAGCATGAGACTAGAATGAAGAGAGATGATGATAATGTAGAGAAGAAGAATGGAAATGGAAGTGTTTCTTTTACTACAACTTCTAATCATATGAAATCTAAGACTCCTGAGAGAGATACCAGATCCAAATCTAAGAAAGTTGTTATCCAATCTGAATCTAGTGGAAGTGAATCCTCAGATAATGAATTAGAAAATCTTACTCCAAGGATGAACAAGATAGCTGGACAGAGGAAATAAAAATCCAGATATAAGAAGAAATAAAGGAAAGATAAGAAAGATTCAGAAGTCACATGTTATGAATACAAGAGAGCTGGACACATAAGACCTGATTGTCCTATTCTTAATATAAAATAAAGAGAGGAAAAACATTCTGAGAGAAACAGAAATAAGTACTACAACGCTAAAGCTAAGAATGTCTTTAAAGATAATGACACCTAGAGTGCCAGGGGTGATGAATCTTCAGATGAATCATTGAATTATGAATCTTCTGGATAGAAGAATCTTGGTCTAATATCCAGACTACCTATTGAAAATAATTTTTTAATGGATAAGGTACACAATGATGAATCAATGGCCAATGTTTCTTTAAATGCAAATTATAGTAATGATAAATATTATAACTCTTCTGATGAAGAATCTTCTTCTGATGAAGAATCTTCTTCTGATGAAGATAATACTTTACCTACCTTTGAATAAGTTTCTAGGTTTGCAAAAATTCTTGAGATTGAGAATTCAAAACTCATGAAAAATCTTGATAAGGAAAATTCTAGGAATAATATTCTTACTAATGAAATATCATATCTTTCTAAAAATCTTGATAAGAAAAATGTTTATTTTGAAAGTATTTCAAAAAATCTTGAGGAAGTAAATTCTAAGAAGAATAAACTTTCTAAAGATCTAGAAAACGTAATTTCTAAGAAAAATTCTTTCGAACCTAACTCTAGTTCAAAATAAAATGTTTTAGAAGACAAGAACTTGGTTATCAAACTGAAATCCAAAATCTTTTCCTTGAGTAAGTTTTTTTCAAACTTTACCTTAGGTAAGAGAAATTTTGAAAAAATGTATTCTCAAATCAGACCACTAAGGAATAGTTCTGGTTTTGGTTATACTGGTTCTAAACCGATTTTTAGTAACAATTACTTTGTTCCTCAAAGTGCTTCATTCTGTACAAAGTGTTATTGTGGTGGACACTGGGCAAAAAATTGTTCCCTAAAAAAACTCATTCTTTAGGATATCATAAAGCCTATTTTTCTAAAAATATGTCGGTGCCTAAAATTTTTCTTTCTGAAATTTTTGGATCCAAGAAAGTTTGAATTCTGAAAGTATAACTTTTTCTTATTTTAAAGAAAATAGAGAAAGTACCAACAGCAATACATGGTACATAGATAGTGTATGTTCCCTGCATATGACTGGTAACAAAAACTATTTTGAAAATATTATCAAGACAAAAGGAGGGAAAGTAACTTTCAGAGATAATGCTCAGGAAGAAATTATTGGTATAGGGAACAATGTTATTTTTGGAAAAACTTTGATTTCAAATGTTTTATTCGTTAAGGGTCTTAAGAACAACATCATTAGTATAAGCCAATTATGTGATGGAGGTTACCCTGTGAATTTTAGGAATGAAAATTACTTAGTACACAATTCCAAGGAAGAGTTTTTTCTTTCTTCCCATAGGTAGGATAATGTTTACACACTAAACTTAGAAGGCCTTAGAAACCAATACCTACCTTGCCTTAGTGCAATGGAAGATCATTCTTGGTTATGTAATATAAGGTTAGGACATTGTAACCTTAGGAACTTATGAAAACTTTCTAAGAAGATATTAGTTAAGGATCTATCGGAGGTTAGATTTGATTCCTCAAAAGTTTTTGACCCTTATCAATATGGCAAGAAACATAAATCAAGTTTTAAATTAGTCGGTGAAGTCTCAACTCCTGATGCATTACATATAGTGCATATGGAAATTTTTGGTCCAACACAAATCGGAATCATTAGAGTAAAGTATTATGTATTTGTTTTAGTTGATGATTACACTAGATTTATGTGGGTCTATTTTCTAGAAAAGAAGTCTAAAGATTTTTCTTATTTCAAAAGTTTTAGAGCCCAAGTTAAAAATAAGAAAAACCTCCCTTTGAAAACTATCCATAGTGATCATGGTGGAGAATTTCAAAATTCTGATTTTGAAACTTTTTTTATTAGAAAAGGCATTACTCACAACTTCTCAGCACCCAGAACACCTCAAAAAATGGTGTTGTTGAAAGAATAAATAGAATTCTTCAAGAGATAACTAGAACCATATTGAGTGAGTATTATGTAGCCAAACATTTTTGGGCTAAAGCTGTAAGTATTTCTTGTTATACTATAAATCGAGTTTTGATTAGACCTTTTCTTAATAAAATCACTTATGAGTTATGGAATGGTAGAAAACCTAGACTTTCCTACTTCAAGGTTTTTTGTTGCAAGGTATTCATTCTGAATACTAAAGATAATCTACACAAATTCGTACCAAAATCTGATGAAGGAATTTTCTTAGGCTAATCCACAACTTCTAAGGGTTATAGAATTTTCAATAAAAACACTTGTACTATTGAAGAGACAGTACATGTCAAATTTGATGAAACTGATACTTTTGTTTTTAAACAACCCCAACCTAAATATTCTGATGTGTTTTCAAAAACTGGTTATCAACCTTTGTTATAAGATCTTTCTGAAAAGTAAAATTTTCAAGAAGATACTACTAAAACATTTACCCCAGAAGATTTTCTACCCAATGTTGATGAATAGGTTTTAAAAACCCCAAATTAGTTATTTATAAAGAATCATCCTAGTGATATCATCATTGGTGATGTTAATCAACCTGTAAGGACTAGAAGATCCTTAAGAAATGAGCTAGAACATCTAGCATTCCTTTCCCAATTAGAACCAAAAATCACTGAAGAATCTTTAGGTGATGATGATTGGATTAAAGCCATGCAAGATTAACTAAATGAATTTGAAAGGAATAAAGTCTGGAAGTTGGTTGAAAGACCTAAGGAAACTTCAGTTATTGGTGTAAAATGGGTCTTCAAAAATAAGTGTGATGAAAATGGAATCATTGTACGAAATAAAGATAGATTAGTTGCTAAGGGATATAATCAACAAGAAGGAATAGACTATGAAGAAACCTATGCTCTAGTATCTAGACTTGAATCTATTTGTATTTTACTCGCCTTTGCAACATTCTTCAATTTCAAAATTTTTCAAATGGATGTGAAATTTTCTTTTCTTAATGGTTATGTTCAAGAGGAAGTTTTTGTTGAACAACCTCCTAGTTTTTAAGATACAAAACATCCTGATCATGTTTTTAGACTTACCAAAGCTTTATATGGCCTTAAACAAGCCCCTTGAGCTTGGTATGATATACTTACAGGTTTTTTACTTCCAAATAACTATGTTAAGGGAAATGAAAATCCAACCCTTTTTATAAAAAAAGATAAGAAATTTTTTTTGATTGTTCATATTTATGTTGATGCCATTATATTTGGTTCACCTCAACAATATTTAACTGATTCCTTTGCGGATCTAATGAAATTTGAGTTTGAAATGAGTATGATGGCTGAGTTAACCTTTTTCTTTGGTTTTCAAATTTCTCAAAAACCAGAAGGAATATATATATCCCAACATAATTATATTAAATTTCTTCTTAAAAAGTATTGATATGACAACACTAAGAGTATAAGTACTCACATTGGTACCTCAAATACACTTGATCTTGATGAAGCTGGGAAACCAGTAGATCAAAGATCTTTTATAGGTATGATAGTAAGTTTACTTTACTTGAAAGCTAGTCATCCAGACTTAATGTTTTCTGTATGCTTATATGCTAGATATCAGTCCAATCCTAAGGAATCTCATTTAAAAGTAGTGAAAATAATTTTTTTCTACTTAAAGGGAACTATGGATTTAGGACTCTTCTATTCTTCTGGAAATGATTTTATTCTAAAAAGTTTTTTGGATGCTGAATTTGTTGGATGTAGAATGGATTGAAAGAGTACATCCAGAACTTGTCATTTATTAGGAGATTCATTAGTTACTTGGTCATGAAAGAAGTAACACTCAGTAGCACTTTCCACTGTTGAAGCTGAATATGTAGCAACTGGAAGTTGTTGTGATCAAGTGTTGTGGATGCAACACACACTCCCATACTATGGTATGAGTTTTACCAAAACACAAATTTTGTGTGATAATACTAGTGCCATTTCCCTTAGTAAAAACCCTACACATCACTCTCGTGCAAAGCACATAGATATTAGGCATCAATTTCTTAGGGATCACACACACAAATGAGGTATCATTCTTCAATTTATCAGAAGCAAGATCAACTTGCTAATATTTTCATAAAATATTTACCCTCTGATAGATTTGAATACATTAAAGAGAAGTTAGGAATGATAACCATAAGTTAATCCTCCTCAATAACTTCCTGTTGAAACCAATATATTTATAGTAATAAACTCTGTTTCATAGGGGGAGTACATTTGTTAATGATAGTTTTTCATATTTTTTGTAATGAAGTTTTTCATATTTTTCGTAATTTAGTTTTTTGTATTTTTGTAATGAAGATTTTCATATTTTTTGTAATGTAGTTTTTCATTTTTTTTCATAATGATGGTTTTTCATATTTTTTGTAATGATAGTTTTTCATATTTTTTATAATGATAGTTTTTCATATTTTACGTAATGATAGTTTTTCATATTTTTCGTAATGAAGATTTTAGTACTTAATATTTTTTTAATGAATATTTCCATAATGAATATTTTCGTAATGAAGATCTACGTACTAATTTTTTTCATACTCAAATTTTTTTCGGAATCTAAAAACCTTCAAGAAGAATTTTCCTCAGTATGAATAATTATCCTGATAATCCGAAAGTTATGATTCTTTCTTGAGTTTCCATAATTACCTTTTAATTGATGGTAGTTTCTTTTGTTTTTAAAATTTCTCAGATTCTAGTTTCCTTAAATCTGAATGTTTTCTTTTAAAAATCTCAATGGATTGGATCCTACCAAATTTTCCCTACGACTATTATTTCAACCGTCAGATCAGATCAGAAGAATTATTAGCCATTGGATTCATATGGGAAGTTCAATCATTTCTTCAACACCTAGAAAAAGGGGACCCCCGATGCTTGTCCCACATCACTTTTCAAAGAATTTGCGTGTCGAAGCTCTAACTAACTTCAAAAGCCCATTCTGGATTTTCAGAGTTTTCACAAGTCCGAATGTCTTTTGAAATTCCTTCTCAAGAACTTTTTTCTGTCAAGCCGATTTCAGAGTGGAAAATTTATAGGGAGAGGTTGTAACATTCGAACTTCTTCAATAAGTATGACTCTATTATCTCAAAGAATAACAGGATTAATGGGTGGGAGAGTATATACATTTCAAAGATAGAAGCTCATGATGTTGTGTATTTGGATCAAATTATAGAATTCTATGAATCAATTTTATTTTTCAAAGAAAATGGTAGAGAAAAATTTTCCTTCAAGAGTTATGGAAAAACTTATGCACTCTCTTACAACAAGGTTGCTAGCTTGGTGGGGCTGTCACATGAAGGGGAGGCAGAGTTTTTCTCCCACAAGCTATTGGATGTTCAAGGTATTTTCATAATGGTGAAGGCTATGGAATGCCTTGGACTTACTGATGTCAAGACCACAAAAATTGCCCACTTTTCTACCAACAATTGGATTCTACAGTTATGTGTTCAAAGTCTTATCATACAGAGAAAGGGTGACAAGGACACTCTTAAGAAAAGTGATATGTATATATTAGACTTTTTGGTAAATCTATGGAAAATAAATATAATGTAGCATATTCTCATTATGATAGAGAATATCAATAATGGGAATCTGAGAGTACAGATAATCATGTATCCTTATCTACTCTCCAAATTGATAGTTTAGTTCCTTGAATCTTTCAAGATCCCCTGAAGTTCCAAGCTGAGGAATTGCAAAGTAATGCTAATCAGTGATGATACCCTCAAGAGTATGAAAGTAGGTTTTTCTAAGGAGTCAAGTCAGTTTTATGATCTACCTGAGAATGACGCAGAATTCGTTTTGAAAAATTTTGAAGAAGTTGAACCATCGAAGAAGGTTGGAAAGAATAAGACACTAAAGGATCTGGAAGAAACAGATAAAACCCATAAGGCCAAAGAATCTCAATCCAAACCTCCAAAGCCCAAAAAGCAGAAAGCCTATCCGGATGAAGTGGTTGCAAAATTGAGGGAGGATAAGAAGAACCGAAAATAAGGGGAACCACAGTTTGGTCTAGACCCCTCAGAGGCCAAGGCATTGAAAGAGAAAGTTGTTGATGAGCATGAGAAGTAGGCCAAGGAAAAGAAGCTTAAGAAGAAAATGTATGAGGCTGAAGTTTTTTAATCCCTTCTAAGGGATAATTAAATAGAATCCGAACAAATTCTTGTTCTGAAATATTTCTTAGTATAAAAATTACCTGAGCCTTCAAGAAAGAAGTTCATGTCTCTGGAAAAAGCCAAAGAGAAGGTAGTTGAGAAGGAAGATGTGGAAGAATAACAAGAAGCTGAAAGCAATGAAGATACAGTTGGTCTGATAAAGCAAGTATAAGACTTTCATGAGAAGGAAAGTGATTCCGAGAAGTTTTCAATCAGGAATTCTCAAGTCAGATCTTCAATACTTGATACTCCTATGGTTGATGAAAAAGATGAAGAGGAAGTGAACAAGTTGTCCGAGGAAGAGATTCGTAATCATGATTTTATTCTTCCTGAGGATATTGAAGCAGGAGCTGAGAAAGAGAAAATTGATAAAGATAATATTGTCAAATTATCTGAAAGTGATCATGAGTCTCCAGATGAAGAAGTTGTTCTGAAAACTGACAAGGGAAAACAAGTGTTTGTTGATACCCCAACAAAAGAAATTTTGAGGAAGAAGGAAGGTGGTTGAACTTCCAAGAGGAAGATGGCTGAGCTAGAAGAAGAACCATCACCAATTAAAGTGTCTGATTCAGAGTCATCAGCTTTAGGACATGATTTTGTTATCCAATATCTAAAGAATCTAGTGGAAACCATTCCAATCTTTCCAACAATGGACTCCAGATGCCATATGCTCCAGCATATCATGAATCAGAAGTCAGATTTTGTATCCATGGTCATGGATAGGTGTGTAAATATTGAGGATGATCACAAGAATTTCCTTATCAACTATGAAGCCCACATAAAATCTTGAAAGAAGATGACCAGATGGTCGAGGAATATCATTGAATATTTGAGAGAGCTTGATCAATTTCAAGAAGATGTAAAGAGAGATTTTGATACTGAAGAAACCAAAATCAAGGATCTTACAAATAACTTTGAGAAAAAGCTAAATCTTGAACAAAATAATAGGATTCAGGATGTCAAAGATCTAAATGGGAAGTTTATTTATATTGTCCAAAGTTGGAAAATAGAAAGGGATCTCTGGATTGAGATTTAAGAAAAGATATAGAAGCAAGATGAATTGCTTAAGACTCGGGAAGAGGCTATGAAGACTCAGTATGAAAGGATCAAAGCATTAGAAAAGCAATAAGATGAGGATCACAAAGAGATAAAGAATCTAAAAAGCATCGTGAAGAAGCTCATACCCAAGTAAAAAAGAACAAAAAATATCCAAATCCAATCTTTTGTTTTATCTAATTTTCCATGTTCAAATTCTCCTAATCATAATGAAATAGTGGTTGTTTTTTTCTTGGATGTTTGTACTAATATTTCAGGTACCATATTTCTTTTCCATTCCCTAAATGTCTTTTTGAAAATCACAAAGGGGGATAAAGGGAAAATAATTCCAAGTAAAAAAGAAATATCCCTAAGAAAGGGGGAGTTTATCTAAGGGGGAGTTCTCATTACGAAGATTTCTATACTCAAGCTAATGAAAAACCTCATTCTGGAAATCTAGAATATGATCCTTAATGTTCCAAAGCCTAAGGGGGAGTTAGTCGTATTCATCTTTCCCAATGTAAAAAAGGAGATAAGTTTTATTTTCAAAGTCTTGAAAAATATTTTCTAAGTCCTTTTATGATTTTTTGTAAGGATGTTTGTGCTTTCCAAAAGGGGGAGATTGTTGAGTCAATAAGGTTTTCTTTATGACTTTTCCATTCCATCATACATGGGGGATATTGTTAAGTCATTAAGGCTTTCCTTATGAATTCATGATTCCTTCTTGTTTTAAAAATCACAAACACCTTATCTCAAGCCAATTTATTTTTACCCTTATTTTACTTCTATAAGGAAAATTTTCCTTCCCTAAGGAAAATTATCCTTACCTCGTTTTCATTATTCATATCATAATTTTTCTAAGTATAAAATTCAGTTTGAAACCAAAACCGTGGAATCCTATAATTACCTATATATGAGGAATTATGTTTTAGGATCCGAATTCTCAGAATTCTGGTTATAAACTCTATTGATTTCTGACTCCGAATTCTGAATCAGAATTCTAGTTACAAACTCTTCTAAGTTCTGACTCCGAATTCTGATTACGAATTCTAGTTACGAACTCTTCTGAATTCTGACTCCAAATTCTGATTACGAATTCTGGATACGAACTCTTCTGAGTTCTGACTCCAATTTCTAATTACGAATTCTGGATATGAACTATTCTGAGTTCTAACTCCGAATTCTGATTACGAATTCTGGTTACGAACTTCTCTAAGTTCTGACTCTGAGTTCTCTGAATACAGACTCTGAAATATTATGATTTCTGACTCTAAATTCTAATTAACTCTTACTCTGAACTTTTTGAGTTCAAGTTTCAAATTCTTGTGAGTCCAGACTCCGAATTTCCTTGAAATTCAGACTCTGTAATTCTATATAATTCAGGTTCCAAATTCCTTGAAAATAGAATCTGAATAGTCTTGTATTTTTGACTCTGAATTCATTTTGGTTAGAATCTGAACATTCATATTCCTTACACTCCGAAAACTATATTTTAGTTATGTAACCATATTTTTCTTACACTTTTTTTGTTATAAAACGATTTTGTGCATTCAGTTACTAACTAGTTGTTGTTTGAGTGAGACGTGTACAGGTCCCTCCGAAATTAAAGGAAAAATATGACCGTTGGAGGAGGTAGTCAACCGTGGAATTTGTGCCTATAAATAGGGGCTCATTTGAAAGAGCTAAACACTGTTCAATGACTCTAGAGATTACATGTTGTTGAATTGATTTCTAGAGAGAGACTTTCATTGCTTTGTGCATACTGAACTTCTTTCTCAGTTTTTCTTCGTACGAATCTGATTGTTTCTATGTACAATCGAGAGATTCTGAGGATAGGAAGACAAAGGTGCCAACTACCTTGAAGTTGAAGGCTTCCTTGCTGAGGAAGACAGAGGTACCAACTACCTTGAAGTTGAGGGCTTGGGGGGATATCAAGACATACTATGATCTTTATATTGAGAGCTTACCCTAGTGTGGGTAAGACAGACTTTCTTGAAAGTATAAATCAAGGGACCTTTATCCAAGGTTGTTGGATACCCTTCTCTTTGGGTTAAAATATTTACTACTTGTTACTTGTTTTTTTACAAGTTTTCTGCTGCATTTGTATTGTTGAGGAAAGTTTAACTATCTTATACTTCCTAATATTTGTACTCTGATTTAGTTATATTCTATACGCTTTAAGGTAGAATCTTTGTCTTTGTAAACTTTCATTAAGTTTCATTTCCAGAATCACTTTTCTGGAATTTCTTTCTCGGAATCATTTTTCCTGATTCAAGAAAGTTTATAGATCTAGAGTTTTTGTGAATTACCTTTTTTGACCTTGTTAAACTTAACCATCTTTAAAGTTCCAAATAAATTTTTAAAGTATACAAATAACCCCCCCCCCCCTCTTTTATTTGATCATCTCATATTTACATATTCGATCTTACACTAGATTAAATGTTGTGAATCAACATTACATGATTTTTAGTGTTTGGGAAGGGTTAAATTCACTTGAGGTGATTCGATTTTCCGCATAACCCTTAAATAGAGAATACATGATGTGAAA
Organism: Viscum album; assembly: GCA_963277665.1. Lineage (NCBI taxonomy): Eukaryota > Viridiplantae > Streptophyta > Magnoliopsida > Santalales > Viscaceae > Viscum > Viscum album. The sequence goes on along the minus strand of OY728131.1, from coordinate 135,150,001 downwards.
GGGGATTACATGCCATATATTTAATGGGATAGGAATTTTTAAGAGAACATAATGATTATAATTTTTATTCCATCTATTGCATCTCCCCTCTCTAAGACCCTATCCAATTTATTGGTGATTTTGGAGTCTCATATTATCTTATGGATCTTCCTTTCATGAAATTGATCTTCATTGAGTCTTTTTTCTTATGTTTTACTCTCTCTCTCTTCCTTATCTCTATGTCATTGTAGTATAAATCTCTTAACCATGGTTTTTTGGGGTTTTAATCTCATCATTCCATTATCTAGGTTTTTTTATCTTCCTCTCCTCCTTTCTTATTAGTGATTCCCATTGGAATCATTGTTTGATTGATAGATTAAGGTAGGTGGTCTAAACCCAACCCTATGGTCTGTTTAATTGTTAAGTATATGAAATATTGTGATTTCACTGACACAACAGGTGCATTAATTAATTTAATGATGAATAATGATAAATCATGGATTGAATTATTATTTGGTTCCCTTGGGATTCAATTGTATTTAAACCTATCTTGTGACTACCTGTTGGGTGAGTGGGCCCTAGATGAATAATGAATTGGATAATGGTTTAAAGGTTGTTTAGCATGAAATGATATTTCATGTGATTTATTGATATAGAATATCTTTGGTAATATATTATGGGATATTGATATGATTGTTTAAAATTTAACATGTAAATGAAAGTGTAATTTGAAAGAAAAAATAGAAAATAGAATAATTAACCATTGAGGATTGTGATGTGATTGTGTGATATCCTTGATGCTATGACATGTTATGATTCATGTTGTAATGATTATATATAAGGTTATTCATAGTGATTATATAATTATTATATATTAGTCTTGGCCCAATTAGATTATGTAATTCTTATATATAAGGTTATGTCTAGTGATGTTGTAATGCTTATATAGCAGGCCCGGCCCAGTTGGATGTTGTAATGCTTATACATAGGGACATTCCTGGTGATGATATAATGTGTATATAGTCGGATTGCCCTAGTTTTATTTTGTAATAATTATATATAGGGTTATTCCCAGTGAATTTGTAATGATTATATATTGGTATTTTCCCAATTTATGTTGAAATGATTGTTTATAGGGTTTTCTTGGAGGCTAAAATGATTATACATTGGTATTTTCCTGGTTGTGTGATTATGCCATGGTTTATGGTAATATTTGACATGTTTTTGATCCATGATCATAGACATCTTGGAATGTTGTCGAATTAGGTTGATTAATATATTTAATTAATTAATTAATTAATACACTTATTTATCACTTTATTGCATGCAATTATTATTAAACTGGTTTTGTTTAGACATGGTGGTTTCGACCTACTAAGTTTTACTCACACCCTATTCTATCCACTATTTGGTACCCAATAATATTACATGGATGCATTTTTGGACAAGTTAAAGGTACCTTATTGTTGATTATTTCTTACTAGATGGGCTGGAGTTTGGATATGGGACTGACATGGGGTTCAGGATCGGGGTCTTTTGAAATTATTTGTGTCAGCCAAATATTTTATTTGTATTGTTTTTTAGTTTAACATTAAGATTATTTTCAGCATATCATTTCATGATTCATTATCATTGGTTTATTGGTCCCTCCTTTTACTTCTATTTTGTATGTTACACTATTTTCTGTTATTTCTGTTACCCTGGTATTTATTTATTTATTTTATTTCAACTGTATCGTAACTCTATACTAGGGGTGTATTCTACCTACTATATTTATCACACCCATAATACTAGTTGATATCCTCTTTAATATGGATATTCATGCTTTAATTCAAGTAACTAACCTAATTTAAACGCGTGAGAGAGTGTCAGATTGGGGCATCGTGTAAAGTGGTGTTAGATGAGGTTTTTATTTTCTATTACTTTACTACTTGGGAAAGTTATAAAGGAGAATAGGATGTGTCGGTACTTGGTAATGAGATTGTGCATGGGAGTATCTATCTCATTTATGAGGGTAAATATAAGTTCTCATGGATGAGATTACTGTTCATGATGTTCTCATGTTACAGTTGATGTTATTTCACCTAGATTTATTCACATGTTGTGTGATGTTATTGTTTCTTGATATTTATACTCATAGACTAGTATGGCATGATATGAGTATGCATGCATCATGATATGCACATATGGATATGTTTAAATTCATTTTTTATGATAGGAACATATGTTATTTCATGTTATATATATTTTCCTCAATGAATTGTGAAATGAGATATCTATTATTTCTGATAAATGAAAAGAAATGAATTATTATTTCATGCGAAAACACTTGTAATCCATGTATTGAGAGACCATGAGCTAGTTATTCTCTATTTTTGTCACATTTTGAGGTTGACTTTGTCTTTAGGTAGTGTTCTAAGGAGTGTGTTTTTCTTGTAGAGAAAATTCCTCCTCATAATCTTCAAAATGAGCATTAGGAGAGTGGAAATCAATATACTACTAACACAGCTAAACTAGAGCTTCCTATAGCTTGTGAGGATCATGTGGATGTTCATATTTGTAAAAACTTATTGAGTGTCATGAGATCCATAGAAAGGGAGACTTTTCACATCATGCCTTTGATGTATGAGATGAAGATAGAGTTTCGACTACATCATCTACCTATGCTCACTAGGGAGGGAGGACGCTAGGAAGCCATGTTTTGGACTGAGTTAGTCCATATGATATTAAAGAACCTTGATACACCCACAAATATGAGTTTAAATATTTTTTTATACACACTTTATGGACCTTATAAGTGTTGGTGGGACATTCTAGATAAATCTAGTCAGAAAGAGTAGTTATCTTGGAAGGACTTCAAGGTCTAGTTCCTATGACACTTCTATCTAGAGATGTTGAGGTAATATAAAGATTTTGAGTTCATGAATCTGACACAAGATGGATTATTAGTGATAAACTATGCCAGATATTTAGCCTACCCATAGTGCTTTATGCCATCTTTAGTTGCTAATTAGATATCTAGGGATATGTGTTTTCAGGATGATCTTCTCTATAAGATTAGGTCACAGGTGAATATATTTCACTTGAGTATATTTTTGGATGTGTTTAATTAGGAAATAATCATAGAAGGTAACCTAAGAGAGGCCTTGAGAAGCTTCTAATATATTTATGTATGGTGAACTATGAGATTTTATTATAGTGTAAAGAAGTGTCTTTATGATTGTTATCTCTGAGGAAACCATGGGCGGTGCAGTCAGGGTAGTGGGCATCCATCTCACGAACATGTTTTGTTGTAGTGTAATCAATATAAAAATTTGTACCACAAGGGGACTTAGTGTCTATACCCTACTTGGAATTCAATTCTTGTGGTGGTTTGGGTAATCTATATAAGTTTTTTAGGAGTTTCTCACAATATATTAGTTTAAGGGGATCCAGATAGGTACTAGTTTCTAGGAATGACTTAGCAACCCCTCAGTAGAGAAGTATCTAGAGTTCCATAGGACATTTAGGTTGAGGAACGGGACATGGTATCGTAGTGCAGGAATGGAATTACCAAGAATATGTAATAGATCAAGGAATTTAGGCTAGAGACTAGGATAGAGGGGCTAGTTAATTTCATGTTATGTAGTCCACCCTGGCTATTGTGGATGCAGGACCTTCTATCGTTATAGGTATGACTCTTGTATCATCTTCCCTTGCTTTTGTTTTGTTTGATAAAGAAGAATATCATTCCATTTTATCTTCTATTTTTTTAAATGGTTTGGTAGTGATTATGGAATGATTGTATGGTACTTTGACTATTCACACACCATTGGGAGTACGGTCAAAGAATATCAAATGTTGAAAGATGTGTTCTATAAAAATTGGTGGTTACTATTTATTTTGGGAACTATTTGTGTTGGAAATGATATGTTTCAATTTGATTATTAGTATGGACTAGTTATTTCTATACAAGGCTCACATTAACTATTACCAAAGGAGATTTAGCTTTTTATATCCATACAGAGGAAGCTATTCTCACCAAGGTGAGTGGGATCTTCAGGCTAGTCATGCATGACCAATTTAGTATAGGTTGGATTGTCTCATGGTTGATATTTAAGTTCTTGTTCTAGATTATAGTAACTTGATAATTTCCCTCTATTGGTAGAACATTTTCAGGATGTTTTTCCTAATTATTTATACAACTTACCAATCAAACGAGAGATAGATTACATGATAGAGTTGGTTCCATAAGCTGAGTTAGTTTCTATTCCACCTTACAGGATGACACCAATAAAGATTTGTGAGTTGAATGTTCAGTTAGAAGACATATAATCCTAGGATTTTATATGTACTATTACATGTTTGTGGATTTATCTAGTTATTTTCGCCAACAAGGTTGATGTGACATTACACTTATGTGTAGATTATCATAGGTTAAACTAAATGAAAGTCAAGACCTAGTATACCCTTCCGCATATTGATGATATATTCTATCAATTGAGAGGTGCTAAGATATTCTCCAAGATCAATTCCAAATTAGGATATCATTAGTTTAGGTTGAGACTATTGGACATACCTCATACTACTTTTAGGAGTAGGTATGGATTATATGAGTTCATAATGATGTCGTTCAATTTGATGAATGCACCAGTAGTATTCATGTCCTTTATGAATTAGAAATTTCATCCTTCACTAGATCAGTTTTTTATTGTTTTTTGTTGATGACATGTTAGTTTACTCTCATTCAATAGATGATCATACCCAATATCTTGACATCATCTTGATTACATTGAGAAAGCATCAACTTTATGCTAAGCTAACGAAATGTAATTTTTGTATTGATAAAGTGAACTTCTTAGGCCTTGTCATCTCATAGGTAAGAGTGTAAGTGGAATCAGAGAAGGTTACATCCATGGAATCTAAGGAGATACCCAATAATTTATTTGATATTAAGTGTTTTCTAGTTTTAGTAGGTTATTATATATAGCATCCCACCTTTTTATAACATAAACTTTCATTACATTACACAAAATTGAGGATCTTTAAGGTTTAGTGTCTTGGATACCAGGAACATAATACATGAAAACAACATAAAACATTCTTTTTAAACACTTGAAAGGATTATCCTTAAGTTCATCCTAGGTTCATTACTACATCTCATAACCTGGGGACATACATCAAAAGAAAGGGTGAGCAGAAGGCCCAGTAAGGGAAACAAGCGAAACATTTTACATATGAACTTGAGATACATCAATAAAGTCATGAAAAGAACTTTAAGGCATGAGAATGAAATCATGAGGCATATCTTAATAAAAATAACATTTTTCATAACTTGAATATGTGGCTACAAAATTTAATATTGACAATCATTTCGTTTCACCAAGGTCCATCCCCAAGGTGTCATTAAAAAATTACCAAGGTTATTCACCAAGGTATCAGTCTAAAAGGTCATCTCTAGAGATTAAGTCTTTACCCAATGCATTTGAGCGCTATCTGGGCGCACCCTTGACATGTATTTATTATAATGTGAGCCACATATATCATCATCAATAATTTCATAAACAACCCATATAGCATAAAATAAATGGGTTTCATTTCATAATCATAACGTTTTAAAAACTTCATTAAAGACATGATCTTTATGTCACTTTACACCCATGGAAAGGGAAAGCGGGTTTCATTTATGTAAATACCAGAATTTAAAATATAACATTTTGATATATATGTGAATACCCCTGTATAAATAAGAGTTTTGAGTATTCACTTAATAACATAAAATAATTTTGAGAAAAAGAGAGAGGTATTTTGAGACGAAAATTCTGCAGCACAACGACTACGTTACAGGGTTTTAGAAAACGCTGAAAAGAGAGGGGACATGGGTCAAACATTCATAAATGACCCATAAACCAGTAGATGGACAGAATATAAGGGATTTAATAACATGGTAATGAAATTTTAAAGACATACCATATGAAATGAAGAACATGAAAGGAAGACAAAAATAAGATTTCTCTTATGAAAACTCGGCAGCCTAACGACATCACATAAACTTCAACCAAAAATGAATTGATGAGATAAAATAGGGTCTCTCATCATATGAACATAAAATATCAGTATGATAGATATATATATCATACCACAACATAATAAAAAGTTAATTTCAAGACTTGACATGGAATTAGAACTTTGAAAAAGGAGAAAGGTGAAAGGACCACTTAAAAAATTCAGGGTTCTAACGGCGCCACTAAAAACTTCAAAATACTGAATTGAAGAGATCAAATGGAGTCTCTCATAATATTATCATAAAATATTAGTATGATAGATATAGAGATCATACCCCAAAATAATAAAAAGTAACTTGAAATACTTTACATGAAAGTAGAACTTTGAAAAATGAGAAAGGCGAACGAATCCCTTAAAAATTCGGCAGCCTAACGGCGCCGCTTAAAACTTCAAAATACTGAATTGAAGAGATCAAATGGGGTATATCATCATATGATCATAAAAGATCATTATGATAGATATAGATATCATACCCCAACATAATAAAAAATTAACTTGAAAGACTTGACAAGAAAATAGAACTTGAAAATGAGAAGTGTGAAAGAATCCGTTACAAAAATTTCGGCAGCCTAACGGTGCCACTTAAACTTTCATAAAATGAAATGATGAGATTAAGAGGGGGTATCTCATAATATGAACATAAAAAGGAAAGTATAATGAATATAAAATAACATCCTTCAACATAATAACATGGAGCATAAAAGGAATGACATAAAAGAGATTACTTGAAAAGAAAGAGAGAGGTCGGATCCCTTACCTTAAAATGTAACTCTTAAAACTCAAAAGTTTGGACCTTGAGGGCTTGGGGGCACCTTGGGAGGACTCCTTGGGAGGTAAGGAGACCTGAACTTAGTTGAGTATGGTTTTGGAGTCTAATGGATGAGAGGAGGGCTTGGTATTTATAGGGAAAGTGAGGGGACAAGGCATTAATGGCCAAGGGACACCTCAAAAGTGGTTTTCTCAAAACCATGTGCTCTCCCATGATATTTCCCATGAAGTTAGGCCACATGGGGCCCCCAATACAATAATTCATCACCTTTGGTCGTCCAGCCCTTAAAATATCTCATGAAATCATCATGAAATAGTTATGATGTCATTAAACATACCGAAACCATAAAACTGTATTTTTACTATTCACTGAAAATTCAACTTTCTTAGAAAAATCCCAAAATTTCACATTAACCAAATATCAATGCTCTGATTTCAAAAATTAACTCTATTTTATAAAAATAATTTTCTAAATATTTTTAATTTTATTTTTAAATAAATACACTATTCACCGAAAATTCATTTTTTTCAGAAAAAAACCCCAAAATTTACCTTAACATAATATCGATGCTCTGAGTTCAAAAATGAAATCCATTTTATAAAAATATTTTTCTAAATATTTTTAATTTAATTTTTAATTAAAAAACACTATTCACCTGAAAAAACTAATACTTGAATAATAATTTATGAAACCGTTATTTAACCATTTTATTGAATCACATTACTTAATCAAGGTGCCTAGATTATTTTAAGGTGTGCTAAGGTGAGAGAATATGAGGGAGGCTCGGCCAACATCGCACAAGTAGTAATTTCTATCAGGTTGAACTTCTCGTGAAGGCGATTCCGTTCTAGCTTCACACGATGAAGTTCGGATTGGGTTTGGTCCAGAGCAAAGCCCAGTGGTGCTACCTCCTTCCCAAGTTCTGTTAGATGGGATTCGATCGGTCCAAGACTACTGGGCGAGGCCATCGAATCTTCTTTCTATAATAATTAACCAAGATTACTTGTATTTAGAGACAAAAATCAAAACGTTTATTTTCCAACGGTCATATTGACTAATGGTCATATAATAGTCAAAACTCAATGGTCTCATTTTAATTATAATTATGTTATCAAATGAAACATTTTTGTTGAGTATAAAAATAAAATAAAATAACACATAAAATTAGGAACAAGATTTATTCAAAATTTCGGGTCGTTACAATCTCCCCCCCCTAAGAAATTACGTCCTCGCAATTTTTAAAAAAATTGGGTTTTGAAATTTCATTGAAAGTCCCACATCGGAAGAGGAGTCAGTAAAACTATTACTTTAAAAGAATGAAAGGGAAGTACAAAGGTCGCCCGAGTTAACCCACACTAGGATTCCATGTAGGAAAACATGGACATGAAGGAGAAAAAAAAGGGTCATGTTTTGAGGGAGAGTGATAGAGAACATTATTAGGAGAAAGTTAACAATAAGAAAATCCCAAACATATGATGTGTGTAAACGGCCTTTGATTACCTAGTAGGAAATGTAAACCAACCACATTTTTGTTTTACGTTCCTTTTCATAATTTTGAGGAATTCATTTACTACATAGAACAGAAACATAAGAAAATATACCAACCTTCAAGTAGAGTTTCATCCTTTAATAAGTCTCTACCAAAACTAATCTTTTCTCCAAATGATGAGAATTCAAAAACACTTGGTCTCATCAAAAGCACTATAATCATCTTCTAGAGAATAACATAATCCACAAAAGATTAACTATCTATTTATTCTATCTTTAAACATTATCCCAAAAACATAAAGGGTAAGGTAAAACAACTCTTCAAAAAGAAACAATCCCATAGGAATGGAAACTACTTTTAAATCTTCAAAGTTCCATGGTACTACCCAAAGTTCATCATAGACCATTCCATAAATAACTGTTCTTAAAATTCCTCAAAATAAACCAAACTAAGATTGAAACCCAAATACAAGAATAATTTGATAACATGTTTTTCCAAAATAAACTTCATTGTTCATCTCAAAAACATATCAACCACTCCTAACATCTTATAACAAAAGTAGATAACCTAAACATATTTCACCCAATATAGGTTAATCATTTCCATAAGTAACCTCAATTACTATAATTCCACCTTAAATTCATCAATTATATAAGTCAACCTTACTCCTCAATGAAAATACCGTAGTAATCTATTTACCTCGATCATATAGGCTCCCCAAAATATTGAACGTCTTCCAAAATAATAATCATCTTTTAATCCCCTAATCATCTATGTCATATTAATACGGCAATCGTCGCATTTTCTATCACATTGGTTGTTGGGACATGTTCTTCCATTTCCCATTATTAACTAAGAATAGAAAGTATAATTAGAGGCTTAAATACTTAACCAATAATCATGAAAAGAAGCTTAAATCATATAAGGATAACTTGTAGAAGAAAATTATACCCTAACTTGTGATACCCTAGGTTTCAAACTAGGTTATCCATGATCATATATTCTTATGTGAATCTTTATTTTGTTTTATCCTTGTTCCTTTAATAATGGTTCATACTAAGCTTATGAATTTACCAAAGCATATCCCCCGGGAGTGTCGTAACCAAGAGTGCAGCAAGGCCCATTGTCGTGTACCAGTTCCTGTTCGAGTCTAGCTCAAAGCGATGTTTTCAGGTTTTATCCCTATGTACATCTATGCCAGATCCACCTCTACCTGCTCGTATCCAGACAGGGATGTATTTGCTTGAAAACCCCTTACTCAATACTCACCAAAATACCAGGAATATTTCCTATATTTAAACTTTTCTATAGGGTTCTTCCTAGAGTTTTCATATCCTAATTTCCACAAATAACTAAACCATCCTTTGATACCAACTATAGCATCCCACCTTTTTATAACATAAACTTTCATTACATTACACAAAACTGAGGATCTTTAAGGTTTAGTGTCTTGGAAACCAGGAACATAATACATGAAAACAACATAAAACATTATTCTTAAACACTTGAAAGGCTTCTCCTTAAGTTCATCCTAAGTTCATTACTGCATCTCATAACCTGGGGATATACATCAAAAGAAAGGGTGAGCAGAAGGCCCAGTAATGGAATCAAGTGAAACATTTTACATATGAACTTGAGATACATCAATAAAGTCATGAAAAGAACTTTAAGGCATGAGAATGAAATCCTGAGGCATATCTTAATAAAAATAAAAAATTTTCATAACTTGAATATGTGGCTAAAAAATTTAATATTTACAATCATTTCGTTTCACCAAGGTCCATCCCCAAGGTGTCATTAAAAAATTTCCAAGGTTATTCACCATGGTATCAGTCTAAAAGGTCATCTCTAGAGATTAAGTCTTTACCCAATGCATTGGAGCGCTATCTGGGCGCACCATTGACATGTATTTATTATCATGTGAGCCACATATATCATCATCAATAATTTCATAAACAACCCATATATCATAAAATAAATGGGTTTCATTTCATAATCATAATGTTTTAAAAACTGCATTAAAGACATGATCTTTGTGTCACTTTAAACCCACAGAAAGGGAAAGCAGGTTTCATGTATGTAAATCCCAGAATTTAAAATATAACATTTTATATATATTTGAATACCCCTGTATACATAAGAGGATTTAGTATTCACTTAATAACATAAAATAATTTTGAGAAAAAGAGAGAGGCATTTTGAGACGAAAATTCTGCAGCACAACGACTACGTTACAGGGTTTTAGAAAACGCTGAAAAGAGAGGGGACATGGGTCAAACATTCATAAATGACCCATAAAACAGTATAGGGATAGAATATAAGGGATTTAATAACATGTTAATGAAATTTTAAAGACATACCATATGAAATTAAGAACATGAAAGGAAGACAAAAATAATATTTCTCTTATGAAAACTCGGCAGCCTAATGGCATCACATAAACATCAACCAAAAATGAATTGATGAGATAAAATAGGGTCTCTCATCATATGAACATAAAAGATCAGTATGATAGATATATAGATCATACCACAACATAATAAAAAGGGACTTTCAACACTTGACATGGAATTAGAACTTTGAAAAAGGAGAAAGGTGAAAGGACCACTTAAAAAATTTGGCAGCCTAACGGCGCCACTTAAAACTTCAAAATACTGAATTGAAGAGATCAAATGGGGTCTCTAATAATATTATCATAAAATATCAGTATGATAGATATATAGATCATACCCCAACATAATAAAAAGTAACTTTAAATACTTGACATGAAAGTAGAACTTTGAAAAATGAGAAAGGTGAACGAATCTTTTAAAAATTCGGCAGCCTAACGGCGCCGCTTAAAACTTCAAAATACTGAATTGAAGAGATCAAATGGGGTCTATCATCATATTATCATAAAAGATAAGTATGATATATATAGATATCATACCCCAACATAATAAAAAGGAACTTGAAAGACTTGACAAGAAAATAGAACTTGAAAATGAGAAGGGTGAAAGAATCCGTTACAAAACTTTCGGCAGCCTAACGGGGCCACTTAAACTTTCATAAAATGAAATGATGAGAGTAAGAGGGGGTCTCTCATCATATTAACATAAAAAGGACAGTATAATAAATATAAAATAACATCCCCCAACATAATAACATGGAGCATAAAAGGAATGACATAAAAGAGATTACTTGAAAAGAAAGAGAGAGGTCGGATCCCTTACCTTAAAATGTAACTCTTAAAACTCAAAGGTTTGGACCTTGAGGGCTTGGGGGAACTTTTGGAGGACTCCTTGGGAGGTAAGGAGACCCGAACTTCGTTGAGGATGGTTTTGGAGTCGAATGGATGAGAGGAGGGCTTGATATTTATAGGGAAAGTGAGGGGGACAAGGCATTAATGGCCAAGGGACACCTCAAAGGTGGTTTTCTCAAAACCATGTGCTCTCCCATGATATTTCCCATGAAGTTATGCCACATGGGTACCCCAATACAATAATTAATCACCTTTGTTCGGCCAACCCTTAAAATATCTCATGACATCATCATGACATAGTTATGTTGTCATTAAACATACCGAAACCCTAAAACTGTATTTTTACTATTCACTGAAAATTCAACTTTCTCAGAAAAATCCCAAAATTTCACATTAACCAAATATCAATGCTCTGATTTCAAAAATGAACTCCATTTTATAAAAATAATTTTCTAAATGTTTTTAATTTTATTTTTAAATAAATACACTATTCACCGAAAATTCATTTTTTTCAGAAAAAACCCCAAAATTTACCTAAACATAATATCGATGCTCTGAGTTCAAAAATGAAATCCATTTTATAAAAATAATTTTCTAAATATTTTTAATTTAATTTTTAATTAAAAAACATTATTCACCTAAAAAAACTAATACTTGAATAATAATTTATGAAACCGTTATTTAACCATTTTATTGAATCACATTACTTAATCAAGGTGCCTAGATTATTTTAATACTTTATTTAAGTGAGGTTACTAATATATTTGGTCACATTACTAATCCTAAGCATAAAATAACTATTCACAATTCCCTATTCATCAAAAATCAAGTTGATCTTATTAGACTCTAAATTTCGTACTGAACATAATTTTAGAAGACCATTTTTTGAAAATCATTACACATTTTTAATTATTTAAGGTTTACATAAACATTTTTTTAAAATATCCTTTCTCTAAAATTCACCAAAAATATGAATACTATATTTATCCAGACATTTCTAAAGTCATAAACATTATCATAGGAAGAAATCCCAATTTTTATTTAAAATAAAGGATTACACAAGGCAGTTACGGTCTCCTTAAATAGCCCCTTATCATTCCATCATAGGACCTAAGTGAAAGGTGTGCTAAGGTGAGAGAATCTGAGGGAGGCTCGGCCAACATCGCACGAGTAGTAATTTCTATCAGGTTGAACTTCTCACAAAGGCGATTCTGTTCTAGCTTCACACGATGAAGTTCGGCTTGGGTTTGGTCCAGAGAAAAGCCCAGTGGTGCTACCTCCTTCCCAAGTTCTGTTAGATGGGCTTCGATTGGTCCAAGACTACTGGGCGAGACCATCGAATCTTATTTCTATAATAATTAACCAAGATTACTTGTATTTAGAGACAAAAATCAAAACGTTTAGTTTCCAATGGTCATATTGACTAATGGTCATATAATAGTCAAAACCCAATGGTCTCATTTTAATTATAATCATGTTATCAAATGAAACGTTTTTGTTGAGTATAAAAATAAAATAAAATAACACATAAAATTAGGGACAATATTTATTCAAAATTTCGGGTCGTTACATTATAAGTGCTTTATCTATGACTTTTCACATTCATCAGCACTGATTTCAGGGTTGACAAATAAGGGAGTGAATTTTTTTTGGTTGGATGCTTACAAGATAACTTTTTAGAAGCTAAAAGGTAGGCTAACCTAAACACCTATCCTCACTTTACCTATGTTGATTAAAGCATATAACATGTACTATGACACATCTAGAGATGGACTCAGATCAGTTCTGATGTATGAGGATCGAGTGGTTTCTTATGGCACCAGGCAGCTGAGACTACATGAGAGGAATTATTCTACACATAATATGGAGTTAGTTATATTAGTACATTCTCTGATATTCTATATATAATATCTTCTGGGAAAGAGTTTTGTGGTATACATGGACCAAAAGAGCCTCAGGGATATCTTTTCTCAATGGGGACTGACCTTTGGTAGAGAAGGTGGGTCAAGTATCTATAGTCTTTCGACTTTGAGATGGATTACACACCATGAAAGGGAAACATCATTACTGATTCTTTGAGCCAAAATAAGAAAATAGAAGTAGTGAAAGAGTCTTGCGTTGAGTGATGGATTATGTTTCTCCTTGAAAAAATACATCTAGAAATTCAGGAGTCTCGAGGATGATTATCTTTGACTTTGATATCTATCATACCAATTCTTATATATTGGATCAAGATAGAGTAGTTATCTGATCCAGATGGCATATCTCTAAGGGGAAGTTTATATGGTGGGGATCCCCCATCAGAATGGTATAATGGTAGTGGTAATTATCTTATTTTCCATGACTGAGTATGGTTTCCTATAGGCTTGTGAAAGGAGCTAATGAGAGAGTTTCATAATTTTAAATGGGTGGTATATCCTAGTTTGATAAAGATGTATTGTGATATTCATATATAGTACTGGTGGTTAGAAATGAAGAATGAGGTAGTGGGATTTATGGATATATTTTTCACCTGTTTAAAGAAGAAAGTTGAGCATCAGAGGCCTATTGGGTTGTTGTAGACTCTAATCAATCATTAATGGAAATGGGATAATGTCACTATGTATTTTAGGATAGGATTACCCAAGAAACCTCATAAGCATTATGTAGTATGGGTGATCATGGATCGACTGGTGAAGGTATCTCCCTTATTTCTAATCTTGGATACCTTCACCATTGATGATTTGGGTTGTATTTAAATATACAAGATAGTTCTATTTCACAGTGTTCTGAGGAGTATAATTTTGGATATAGATCATTTTTCAAGTCTTAGTTCTAGAAGGGTCTTCAGAAGGCTCTGAGAACATAGGTTCTTCTAAGTATGTCCTATCATCCACAGATTGATGGTTAATCTGAACAAACCATTCTGATTATGGGGGATATATTATAATACTATGTATTTGATTTTGGTGGTTCTTGGGAGTAGAATAGAGAACTCATAGATTTTTCATATAATAATTGATTCCAAGAATCATTCTATATTCCACCGCACATGAGCCTCATCTTGGTTGGTCTCGACTCGGTAGGTACATCCAAGAGACCCGAGATCAAATATGGGTGGAGGTGTATTTCCAAGTTACTATAGTAGTACTGTAGCAGTACAGTAGCAGTCACCATAGCAGGTACTATTCAGTACTGTAGCATCTAGAACTATTCATTCATTTGGGCCTTTGGGCGACCAGTTTGGGCCTCGGGTCCTGTAAGGCTTTCGGGCCACCCAAGGCCTTCAGGCCAGTTGATTCTCAAGGACTTCGGGTCACCTTACGACCTTTCGTCCACCCCAACACCTTCGAACCACTTGAATTCAGATGTACCAGTTTGAATAAAAGGAACAAGGCTTCAGATGAGGATTTAGGGCAGGCGCATTCACTAGATCATAGCTAACTGGATTTGGAAAAATGAGAGGGTATGGATTTTCCATCGGTACCAGACCTGTGAAACTTTGCATAGGAAAGCTAGCTGACCAGCCCTATGAAGGTGGAGTGATGATATCATGACATATGCTGGGGAGGAGCAGTTCCAAGTGGTCTTATCTGGCTGATTCCCTCTAATACCTATGGGTCATGTAATTGTCTATAAGCCTTCAGGCCTTTTAAGGGTTCCACCTCACCCATTGAAAGGTGGATTATCAAAAATAATTAAAAATGAATGTCGCCAGGCCATTTTGACATTCTATATTCCACCTTTTGAGGATTTTTATGGAAGGTTGTTCTATTTTCTTCATTTTTGGTTGGGGGCAGGTGATTCGGTGCTTGTTGGACCAAGTCTCGTGCATGAGATGTATGGGTATGTTCAATTGATCAGGATGAGGTTGATGAACACTAATATAAGGAAGGAATCATATGATGACCATTGGATATGACCTCTAGAGTTTGAGGTTGGAAATTATTTTTTTCCTTCAGGTATTTCCAAAGTTAGGGAAAGGTCGTATCAAGAAATAGGGAAAGCTAGCGCCCAGTTTTTTCATAATGTTTGGGATAGTAGAAATGGTGGTTTCAGTGGAATACCGATTATCCCTTTCATAGCACTAAAATTCTATACACTAAATGATTCACTTTTAGTGGATTTGGAGATATCATCCTAAACCTTTTTATGTTGTAGATGTTGAGGACATCAAGCTTTGTGTAGATGTGTCCTTTGAGGATCATCTTATAAATATTGTGAACTATACTGAGAAGTATATCTGGGTTGGAAAATACCTATGATTTGAGTGCAGTGGAAGTATGGATGTTTTTAAGAGAATACCTAGGAGAGGGAGTCTGATATGTGAGAATATTGGCAATAATTGTTCACTGAGACCCCAAAATGATGCTTGGAGTAGCTTAGAGATTAGCTGTTATATGGTGGGGAGGTTATAAGATCCCATAATTTTCTATATATTTCCCTCTTTGATTTTTTCATTAAAAATATTTCCTTTGTGGTTTTTTTATCTTTAAAACCTAGTGATCGAGTCTCATTTGGATATGGAAAGATTTTCCTAAGGAAAATGACCTAAAGTTTAGGGATATGTGTTTTTTTGAATGAATGGAGTCAGGGTTTAAATGTGTTTAATTGGATTGTGAGGTTTTTCCATGATTTAGAAATATTCATAGGTGGTTTTAGTGCTTTTGAAAAAGAAAGTCTTAATGTTATCTGTATGGCATTTACATGTTGAATGAATGCATTATACGATGTGTAACTTCCAATTGGATGATTCCATTAAATGAGTACAGACTATGAATAGGTTCATAGTGTGAATAGGATTTCACACAATAAATCAACATTGCATGATGTGTAATTTTTTATAAGGGTTAAATACACCCAAGTTGATGCAATTTTTGGAATAACCATTAAATATAGAATACATGACTTGAAATGGGATTACACACCATGTAATTTATGGGCTGGGTGATTTTAAGGGCATGAAAAACTTATAATTTTTTTCCATCCACTAAAACTCACCTCTCTTAGATGCTAAATCTATTGAACATGGTTTTTTGGGGTTTTGATCTCATCTTTTCATGATCTTGGTTCCTTTTTGTGATCTTACTCTCCTATATTCTGGTTGTAGATTCTCATTGGAAGCATTGTTTGATCTCTTAATTAAGGTAGGTGGTCTAAACCCAACACTATGGTATATTTAATTATTAAGTATGTGAAATATTAAAATTGTACCAACACAATTTACACATTAATTAATTAAATTATGAATGATTATAAATCATTTATTGGATTATTCCTTGGATCCCTTTGGATTCAATGGTTTTCTGACCTAGCTTGTGGCTACCGGTTGGTTGAGCAGGCCCTAGATGAATAATGAATTGGATAATGGTTTAAAGTGTGTTTATAATGACATGATATTTCTAGTGACTTATTGATATATAATAACTTTTGTAATATATTATGATGTATTTATATGATTGTTGATAATTTGACATATAAATGAAAGTGTAATTTTAAATAAAAATAGAAATTAACAAAACTAACCATTGAGGCTTATGATGTGATTGTGTGATATCCTTGATATTATAACTTGTTATATTTCATGTTGTAGTGCTTAAATATATGGATATTCCTAGTGATGTTTTAATGCTTATATATTGGGCTTGGCCCATTTGGATGTTGTAATGCTTGTATATAGGGCTATGCCTGGTGATGTTGTAATGCTTATATAGCGGGCTTATCCTTGTTGGATATTATAATGATTGTATATATGGCTATTCCTAGTGATGTTTTAATGCTTATATAGAGGCTTTAGCCCAATTAGATACTATAATGATTATATATAAAGATATTCCTAGTGGTTTTTTAATGATTATATAGTAGGCTTGGCACAGTTTATGCTCAAATGCTTATATATAGGAATTTTCCTAAAGGCTAAAATGCTTATACAGATGGATTTACCTGGTTATGTGATTATGCCATGGTATATGGTTATGGTTTCCATGGTTGTACCCCATGATCAGAGATATTCTGACATACCTTGTACTAATTTTAAGAGTGTGTATGGCTTATATGGTTTCATAGTTTTGTTGTTTTGTCTAAAGAATTCACTGGTGGTATTCATGACCTTGATGAATTAGATCTTTCATAATTTTCTAGATTATTTTTTGGTGTTTTTGTTGAAAATTTTTTAGTTTGATCTCAATCAACATAAGACCATTCCCAACATTTTAACATAATATTGAGTACATTGAGTGGACAGCGGTTTTACACCAAACTAACCAAATTCAATTTATTTATTAATAAAGTGCACTTATTAGTCCATGTAATCTCTTAGGTAGGAGTGTTCAGAGAAGGTTTTAGCTATGGTATCTTGGGAGAGACCATTAATTTCTTCCAAATTAAATGTTTTTTGGGTTTATTAGGTTATTATCAGTTCTTTATCTAGTACGTCTCCCATCTGGGATCACTGATGTCAGGGTTGACCAATAAGGAAGTGAAGTTTGTTTGGTCGGATGCTTGCAAGAGATATTTTTTGGAGCAAAAAGGAAGGATAAAATCAACACCTATCCTCACTTTACTTATTCTAGGTAAAGAATATATTGTGTATTGTGACACATTTAGAGTTGTAATCAGAGTAGTTTTGATGTAGGAGGATCGAGCGATTTCTTCTAGGTCTAGATATCTGAGACAGCATGAGAGAAATTATTCTATTCATGAGATGGAGTTAGCTATGGTGGTACATTCCCTGAGATTCTTCAGACACTACCTTTTGTAAATAGTTTTACCATATGCACAGAACACAAGATCCTTTGATATATCTTTTCTCAACGAGACCTGAACTTTCAGCAGAGGAGGCAGGTCAAGTATCTGCAGTCTTTTAAAATTGATATGAATTACACACTGGGAAAGAGAAACATCATTACTGATGCTTTGAGCCATAAGATGTAGAAAGAGGTAGTGTGGGAGTCTTGTGATGAACGACTACTAATGGGGATCTTTAAAGACATGAATTTAGATGTTCAAGAGTCCCATAGATGATTAGATCTAACATATAAATCTATCATACCCATGCTTCTATACTGGATCAAGATAGATCAATTATCAAATCCAAAGGTCTTAGATCTGTGGGATAGTTTATATGGTGGGGATCCACCAGTAGGATGGTCCCCTAGAACTGGTAATTATCTTCTCTTCCATGGAAGAGTATGGATTTCTACAGGATTTTGTGAGGACTTTATGAGATAGTTTCATACTTCTAGATCGATGGTACATCTAGGTTTGAAAAATATATATCATGATATTTTTAGACAATATTGGTGGTCTCCAATTAAGAAGGAGGTAGTGGGATTTGTGGTGAGATGTTTCACCTTTCAGTAGGTGAAAGTTGAGCATCATAGGCCTATTTGGCTGTTGCAGCCTATTATCATTATTTAATAGAAATGGGATGATTCCATTATAGATTTTTTTATAGTATTACCAATGACACCCCATAATAAGGATGTTGTGTGGGTGATCGTGGGTTGAATGAATAAGGTATTTCACTTCTTTCCAATCAAGGAGACCTTCACTATTGATGATTTGGGTAGTCTTTACATATGTGAGATAGTTTTTTTCATCATTTTCTGAGGAGTATTTTTTAAGATAGAGATCCTTATTTCGAGTATCAATTATATAAGGGTCTTCAAAAGGCTCTGGGGTCACATTCTATTCTGAGTATGACCTGTCATCCACAAAATGATGATCAATCTAAGTAGACCATTTAGATTATTAAGGATATGTTATGAGCCTATGTATTGTATTTTGGTGGTTCTTGGGAGAAGTATATGGAAATCACAGAGTTTTTGTATAATAATATATTCCATGAATTTATCAAGATGGAACCATTCAAGGCGTTGTATGGAATACCATTCTGTTCTCCTCTTTATTGGTTGAAGGCAGGTGAGTCAATGCTTGTTGGACCTAGTCTTGTTCAGGAGATGTCTGAGAGGGTTCATTTGATCAGGATTCAGTTGGTGACTATTCCGAGTAGGAAGAAATCATAAACTGACCATTAAAGATTACCTATGGAGTTTTAGGTTGGAAATCCTACTTTCCTTTGGGTGTCTCCTAATTTTGGCCAATGTCATATCCAAAAATAGGGAATGATAACACCCAGTTTTATTGGGCTATTTTAGATAATGGAAAGGTTTGATCCAATGGTGTACCAATTATCCATTCCATAGTGCTACAATTCCATGCACGGCATATTTCATGCATTTTAGCTTCAGGTATATCATCCTAAACCTTCTCATGTTCAAGACATCAAGGGCATTGAGATTTTTTTATATGCATCTTTTGAGAAGCATCTTATATAGATTATGGGCCATAGTGAGAAGTATATATGGGGTAGGACTATACATCTGATTCAAGTATAGTGGAAGCATGGATGTTTTTAGGAGGAGACCTGGGAGAGGGAATCTGATATGCGAGCACAATGGCCATACTTATTTTTTGAGACCACATAATGATTCTTGGAGAATCTTAGGGAATATCCATTATAAAGTGGGGAGGTTATAAGATCCCATCTTTTTTTAGGTATGTTTCTCTTTGAGTTTTTCATTGAACCTATTTAGTTTGGGTTTTTTCCTTGTCTTTAAACCCTGTTGGTTGAGTCGCATTCGAAGACAGAGAGATTTTACTAGGGGAAATTACATAAAGTTTGGAGATGTGTGTGTTTTTGACTTAATGGAGTTTGGGTATAAACATGTTAAATGGGATTTTGAGGGTTTTTCATGATTTGGACAGCTTCATAGGTGGTTTGAGTTCTTTTTATGAAGTTGTTCTTAAATTTGTTTGTAGGGAATTTTAATACCATGTAAATTCATTACACAATGTGTAACTGCCACCAGGGTAATGCTGTGAAATGAATACTGATCATGAACTTGATCATGGTGTGAATGGGATTACACACTGTGAATCAAAATTATATGATATTTAATGTCCGTCCATGTTTAAATTCACCCAAGAAGATTCCATTTTTGGTGTAACCCTTAAATAGAGAATACATGACGTGGAAGGGAATTACTCACCATGTATTTCGTGGACTGGGTGATTTTAAGGGAACACAATGATTATAGTTTTTATTCTATCCAATGAAACTCCACTCTCTCAGACCCTAGATGATTTCCATGTGATTTTAGAGTCTCCTCTTCTCTTCTAAATATCCATTTCAATAAATTGATCTCTAGTGAGTCTTTTTTATTAGGTTTACCTCTCTCTATTTTGTTACTCTCCATCTTTTTGGTGTAAATATATTGATCATGGTTGTTTTGAGTTTTGGTCTCATCATTTCATGATCTAGGTTCCTTGTTGTGATCTTCCTCACCTCTATTCTTGTTGGTGATTCCATTTTTAAGTAAAGTTTGATTGTCAGATTAAGTTATGTGGTCTAAACCCCACACCATGGTCTATTTAATTATTAAGTATGTGAAATATTATGATTATGCTGACACAATGTGTGCATTGATCAATTTAATAATTAATTATGATAAATCATGGATTGGATTGTTCCTTGGATCCCTTTGGATTCAACGGTATTGTGATGTTCCTTGTGGCGCTACCCGTTGGGTGAGAGGACCCTGGGTGAATAATGAATTGGCTAATGGTTTAAAGTTTGTTTAGTATGACATGATATTTATGGTGATTTGTTTATATAGAATAACTTTATTAATATCTTATCAACTATTGATATGACTGTTAATAATTTTACATATAAATGAATGTTTAAATTGAAAGACAAATTAAAATTAGCATAATTAACTATTGAGGATTATGATATGATTGTGTGATATCCTTGTTGTTATGACTTGTTATGTTTCATGTTATAATTATTATATATATTTCTATGTCTGGTGATGTTTTAATTCTTATATATTAGGATTAGACTAGTTTGATGATGTGATTCTTATATATATGGTTGTTCCCGGTGATGTTTCAATGATTATATAGCATTATTTTCCTAGTTGGATATTGTAATTCTTATATATAGGGTTATTCCCAGTGAGAGTGTAATTCTTATATAGAGGGATTGTCCCATTAGTATATTGTAATACTTATATATAATGTTATTCCCAGTGATGTTTCAATGCTTATGTAGGAGGCTTTCAATAGTTTATGTTAAAATGAATATATATAGGGATTTTCCAAGAGGCTGAAATGCTTATAGAAAGGAAGTTTTCTAGTTATGCGATTATGCCATGGTTTTTTGTTATGGTTGGCCTGGCTATGATCCATGATCAGAGAAATTTAAACATGGTGTTGAAGTATGTTAATTTATGTATTGTATTAATTAATTAATTAATACAGTTATTTGTTGCTTTATTGTATATACTTATTATTAGAATGTTTTTTATTTAGAAACGGTGGTTTTGACCTAATAAGTTTTATTCATGCCCTATTCTGGACACTATTTGGTACCTGATCAGATTACATGGATGCAAGTTTGGACAAGGTAAAGGTACCTTGTTGCTTATTTTTGCTTGTTGAATGAGATGAAGTTTAAAGATCGGTCTCACATGGGGTTTGACACCAAGGTATATTGAGATTATTTATTCCATCTAATTATTTTATTTTTATTGTAATTAGTTTTACATTTATATAATTTTCATACTATCATTTCATGATTCATTATCATTGGTTTATCGGTACCTCCTTTTACTTTTTTATTGTGTGTTGCATTGTTTCCACTATTTTCATTACTCTGGTATTTATTTATTGTGTTTATTTATACTACATTGTAACTCTATACTAAGGGGTATAATCTCCCCAATATATTTTTTACACAACTGATGTTATTCTAAAGCCTCTATCATATGGGTAGGCACGCATGAGCTTCAGTAACTAACCCAGTTTTTCCACGTGAGAGAGTGTTGGATCGGGGGATGTTACATTTATGGATTATGATAGATTCATATATACTAAATATTTATGATATTTATATCAAGGTTAACATTTTTCATATTATGTAACCAAGATAAAAGTAAGAGGATGATAAAAATAACATATCATAACATGTATGAATAACAAAACAATTATTACAAAAAAAAACTGATTTTAACAAGGAATTTTTGATAAATGGGTAATAAAATGTCATAAGTAAATAATATATGATATGATAAATTTTATTATGGTTCATTAATATATTTATAATAAACTAATAATTATTATATAAGAGTTATAAACATGTACAAACTAATTCATGACTTAAGGTAAGTGATTTCTATCTCACTTTTTTACTTCTGTGAGACTCATTCTATATTCACCACCTATTTATTTTATGTGATTTATATACTACCCATGAATTTATTTTATGATAATTCACCTAAAAATTATTTTTATTTACATATTCATTTTTTGATTTCTCTTTCATGGGGTTTACAGTTAAAAAGTTACCCAAGTGGTAAGGAATTTTTTTCTCAATTTTCCTTCTTTGAGACATATATTATGTTATGCACCTATATTATTTTATGAGGTGTATATACATCCCCATTTACATATAATATCATGAATTTATTTTTTTTCATGATATTTTATGTTTCATTTAATTTTATTCTTTAATGGGGTCTTACGATTCAAAGTTACCAAAGTGGTAATGGTTTTATAATATAATCTCTCCATTTATCAAGATTGTTTATATTTATGCTTATGATGAAGAAATATTATGAACTATATCTCAATAAAATAATAAGATTTATTATCCTATGGTTATTGATTGAGAATACATTTTTCCTTTCATTTTCCTCTCTTTATGTACTCAAGAGTTCAAAATAATTTTTTTAAGAAAAATAATTTTAATTTCTCTCTTCTGTCAAAAAAAAACATCTTTCTTCCAAAACCATTTTTTCTAAAAGTGTTTTAAAAAATGTTTTTAACATTAGAAAAATTATTTATTAAATTATTTTTTACCAATGTTTTAATTTTTTTCAAAAAAAAATTTAATGTATTCTTCATGTCATTTTCCAAACATTACTTGTTTGGCTTTTATTGAAAATGTCAAAGGAATATTTTGTTAACATGTGCAGCTTGAAAATAAATACCCATAATAATTCTATATGAAGCTTACTTTATAAGTTTTCAAGGTTATTTCCAAATAAAATTAATTCAAAATTTTATGTGTTTTAAAAAAATTCAAGAGGAAAGGATATTTTTCTAAAGAAATGTTTTAAATTATTTTTAAATATTCATTTGTAAGTATTCAAGGTTATTTTCAAAGAAAATTTTTTTCAAAATTTTATATGTTTAAAAAAGTGTTTTTATAAAAGTGGAAAGGATATTTTCCTAAAGAAATTTTGTAAATTATTTTTAAATATTCCTTTATGTGTTTCAAATTTTACTTTCAAAGAAAATGATTTACAAAAATTTTTATGAATTTTTAGTTTTAAAATGTGATTTATAAAAAAAATTATTTTCCTTAAGGAATTTTCTGAGTGTATTTTCAAAATAATTTTCCATCTAAGATGATATATTTAATTTTACCTATTACTTAATGGGAAAATGATCCAAGGATATCATTCTTATTCTTTCTTTGAATAGTTTATGTTTATAATTACATGATGGTTATGAAACATGTTTCTCTTCCACTGGTTATACAATGAGGATATGCTTATGAAACCTACTTATTTTCATAGTTTATAAAATGATGAAGTGATTAAATTATTATGAAACCTGTATTTTTTATATGGGTTATGATATGATGAAATGTTCATGAAACCCATTTCATTTCATGGGTTATGATATGATGAATTTTTTATGATCTTGTGGAACACATACATATTATTTTCATTATGTGACAGGTGGGAACTATATTTACCTGTAATGCATTGTGTAAAGATTTATATCTCATAAGATATAAACTAATAGAATGGGTAGTGAACCTAGTTCAGTAAGGGACTTTTTCATCTATGATGGTCTTGATAGTGAACCTTGAATACTATGATGGTTTAGGGAGTGAACTCATTCCACTCTGATAGCCTTGGAAGTGATATTTTACTACTATGGAATTGATTTTCTATGTTATATGTATGCAATAATTCTATGTCTTATGTCAATGTTATGATATCATGGATCATGTTATTTGATTTACTTATGATTCATGTATTATGAGATTCTAATATTTAATCCATGACTCAAAATTTTGATCTATGATATGCAAGGTATGGTTTTCATATGTTATACTCATGTTATCATACCCTTATACTCATGTTATGTTTAATTATTTTCCATTTTTTACCATTATCGATCATCTGATATCACCATTTCTTATGTTTCATTTCTCTAGATTATGAAGAAATGTTTTAATTAGGTTATTTCTATGAAGAGTTATAAATGGGAAGATCTTTATGGGATATGTTGAATATATTTCAAGAAATTAAAATATTTCGTGTCTAGTCTCCAAATACTCTATATATTTACAATCCATGGTCATGTGTTTGTGTAATATAATGAATATTCATCTAAAAAGATATAATATATATGTATAAGAATTTTGGGTAGCAACAGGAATCTACCAAACCATTGATTTACGTAAATTATCCACAAAAATCCCCACACAGTAGAAAAATGATCATCTATAACTACTTTAATTGGAAGAAGTCCCTAACACTTGGTATATCAGAACTTATGGAAACTTTTCACCCAAAATTACCCACCAATTAAACCTCACACACCCTCAAGAAAACTAATGTCTCACACAAAATTCATTTTAAAAATAGAAAAGAAAATATGACACATTGAATTTATGTGGTCTGGAAATGAGTCCAACATCCATGATAGAAACACTATTATCATTCTCACTAAATTAGAATATATAAATATTTAAAATAAATTAATATCACTAATTATAAGTAATCACATGATTTCCTCATCACATGTGTAAAAGGGGCCCCACCCACTTATAGTGGTTCCTAACTAGTAATCTAGGTAGCACCAAATTCAAATATTTGAAAATATCCCAAAATTAAATCGTGGTGACTAACAATTTCCTATAGTAAATAAACCTTATCATTGAATCTATATAAAGAGAGAAAGTTACTTTTATATTTCTCTAAAATACTCTTTTATTTTAACCCTTTTCCAAAAAAACTTCTCGGGATGACTCTTACATTTTTTTAATTTAGAATTCCCAAAAATAAAACCCATAAATTCTATTTTCCACTATTATACCACTTCTAATACACCCATAAAAAGATAAAATATTACAATAATCCTACCTACTCAAAATATTTCCATTATCATTATACTAAACCTCAATATAAATTTCAGCTTTTTATATTACTCCTTCTAGTCATTTGACACAACACTTGAATAATATTTTCATTCCTAACAATATCACACTTGAATAATACTTTAAAGAAACCATGAAAACTCACTAACACTTTTTCAAAACCTATGATATTCTATTGCAATAGAATTTAATTCTCTTAATCACCTTGTCTTCACATGATTCCAACTAATACATAGTTTTACCTTAAAATTTCTTAGACTAACACCTAGTGAACATGTCAGCTAGGTTTTTATTTTCAATTATCTTCCACAACTCTGGTACTTTATCTTGTAACATGTTTTAGATAAAATGGTATTTTAGGTCAACATATTTTATTCTAATATGAAAAAATATATGTCAGGACAAATTAATTTCACTCTAATTGTCATGGTTGTGAAATCCATCCTCATAGCTCCTTTTGAGATCCCTTAATAAGTGCATCAATTAGTGGGGACAATTGATTGGTCTGTTTAGTTTTGGCTAAAAACCAAATTGGACAATGATTTTCGCTTCAGTTTTTATACATAAAAAAATAAATAATTTAACAATATTTTGGTTCAGATTAAAAAATCTAAAAACCATTATTATTTTTTTGGTTTAATTCAAATTTTGAATTAACCTATTTTTTATTAAAAAATCCTAAATATGGATACATGATATTTTTTAATGATTAGATGGTAATTTGAATAAAATTTATACATGATCATTGATATTATGACATAATATTATCTTTGATAAACCATAAAATAAATTTTTTCACTATAGTGGTTGAAAATAAAATTTTAAAGAGGGTTTGAATTAAGGAATCAATTCATTGGATAAGTGTAAATAAAATTAGAATATTATGTTTTTTAAATGGCGTGTTTTGGGTTAATATGAATGACTTCTCTTGGCACCTAAAATAAACTAGAAACTACAAGGACCTATTAAATATTCACCATAAACAAAACCATAAGAAATTGACCACTCTTGTGGTTTGGTTTGGTTTGGTTTGTGGTTTGGTTAAATTTGGGTGGTTTTTTACCATCCTTAAAATCAAAAATACAAACTCCTTTTCTGATTTTTTTTGTTGCCATGTACTCATATTCTTTTGTGTACAAAGTAACTATCGATCACAACCGTGACATCCTACAAATTTTTATTCCTCTTTAGGTGAACATAACCCTTGTGGTAGTCTTATAAATTTATGAATCCCTATAAAAGTTAGTGTCAATGTAATATTTAAATATATTATCTATCCTAAAGAAAAATATAATATCCTCAAATCCTTTCAAGTACCAAATGATCCACTTCATAGACTTCCAATGCTCCTTCCCCATTTTTTACATAAAATATATCACCACTCCCACGATAAAATAAATGTTTGGTTGGGTACATATTGTGGTGTAAATGAAGCAATAAACCATCGATGAAACTAGAAATATTTCCATGTATATAACCTCATATTCTATTTTAGGCACCTTCCCCATAGAAAATTTTAAGTTTCATCCCAATGTAAATGATATAAGATTACATCGGGACATTTTAAACATCTCAAAAATCTTTTGGATGTAGTCCCTTTGAGATAAAACCAAAGTCCTAGGTATCTCTCTCAATCTTAATTCCCAATATTTTATTATCCTATCCAAGATCTTTCATCTTGAATTTTATATAAAATAACACTTAGATCTTGAATCCTATTAATTTACAGACCATCCAGTAATATTTCATTTATATATAGAAGAATCATGAGTAAACTTCCCTCATTATATGACTTTTTGTAGAAATAGTGATCTATGTTGCACCATGTGAAACCTCCCTAATCCATGTAAGCATCGAATTTCTGATTCCACTATCTCGGCACCTGCTTCAAGACTTAAATAGTCCTATTAAAAATATACTCTAAATCCACATTCCAATAATCCTCAAAACACACCAGATTCTTTATGTAAATATCTTCCACTAAGTCGCCATAAAGAAATATTGTCTTTACATAAACCTTCTCAAAGTGAAAATTATCAATAGAAACCATCCTTAACACTATCTAGATAGTAGCATACATAAATACAGATGAAAAATTTATAAGAATTTGATACCTTCCTTCTATTGAAATCCATTCACCACCATCCATTCTTTATACCTTTAACTACCATAATCATCCTCCTTCGAATGGAACACCCACTTATTCTCATGATATTTCCTCTACTCTAGTAACTTATTCAACTTCCATGTTTCATTGTAATTCAATGATGTGATTTATTCTTTCATTTTTAACTCACACTTTTTGGAGTCTCTGAGAGTTCCCACCTCTTTCATAATTTTGAGGCCCCCATTATCCATTAGAATTAAGACATGTTAACTCCAAAACTTTGGAATGATTTCTAAACTTCAGTATATATCAATATTATAGATTTTGTTTCATATCCTTATGGTACTAAAACTTTCAATTCTATATCCTTTAGATCCCTTACTTATTAACTATGCTCTGAGACTCTATAGTTCTTGATAATTCAAGCACATATTTTGTTGGTATTCCTTTTAGACTTTTAGTACTACCATATGAACACTTCAAAAAATTTATTCTTTCATAACTCTCAGTCATATCAACTTGAATTTTTTTTTAATTGATTATTTTCTCTTATCTTACCTCTCATCTAAGTTATTATCTTTCCATAAGACCTCTCATTGAAGAGAACATCTTATCTTCTGATTATATTATGATGATCATCATCCTAAAGTCAGAATCCAAAATTTTCATCATCATATTCCATAAAGAAACATTTCTTATAATTTCCCTTGATTGTTTCCTAGTTTTTATAGTCAATGTGGATATAGTTTATGATCTTGAAACTTTTGAGCTATTTTTTACTAGAATAAATATTCTTATCGGTTTTCTCCTTTGTAAATGGAGGGAAATTCCAATTCCAGAGGTAGAGGTTGACTCGCTCATCATCATCAAGGCCTTTTTTGGCAAAGGATCAATCCTTTAGACATTGAGTACTCGATTAGAATATGCAAGCTACTTCTAGATATTCACACTTCCATCATCCACACATGGAGGGAGGGGAATACGATGGCTTATTTTTTGTCCACGAAATCTACGACAAATAATAACTTGTTAGTTTTTTTAGGTCTCGGATCATTTCCATTGGATGGATCTTTTTTTGTGCGGGATGACACCCTTGGACTTCACTATTTTCACCCCCTTAGTCCCCTTTTTTTGTTCTTTATCATATTGTCTATCCCTCACTATTAACAAAATAAAAAGTTTTGGTTGGAATGTGATTGAGATTCAGTATGGTTTTTGTTTTTAGAACCTTCATTCTCTTCTCTATAATGTATTTAAGATGGAAATGACACAACTATATACTTTTAAGAGTTATTGTATAGGAAATTATATCTTTATCTGATATTCTAGTTATATGTGGGGATCTATCATTGAAACCCCAAGCCACAACTATGGATCTTTGAGTGAATTTATAAACTCTTCTAGAAAATATTATACTAAACCCTTCCTCATCAAACTGTCTTATGAAAATTATATTCTTCTATATCCCCAGGATTCATCTCACTTTTTTAACTTCAATAATATTTCATTCTTCATATGGATTTTGACATCACATTTCCCTATGAATTAAATAGCCTCATCATCCAACAAATTCACTTTCTCTAACATGGAGTGAAATGGTGGACTTTATTAAATCATTTATTACTCCACTAGAGCATTGACACTCTATAGAAATTTGTTACTTCCCTTAGTTCAATTCACATAAATTGAAATTCTGAAATATTAAC
Source organism: Viscum album (assembly GCA_963277665.1). Lineage (NCBI taxonomy): Eukaryota > Viridiplantae > Streptophyta > Magnoliopsida > Santalales > Viscaceae > Viscum > Viscum album. The sequence continues at coordinate 135,120,441 of OY728131.1, read as the reverse complement.
TTCAAAATTTTCCTTAAGATTCCTATAATACTTCTTGAGATGTCTTCTTTTCTTACACTACCATCATGTAGGTTTATTACCAGTAGGTTTACCTCATCTCTTTTATCAAGACATTTCTTTTGAATTATTTTGACATCTTCATTAAGGTGATAATACTCATCCTTTGTAATTTATTTCATTTATAAAAGGTTCTTTCACTTGCCTCCATCTGATTTCTTTATTCAATATTATGTTCCTAGAATCCTTAAACACTAAGTAAAATTTCATGTAAAAATTTCTAAATATTGTTATAATCTTATCACATGAATCTGGAAGTGATAAAAGTAGAATAATAGACCATATATCCTTATCAAACTTTACATTATCTAATTTAAGCTACCCTAAAATCATGTTAAAGTCATTCATGTGATATGTTGTAAGTATACCTTCTGATAGACTCTTGTTGAACAAACATCATATCATGAGAACATTATTAAGTGTCATCAGTTTATTAAAAATTTCTTTTTGGGAATTTATCAAATCAATCATGGTATTTACTTCCTATAAGTAAAGGGATATATTTTTTTCCAATGAAATCCTAACCAACCCAAGAAATTTTTAGTCCAGTCATCCCCATTCCACATGGTCTGTATTCTCTAGTTTGATACCAACCAACAAAAAATTATAATATTTGTAAATGAGATAGTATTCTTAATTATTAAAAACATAAAATCGATTACATCAAACATATTTATCTAAAACTTAACTTATTTTAACACCATACCTTCTACTGATATTAAACTCCCAATGAAATTGAAATAACATCAAGGAAAGTGAGTGAGTGTTACTTGTATTTCTTCTAAGTGTGCTGATGAGTGAGTTGGGAAAACTACAAGATCTTATAACATTTTTTAGGAATCTACCAAACTACTTATTAGTCGAATTAAGTAACTTGATAGGGGTTAATTGAGTTACTAATAAAAATTTCTATTAAAAAAAATTTAAAACAAAATCCCCAATGTTAATTAAAAAATCCCAGTTAATCAAAATAGTATAATTATATAATTTGTATCTTTCATAAAATTTCTCAAAGTGGGATTGGGGATTATTTTAAACAATAGTTGAAATCACTTTAACTTTTGAAACTAAATTACTTAATAAAACACTTTATATAAACACGGGTTAATACTAACTATCCAAGTAAATTTTTTCTTATAGATTTAAATAATGAGAGGACCAGTTTGGGATATACCTAACATTGAGTGGGGGTGAATCAGTTTTGGGGACTTTTAAAACCAATTTCAACTTTTATCCATATACCTCTTTACCCGTTAGGATCTTGATTCTATTATTCTCTTTTCCCTGTTGCATGCAATAATAGAAATCAGTAAAATTATGCACACGATATTTTTACAAGGTTCACCACTCAATAAGAGTAGCTACATCCTTTCCATGCATGGGGATGACCAGTGCATGGATTCTCCACTATAATGTGATATGTTGTTACAATAGAGTGGCTAGGAAAACAATCCTCTAGCCAGTGTGAGTCCCTACACTTTAGAGGGGGTGGGAAACAATCCTCTTCCCTGGACTGGTGATGACCTATCCCAACTTTCCAGTGTGAGTCCCTACACTTTGGAGGGGGGTGGGAAACAATCCTCTTCCCTGGACTGGTGATGACCTAGCCCAACTTGCAGCATCGAGCTGGTTATTTATACTGCCTATAGAGACAGTCTTCTTCCTTCTTCAAAAGGTAGTTTCTTCTCTTGATCTTCTTCATTACTCTTCACTTGATTACTTGCAAAGCATTAGGCAAGCAATTATTCCTTCTTTCCTTATCTTCTTTTCTAGTGCAACACCAACTACATTAGACTTATTCTTTCTTTTTCTTAGTGCAACAACCAACTGCACTAAAACTTATTCTCTCTTCTTGTTCTGTTCTTCTTCTTCTTTTTCTATTCTCTCTAGGCAGCAAATCTATAAACTACACACTCTTCTTCTTCTTATGCTTCTTCAATGCAAAACCAGCTGCACTGAAACCTACTCTTCTTCACACGTTTTCTTTCAGTGCAAAACCATATGCACTGAGCTCTTCTTCTTCTTCTTCTTGCTAGAATCACAAGTTCTCTTTGTGATTGTAAAAACAATGAAGTCTAGATCAACTTAGCATCATCACAGTTGAACAAAATCCTATAAAAACTTCTAGAACAACTCACATCTTGCGCGCCAATACTTACTTGCATGCCACCCTGCTTGCGCGCCACCTAGCTTGCGTGCCACCTGCTTGTGCACCACTCACTACTTGCGCGCCACTATTTTGCATAGCTCACAACTTACATGCCACCTTTGGATTCAACACACTCTTTGCTTGCGCACCTCTAACAACTTTCATGTCAAAACATGCGCGCCAAAACTTGCACGACAATACTTGCGTGACAATACTTGCGCGGCAATACTTGAACGACAATACTTGCGCGGAAATACTTGTGTGGAAATACTTTCGCGCCTTATAAATAAACCTCAGCTTTCATTCCACTTCAACTTGTGCACCTCTTTCTACACTTGCGCGTTCAGAGCTCAATTTTTTCTCTTAAGTGTTGAGCCTTAAAAAATGAAGAGGCTAGTCATCTATTTATAGGAATTTTGGTGACTTGCGCGACCTAGAATTGCGTGCCAATACTGGTGCGCTGCTCCTTCACTTGCGTGCCGCTCTAGAACTTGTGCGTTGTTTCATCACTTGTCGTCCCTTCCATCACTATCGCAACACTTTATTTCCTTTGTCGTATTTTGATATAATGATGTTGGAATAGGACGTGCACGCCACTTCACTTGTGCGTCAATACTTGTGCGCCCCCACTTCCATGCCACCACTTGCACGCCAATACTTTCACGCCAATACTTGCATGCCACTTTCTTTACTTTTCCATATTTCTGAAATAATTCTTTTTGAAATATGACTTGCACGCCATTACAGCACTTGCGCGCCGACACTTGCGTGCCGACACTTGCGCGCCGACACTTTCGCGCCTTCTTCTTTCCTTTTTCGTTTTTTGGATGGTATGATATTTGAAATCTGTTTTTCGGAAAACACTTCTTTACTCTCTCTATCCTTCATACATATTGCACCACAAGTTCTCCAAACTTGTGATGATTGAAAAATACAAATTAGCAAAGCATCGTCAGATTTGGTCTATTCTTTTTGGAATATGAACTCCAAAGTACTTATTTCATACTCACTTAAAATCCTCAATTCCTTTTGGAGTGTTAATTCCAAAGAACTCCAATCATCTCTCTTCATCCAAAAGTGGAGGCTTGAAGCTTCTTCAAATACCTTCAATGTTGCTGACAATGTATCACCTTTGATACATGTATTTCGAACTTTAAGAACAGTGCACCAATCATCTGATTTCAAGGTAATGTGTAATTCATGACCTTCATAGAATTACAAGACCTTACACACTATCTCTTATTCTTCAGCCATCATTCTCTACTTCATTCAAATCATATGATTCTTTTCTTCAAGTAAGCTATTGCATGGTTCTCATGCAATTGTGAAGCATTACATTGTCTTCTTCAAATACTCATTCTTCTTCAACCATCCTTAGATAGATGATACTTCACCATTCTGCTCCAATCATCCTCAAATGGATGATACTTCTCCATTCTTAATTGTTGTAAACAATGTGTCACCTTTGACACAAGTTCTTTGAACTTAGGATCAGTTCAACAATCGTCCGAATTGACTTCATAGAGAATTGGCCAAGCATGAAATTCAATGTTATAATTGCATAACAATTCTCCGAGCATCCTCACTTTATCTGATCTCTAATGACTTTGGATTCCTTCTTTATATCCTTCTTCATTTTGACCGATATTGACAACTATTGAAAACAAATAAAATCTTCATACACAAAGTGGTCCCAACAATCTCCCCCTTTGTATTTTGTTGTCAATACCTTAAAGTCTCCTCAGATGAATGTGTCAATGTCAAAATGAGAATATTATCTCTCCCCTTTACTTTTTTTCTCTCCCATAGACATTCATCTTATTTCTCTCCCCCTTATTGAAAAGAAATACAAAGTTCATGGTAGAGTGGGTATAATTCCTTACTTAAGCAATGTGTCATCAATCATTTCACTCTAAGTCTACTTGAGCAATGCTCGGTGTAGAAAACAAGAGGATTTGATTTAGACAACAAAGTTGTCCATTACCCACTGAATATGACACCACATGAGATGAGAACTCATACACTTGTCTTAAAGGGTTTTCCACTTTCATTTCAGGCCGAAGATATTGAATGTGATAACAAATAATCAACCTGAAATTCCTGCACTCACTTCAACAAATAGATCAAAAACATTCAAGTGAAATTTCCAGGATAAGTGGACTTGATGCACTTTTACTCTTCTTATTTCATTGATTATATTTATTACTCCCCCTTTGTAGAATTAACTTTATTTTGAGTAACCAAGGGTGATAGATTTAGAAATAACATACCATTTCTAATGACGTGATCTTCATAAAATCATCAGAGTAGTAGAATTTAGTACCAACTGAAGTTGATACTTGTTGAGATAATGACTCTAGCAACTTATTCATGTGTCTCCCCCTCAAGGGAACACTTCTCATCACTGAATCTCAGGTTCTTCCCCTGAGATCATGCTTCACCTTCAATTCCCTGTATTATCAGAACAAATACAATACACAAATATTTGAGGAAATAAAGTGGATCCTCTATGCTTATTCAATGTGCGCAGGAAAGCTGAGATGATTTCCTCAACCAAGATTCTCTATTTTCTCCACTCCTCACTCTTTCACAATTGATCTTTAATTTTGAATGTGGCTTTGTGGATCTCAATACTTCTTCTATCTCTTTGTGTGTGAATCTTCTTTCTTCAAGAGCTTTCCAAACACAAGAATCTCCCGGTGCAACTTTCATCCTCTTCATGAATTCTTGTTGGGATGGAATAAATTCAAAGCACTTTCTGAAAGTATGACCAGCCTTGTTTCACCTCACACACAAAACTTCTTTGTCTTCATGCAAAATCTTATTTTTGTTTTCAGCACAATTCTTAGCCTGTGCATCTTAAATTTTCCTCATTCTGTCCAAATCTTCTGGCCAAACCACTAATATATCATTAGGGATTGAGGCTTTAAAATTGGATCTTCTACATGGATTCTTCTGAGTGACTTCTTTCTTAGTAGTTCTTTTGGATGCACCACCCTTCACATTTTTGGATTTAGAATCCAAGGACTACTCATCTTTCTTTCTTGAAATCTTCTTGGGAGAATTTGTTTTCACATTATTCGTCTGATTTCTTCCCAAGGATGCTTCTTCATTCTTGCTCTGCTTCTGTGGTCTTCTTTTCTTATATGAACATGAACCATTCATATGACCACTCCTATTTTATACATCACAAATGTTATCTAACATTCCAAATCTGTTTTCAGTATATATATGTTTCTGGATCTGTGGATGTTGCTTCTTCTTCTCTGGATTTCTCCCCCTTGAGATGGGATTTCTCTGTGCTTTTAAATTTAAGGGATTGTACCAACAATCCAGTGCACAATGTCCAAACCTATTACAGCACCAACATTGACCAACAAACCTTGACTTCTTGTCATATTATTGATAAGGTTGTTGAGTCTTCTTCTTGGTATGTTGTGCTTTCTGTGGGGATCTATCTTCCACACTATTTCCCATATCCACCCTATCCATGGTGGTAGGTTTCTTTTCATTTTTCTTCATCCATAATTGTTTATAATTTTTCTTCCAACCAAAAATTTTGGTAGAAGAAATTTTAGAGACATTAGTACAAGTTGGTATGGATGATAACTTTACTTTTTTAACTACTTTTGATAGATCAATGAGTGAAGCCATGATATTCTTATCACATGTTGGAGGTCTTTTGATAGTAGAATCCTCCTTTGAGCATTGAATACTGACAGTAACTATTTCCTTCTTTTTTGGAGACTCAATATGTGTCTTCTCAAGATTGGTAAACTCAGCTTCCAGTTCTAGACATCTCATACTGAGTATGAATTCCTAGTCTTCAATCATAGCCATCTTCTCTTCACAAGACTTCTTTATTATTTCAACTTCATCTTCATGCATATTTACTTAGTATTGTAATAAAGAGTCATGTTCTTTGATCTTCTTGGAGTTTTCTTCCAAATATATCTCCTTGAAATCATTTATTTTTTTCATCTCATCTTAAAGTGCATGGATCTTCTCTTCTAGAGTCATTTTGACTCCCTCTTTCTCTTCAACATCTTTGAACCACTTTGAAGAACTTACTTAAAATACCCTCTTTGTTGCTTTAAAGTCTCCAACCTGTCTGGAGAGATTTAAACATTCGACAATTTTTTTTTGTAAGACTTTCTCCAATGCATCATTTTCTTCTTCCAGTTGAGTGATATTTTCCTACATGCATTGAAATACTCCACAAACAAGAGATGAACTCTCTTCAGAAATACCATGCATAATCATTCTTAATTTTTCAACTGATATTTCTTGAGATGTTGTAGATTGATCATCACCACGTGTGCCATAATTTTCATCATGAGAATAATTTCCAAATTTACTAACACATACCTCCTTATCATTTGAGGTAGGAAGGTTGTTCATCTTCTTGGTGGGGACTTGAGCCACCTTTTCATTACTTTCCATGTCTGGTGTGTCTTAAATGTCAGCCAGATATGGAGACCCAGATTCTTCCTATTCTTTAGATGAGAGGGAATTCTTCTTCAATTTTCTCTTCTCTTTATTTTTCCTGTTCATCATGGTCTTGGTAGATATATCTTTCTGCTCAGAGATAGATGAATCTTTACAAACACTGCTCTTCATTGTTGACTCAGGAAAGAAACTCAAGTTTTAAAAAGATAATGACTTCATTGTAGAGAATCCAACAGAGGTGAACATGTCCCTCTGATACCAATTGTGAGGACTATTTTTGGATATACCTAACACTGAGAGGGGGGTGAATCGGTGTTGGGGACTTTTAAAACCAATTTCAACTTGTATCCTTGTACCTCTTGACCCGTTAGGATCTTGATTCTCCTATTATATTTTCCCTATTGCATGCAATAATAGAAAGCAGTAAAAATATGCACATGATATTTTTACAAGGTTCACCACTCAATAAGAGTAGCTACGTCCCTTCCATGCATGGGTATGACTAGTTCATGTATTCTCCACTATAATATGATATGTTGTTTCAATGGAGTGGCTAGGAAAACAATCCTCTAGCCGGTGTGAGTCCCTACACTTTATAGGGGGTGGGAAACAATCCTCTTCCCTGGACTGGTGATGACCTATCCCAACTTTCCAGTGTGAGTCCCTACACTTTGGGGGGTGGTGGGAAACAATCCTCTTCCCTGGACTGGTGATGACTAAGACCAACTTGTAATGTCTAGCTGGTTATTTATACTTCCTATGGAGACAGTCTTGTTCCTTCTTCAAAAGGTAGGTTTTGCACTTGATCTTATTCATTGCTCTTCACTTGATTACTTGAAAAGTAGTACGCAAGAAATTATTCCTTCTTTCCTTCTCTTTTTTTCTAGTGCAACACCAACTACATTAGACTTCTTCTTTATTTTTCTTAGTGAAACAACCAACTGCACTAAAACATCTTATCTCTTCTTGGTATGTTATTATTCTTCTTTTCCTCTTCTATCTATTCAGAAAACTTATAAACTACACACTCTTCTTCTTCTTGTTCTTTTTCAATGCAAAACCAGCTGCATTGAAACCTACTCTTCTTCACACATTTTCTTTCAATGCAAAACCATATGCAATGAGCTCTTCTTCTTCTTCTTCTTTCTAGAATCTCAAGTTCTCTTTGTGATTGTAATAAAAATAAAGTCTATATTAACTTAGAATCATCACATTTTAATATAAGCTAATAAGAACTTCTAGAACAACTCACAGCTTGCGTGCCAATCCTTACTTTCACGCCACCCTGCTTGTGCGCCACCCTGCCTGCACGCCACCCTGCTTGCGCTCCACCCAGATTGCGTGCCACCCAGATTGCGCACCACCTACTTGCGCGCCACTATTCTGCACAACTCACAACTTGAGTTCCACCTTTGGCTTAAACACACTCTTCGCTTGCGCACCTCTAACAACTTGCATGCCAAAACTTGCGCACCAAAACTTTCGCGGAAATACTTCCGCAACAATACTTCCATGGAAATTCTTGCGTGACAATACCTGTGCAGCAATACTTTCATGAAAATACTTGAACACATTATAAATAACCCTTAGCTTGCGCGCCACTTTAGCTTGTGCGCCGCTTTCTACACTTGCACGTTCAGAGCTCAATTTTTTATCTTCAGTGTTGAGCCTTAAAAATGAGTAGGCTAGTCATCTATTTATAGGAATTTTGGTGACTTGTGTGACCTAGACTTGCGTGCCAATACTTGTGTGCCACTCCTTTACTTGCGCGCCGCTCCAACACTTGTGCATCACTTCATCACTTGCGCGCCCTTCCATCACTAGCACGACACTTTCTTTCCTTTGTCATATTTTGATATGATGATGTTAGAATAGTACTTGCGTGCCACTTCACTTGCGCGTCAATACTTGCGCACCACCACTTGCGTGCCACCACTTGTGCACCACCACTTGCGCACCAATACTTGTGCTCCACATTCTTTCCTTTTCCATATTTCTGAAATAATGCTTTCTGAAATATGACTTGTGCGCCACTACAGCACTTGCGCACCGACACTTGCACGCCGACACTTGCGCGCCTTCTTCTTGCCTTTTTCATTTTTGGATGGTATGATATTTGAAATATGTTTTTCCAAAAACACTTCTTTACTCTCTCTATCCTTCATATGGCTTGCACCACAAGTTCTCCAAACTTGTGATGATTGAAAAATACAAATTAGAAAAGCATCGTCTGATTTGGTCCATTCTTTTTGGAATATGAATTCCAAAGTACTTATTTCATCCTCACTTAAAATACTTAATTACTTTTAGAGTGTTAATTCCAAGGAACTCCAATAATCACTCTTCATCCAAAGGTGGAGGCTTGAAGATTCTTCAAATACCTTCAATGTTGCAGATAATGTATCACCTTTGATACATGTATTTGGAACTTTAAGAACAGTGCACCAATCATCTGATTTCAAGATAATGCGTAATTCATAACCTTCATAGAATTCCAAGCCCTTCCACACTCTCTCTTATTCTTCATACATCATTCTCTACTTCATTCAAATCGTATGATTCTTTTCTTGAAGTAATCTATTGCATGGTTCTCATGAAATCATGAAGCTTTACATTGTCTTCTTCAAATCCTCATTCTTATTAAACCATCCTTAGATAGATGATACTTCACCATTCAACTAAAATCATCCCCAAATGGATGATACTTATCCATTCTTCATTGTTTTAAATAATGTGTCACCTTTGACACAAGTTCTTTGAACTTAGGATCAGTTCAAAAATCGTCTGAATTGAATTCATAGAGAATTGGACAAGCATGAAATTCAATGTTATGATTGCATAACAATTCTCCAAGCATCCTCAATTTAGCCGATCTCTAATGAATTTTGATTACTTCTTTATATCCTTCTTCATTTTGACCGATATTGACAACTATTGACAACAAATACAATCTTCATACACAAAGTGGTCCCAATAAATTACAAATGAAGTTTTAATTTTAAAATACAAAAAAAACTAAAAACACACATTGTAATTAAACAAGGGGTTCAGTATCAAGATGATACTTAATACCCTCCACTTAGAAATAACCCACTACCAATAAGATTATTGTATCAATAATCGGATCCACAACCTGGATCAAGATTTATAATCAATAGCACATAGGCATATCTAGGCACAAAGCCTCTTCCACGGTTATACATGGGAATAAAAATAGTAAATAGGTTACACAGGAACTCTTACATAGTTTCTGTGGGTATTAAAAATAGATAAATGTGACAGTGTGTGTTAAGAATGCTCTTATTTAGGCATAGGATATCGTATGTACAAATAAATAAAGTAATGAAACACACTGCTCAAATGTAAATCATAAATAGAGGGATAAAAAGATTAGAGATAATAGAAGATGATGTATCTTGATTTGTGATTCTTTGATTTTTCATAGTTCATTGAATGAGTCTTAGAAAGGATCTCAAACAAGTTCTTCAAAAAGTACGGGAAAATAGAGCATCGTAGAGTCTTAAAAAATCCGTTTGTTTTCAGTATTTTGAATTTCAAAAAAGCTTCCACACATGTGAGTTAGGATTTATCCTCTATTTAACATATAAAGGTTATTATTCTACTGTATTTTCTACATTTTCACACCCACATGTATCAGTATCATTCACAAGTAAGTTATCTAGAATAAATAGCTCTATAGGTCTAATTATCCAATAAATAATAATAATACTAATAATAATAATAATAATAATAAAGATGTCATGGATCCTTCTACTAAGCACTAAATTAGGAAACTATAGATTTTTATTCATTGAATCCATGGATCGGTTTAGGAATAGTGATTAATAAATCCATGTGGATCTTCAATGAATTTAATTCCTTAAACTAGACTTTGGAGGAATTAAATTTGAATGGGAGTAAGAACATCAATGGTAGAATACTAATTGTGTATCATCTCTTATAGTATCATAGACAAATAGTATATTGTTTAATGGTAGATTCTTTGAATTGATGGTATATCTAACCAATGGTAGATCATCTGACAGTATATTTTCTACGGTGGTAGATATGGTCTAGCGGTAGATCTAGTTTGGTGGTAGATCAGGTTCACTGGTAGATCATTCTTGAACTGATAGTAGACCTATTGAACTAATATTGTATGTCCTCAATGGTAGATCCATCATCGATAGAGTCTGGTGATAGATGTAATCCACCAGTAGATCATATTGAACTAACATTAGGTCATTACTTCCAATGGGAGATCTCTTTGAACTGATAGTAGATCTTCATAACTAATGGTAGATCTATACTTAGCCAAATTTATTCAAGAAAATATATACTCTCATAAAAAGTTAATATTATTATAAACCTAATAGTCATGATTTTTTATCATTAAAATAAAGGTTCCAAAAATATCCCCCTTTTGATGATAAAAAATCATAAAATTTTATAACCATGTATAAGAAAACAAATATAGAAAAAAAGTATGGATGAATATAAAAATAAATGGTCTTATTAATAGTTCAAATTTCTAATGTGAGATACTGAGTTTAAATTTAAATTTTTAAATGGAATTAAAAAACTCAAATTCCCCATTCCATCCAAATTTATCCCCCTTTTAGGATTATCAAAAATATAAGACTATGGAAAATATAAATAAATAACTATAGTAGAAGAACACACAAAATTCATTAAATAAAAATGTCATGAGATTACATCTCCAAAAGTAATACAGGGGAAAATAAAACACATCCCTTATCAAAGATTAATCCTAGTCAGAATCACTCTCATATTGGTGGGATATATGATCAATTGGGTATTTTCCAATGCAAAAGATAGAAGGAATAAATGTAGAGGCTGAGGGGAAGAGATAGAGGTAGGAATCTCCCAGGTCATAATAGGCCTAAGGTGATGAACAACTTCAGATTGTTACATGATAAATGGATGAAAATTAGGAGGAATATGTTCTAAAGATGGTGCATATGTGAGAGAAGACATAAGAATGGATTTGGGTGCCACCACTATAGTCCCATAAACATACAAAAAAGGAATTATCAAATTCACAAAATCCATTATGATGTTTCCACCCCTCTTCATCGCAGTGAAGAATTCCTTCTTCTCTTCCATAAATATTTTGAGCATATGGGCCTAGAATTTATGTTGGTTCACTTGTTCCTTTAAGTACCTAGTCACAGGAGTCATCCTTAATTTCTTTTCAAGAAATTTAAAATATGAATTCAGCTCATGATTGGTATAAATTCTGGAAAGGTGGTATTTTATTGTCATGGAGATAGGCTCCCTATTACTTTAATATTTATTCAAAAAAATCCTTGAAAATTTATAGATATGATCATGATGTTGCCTAACTTTATGAAGGTCCTCTTGATGAGTTGAAGTGTGATAAAGAAAGATTTCATAAAAATCCTCTTTCATAATGACTCTGATCATCTTAGAATTAATAGAAGAGTGGGGAGGAGGAGCAGTGGATGTAGAATAAACAACAGGTGGTAGGGTATCCTAATCTAAACTCTGTGTATAGGTAAAATTGGTAGACCAACCTAGGAAAGAACATTCTATCATTACTTGAAAACCATTTTCTCTATCCCTAGTCCTGAATCACCTTTAGAACTAAAGAATGATTCTAGGCCATCAATATGATAAAGAGCCTAGAATCACTGAATAATGACTATATATTTAAAGTTTGTTTCAATGATTCTATGTCATCAAGGGATTTCTTATTTTCTCTCAACATATCTAGGATTCCCTCCATTTTTTATTAACCTCTATATCACATTCATATTCTTTGTGCTTCATTACTTTTAATGTTCTGTTTAACCCTTCAATTTCCAACTCCAATGCCTACTTTCAATCAATTTGTGTTTCTAGTTGAATTATTTTGTGTATAATCCCCTCTTTTCCCTCTAAAAACAATATAAAATGTTAAAATTTTGTCACAGAAATACAAAAAATTGAAACTCAAAAGAAAAAATACCATCTAACCTTCTGATCCTCAACTAATTTGAATACATTTTCATCAGTATTATTTTTCTCCAAAGATTCCAATTGTAGTGAAAATTTTCTTAAAACATTTTGAAAAGGAAACAACGTTCATTTTTTCTTACAAAACCTCTATTGAAAGAAATTATCCAGAAGATGAATCTGAAATTAGGTCTGGAGATATATGGTCATTGTGGGAGGAATACCTACAAGAGTCTGATTGGAACCCTTTTAAATTTTTCAAGGTTTAAGGGGAATAGAATCTAAAGGTGCGTTTGGCATGTGTTTTTTTCACAAAAAATGTGCAACACACATATTTTTAGAATTTCACCCATAATATTAGTATTCTAATCCAAGTATTCTTAAATGTAGAGTTATAATAGGATCCAATATGACTACACTGAAATTAAAAGTAATTTTTTATGAAGTGTTGTCAAAAGTAGCTGAGTTAGTCACATGATAAAATTCATATCAAGAAACCAAAAAAATCATTCATTATGTTTTGATTAATTTTTAGGTGTCATTTTTTGTGTTCTGAGGAAGTAGTAAATGAGGAGGATGAAAGGTTGAAAGAGTTGAAGAATGGTTTGGGAGATGCATTATTCAAAGTTGTGGCAGCAGATTTGACTATCATTAATGAATACAATCCCAGTGGGAGGTATGTCATCAAGGAACTTTAGAACCACAATGATGGGAGGAAGGATAGTTTGAAAGAGGGAGTCCAATCCATCATCAAGAGATAAAAGTTAATCAAGCATCTGAGGATGTATTAAACAAAAGTATTAAAGGTTAGTTATAATGGAGTATTGAAGTATTATATCGTTGTTCAAGACAGTAATAAATTTCATGCATGATGCATGGAAATGTGAACTTTTATGAATGAAGTGTATTGTATTGTTTATCTATATTACCAAAATTAATCATTATTTACAAAACCTTATTTGTGAAACACTTGGTCTTTTATATCATTAACAATTATTATGAATTCTTAATCCATAATCATAATCAAAGAATAATATCAAACAACACATCATTGTTACTCACGTTGCAAAGGTTGTATGACCTCTATCAAAAATATAATTCAATTTCCATCACAACATACCACTAACCACAATGTAAACCCATAAAAAACTTTTCCATCTATCCATCTTGGATTTATCAATTAATTTATGGTAAAAATTACAAAAATCATAAATATAATATAATAGTGCTAAGAAACACTAAATTTTCTTATATTTCACACAAGTTTAACTTAACACATTTAATAACTCTTTCATGAAATATATCATCATCTCATTATTCAATAACATATTCATTATGTGAAATTATATTCAAATTTATATTCTAATTGTGTATGAACAACAAAAAATAATCAAATGAAAGAAAATATTTGGGAACCACCATAAAATTATATCATTGTATAACATAGGAAAAAACTTTATTTATTCATTATACTACATCACCTATGTGATGTTAATCATACAATATTAATTAAGAGAAAATTTTCACCTATTATTCTATGAAATTTTATGAAGATGATTTTCTTAATAGATACACATATATTAATAATACTTCTTATTATCTTAAACTTTATTTCATCTTCATGTGTATGACATACTGTGGTAACAAGATTCAAACAATGACAATCTACACTATCTAAAAGGTAATAAGATATAATATAATGAAAACATCAAGAAAATAACTATTAGTTATAACAGTGGATGGAGATGCAGTTCACAATGGTCTGGTATGAAGCTAGAATGAGTTTATAGAGTAGGGGTGGTGTTGTGTAGGTATAGGTAAGTGAGAGAGGGAGAGAGAGATGATATACAGGGTTCATCATGGTTAACAACAGTGCAAAAACACAAACTGTGGAACCCAAAAAAGCAAACAATGAGAGAGGAAAATGAGAAATAACATACCTTAGATTCCAGTCTTCATTCATTTGAAAGAATGTAGAGGAGTATCACCGGAAATAGGGGAGTTCCACGAGATCTTGGGAATCATGATTGAATGAGTCGCAGATAGGGTTCTTTTAAATAAATCAGTGACACTTTTATCATCACTTTCAAAAACATGCTAATAAAGAGTCATTCTATCATCACTAAATTGATAAGAACTAGTAAAGGGAATCTTAATCAGTGCAAAAAAAATCACTGATAAAATATATCTTCACCAGTACTTTTTTAGCGCTGATAAAGATTTATCTTTATCGATGCTAAAAAAGAACTAATAAAATGAACCATTTTTAGTACTAAAACTTTAGCACTAAGAAAGGTTTTATAATTAAAATTATAAATAAAAAATTTGTACAAAAACTATATAATTATATATTTTTTATTATAATTTTATAATTATTTAAATATATAATTATTTATTTATAATTACATTAATACTTTTTTAAAAATATATATATTTCTATTTTTAATTATAAGTATATAATTTTATAGATATAGTAAATATATATTTATAATTATAAATATATTCATATCATTATTTATATTTATATAACTATATATCAATATTTAATATATATATATATATATATAGTAAATATATTCATTATCTAAATATATTTATTATAATTTCATAATTATAAATATATTTATATCATTATATATATTTATATAACTATATATATAATAAATATATATAAATATAAATATATTAATTATTTAAATATATTTATATAATGTTATAATTATTTAAATATATAATTATTTATTTATAAATATATGAATAATATTTTTTTTAAAAAAATATTTATATATTTATATAATTGTGTGTGTATATATCCCCTAGGGTGCAGCTCAGTGATAGCTACCCCTATGAGTCTCGGTGAGGTCTCAAGTTCAAGTCTCACTGAGTACATCCATGCAATATTATATGTCGTCTGTTTTTCTTTGTAATGTAGCTCCTTTCCACGAATAAACTGATCCTTCGACCTCAACTTATATATATATATATAGTATATTCATTATTTAAATAAATTTATTATGATTTTATAATTATTTAAATATATGTAATTATTTATTTGTAATTATATAAATACTTTTTTTAAAAATGATATTTATTTATTTATAATAACTATAAATATATAAATTTATAAATATAGTAAATATACATTTATAAATATATTTATTTATAAATATTTATTTATAAATATATTTTTAACATTATTAATGAATATATAATCTTAAATACATGCATTTTAAAAATGACTGAAATTGAATAATTAAAAATGTGTACACTTTAAAAATATTGAAAAAATGGATAAGTTTTATTAATTAAATATAAATTATTAAAAAATATGGATATATATATTGAAGTAAAGATGAATATATATTGAAAATACTAAAACATAGTAAATAAATATATATAAATAAATAATAGAAAATGAATAAACTCAAAAATAAAATAAAAAATAAAAAATCTTAAAAATGAATAAATAATACCTAACTGTAATAATATTAAAAATAAATAAATAAAACTGACCGATTAAAAACATAATATATTAAATGTATCATGTTATAATAAAATTCTAAAATATAATATAATTTGCATAAATTACATAAATATTAGGTGTATGTGTTTCTATATAAGATTTAATTAAGTAGGTAAATATTTATCTGTGTGTGTGAATTGTATATAAAAATGCATTAATTACAAATATGTATGTTAAATTAATATAACCCATGACGTGTGTTATATGTTAAATTGAAAAATCAAACAACATTAAAAATGAATAAGACATCAATATGTTTTTAATTATTACATTTTATTCATTTTCTATATATTTTATATTTAATATATATTATTTATTAATATTTATAATATATATATACACATATATATATTATACCTATTCATTTTTATTAATAATTTTTTCATCAATGAATTTTTAAATAATTTTGTAATTTACTCATTTATAATTTTTTTAATTATTACAATTTATTCATTTCATATATCTATATTTAATATATAATATTTATTAATATTTATAATCTAGATATATATATATTAAACTTATTCATTTTTATCAATAATTATTTAATTAATAAAAATTTTAATATCTTTCTTAATTTATTCATTTTTTATTTTTATTTGTTAAATATTTCATTTTATTAATTTTAAATATCTATATATTTAATATACACTAATTATTATTATTATAATTTATATATATGCATATTCAATTTATTCATTTTTAACAATAATTATTTAATTAATAAAATTGTTAATATTTATTAATTTTTTATTTTTTTAATTATTTATTTTTATTCTAGTCCTTTATCAGTGCTGAAAGTAAAGTGCTGATAAATAGTATCGTTTATTAGTGCTAAATCAGAGCACTCATAAAGGTTAAGCTTTATCAGTGCTAAAAATCGTTGATAAAGGGTACCCTTTTTCAGTGCTTTTTGCTGGCACTGATAAATGTCATCACTGTTAAAGGCCTCTTTTTTAGTAGTGTGGGGCTTGTTTTAACCCATATAGAGCCTTATTTTACTTGCACATATAACTCTCATCTTCACCAAGAAGAATCCATTTAGTTTCTCAATTTATACTTCCTCTTTTAAATCTCTATTGAGGAAGTCAAACTTGACATCCATTTGTAAAATCTTATATTTCCCTTATGCTATAATAACAAGAAATATCTCAATGGTATATAGTATAGGAAAGGTCTCATCAAAATCAATTCCTTTAATATGTAATCACCCTTTACACACAAGTATGTTCTTGTTTCTTACAACTTATCTATGACATCCCTGCCTCAGTACACTCTGAGCAATAACTATATCAAGTTTCTATGTCACCTGAGGCACACCTCCTCAAATGCTAGAGGATGAAAACCGGAAGGGGGTCTAGGGTGTTATAATGGGGATAATATACCCCCATATCAAAGTGCACAATAATGAAAAAATAACCAAGAATCATTCAAAAATGTAAATCAAAGTATTAAAACCCAATAAATAGGAAATATTTATACAAAAAAATAGAATGTGGAAGTAAGTAGTCAAACAAACTCACAGTAATTCCACCATACAATAATTGATCTCCCACTATGCTGATCACATATACCAATGAAATGAAATAAATAAATTACTACGAGGCACTACTACCATCCTTGACCCTCATAACATCCCATTCTCCAGGTCCATCCATGAAATATCGCTCAATCAAGCTACTTCATGCCTCTGCCAAACTTGAACCTGCAATGAGTGAAGTCCACTTAGGTTCCCAAGTACCATAGATTCCCAAGTAGAGTGTAAGAATGAATTGGTATAGATTCACCAACACGGTAACATACATAACCAATAAATGTAGTATATGTTCATGTAATATGCTCAACTGAATAAATAAAGAGTGTGGAAGCATAAATAAATAAACATTTTTGATCCTAGAGTTCTAACATGACACCTGGGATCGAACCAAATCTACTTCACCTAGTTTCTAGGTGTATCTAATCATGTTATATAATCATTCCAACCAGTAATATATTGGGGATGAAGTGGTTCTTTCCCTGATCATTGGAATTTCACCCTTCTAGTCATCCTACAGAGCAGATCTTCAACCACCAGAGGTATCCCATATTATGATCAAATCGCCCCCATGACGTTGAATACAAGAACTAGAAAAACAAATCATCCCAACCACCACATAGGTTCCTCCTCCTCCTAGTTCTATTTCAGATTACCTCCAAATCATCCTTCCATTGAGCATAAAATTAAACAATCACACGACAAACACACACATGAAAGAACAAAGTAAAAAAACACAGTATACAAGGGATTACATGATTTAAAATTTCATCCTATATACATGAGAGAATGGGGCCATCCCTTTTATTCCATAAAAAAAAGTACATGGGTTAAAAGGGGAATTCAATTTCCAAAAACCCTACTTAATTATCCAAAATATGTCCCACTAATGCCATATTTCATTCATTTCATCTACCTTATGCTCCATCTAGTTATTTGACCACAACATACGGAATTTCATCCTTCTGGAATAGATGTACATAGGTGTACTCCTCCTATTGGGGTCACCTCCTTCTATACAGAAGACCCATAATATTCTTTTGGTACCTCTAAATACTTACATTTATCACTTTTCACAACAAATATCACCTCACTATTTATAGTGAGTCTTTCCATTCATCCGTTCAAACCTACTCCCCTGAATTTGTGGGTGTCCATCCGTTGTAATGATAAAATTATGATCATTAATTTATTATATATTTGGAATTCCAACACTCGGTGATCAATTCAAATCATCTCCACTTCACTCTAATGAATTCAATGAAACTTTTAATTTACTGGAAACCCATAAGGAAAATCTTTCATGTCCCCTTGTCAATGCTCTTGGATCTCATGAACTTCATAAATTCCTTCACCTCCTCTAAAATTTCATTTGGTTTTCTGAAGAATCCCCTTACATACACCTCACTTAATTCTCCAGATAAAAGACCACTTCCTAGAATATTTTCATCATAAGATTTTATTTATAATCCCCACACTCTAACTCTAATTCTTCTCCAATACGCTATAATAACTCTACCCAACTACTTCCACTAAACTTCCAGTGAAGTAACTCCCATAGAATTTTTTATGAATAAACCATATAGATTCCTTCATTTAGTTACATGAAATAATAATGCTTAAATAAAACTTAATTTTTACTAACACTTTCTACTAAACTAATTTTAGCATCCTCAGTCCAGACTTCCATGGTGCATGTGTGATTATCTCTATCTGCGATTTCCCAAGTGTAACTTTCAATGAATGAACTTTTAATTATTCCAAAACTTAAACTAAAGAACATTTTCTCACACCAAAATCTAATAATCTCCCACTTGATAGTTGTTTTAATAGGTCAAGTCCAACAATAACCCACTTAAATATTATTCGCATGCTCACATAAAAATCCCACGGGCTCACTTCTATTCACCTTCCTCTATAATATCCATATATTTATCCATGGAATAATTCCTTTCGATCATTCTAGGATCCAAATAAATAAATTAATCCTCAAATTAATTAGATCCATTATCTTTCATTCCACTAAATCTGTAGAACTTATCTGAAGTCCACCATGGAATTTGTTTGAAGAGATTCAGGAACTGAGTTTCCATCCTCTAAGTTTTCCAAAATTATTATCAATAAGTTTTATCATGCACCATATTTATGGATCCACTATATCAAGCCTTTGAACATAAAAATACTCAACTTCTAAGATTTTGTGGAACCAAGATCTTTTTGGAATATCAAACATTAGTTATATCTTCATAACTAACCTCTATCTATAACTTCATCTTTCAAAAAATTTGATGCCATTAGTATGAAGAACTCCCAGTAATAACTCTATGGTCCTTTTCTCTAACTAATTCATCTTATTTTGGACCCTTTCATGGATTCCACCACCATCCTAAGGTCCTTCTATTAATTTGGTGATGTTTTCCCTGATCATTTCTATGTAATTTAAAACACTAAAAAGAAAATATGTTCCAAGACTTGGGGTTGTCCTTTCTCTAATTTCAATGTTTCCCAAGTCCACAACTTCCATAGACTTTACATATAAGAGAAATAGTCATCCTACTTTAGGGATTTTTTATTATCCCCCATAATATACTACCCCAAATAGAATTTTACTTCGTTAAACCAACTTTTAATGTTCTAGGTTAGACTTATTCAACTATAGAAAAAACCATCCATCATTCTTCTGGAACTCCAACCTTGATCAACCCACTCACCTTATGAACCTTTGATTATAGTCAAATTTATCTTGGATATTCTCGATTGGTCAATGAAGGTACAAATAAGTATAATGGATTTTATGAGAGAATCCACTAGAACTTGAACACTAGTCATGAGCATCAAATATTTCACCCTCTATCATCGTGTTTCAGTAATACTTCACGCAAGTAAGTAATTTACCATCCCCCCACCCTCTTACTTTTTTTGCACATTAAAATCATGACACAAATTCTATCTCCCAATCATCATATCCCATTATGTTACTCTTCTTATAGATCAATAAAACATGTACAGACGTTCTATCATCATGAATCCCCCAGCGTGAGAACTCCCATGCACTTACCAAAATCCTCCAACTTCCAACTAGATATCTTCTAATGAATTATGTCCAACACTTTCTAATACTTTGTCTAGATGGAACTATTAAAACCTATATATTCTCAAGAACACGCCACATTATCCCACTCAATGGACATTGTTTGATGAAACCCCCAAGAGTAAAAGTCTAGACTTGACACTTGGGACCGATGAACACTTTGCAAAAAAATTCAATCACCCCCTTTAGCTGTATGTTAGTGGGAACCTATATAATTATGATCTTCTATGAAAAAACCTTTCAATCACCGGTCAAAACCTCTTCGACTTGATATGACACCTAATTTTGGAAAATATGATCCATTTTTTGCCTAATTTCAACTTTTGGAAGAATCAATGTGCTTGTTGTTATGGACTTCTAGTTCACTTCCCTACTTCCAGTTAACTTCTCCATCCAATAAAACTATGAGGTGAATTTTGAGAATAAAACTACAATCCTCCAAGATCAATAGCTTTCACCATTGGATTATTAAACCATTTATTATCCCATCTAATGCTTGCCTCTAGAAACATGAACTCCCACTGGATCTGATCAATATAAGGGATCATTAGCTTCCTTAAGAATTTAAATAGTCTACCAACAAGATTTAGAATTCCACCAAATGAATGGAACATTACACATAACACCTAAAAACAATAAAAATCTCAATGTCCCAGAAATACTTTTTGTACCACTACCATCTTTTGGTAACCTAATAAACATCCTGATCAGGAGAAATACAGTATAATTCTACCAAACTCTATATGATTCCTTGAAAACTGCTCAACCAAAAACTATGCTACCAGGGTGTTCCGCCATTTACTACAACCAAGATATGATAACACTTGTTGGGGATGAAGGGTGATTTCCCCAATCACTAGAATTTATCCCTTCTTGTAATCCAACATAATGAAACTTTAAACATTGGAATTGTCCCAACTTTTGATTGAATCATCCCCCATGAATTTTAAGACTTCAATTGGAAAAACCAGTCACCCCAAGCACTACATCATGTTTTCCTCCTCCTTAGTCTAGTTCTAGTCACCTCATGATATTGTTTCTATTGGTCGTATAAGAAAACAATTAAATGGTGAACACATAAATGAATTCATAAAGTAAAAAAACACAATGTATAAGGGATTAAATGATTTATAATTTTATTCTATTTGAATTATAGAATGAAAGAATCACTTTATTTGTATCATAAACAAAGTGCATGGGTTATAAGGGAAAGTCAATTTTTAACAAACCCACTTGGTTCTCCAAGAGTTGTTCCACAAAATGCATATTCTTTTCATTGCATGTTCCCTCTAATTCTTACATTGATTTGAAAACAACCTATGATATTTCAACTTTGTAACATCTAGATGTGCCTAGGTGCGATCCTCTTACCGAATCCACCTCCTTATAAATTTAAGTCCATGTTAACTCCTTTCGGTGATTTTTGTAACTTTAAATCTATATATTAAAAACTTTTCACAAGTGGTCCACCCTTAATATTTATAGTGTTTCTATATGGTCATATTATGAGGCATTCTCCCCTAATTTTTTTTCATCCATCCATTAGCACTATAAACTATTGATCTCAAGTTTCTTCTCCATTTAGACAGCCAACACCTAGTGATTAGTGCACATCATTGCCACTTCACTCTAATGACTATAATGAATATTTTACTTTTCCAAAAAGCCCTGAGGAAATTATTACACATCCCTTCATAAAAGTACATTGATATCAATAAATTCATCACTTCATTCACCTCTATTGGAATTTCATTCAACTACAGAATCATCCCCTTTTATCCCTCTCACTTCACCCTCAAAATATATAACCAATTCCTAGATTGTATACATTGGAAGATCCTACTCAGTATTCCCACACTCTTACTCCTATTATGAACTATTACACTAGATTGAATCCACTAAACCACTTCCACTGAACTTTTGGTTAAGGCGCTCTCACTAAATTTCTAGTGAATGCACCATCCAACTACCTTCATCCAGTGCCCTGACATTCTAAGGCTTCCATCAAACTTCTATTAAACTCATACTTTTTTTCTTCCATAGAATTGATTTAATATTCCTAAAATCCAGAATTCCTGATTATTGTGTGGTTATATCTATATGGTCTTTACCAAGTGTAAATTCTAATGAATAAACTTCCAAATCTTCCAGCACTTGACCTAGAAAAAATTCCTCACACCAAACCCAAACATAATAGGGGAAATATCTGACCTTGTGGAGGTTATCCTGGGTGGTACATAGTATCAAGCATAAACAAAAACTCTAGAAGGTAATCCTAAGTGATACAATAGTCATAAAAAATAAGTCAACCCATAATAGATAATCCTAGGAAGTCAATAATATCAGGCATCATCATTGACCATGGGAGGTAATCCTAAGCGATTATAATAATCGTGAGTTATTAAAGAATCCTTTGGGGTGACCCTAGGTATTCATTATCATCAGGAATCATCATCAAACCTTAGGATTTAATACTAGATGATCAACCATCAGGCATCATCACTAACCCCTGGGAGGTAATCCTAAGTGATCAATTATCAGACATCTTCATCGACCCTTATGAGTTAATCATAGGTGATGAATCATCAGGAGACATAACCCACCCTAGGCATTAATCCTAGGTGATCAATATCATTTGGAAAAAATTTCTCACCCCAATGGGATGACCCTATGAATTTCATGTAATATCCTGATACTTTAAGATTTATTTCTTTTTAAATAAATTTAACCTCTTTAACAGCTTGTGACACATGCAACCCCGAGTATAAATGAATTGTAATATAGTATGTCGTTATATCCTAGCCATTAAATTAGAAGGTATAAATAAGAATAACTAAATTATGAAAATTATATTTTTTTAACATATATATAAAAAATTCATTGGTAATTAATTTATTAGAAATGAAAATAAAAATCATTTGAAAGTAAAATAAAAAAATCTGAAAAACAGTTTTTAGGATTACAATGTATTTTTTTCTTAAAAAATTAAATTAATAACTATTGTTGAAATAGTTTAATAAAATTTATATATTATATATTAAATAAAAAAAATTATCTTTCATCTAATATTTTTTCTAAGTGTGGGATAAGAATAAATCCAGTTTTATACTTAACAACTCTATTTTTAAAAAAAATAGTTTTATCACATTTTCCTCAATTATTTTAAAATTATTTCTTTCAAATTTCAAAAAAAAATATTTTAAAAAACGAATATATTTTTTAAAATAATCATGTAAAAATTATCTTAGAGTGAATTTTTGAAAGTTTTCTGAAAATCTTAATTTTTTAATGAATTGTGTAAAATATTGATTTTTATTGAAAACTTTCTTTTCATTTAAAGAATTTATAAAGTTAATTTTTTTAAAAATTTAAAAATAAAATTAGTAAAATTATATTATAATTTATTTAATTTATTTCATATTAATTAATTTTATTTTGAATATTTATATAAAAAAATTATACTTAAGAAAAAATTTCTTTTAGAAAACCACTTTTTCGACATGCTTGTGGGTTTAATTTTCAGTTAAATTATTCCAATTATTTAAATTTAGTTTGATAAAATATATTAAATATTTATAATAATAATAATTAATATTATTTAATATGTTCAACTAAATTTTTTTCATAATGAATATTGAAAACTCTAAAAAATTAATTATCGCGATTAAGGTAAAAACGGGTTTATCGGGGGTTGAATCAAAATATAAGGAAAATTATTTCAACTAAACTTGTCAAAATACTATTTTATGGTAATATATAGACCTTAGAATATACCACCTTTGAATATATTTCCACCTAGAAGAATTTTTATTTGCAATGACTATCATTTTGTATTATTTTATGAAATTTCCAAGAAGGTCCCCTCCCCAAGTAATAAAAGGACACCCCCTATCCTCTCCTATCCAAATATCAAGAGCCTTTTGGTTCAGAAAATAATTTCAAAAATATCTTCCTTATATACATCCCAACAACCTAGATCCCCTTTTTTTCATAAAACCATCCTTAGAAGGTTTTATATATAATCCTAAAGACGCTTTCTGAAGAACATGTATAGTTGTTAACCATTCATTTTTTGTTTTATTTATTCTTCCGCCTAATTAAAATATTCTATAAATATGATAAAATAATAACACCATTATATTAAATATAATTATATTTTATTATTTTAATGGTATAACATATATTTATACCATCTTCAGTCAAAAGGGAAACAAAACTGTTGATCGTGTTTATGGCGAACCACTGCCTTGTGAACCGATGTAATTCATTTTCCATAACCGTCTCTCATGGATGGATATAATGATGGATTTAATGTATATATATATATATGTATATTATTTATGAAATAATTTTAGTTATTTAATTATATTATAACATATACCTTCTTAACTTCTAATATTTTTGCAAACGATAATGTATCTTGTGCGTACGCGCAGACTACCACCTCCATGAAGTAGTGTGATATATTTTTGGTTTTATTTTGAAATTTATGGTAGGGTATATTTAATTAATATATATGATATATATTATATAATAAATATTATTTAAATGTGAGTTTTTATTAACCTTTATTTTTTTATCCTTTGAGAAATGGAAACAACGTTAATGCGAGTATACAACCTACCGTTGTCATAAATGGTGTAGCTCATATTTTATTCTATAACTTTTATGGATGACTATAAATACATATATAATGAATATATATGATATTTATATTAATATTAAAATTATTAATATGATTTAACCATGATCAAATTATATGGAACAAAACTAATAAACCAAAATAGGCATGAAAAATGATGAAGTTATCACCTCGAATAGTGATTTTAAGAAATAATTATTAAAAATTTGGTGATAAAAGATTATAATTATTTCATATATGGTATAATATGTATGATTATTGTTCTAGGATGTATTTATAACAAATATATATTTATTATAAAATATTTTTTAACACTTACTAAGGAAGTCAGACTTGAGGTAAGGGATTTTTGTCCCACTTTTATTTATGTGGAACACATGCCATATTAACCACTTATTTCATTTATGTGGTGTATATACTACCCATGAATGTGTTTTATGATTATTTTTAAAAAAATTATGGTAAATACATATCCATATAGGGTTATTTATTTCATGGGTCTTACAATTAAAAAGTTAACAAAGTGGTAAGGGTTTATTTCAAAATCTCATCATTATTTGGGGTTGTTTATATTAAAGTCTCCACTGGGGGAATTATTTGATTTTTATATATTAAAAAAATTATAATATATTTATTTATGTAAATCTCATGTTATCATTTTTTCCAATATTTAAGTACTCAAGTAAATGAAACAATGTTTTTTAAGGAAAACCAACTTTATTTTTCTACTCAGTTAGAAAAATATTTTTATTCCAATCCATATTTTCTTTAAAATATTTTTAAATAAGATTTTTAATATTATAAAATTATTTATTAAATACAATTATACCCTTTTACAAAATTAGTTAAAAGTAATCTTCATATCATTCTCCGATTGAGGTACTTTTTGGATTTTTATCAAAAATGTGAAAGGAATATTTATTTTAACATACTCATCATGACCATAATTTCATGTCATTATAAATGATAATTTATTTTATGCTTCCTTTATAAGTTTAAATTATTATTTTCAAATAAAATATTTTTCCTAATATTCTGGAAATTTTGTGTTTTAAAAAGTGATTTTCAAAGTGAAATGGTTATTTTTTTCTCAATAAAATATTTAATAACATTTTTATGGTATTTCTATTAATCAATAGAAATAAGACTTTATTTTAATCCACTAAGGATATTTTTTAATGATACCATACTTATTATTTATCTGTATGGTTTATGATAAGCTTTACTGGTGAATTTATTAACATTCAAATGCTAGTTTTTCTATATGAATGTTTATGTTGATTATGTATTAAATATTCATTCTCCCATTTCATATAATGAATGAATTAGACTTATTATGTGATGGGTGGGGCCCATTATAGCCCCTATATGCATAAATATGTCTCATGAGACAAAATAGTTTGGTTGTTTGGGTGATCTCTTACCTATTTATGTATGAATTTTGGGAATTAGGCCTTTATGGTATGTTTATGATGGTTGGTATTAGGAATTACCTCATTATGATATTAGTTATTGATGTCCATGTGATTATTTGACTAGTTATGATATCCATGGATAAGTTTCAAGATCATGTGATTCTTTATATAAAATTATTTGATCATAATTTATTCCTTCCATATTATTCTTTATGCTCAAGTTATTAATTAAATGGAATGTGTTTTTAGTTATTTACCTTGTTATATTAATTATGATTTATGTTTTCTTACCATATTTTGTTGTATACATACCCTTACTAAGCATCTAAGCTCTCCCATTTCTTATGTTTCATTTCCCTAGGATGCTAGGAAATTTATTATGTTTGGTATTCAAGGATATTTAATATGGAATAGTGGAGTTCTCAAATAAAATACCATTTTGTATTTTAATTTTTCAAATTTAATTTGAAATTCATGTATGTATCTAGTTTTTCAATATTGTTAAACTATTTGGTCCTTTGGGATGGGATTTATTGTATCTTATGCTGATGTAATAAAGTAACCATTGATTCTAGGCTACTGGATTTAGGGTCTTTATAGTTCATATAACTCCATTCATACAAGCCAAATTATTGGATTCTTAGGCATCTCATACATAATAGGAAACTCTAAGCAGTAGTATGTCCCTCTTGAAATATCTTATATATTTCATCTCATAATGTTTTTCTATCTACCTAGACCTATCTCACATCTCCAAGTTCATACTCTCAACTATATGACCCGTTATTACAATGACCATCTAAGTTTCACATTATAGATTTATTTTCTAAGATGAAACCTAGAATTATCTATAGTCATTACTATACACACCTATATAGGGTTAACATATCACTGGGGAACCCACAAGGTCCCTTAAGTCACATCAAACATGGATAACCTTGATGGGTTCCTCAATCACAATCTCATATCTGGGGTCAAAACACAACACTTAAATGGAATATCATCCCTCAACATCATCATAGTCACATCTCAAACTCACTTTTCTCATAGGATAAGCCTTGTTACCATCAGTCTCAAGAGATGAAACAATTCCCATATTTCTTATCAGTTCATCACAGGTTGGTCCTCTCATGATCAACTTACATGTTTATGCATATCCTACCAAGGTAATACCTCATGGGTTCTCATATATCAAATGGGGGTGTGGAACTCTCACCCCAAACCCATATCAACTACCTATAAGTCTTCAACACATCACAATGTTCTCCCATATCCAACATGGTCCAATCATCTCGATCCACCACTCTTATATACAAGAAGGTTCATACGGCTCCTATAATAGGGCCACTACATTACATTAACTTCATTTAATCTATACCCCTCAGGTTATAAGTATCACAGTGCATGAATTTATAAACAAGGATTTGGCCATCGACAAATGAGGCAATCAAGCCAGTGAATAAGGTTCTATCGTGGCCCTTGTTACTTTGTTCAGTCAAAACATTTCATTTTAATAAAAAAAATATTTTAAATAAAAGTAGTCAATCACAATAGTTTTGATACTTCATATAACATGAATATCTAGAATACATAAATAAAGGGGAAATTCTCAAGGATCATCTACCTCGTATATATTTCTCCCTTACAAAATTCACAACCTGACCACCACTGGTCAAGCTCATCCAAGGTTTGAAAGAACTTATCTCAAGATAATACATTCAAATATTAATTGTAAACATTTTATAATTAATTACTCAATTTAAGTTCATTCTATTAAACTAGTAAAAAATTCCTAAATTCTCACCAGGTGAAAACCACTCATACCAAAATCATGACCATCTACTCATGAAAGGATTGTGACAAACTCCTATTATCATATTAAGAAAAATCCCTGACACACAACACTAAAATAATCATGTTTTTCATTCAATCTAATCAAAATGAATAATAAAAATCATATAGTTATTTATTAAAACGAAAAAATATATTATGACATGTAGATATCATCTTGGGACATCCTTTTGCTAAGATATATGAAATATCCATCATCTAGGATGATTTCACCATACTCTGGTGAAATCATCACTAATCCCTATCCCAAAACAAATCGAAAATCAAGAGTTATCAAGGAGGATAAATAATTGATATGAAAATGGAAGATCATACCATAGATTATCATCCCAAATATAGGGTGGTTGAGGGAGGAAAGTGGGTGGGGAGGCCGACTAAAATGGACTCCTCCCATCACTCGAAGACACCAAAACCCAAAATCTTGATAGAAAAATATGAAATTCCCCATTATAAAAAAACTACCAATAACCATTAATGGTGTGGACCATTTGGTTCATGGTGTGAAGCACTTTAGGTATATGATACATCACTATGCCTCAATAATTTTATGGTGTGAACCAATGGTTCAAGGAGTGAATATTTGAGGTAGGGGATCCTATCTCGGCTACTCTATTCACAGACTGAAATACTATCATCAAGGTTATTCACCGTGGATGTGGGAATGGATCTCATCCCCCTCCCCTCCCTTCCGGTGATTCCCTAGGCCTGATGGTCAAGATCCCAACTCCCCCTCCCCGCTGGAGGGGGGAGGTTATATTCTCTCGGATTCCACAAAGGATCGCCCTCACACATTTCTACCCTTCTCAAATCTAGAGTTTCTCCCTTCTTTTCCCAAGATCCGAGTTGGCCTGAAATTCCCCGATCTGTTCCAAGGATCGCCTCAGGTTCCAATCTAGCTGTCAGATTTCACTCATGATTTATATATTTTCAATATAACCTTGGTGGATTGATTCCCTCATCACCATTAGTCAGTGGATGATTTCTATAGTTTTTGTTTTGATCCTGGGGTTTACAAGATTGTGTAGTGGTGGGGCTTATTGATAGAAAGAATTTTATGATCAGATTTGCGTTGATGGAGGATCTGATTACCGCATGGTCCAAGGATCCTTGAAAATGCAATGGGAGTTTCTTCTATCTTCTCCGATGGGTGTTCTATTTCTATATGAAGCGACAGGCTCCAACTATTGCGATATGGGTAATCTTATCTAATCTCCCACTTCCCTTCTAAAAAAAATCTATTTTTTGGTTACTTAGAAACCTTTCGGGTCACTACTTATGCTTCGACATTAGAACAG
Organism: Viscum album; assembly: GCA_963277665.1. Taxonomy (NCBI): domain Eukaryota; kingdom Viridiplantae; phylum Streptophyta; class Magnoliopsida; order Santalales; family Viscaceae; genus Viscum; species Viscum album. The sequence goes on along the minus strand of OY728131.1, from coordinate 135,090,456 downwards.
AGGCCGTGAGCCATCCTATTTTCCCATGAATTTGTGTGGAGGTAGATGTATCCATGGTGCCGGTGGACTGGGTGTGGATAATAGTTGGAGAAGAGTTTTGGTGTAAACAATTAGTTGTCTTCGAGTCATTGACTGACTAATGTGGGTCCTACGAGCAGCTAAGACATGTTACTATTGTCTGTCGTAATTGGAGTCAGATCAAGCAGGTGTTTCCTCATGGTAAAGATCAGACAACAGATGAGGTAAGACTGGAAACTCAGGGGACTGTAATTGATCAGGAGGGTATGGGTCTTCCCTCGTCTAATAATCCTATGGTCGATAGCGACCCCGTTCTAGAAAAGCCTTCTCATAACGGGTTGGATGAACCTAGGGTCTCTGATATATTTATGCATCTGAGGAATGATTTGGCTAGTCCAAAGCCACGGATCCATTCCCCTTTGGTGCATACGATGGTGGAGAGTCTTATCTTCTATGCAGGGGTTTTGCAGTCTGGCAGTGCTAATCGACCTAAAGCAGTGATTCATATCCCTTCTGAGGGTGTTTCAAATGGTGGAAAGGGGTGTGGGTCCCTAGAGTCACGCCTGAACGAGGAGGAAGATATTAGGAGGATTCCCAAGCATAGTAATCCATCTCTAATGTTATGTAATTTTTTTTTTGATGGGTTGGATGAGGAAGGGTTTGAACATGAGCTATGGCTGATCCCGGGGCAGGAGATGCAAGAGGCAGTGGAAGTGCATTCCACACTTTTATCTAAGGAGGATTATGAGGAATAGCTCTCTAGTAAACTCTTAGTGGATTTATTGGTGGATTGTGAGGAGGTCACTCAAGTCATAGGTCTTCATAGTCTAAGGAAGAAGAAAGGTCATAAGGGGAATAGAGATGCAGGGGGATGGATTGTGGTTGAGGGGAAGAAATCCAAAGGTCGGAAGAACTATTCTCAGCTGCTGAAGCTGATGGAGACAAGGTCGGCTGGTAAGGCCAAGGTGATGGTCGATGCAACTACGGACCAGGTTCAGGGTAGTAAGAAGAGAATGGTTCTTCAAAAAGTGAAACAACAAATCGAGAGTCAAGATCCTAAAATACAGAAGAAGGGGGAGGAGTTGGGAATAGCGGACGAGACAAATGGGAAGGAACTTATAGAGCTACTTATATATTCAAAAGAAGAAATGCAGGAAGATTCCATTAATCTCATGGCCTCAGAGGAGGAGAAGAATAAAATTTTAGAGAGGCGTCTTCGAGGTGACTTCAGCAAAAATCAAAGGGACTAGATCTACAAACAAGACCTTCTTTTAGCATGCGGCTTTAACAAAAGGAAAATCAATGCGGCGGAGTACATCCAAACATCGAACAAGCTTGTAAACTACTTTGAAGACCTTGTCAAAGATGATCTAGATACAAAGGCCCATTCCCTTCATTGGGGGATATATCAGGTAAGAAATTCCAATATCTTTAGTCTCACTATTAATGACTTTGTGATTTCTTACAGCGCCTAAATCTCTCGGCATTGAATTTTTATGGTTTCCCACTTTTCCTCAAAAGTTATTTTGGATATAAAAAATTTAATCTTAGTAGTAGGTTATTCACTGTGTGAATCCCACCCATCATTACATGAATGGACTATTGATGAAATTTTCAACAGCATGGCCACCCATATACTTCTCTAACATCCTTCCAAACACCTGAGCTGTATACTGAGACTCAAACCACATCTAAAAAAACTTGTTTGAGATATTTAAACCCTTGGAATCCTAATAAAAGTCTCAATTCTAAAAAACCCTCACCAAATAAAAATTGAAATTCCTATGAATTTCCAACTCATTTGGTAATAGGGTATTACGTTCTCCCAACCATAACACTTCTCATACCCAAGAGGTTTCTTCAACTATTCTATCATTAATTCTGACCCTCATTTATCAATTCATTCTCAATTAGCTACATTCTACTGTGGAATACTAAATAATCTTCTATTTCACAACTCCACAGATGAGGCATGCTATTTATAAATGTTCGATCTACCTCTCACTTTCATTGCTAAAACATAGAGAAGGTGTTCATTTATTCTCTTCTATTCCAAGACATCATGGTTTTATAAAATGGTTCATTCATAGGCTTATGGAACTCCCCACCATAAGAATCTACTCATAAAGACCAATTCTCATCTATGGTGCTCCACATCATCTAAACCACCTACCACAACACATTTTTAATGGTCTAAAGACCTTCTTAGTATTTTATCCACATCACTTCACCTAATATTAAGAAGAAAACTAGTTAGAACCTAGTTCCACTCCTTATCTCAATTTCAAACTGAATCAAATGAGTCTCTACTACCCATGAACAAGCCTGGATACACCATATTTTCCTCATATCTATAGATAATCCCAAAAATACACCTTTCATATCCAATATTACATTCTTGATGCAATTTCTAAACCAACACATCCAATTACATATGAAACCAATGGTTTGACCTCCTATAGACATCCTTTTTCCCAAAAACACTCAATTTAACCTGCTGATGCATAGTCAAACCACCCAATCATGATTCCTCAACTCCTAAAGGCACCCTAAAACTGTCATAACACCCTCACCAAATTCCAAAACTAACTTCTAGTGTAACTCCATCGTTAGATAATCAACCAATCAAACTAGTCCTAATGATCTTACCATGACCATCAAAACATCCCGTATTTGAATCACACTTGGATCATATCAAGTTCATCTCAAGCCCAGTGATAATGCATGGATTCCATCCCATTACACATCTACATACTTAATTTGGTATTCTACATGGAACCAAATATAGGTGAATCCATATTTACACCATCATCTAAACACCGCCTTGGTCATCCAACAATTGTTAACATCACACTCAAGACCCTACCAATATGAGGGACATTCCTCCATGAACCACACTCCATCCATCATCACAAATGACTATTATACTTGGTTATCATGGTCATACCCGAGAGATAACTCTAAACAATGACACTAACCATTCCTGGATCACCAATAATTTCATCTTAAACATCCAACAAAATTCTATCCATAACTAGATCCACATCCTCTAGTGGCTAGTGGTGTACTCATCTCCATATAGATTCCCTTATATTGATCCCTGAACAAAACCTCAATAGGTTACATCATCATGTGCATTTCAATCCTCCTAATCCATTCTCATCCATTATAAACCCTTTACATAATTTTATTTATAGAATCATTATTATTACAATAAAGAGACTCGTCATTCTCATCTCACACCTCAATCTGTTGATACCATGAACATATCATTAAAAGTCTTGGTCCTCTACCCACACTTAGTCTCTCACTAATTTATAACTCAATGTATTCCCACATAACTAGTGTGTGTTACCTTGATCTTATCAAATATCAATGGGTGTATGCTCCTATACCACCTAATTATAGAACTTGACTCATGATCTCATGAGTCTTATGTAATCAAAGATAGTCTCACACTCCCGGATCACTAACTGCATTCTTTACATGTCAGTCTCCTATATTCATAGCACCCTAAACTCTCTTAAAAATTGGTCATTTGACCAATTCCATGGTATATCACATGATCATCCATCCAATTGGGTGTCATCTCTAAACTAACATCATCTATCCACACTCTACCCATCCTAGATCCAACCATATAGGATCAAAATTTTCCATATCATCAGAAATCAAACTTGAAATAAATAGGTCCAAGAATCCCACTAATCCTTCCCTATAAAAAAATCATGATGCCAAAATCATCATCACTCAAGGTGATTTCCTTATCATGAAAAATCAATTCATGGCCTTTCTTATACCATATACCCATTATCACCTCACATTCACTAATCTCATAACCCAAAACATCTACCCATGCTTCCTATATCTAAGGGTGCTCACAAACTTAGGATAACCCCTCACTTAGGTTACCCTCATCTAACATATCTCATCTGAACCATAATACCCAACTCACAATCATCTCAAGCTACATCTCAAAAGCATTAGGCTCACCCACCTAGCACATAGGTCACTCCCCATATAGGTCATAAATCATGGGAAACATCTCTCTATTTCCATTTAGAACATCATATGATAACTCATGTGACAAAACACTCACTCTAGTGTCTCACATATACATATCAGGAATCACATCTGAGTTGTAATCTACTCCATGGAACTAATTATCACAAGACATATGTATATGAGACTAACCCTGAAGAATCATTATTTTGGATAATCCTTACTAGGCCTCCACATGTCGGAATTTCCCCCTCGAGGACCACATTTTATCCCATCAGTGTGTGTGTGTGTGTGTGTGTCTATATATATATATAATGGAATCATCTTAAAAAATGTGTTGAGTAACCATAACCATATGCTTCAGTTTTGTATAATTCCATCAATAAATCTATATGGGAAAACACCATATAGGTTTTTGCTGACACTTTAACTAATTAAACCCACTTTCTATTAGAACCATCATCATGGTATAAAATGTATAAACAAAACCTCTAACATCACTGTACATACTTACAAAAGGAAACTTTATTTTTATCATCATCTATGATCATACCACTCTGAGATCCACATGACCTATCATTAAATAAAATATAATGTGGTTCATTTAAGTAGAATGACAATAATAATTTATATGATAAAAATCTATATGAGTTTTGATAAGAACATTAAATATCTAAAACCTCTATATTTAATGGAACCAATCACAAAAAAGTATGATTATATCATGTGAATCCTACATTCCAAACATGATGCATGAATATCAAGCTCTTACCAATGGGACAAGAGACAAAACTATGATAAATCAGTAATATCATAAATCCAAGTGCATCACATGAGGTGAAACTATATAATCATATCATTGAAAACCAAAAATAGAAATCTCATATACTTAGTAACCTTGAATTCATATCAGTAAGGTTGTTTTTGATGCACCAGTGCGATATCCATCATAAGATTTGACACATTCCTATGTCACATGTCTACCATGTCTCTAAATAGTAAGACAAAATAACCTCTGGTAGATTCTATGATACCAGCCAAATAAATCCTTTTATACCACATTGTGATATCCTTTCCTTAGTTCACATTGAATAGTAACATGATTGGGTCTCCATGTTACCTGAGGAACACCTCCCTGAATTCCATAGAATGTCAAGTGGTATCAAGGCTCTATGGTGTTATAGTGAGGAGAATGTACCCCCATATCATATTGTGAAATAATGGGAAAATAAATCAAAAATATAATAATATAAATCAAAGTATGAAGAACTTAATAAATAATAAATCATGCTAAATAAAATGTAATATTGAAGTAAGCAGTCAAACAAACTCATGGTCATGCTAGCGTACAATAACTGATGTCTCATTAGGCTGATCATATATACCAATGTAATAAAATTAACAAAATACAAGGAGGATTTACTAACATATCTAATTTTCATATCATCCCAGTCGCTAGGTCGATTTGAGAAATCCTACTCAATCAAGATACTTTAGGCCTCTTCCCAAACCAAACACTATAATCAGTGATGTCTTCTCAAGTACACAAGTACCATGGCTTCCTGAGAAATGTATGAGTATAGTTCAGAAGGGAAGAACCAATGTGGTCCTATAAATAACTAATAAATGTAGTATATGTGCATGTGATATTCTCATATAAATAAATAAAATAGTGTTGTAGCATAAATAAATAAACAACATTGATCTTCGAGTTCAAACATGACACTTGGGATTGACCCAAACCTTATTCACCCAATTTCAGAGTGCCTCTAAGCATGTTGGATATTCATTCCATCTAGTAATAGGTGAAACTGTTGAACCCTATGAGTTCATATAGAGTGATTTATAGTATCAGGAATAAATTCAATCCTTGGGAGGTAATCATGGGTGATCCAATATTCATTAAGAATAATATAAACCCTATAAGGTAATTCTAGGTGGTCAATAATATTTGGTGTCATCATTGACCCCTGGGAGGTAATCCTAGTTGATCATAAGAATTAGGCTTCATCACTGACTCCTAGGGGTGACCCAAGTCAGTTATTATATAAGGCCCCGACCTTAAAAATTACTTAATATTGAATTAAATGAATAATTCAAATTGAGTATCTTTTCAGGTTTAGAGTTTTAGAGAATTAGGACATAACTATTACATATCAAAAGATTACAAAGTAGAAACTTCTACTAAGTTTCCATAAAATAAAAACTCTTAAAAAGAAACATGTCTAGTTCCATGTTTTAGGTAGAATGACTTTCCCTTGATCCCATCCTTGACCCTATTCCACGTTAAGTCATGTGAAAAACATTTCAAAAACATGGGATGAGCATAAAAAGATCAGTAAGGGATACACAAAGAATGAAAACTGTTAGTTTTTCAAAACAACAAGTAAACCATGTATACTTTATCAAAGTAATACTTTTCACCTTTTCGAAGTAGTAAAAACTCATCACTGAATAAAAGTTCATTACTTACCCTTATGTAACCAAAAGATTACCATAAAACCCATATCAAGATCACATAACATATAAAGGTAACTTGGGACATAAACATACTTAAGTGAAAGAACCATAAGGTCAACTTCCACACATATCACTAAATGGAATATCCATTCGGCCAACTTCCATACATACTTAATGGAATAGACATACGGCCGACTTCCATACCCAATGCATTGGAGGTTATAATTTAACCACCCATCCTGGTATTCACGGCACCACCCGTCATATGGTTTATCACGTAACCACCCGTAAAATGTCCAAGTACCATTATAAAATTATAACACATAAAACCAACATAAAGGAATGATAACATTTCCACATTTCAATCACAATATATCATTTAAATATATTGACATAATAGAATCCTTTATCAAAACCATTTTCAATACCAAAATACAAAAATAAGTATATGTTATTGATTTTATTTTAAAACACTACGGCTTGTTGAGGAAGCCAAAGATCAAATAATACTCGCGGCGGCGGAAAAGGTCGTTGTCACTGCGTACGTAAAAAGAAACATTCTTTTTTGTCGTTTAGTAAAACGCTTCGTAGAAAAAAGATTCCTTTTGAATAAACGTAAAAGTCAAAGGGGTTTATAAACCATATAAAATAAAGTTGTGTATAAAACGAAATATGTCTCAATGAAAGGAGATTGAGACGAAGTCCCTTACAAAGATGGTATCCTTGGATTAAGGATAAATCAGTTACGTAATTATGTGTGAAAAATGAATACCCCAAATATAAGTGGATATTAAGTGTAAAAAAATCAGAGGTTATTCACACATATTCATATAATGACACATTCAAGGAGTGAAAGTTTATCCCAATGAATCAAAATTGGGTTAAGAAGTTCCCTCGCAAAAATTCGACAGCCTAACGGCGTCACTTCAAAATTCAGAAAATGAGTTGATGAGAGAGAGAATGGTATCTCATCACTTGGACATAAAATTTACATAAATAAGGATATATAAGAACATATCCCAACATAATAGCATGTGAAATAAAAGACATAACAAAATAAGTCTTTTAAAAAGAGGAGGGTGAAAGGTTCCCTTACCGACATGGGTATCTTTCGGAACATACACCCTGTGAAAGAAGGACAATAAAAAATTGATGTAAATACTCATAAATGAAATTAAAATACACAATGAGTAAAATAATGGACAGTACATACACCACTCAAAGGTCATTGTGGAAAATGTAGCATTAATCTCACGGGAATAAAAGTGCGATGAAAAATTGCTTACGAAAACTCGGCAGCCTAACGGCGCCACAAAAATGGATTGATGGGATCAAATAGGGTCCCTCATCATATTAAAATAATGTTTACAGAAAGAGTAATATAAAATAACATCCCCCAACATAACAAATAGGACCTTAAAAGAAGTGACATAAAGGAGAGTACTTAAAAAGAAAGAGAGAGGTTAAATCTCTTACGAAAATTCGGCAGCCTAACGGCGCCACTCAAAACATCCAAAATGGATTGATGAGAGAGAATAGGGTCTCTCATCATATGAACATAAAAATTGAAGTAAGAGTACTATAAAATAACATCCCAATAACAAGAAAGATGAGCTTTAAAAGGAATGACATAAAAGAGTGTACTTAAAAAGAAAGAGAGGAGTAGGATCCCTTACCTCGGGTCCGACTTGACTCGTTCGTTCTTTAATCTCCTGAATAATAAACTTGAGTTAATTTCTACTTACTTAAGAACCTTTTTAAAGTTCATTATTCCTTTTATATCACTTATTACCATGTCATGAACATTATGTAATCATTTAAGTTAATAACGGTTGTTTTGTCATTATTTGGTACTTAAGTCAAAAGTGAACTTCTTATATTTACAAGCTGTTCACGTAGTCAAATATCCATTATCTCAATAATGATATTCATGATTTGGATATCATATATATCATATATATCCATCATATACATGTATTTATAATATTACATAATCATTTATAGGTAAGAAATGAAATGCATCGTTCATGGAGACGGTAAGCCGTACGTACGCATGAACGCTACTTTCATTTCTTTGTCATATTAATGGAATTAAAAATAAATGAGAGATATGTATATTTTTAATTCCAGAATTATATTCATCCTTTATATGTATCATAAATCATATATATCCATTATATTTACTTATAATAGTACATTACATTTGAGTATAAGAAATGAAATGCACCGTTCATGGAGACGGTAAGGCGTACGTACGCATGATCGCTACTTTCATTTCTATCTCATACATTAATGAAAAAAAATAATTATATAAAGGTATACTATAATTCCAGTATAACATCATATATAATATCATTAAATATATCCTTTATACGTACCACATATGGTAAGAACGAATCAAATCACTTTGAGGGGGCGGTAGTCCGCACTTCCTAAAATGAAGATATCGGGTATACCCATAATGGAAGCCATAAAGGTATGACATAAATGAAAAATACAGAAGCTTAAGTAAAACATAAACATATTATATATCATATATAAACATAGTGAAATATTAATGGCCACCTTTGAAGGTGTTATATGAGTGTTGAACAATCATCGTTTCGTGAGGCAGAAATTCGCCATCCACAGAAACAGTATGTTATTTAAACATTATATGAAGGTGTGTGTAAGTGTAGCTCTAATAATTATTATAACAACATAATAGTATATTGAAGATACTGTAGTTGTTACAAAATAAATTAATAAAAAGAGTTTAGGGGGTTGGAGAAGCAAAATAAAACAAAAGGACTCAAGTGAAGACATTACCTTAAAATCGGGTAACTCCATTTGGTTTGAGCTCAAAGGCTTCCTTGGGAAGACTTCTGCCCAAAGTGAGGCTTCAAGGAGCTATAGAGGGATGTGGAGATACAAAATGGGCAGTTGTTGGCCGAGCCAAAGGCTTTTTAAGTGTGGGTAAATAGGTATAGGTGGGGGCCTTTTATAAGAGGAGAGGGGGGGCACTCTTGGAAAGGTATAAAAGGTTACTTTATTTTAAAATGAGTTTCGGATTTTAAAGGTCCCACGTTGATTTGTTTCGAGGATAAGGTGATAAGGGTTCTAAATATACCCATCAAATAGGTTTTGGACATGTGTATGCCATAGATGTTACATTATCCTTTCATTTTATTTAAATCCTTTATTAATGAGGTAATCGTTGCATCATCATGATGTCATATATAATTTAATATATTTAATGTATAAAAATTATAAAAAAATATCATGATGTAGGAAATCATTTTATCTTTTTAATGAATATTTATAGTCAAAAATATGACTTTTAAAACCTCATGTAAAAATTTTTTTAGTAAAACATCTCATGTTTGTGTCATTTTTATTTTAACTTTAAATAAATGGCATAAATGTCATTATCATACCCAAGTGGCTCCATGGGGTACCCAAAATCGAACCATGGGTTGTCTTGGTCGGCCATAACTAATAAAATAGGGTTAGTACAAGTGTCAAGATATTTTCATTTTATTATAATATCATTTTTACCTTAAATCACACTAATTACCTTTAATCGCGATTAATAAAACATAAAAGTTACTTTTCATCAAAAATTATTTTCATCCCATTGAACCACATTTTACTTAATAATGAAAATCATTTAAATTGGATTTTTGAAATTCAAATCACAGAAGTGGTAAAGTCCCATTTAAATGAAAAATCAAATTTTGTAACGACCACTTTGTGGTTTCACTATTCATCAAAAATTGAAGTTTTTCAGAAAAATACCAAAAATTCACCCTAAGCTATATTTGATATTCCGAATTCAAAAATGATGTCTATTTTACAAAATTCAAAACATATAATTTTCATTAATTAATTTAATAATTAATTCCCGTTGTCAAAACAAATAGCGTGTTTTTATGAAACAAAATGTATCAAAAGATTGACACTAGTTTAAGTCTGATTTCAAAGTGAAATTAATTACAAAGACCAATATTGGATTAAATGGTAAAAATATATTCTAATTTCACTTTAAAAAAAATTCAAAAGATAATCTAATCATATAAATAAATTATATTAAAAAGATGTTTTGAATTAAAATACAACATTTTTTCACTATTCATTAAAAATGAACTTTATCAGAAAAAATACCAAAAATTTATACAAAGTAAACTTTGATGTCCGGATTCCAAAGAAGAGTTTTATTTGGTTCAATAGAATGTATTAGAGTGACCAAAACTATATTTAAAGAGGGTTCGCCATCAAAGGCGATAGTTCGGCCTTTTAGTGAAAATTGGAGTATATATGCCAAAAATTGAATTCTTTTCTTATTTTAAGCCTTTATTTTTTATTGGATAAATATAGAAACATATATAATCATATTTTAGTTATTTCTATTCATTCCCGCCAATACAACGGCTACGTGATAACTACCATTTAAAATAATATTATTTTATTATTAGAGTGCAACGTAAGATTTCAAAGGAAATCATTGTCGCGTATTGAGTACGCCATCGAGCATAGCGTTCCCTTTAAAGTAATGTTAACATTTTATTCACAAATATGGATAAATATAAAAATTTCATATTCTTTATTTACCTGGGGTGTTACATCCTTCCCCCCTTTTGGGAATTGCATCCTCGCAATTTTAAAATTGAGCTTGGAAACATCCTTGAAAGTCCCACATCGGAACAAGAGTCGGTAAAACAATCACATTAAAATAAAGAAATATAAGTACAGAGGTCACCCGAGTTAACCCATACTAGGATTCCATGTTGGAAATCATGGACATGGAGGAGAAAACATAGGGTCATGTTCTGATGGAGAGTGATAGAAAACATGTTTAGGAGAAAGTTAACCACAAGAAAATCACAAACTTGTGATGGGTTAAACGGTATTCGATTCCCCAGTAGGAAAAGTTAATAGACAACATTTTTGTTTTAAGTTACTTTTTATTGAGGAATTTATTCATAAGGAAACATAATCGCTTATCATGTTTTCTTTCAACTTTTTTTAGATTCCTTACACAAAATCATATTTTCTCCAAAAGATGAGTATTTAATAAGACTTGTTCACATTAAGAGTACTATAATCAACTTCTAGAGAATCACCTAATCCACAAAAGAGAACTATATACTTCCCATGTCTTTAGACTTTAACCAAAACTAAAAAGGTTAGTACAAGATCAGATAATCCAGAAAAGGATAACCCTTTATAAAAAGAAAATCTATTCTTAATCTCCAAAATTTGTCCAACAAAACCCAAAGTTCAACGAGGATCATTCGATAAACAATTTTTCCATAAAATTATTCAAAGTAAACCAAACTAAGATTTAAACCCAAATATTTGAAGGATTTAGTCACATAGTCTTCCAAGCTAAATCGTAACATTTATCTCCAAACAACATCAGTTGCTCTTAATGTCTCGTATTGAAAAGTAATTAACCTAATCACATATCCTCTGTGATAGGTTAATCATTTCCATAGACAACCCAAAATAAACTTACTCTTAATTAATAAAATCATCTAACTAAAAAGAATCAGTCAAACTAACCAGGGACTTCACGTAGTCCAGTGGTAGGTGATAAATACCAGTCGCACTTTGGTTGTGGGTTCGATTCCTGCAGCTTTGTCCGACGCGACAGGTTGTCACACGGTCTACGTGTTGTCCTTTTTCCAAAACTATATAATTCTTAAAAAATTCCCCAAAACAAGATAAAATCTTCAAAAATGATCATAACATATTTTAACCTCATGTTTATCTCATGCCTTTCATTTTCCATCATAACATATAATAACCCATAATTACCTCAAAAATAAGGATCATATAAACTCTAATGGTTACCTTTATAATTATTACCTGAACTTCCACATCGATTGGTCATTTCATACATGATGCATTATAGATCATACCAAGGTTCAAGTGGTCAATCATGACTCCTTTATAATTGGTTTAGAACAACCATGAGTTTCCTCATTGAATCCCCCATTTTATCTAGTATCTTAATCAGAGAACCACCACAGTTTCCTTCAAACCTATTGTCTCTTTGGTGCCTGCTAGATCCATCCATTCACCAAAACAGAAATATCAGTGTGAGTATATCAACAAAACCATCAAGTACTAATGAGGAAGTTAAACACTAATATATACTTACTCACTCACTTTATCTAAAACTAGGACTCCTTCTGAAATCCTAACCATTATGGTAATGTCACTTATGCTTAGAGAATATCCTAACCTCTAAATTTATCTAAACCGACCTTTGATACCAACTATAAGGCCCCGGACTTAAACCTTACTTAATATTGAATTAAATGAATAATTCACATTGAGGATCTTTTCAGGTTTAGAGTTTTAGAGAATTAGGACATAACTATTACATCTCAAAAGATTACAATGTAGAAACTTCTACTAAGTTTCCATAAAATGAAAACTCTTAAAAAGAAACATGTCTAGATCCATGTTTTAGGTAGCATGACTTTCCCTTGATCCCATCCTTGACCCTATTCCACGTTAAGTCATGTGAAAAACATTTCAAAAACTTTGGATGAGCATAAAAAGCTCAGTAAGGGATACACAAAAAATGAAAACTGTTAGTTTTTCAAAACAACAAGTAAGCCATGTATACTTTATCAAAGTAATAATTTTCACCTTTTCGAAGTAGTAAAAACTCTTCACTTAATAAAAGTTCATTACATACCCTTATGTAACCAAAATATTACCATAAAACCCATATCAAGATCACATAACATAAAAAGGTAACTTGGGACATAAACATACTTAAGTGGAAGAACCATAAGGTCGACTTCCACACATATCACTAAATGGAATAGCCATTCGGCCAACTTCCATACATACTTAATGGAATATCCATACGGCCGACTTCCATACCCAATGCATTGGAGGTTATAATTTAACCACCCATCCTGGTATTCACGGCACCACCCGTCATATGGTTTATCACGTAACCACCCGTAAAATGTCCAAGTACCATTATAAAATTATAACACATAAAACCAACATAAAGGAATGATAACATTTCCACATTTCAATCACAATATATCATTTAAATATATTGACATAATAGAATCCATTATCAAAACCATTTTCAATATCAAAATACAAAAATAAGTATATGTTATTTATTTTATTTTAAAACACTACGGCTTGTTGAGGAAGTCAAAGATCAAATAATACTCGCGGCGGCGGAAAAGGTCTTTGTCACTGCGTACGTAAAAAGAAACATTCTTTTTTGTCGTTTAGTAAAACGCTTAGTAGAAAAAAGATTCCTTTTGAATAAACGTAAAAGTCAAAGGGGTTTATAAACCATATAAAATAAAGTTGTGTATAAAACGAAATATGTCTCAATGAAAGGAGATTGAGACAAAGTCCCTTACAAAGACGGTATCTTTGGATTAAGGATAAATCAGTTACGTAATTATGTGTGAAAAATGAATACCCCAAATATAAGTGGATATTAAGTTTAAACAATCAGAGGTTATTCACACATATTCATATAATGACACATTCAAGGAGTGCAAGTTTATCCCAATGAATCAAAATTGGGTTAAGAAGTTCCCTCGCAAAAATTCAACAGCCTAACGGCGTCACTTCAAAATTCAGAAAATGAGTTGATGAGAGAGAGAATGGTATCTCATCACTTGGACATAAAATTTACATAAATAAGGATATATAAGAACATATCCCAACATAATAGCATGTGAAATAAAATACATAACAAAAGAAGTCTTTTAAAAAGAGGAGGGTGAAAGGTTCCCTTACCGACATTGGTATCTTTCGGAACATACACCCTGTGAAAGAAGGACAATAAAAAATTGATGTAAATACTCATAAATGAAATTACAATACACAATGAGTAAAATAATGGACAGTACATACACCACTCAAAGGTCATTGTGGAAAATGTAGCATAAATCTCACGGGAATAAAAGTGCGATGAAAAATTGCTTACGAAAACTCGGCAGCCTAACGGCGCCACAAAAATGGATTGATGGGATCAAATAGGGTCCCTCATCATATTAACATAATGTTTACATAAAGATTAATATAAAATAACATCCCCCAACATAACAAATAGGACCTTAAAAGAAGTTACATAAAGGAGAGTACTTAAAAAGAAAGAGAGAGGTTAAATCTCTTACGAAAATTCGGCAGCCTAACGGCGCCACTCAAAACATCCAAAATGGATTGATGAGAGAGAATAGGGTCTCTCATCATATGAACATAAAAATTGAAGTAAGAGTAATATAAAATAACATCCCAATAACAAGAAAGATGAGCTTTAAAAGGAATGACATAAAAGAGTGTACTTAAAAAGAAAGAGAGGGGTAGGATCCCTTACCTCGGGTCCGACTTGACTCGTTCGTTCTTTAATCTCCTGAATAATAAACTTGAGTTAATTTCTACTTCCTTAATAACCTTTTTAAAGTTAATTATTCCTTTTATATCACTTATTACCATGTCATGAACATTATGTAATCATTTAAGTTAATAACAGTTGTTTTGTCATTATTTGGTACTTAAGTCAAAAGTGAACTTCTTATATTTACAAGCAGTTCACGTAGTCAAATATCCATTATCTCAATAATGATATTCATGATTTGGATATCATATATATCATATATATCCATCATATACATGTATTTATAATATTACATAATCATTTATAGGTAAGAAATGAAATGCATCGTTCATGGAGACGGTAAGCCGTACGTACGCATGAACGCTACTTTCATTTCTTTGTCATATTAATGGAATTAAAAATAAATGAGAGATATGTATATTTTTAATTCCAGAATTATATTCATCCTTTATATGTATCATACATCATATATATCCATTATATTTACTTATAATAGTACATTGCATTTGACTATAAGAATTGAAATGCACCGTTCATGGAGACGGTAAGCCGTACGTACGCATGATCGCTACTTTCATTTCTATCTCATACATTAATGGAAAGAAAAAAATAATTATATAAAGGTATACTATAATTCCAGTATAACATCATATATAATATCATTAAATATATCCTTTATACGTACCACATATGGTAAGAACGAATCAAATCACTTTGAGGGGGCGGTAGTCGGCACTTCCTAAAATGAAGATATCGGGTATACCCATAATGGAAGCCATAAAGGTATGACATAAATGAATAATACAGAAGCTTAATTAAAACATAAACATATTATATATCATATATAAACATAGTGACATATTAATGGCCACCTTTGAAGGTGTTATATGAGTGTTGAACAATCATCGTTTCGTGAGGCAGAAATTCGCCATCCACAGAAACAGTATGTTATTTAAACATTAGATGAAGGTGTGTGTAAGTGTAGCTATAATACTTATTATAAAAACATAATAGTATATTGAAGATACTGGAGTTGTTACAAAATAAATGAATAAAAAGAGTTTAGGGGGTTGGAGAAGCAAAATAAAACAAAAGGACTCAAGTGAAGACATTACCTTAAAATCGGGTAACTCCATTTGGTTTGAGCTCAAAGGCTTCCTTGGGAAGACTTCTGCCCAAAGTGAGGCTTCAAGGAGCTAGATAGGGATGTGGAGATACAAAATGGGCAGGTGTTGGCCGAGCCAAAGGCTTTTTAAGTGTGGGTAAATAGGTATAGGTGGGGGCCTTTTATAAGAGGAGAGGAGTGGCACCTTTGGAAAGGTATAAAAGGTTACTTTATTTTAAAATGAGTTTCGGATTTTAAAGGTCCCACATTGATTTGTTTCAAGGATAAGGTGATAAGGTTTCTAAATATAACCATACAATAGGTTTTGGACATGTTTATTCCATAGATTCTACATTATCTTTTCATTTTATTTAAATCCTTTATTAATGAGGTAATCGTTGCATCATCATGATGTCATATATAATTTAATATATTTAATGTATAAAAATTATAAAAAAATATCATGATGTAGGAAATCATTTTAGCTTTTTAATGAATATTTATAGTCAAAAATATGACTTGTAAAACCTCATGTAAAAATTGTTTTAGTAAAACATCTCATGTTTGTGTCATTTTTATTTTAACTTTAAATAAATGGCATAAATGTCATTATCATACCCAAGTGGCTCCATGGGGTACCCAAAATCGAACCATGGGTTGTCTTGGTCGGCCATAACTAATAAAATAGGGTTAGTACAAGTGTCAAGATATTTTCATTTTATTATAATATCATTTTTACCTTAAATCACACTAATTACCTTTAATCCCGATTAATAAAACATAAAAGTTACTTTTCATCAAAAATTATTTTCATCCCATTGAACCACATTTTACTTAATAATGAAAATAATTTAAATTGGATTTTTGAAATTCAAATCACAGAAGTGGTGAAGTCCCATTTAAACGAAAAATCAAATTTTGTAACGACCACTTTGTGGTTTCACTATTCATCAAAAATTGAAGTTTTTCAGAAAAATACCAAAAATTCACCCTAAGCTATATTTGATATTCCGAATTCAAAAATGATGTCTATTTTAAAAAATTCAAAACATATAAGTTTCATTAATTAATTTAATAATTAATTCCCGTTTTCAAAACAAATAGCGTGTTTTTATGAAACAAAATGTATCAAAAGATTGACACTAGTTTAAGTCTGATTTCAAAGTGAAATTAATTACAACGACCACTATTGGATTAAATGGTAAAAATATATTCTAATTTCACTTTAAAACAAATTCAAAAGATAATCTAATCATATAAATAAATTATATTAAAAAGTGGTTTTGAATTAAAATACAACATTTTTTCACTATTCATTAAAAAATGAACTTTATCAGAAAAAATACCAAAAATTTATACAAAGTAAACTTTGATGTCCGGATTCCAAAGAAGAGTTTTATTTGGTTCAATATAATTTATTAGAGTGACCAAAACTATATTTAAAGAGGGTTCGCCATCAAAAGGTGATACTTCGGCCTTTTAGTGAAAATTAGAGTATATATGCCAAAAATTGAATTCTTTTCTTATTTTAAGCCTTTATTTTTTATTGGATAAATATAGAAATATATATAATCATATTTTAGTTATTTATATTCATTCCCTCCAATACAACGGCTACGTGATAACTACCATTTAAAATAATATTATTTTATTATTAGAGTGCAACGTAAGATTTCAAAGGAAATCATTGTCGCGTATTGAGTACGCCATCGAGCATAGCGTTCCCTTTAAAGTAATGTTAACATTTTATTCACAAATATGGATAAATATAAAAATTTCATATTATTTATTTACCTGGGGTGTTACATCCTTCCCCCCTTTTGGGAATTGCATCCTCGCAATTTTAAAATTGAGCTTGGAAACATCCTTGAAAGTCCCACATCGGAACAAGAGTCGGTAAAACAATCACATTAAAATAAAGAAATATAAGTACAGAGGTCACCCGAGTTAACCCATACTAGGATTCCATGTTGGAAATCATGGACATGGAGGAGAAAAAATAGGGTCATGTTCTGATGGAGAGTGATAGAAAACATGTTTAGGAGAAAGTTAACCACAAGAAAATCACAAACTTGTGATGGGTTAAACGGTATTCAATTCCCCAATAGGAAAAGTTAATAGACAACATTTTTGTTTTAAGTTACTTTTTATTGAGGAATTTATTCATAAGTAAACATAATCACTTATCATGTTGTCTTTCAACTTTTTTTAGATTCCTTACACAAAATCATATTTTCTCCAAAAGATGAGTATTTAATAAGACTTGTTCACATTAAGAGTACTATAATCAACTTCTAGAGAATCACCTAATCCACAAAAGAGAACTATATACTTCCCATGTCTTTAGACTTTAACCAAAACTAAAAAGGTTAGTACAAGATCAGATAATCCAGAAAAGGATAACCCTTTATAAAAAGAAAATCTATTCTTAATCTCCAAAATTTGTCCAACAAAACCCAAAGTTCAACGACGATCATTCGATAAACAATTTTTCCATAAAATTATTCAAAGTAAACCAAACTAAGATTTAAACCCAAATATTTGAAGGATTTAGTCACATAGTCTTCCAAGCTAAATCGTAACATTTATATCCAAACAACATCAGTTCCTCTTAATGTCTCGTATTGAAAAGTAATTAACCTAATCACATATCCTCCGTGATAGGTTAATCATTTCCATAGAAAACCCAAAATAAACTTACTCTTAATTAATAAAATCATCTAACTAAAAAGAATCAGTCAAACTAACCAGGGACTTCACGTAGTCCAATGTTAGGTGATAAATACCAGTCGCACTTTGGTTGTGGGTTCAATTCCTGCAGCTTTGTCCGACGCGACGGGTTGTCACACGGTCTACGTGTTGTCCTTTTTCCAAAACTATATAATTCTTAAAAAATTCCCCAAAACAAGATAAAATCTTCAAAAATGATCATAACATATTTTAACCTCATGTTTATCTCATGCCTTTCATTTTCCATCATAACATATAATAACCCATAATTACCTCAAAAGTAAGGATCATATAAACTCTAATGGTTACCTTTATAATTATTACCTGAACTTCCACATCGATTGGTCATTTCATACATGATGCATTATAGATCATACCAAGGTTCAAGTGGTCGATCATGACTCCTTTATAATTGGTTTAGAACAACCATGAGTTTCCTCATTGAATCCCCCATTTTATCTAGTATCTTAATCAGAGAACCACCACAGTTTCCTTCAAACCTGTTGTCTCTTTGGTGCCTGCTAGATCCATCCATTCACCAAAACAGAAATATCAGTGTGAGTATATCAACAAAACCATCATGTACTAATGAGGAAGTTAAACACTAATATATACTTACTCACTCACTTTATCTAAAACTAGGACTCCTTCTGAAATCCTAACCATTATAGTAATGTCACTTATGCTTAGAGAATACCCTAACCTATAAATTTATCTAAACCGACCTTTGATACCAACTATAAGGCCCCGGACTTAAACCTTACTTAATATTGAATTAAATGAATAATTCACATTGATGATCTTTTCAGGTTTAGAGTTTTAGAGAATTAGGACATAACTATTACATCTCAAAAGATTTCAATGTAGAAACTTCTACTAAGTTTCCATAAAATGAAAACTCTTAAAAAGAAACATGTCTAGTTCCATGTTTTAGGTAGCATGACTTTCCCTTGATCCCATCCTTGACCCTATTCCACGTTAAGTCCTGTGAAAAACATTTCAAAAACTTTGTATGAGCATAAAAATCTCATTAAGGGATACACAAAAAATGAAAACTGTTAGTTTTTCAAAACAACAAGTAAGCCATGTATACTTTATCAAAGTAATACTTTTCACCTTTTCGAAGTAGTAAAAACTCTTCACTGAATAAATGTTCATTACATACCCTTATGTAACCAAAATATTACCATAAAACCCATATCAAGATCACATAACATAAAAAGGTAACCTGGGACATAAACATACTTAAGTGGAAGAACCATAAGGTCGACTTCCACACATATCACTAAATGGAATAGCCATTCGGCCAACTTCCATACATACTTAATGGAATAGCCATACGGCCGACTTCCATACCCAATGCATTGGAGGTTATAACATAACCACCCATCCTAGTATTCACGGTACCACCCGTCATATGGTTTATCACGTAACCACCCGTAAAATGTCCAAGTACCATTATAAAATTATAACACATAAAACCAACATAAAGGAATGATAACATTTCCACATTTCAATCACAATATATCATTTAAATATATTGACATAATAGAATCCTTTATCAAAACCATTTTCAATACCAAAATAAAAAAAAAGTATATGGTATTTATTTTATTTTAAAAATATTACGGCTTTTTGAGGAAGCCAAAGATCAAATAATACTCGCGGCGGCGGAAAAGGTCGTTGTCACCGCATACGTAAAAAGAAACATCCTTTTTTTCTTTTAGTAAAATGCTTCGTAGAAAAAAGATTCCTTTTGAATAAACGTAAAATTCAAAGGGGTTTATACACCATATAAAAGAAAGTTGTGTATAAAACGAAATATGCCTCAATAAAAGGAGATTGAGACGAAGTCCCTTATAAAGACGGAATCCTTGGATTAAGGATAAATCAATTACGTAATTATGTGTGACAAATGAATACACCAAATATAAGTGGATATTAAGTGTAAAACAGTCAGAGTTTATTCACACATATTCATAGAATGACACATTCAAGGAGTGAAAGTTTATCCCAATGAATCAAAATTGGGTTAAAAAGTTCCCTCGCAAAAATTCGACAGCCTAACGGCGTCACTTCAAAATTCAGAAAATGAGTTGATGAGAGAGAGAATGGTATCTCATCACTTGGACATAAAATTTACATAAATAAGGATATATAAGAACATATCCCAACATAATAGCATGTGAAATAAAAGACATAACAAAAGAAGTCTTTTAAAAAGAGGAGGGTGAAAGGTTCCCTTACCGACATGGGTATCTTTCGAAACATACACCCCGTGAAAGAAGGATAATAAAAAATTAATGTAAATACTCATAAATGAAATTATATTACACAATGAGTAAAATAATTGACTGTACATACACCACTCAAAGGTCATTGTGGCAAATGTAGCATAAATCTCACGGGAATAAAAGTGAGATGAAAAATCGCTTATGAAAACTCGGCAGCCTAACGGCGCCACAAAAATGGATTGATGAGATAAAATAGGGTCTCTCATCATATTAACATAATGTTTACAGAAATATGAATATAAAATAACATCCCCCAACATAACAAAGAGTAGCTTAAAAGAAGTGACATAAAGGAGAGTACTTAAAAAGAAAGAGAGAGGTTAAATCTCTTACGAAAATTCGACAGCCTAACGGCGCCACTCAAAATATCCAAAATGGATCGATGAGAGAGAATAGGGTATCTCATCATATGAACATAAAAATTATTGTACGATTAATATAAAAGAACATCCCAATAACAAAAAATATGAGCTTTAAAAGGAATAACATAAAAGAGTGTACTTAAAAAGAAAGAGAGGGGTAGGATCCCTTACCTCAGGTCCAACTTGACTCGTTCGTCCTTTAATCTCCTGAATAATAAACTTGAGTTAATTTATACGTCCTTAATAACATTTTTAAAGTTAATTATTCCTTTTATATCACTTATTACCATGTCATGAACATTATGTAACCATTTAAGTTAATAATGGATGTTTTGTTGTTATTTGGTACTTAAGTCAAAAGTGAACTTCTTATATTTACATGTTGTTCGCGTAGTCAAATATCCATTATCTCAATAATGATATTCATTATTTGGATATCATATATATCATATATATCCATAATAAACATGTATTTACAATATTACATAATCATTTATAGGTAAGAAATGAAATGCATCGTTCATGGAGACGGTAAGCCGTACGTATGCATGAACGCTACTTTCATTTCTATGTCATATTAATGGAATTAAAAATAAATGAGAGATATGTATATTTTTAATTCCAGAATTATATTCATCCTTTTGATGTATCATACATCATATATATCCATTATATGTACTTATAATAGTACGTTACATTTGAGGATAAGAAATGAAATGCACCGTTCATGGAGACGGTAAGCCGTACGTACGCATGAACGCTACTTTCATTTCTATCTCATACTTTAATGGAAAGAAAAAAATAATTATATAAAGTTATATTATAATTCAAGTATAACATCATATATAATATCATTAAATATATCCTTTATATGTACCACATATGGTAATAACGAATCAAATCACTTTGAGGGGGCGGTAGTCCGCACTTCCTAAAATGAAGATATCACGTATACCCATAATGGAAGCCATAAAGTTATGCCATAAATGAAAAATAAAGAAGCTTTAGTAAAACATAAACATATTATATATCATATATAAACATAGTGACAACTTAATGGATACCTTTGAAGGTGTTATATGAGTGTTGAGCAATCATCGTTTCGTGAGGCAGAAATTCGCCATCCACAGAAACAGTATTTTCTTTAACCATTAGATGAAGTTGTGTGTAAGTGTAGCTCTAATACATATTATAACAACATACTAGTATATTTAAGATACTGGAGTTGTTACAAAATAAATGAATAAAAATAGTTTAGTGGGTTGGAGAAGCAAAATAAAACAAAAGGACTCAAGTGAAGACATTACCTTAAAATCGGGTAACTCCCTTTGGTTTGAGCTCAAAGGCTTCCTTGGGAAGACTTCTGCCCAAAGTTAGGCTTCAAGGAGTTAGAGAGGGATGTGGAGATACAAAATGGGTAGGTTTTGGCCGAGCCAAAGGCTTTGGAAGTGTGGGTAAAGAGGTATAGGTGGGGTCCTTTTATAAGAGGAGAGGAGGGGCACTCTTGAAAAGGTATAAAAGGTTACTTTATTTTAAAATGAGTTTCGGATTTTAAAGGTCCCGCATTTATTTTTTTCGAGTATAAGGTGATAAGGGTTCAAAATATACCCATACAATAGGTTTTGGGCATGTGTAGGCCATATATTTTACATTATCTTTTCATTTTATTTAAATCCTCTATTAATGAGGTAATCGTTGCATCATCATGATGTCATAAATAATTCAATATATTTAATGTCTAAAAATTATAAAAAAAATATCATGATGTAGGAAATCTTTTTATATTTATAATTAATATTTATAGTAAAAAATATGACTTTTATAACCTCATGTAAAAATTGTTTTAGTAAAACATCTCATGTTTGTGTCATTTTTATTTTAACTTTAAATAAATGGCATAAATGTCATTATCATACCCAAGTTGCTCCATGGGGTACCCAAAATAGAACCATGGGTTGTCTTGGTCGGACATAACTCATACAATAGTGTTAGGACATGTGTCAAGATATTTTCATTTTATTATAATATCATTTTTACCTTAAATCACACTAATTACCTTTAATCGCGATTAATAAAACTTAAAAGTTACTTTTCATCAAAAATTATTTTCATCCCATTGAACCACATTTTACTTAATAATGAAAATAATTTAAATTTTATTTTTGAAATTCAAATCACAGAAGTGGTAAAGTCCCATTTAAACGAAAAATCAAATTTTGTAACGACCACTTTGTGGTTTCACTATTCATCAAAAATTGAAGTTTTTCAGAAAAATACCAAAAATTCACCCTAAGCTATATTTGTTATTCCAAATTCAAAAATGATGTCTATTTTAAAAAATTCAAAACATATAAGTTGCATTAATTAATTTAATAATTAATTCCTGCTGTCAAAACAAATAGCATGTTTTTATGAAACAAAATGTATCAAAAGATTGACACTAGTTTAAGTCCGATTTCAAAGTGAAATTAATTCCAACGACCACTATTGGATTAAATGGTAAAAATATATTCTAATTTCACTTTAAAACCAATTCAAAAGATAATCTAATCATATAAATAAATTATATTAAAAAGAGGTTTTGAATTAAAATACAACATTTTTTCACTATTCATTAAAAAATGAACTTTATCAGAAAAAATACCAAAAATTTATACAAAGTAAACTTTGATGTCCGGATTCCAAATAAGAGTTTTATTTGGTTCTATAGAATGTATTAGAGTGACCAAAACTATATTTAAAGAGGGTTCTCCATCAAAAGGCGATAGTTCGGCCTTTTAGTGAAAATTAGAGTATATATGCCAAAAATTGAATTCTTTTCTTATTTTAAGCCTTTATTTTTTGTTGGATAAATATAGAAACATATATAATCATATTTTAGTCATTTCTATTCATTCCCGCCAATACAACGGCTACGTGATAACTACCATTTAAAATAATATTATTTTATTATTAGAGTGCAACGTAAGATTTCGAAGTAAATCGTTGTCGCGTATTGGGTACGCCATCGAGCATAGCGTTCCCTTTAAAGTAATGTTAATATTTTATTCAAAAATATGGATAAATATAAAAATTTCATATTCTTTATTTACCTGGGGTGTTGCATCCTTCCCCCCTTTTGGGAATTGCGTCCTCACAATTTTAAAATTGAGCTTGGAAACATCCTTGAAAGTCCCACATCGGAACAAGAGTCGGTAAAATAGTCACTTTAAAATAAAGAAAGATGAGTACAGAGGTCACCCGAGTTAACCCATACTAGGATTCCATGTAGGAAAACATGGACATGGAGGAGAAAACATAGGGTCATGTTCTAATGGAGAGTGATAGAAAACATGTTTAGGAGAAAGTTAACCACAAGAAAATCACAAACTTGTGATGGGTTAAATGGTATTCGATTCCCCAGTAGGAAAAGTTAATAGACAACATTTTTGTTTTAAGTTACTTTTTATTGAGGAATTTATTCATAAGGAAATATAATCACTTATCATGTTGTCTTTCAACTTTTATTAGATTCCTTACACAAACTCATATTTTCTCCAAAAGATGAGTATTTAAGAAGACTTGTTCACATTAAGAGTACTATAATCAACTTCTAGAGAATCATCTAATCTAAAAAACAAAACTATATACTTCCCATGTCTTTATACTTTAACCAAAACCAAAAAGGTTAGTACAAGATCAGATAATCCAAAAAAGGATAACCCTTTATAAAAAGAAAATCTATTCTTAATCTCCAAAATTTGTCCAACAAAACACAAAGTTTAACGAGGAATATTCGATAAACAATTTGTCCATAAAATTCTTCAAAGTAAACCAAACTAAGATTTAAACCCAAATATTTGAAGGATTTAGTCACATAGTCTTCCAAGCTAAATCGTGACATTTATCTCCAAACAACATCAGTTGCTCTTAATGTCTCGTATTGAAAAGTAATTAATCTAATCACATATCCTCCGTGATAGGTTAATCATTTCCATAGATAACCCAAAATAAACTTACTCTTAATTCATAAAATCATCTAACTAAAAAGAATCAGTCAAACTAACTAGGGACTTCACGTAGTCCAGTGGTAGTTGATAAATACCAGTCGCACTTTGGTTGTGGGTTCGATTCCCGCAGCTTTGTCCGACGCGACGGGTTGTCACACGGTCTGCGTGTTGTCCTTTTTCCAAAACTATATAATTCTTAAAAAATTCCCAAAACAAGATAAAATCTTCAAAAATGATCATAACATATTTTAACCTCATGTTTCTCTCATACCTTTCATTTTCCATCATAACATATAATAACCCATAATTACCTCAAAAGTAAGGATCATATAAACTCTAATGGTTACCTTTATAATTATTACCTGAACTTCCACAACGATTGGTCATTTCGTACATGATGCATTACAGATCATACCAAGGTTCAAGTGGTCGATCATGACTCATTGATAGTTGGTTTAGAACAACCACGAGTTTCCTCATTGAATCCCCCATTTTATCTAGTATCTTAATCAGAGAACCACCACAGTTTCCTTCAAACCTGTTGTCTCTTTGGTGCCTGCTAGATCCATCCATTCACAAAAACAAAAATATCAGTGTGAGTATATCAACAAAACCGTCATGTACTAATGAGGAAGTTAAACACTAATATATACTTACTCACTCACTTTATCTAAAACTAGGACTCTTTCTAAAATCCTAACCATTATGGTAATGTCACTTATGCTAAGAGAATACCCTAACCTCTAAATTTATCTAAACCGACCTTTGATACCAACTATAAGGCCCCGGACTTAAACCTTACTTAATATTGAATTAAATGAATAATTCACATTGAGGATCTTTTCAGGTTTAGAGTTTTAGAGAATTAGTACATAACTATTACATCTCAAAAGATTACAAAGTAGAAACTTCTACTATGTTTCGATAAAATAAAAACTCTTAAAAAGAAACATGTCTAGTTCCATGTTTTAGGTAGCATGACTTTCCCTTGATCCCATCCTTGACCCTATTCCACGTTAAGTCCTGTGAAAAACATTTCAAAAACTTGGGATGATCATAAAAAGCTCAGTAAGGGATACACAAAGAATGAAAACTGTTAGTTTTTCAAAACAACAAGTAAACCATGTATACTTTATCAAATTAATACTTTTCACCTTTTCGAAGTAGTAAAAACTCTTCACTGAATAAAATTTCATTACTTACCCTTCTGTGACCAAAATTTTACCATAAAACCCATATCAAGATCACATAACATATAAAGGTAACTTGGGACATAAACATACTTAAGTGGAAGAACCATAAGGTCGACTTCCACACATATCACTAAATAGAATAGCCATTCGTCCAACTTCCATACATACTTAATGGAATAGACATACGGCCGAATTCCAAACCCAATGCATTGGAGGTTATAACGTAACCACCCGTCCCGGTATTCACAGCACCACCCGTCATATGGTTTATCACGTAACCACCCGTAAAATGTCCAAGTACCATTATAAAATTATAACACATAAAACCAACATAAAGGAATGATAACATTTCCACATTTAAATCACAATATATCATTTAAATATATTGACATAATAGAATCCTTTATCAAAACCATTTTCAATACCAAAATACAAAAAAAGTATATGGTATTTATTTTATTTTAAAAACATTACGGCTTGTTGAGGAAGCCAAAGATCAAATAATACTCGCGGCGGCGGAAAAGTTCGGTGTCACCGCGTACGTAAAAAGAAACATTCATTTTTGTCGTTTAGTAAAACGCTTAGTAGAAAAAAAGATTCCTTTTGAATAAATGTAAAATTCAAAGGGGTTTATACACCGTATAAAAGAAAGTTGTGTATAAAACGAAATATTCCTCAATGAAAGAAGATTGAGACGAAGTCCCTTACAAAGACAGTATCCTTGGATTAAGGATAAATCAATTACGTAATTATGTGTGACAAATGAATACCCCAAATATAAGTGGATATTAAGTGTAAAACAATCAGATTTTATTCACACATATTCATATAATGACACATTCAAGGAGTGAAATTTTATCCCAATGAATCAAAATTGGGTTAAGAAGTTCCCTCGCAAAAATTCGACAGCCTAACGGCGTCACTTCAAAATTCAGAAAATGAGTTGATGAGAGAGAGAATGGTATCTCATCACTTGGACATAAAATTTACATAAATAAGAATATATAAGAACATATCCCAACATAATAGCATGTGAAATAAAAGACATAATAAAAGAAGTCTTTTAAAAATAGGAGGGTGAAAGGTTCCCTTACCGACATGGGTATCTTTCGAAACATACACCCCGTGAAAGAAGGAAAATAAAAAATTGATGTAAATACTCATAAATGAAATTATATTACACAATGAGTAAAATAATGGACAGTACATACACCACTCAAAGGTCATTGTGGCAAATGTAGCATAAATCTCACGGGAATAAAAGTGAGATGAAAAATCGCTTACGAAAACTCGGCAGCCTAACGGCGCCACAAAAATGGATTGATGAGATCAAATAGGGTATCTCATCATATTAACATAATGTTTACAGAAAGATTAATATAAAATAATATCCCCCAACATAACAAAGAGGAGCTTAAAATAAGTGACATAAAGGAGAGTACTTAAAAAGAAAGAGAGAGGTTAAATCTCTTACGAAAATTCGGCAGCCTAACGGCGCCACTCAAAACATCCAAAATGGATTGATGAGAGAGAATAGGGTCTCTCATAATATGAACATAAAAATTGCAGCAATATTAATATAAAAGAACATCCCAATAACAATAAATATGAGCTTTAAAAGTAATGACATAAAAGAGTGTACTTAAAAAGAAAGTGAGGGGTAGGATCCCTTACCTCGGGTCCGACTTGACTCGTTCGTTCTTTAATCTCATGAATAATAAACTTCAGTTAAATTATACTTCCTTAAGAACCTTTTTAAAGTTCATTATTCCTTTTATATCACTTATTACCATGTCATGAACATTATGTAATCATTTAAGTTAATAACGGTTGTTTTGTCGTTATTTGGTACTTAAGTCAAAAGTGAACTTCTTATATTTACAAGTTGTTCACGTAGTCAAATATCCATTATCTCAATAATGATATTCATGATTTGGATATCATATATATCATATATATCCAGAATATACATGTATTTATAATATTACATAATCATTTATAGGTAAAAAATGAAATGCACCGTTCATGGAGACGGTAAGCCGTACGTACGCATGAACGCTACTTTCATTTCTATGTCATATTAATGGAATTAAAACTAAATGAGAGATATGTATATTTTTAATTCCAGAATTATATTAATCCTTTAGATTTATCATACATCATATATATCCATTATATGTACTTATAATAGTACATTACATTTGAGGATAAGAAATGAAATGCACCGTTCATGGAGACGGTAAGCCGTACGTACGCATGAACGCTACTTTCATTTCTATCTCATACTTTAATGGAAAGAAAACAATAATTATATAAAGGTATATTATAATTCCAGTATAACATCATATATAATATCATTAATTATATCCTTTATACGTACCACATATGGTAATAACGAATCAAATCACTTTGAGGGGGCGGTATTCCGCACTTCCTAAAATGATGATATCACGTATACCCATAATGGAAGCCATAAAGGATTGCCATAAATGAAAAATACAGAAGCTTAAGTAAAACATAAACATATTATATATCATATATAAACATAGTGACATCTTAATGGCCACCTTTGAAGGTGTTATATGAGTGTCTAACAATCATCGTTTCGTGAGGCAGAAATTCTCCATCGACAGAAATAGTATGTTCTTTAACCATTAGATGAAGGTGTGTGTAAGTGTAGCTCTAATACTTATTATAACAAAATCCTAGTATATTTAATATACTGGAGTTGTTACAAAATAAATGAATAAAAAGAGTTTAGGGGGTTGGAGAAGCAAAATAAAACAAAAGGACTCAAGTGAAGACATTACCTTAAAATCGGGTAACTCCCTTTGGTTTGAGCTCAAAGGCTTCCTTGGGAAGACTTCTGCCCAAAGTGAGGATTCAAGGAGTTATAGAGGGACGTGGAGATACAAAATGGGCAGGGTTTGGCCAAGCCAAAGGCTTTGGAAGTGTGGGTAAATAGGTATAGGTGGGGGCCTTTTATAAGAGGAGAGTAGGGGCACTCTTGGAAAGGTATAAAAGGTTACTTTATTTTAAAATGATTTTCGGATTTTAAAGGTCCCACATTGATTTGTTTCGAGGATAAGGTGATAAAGGTTTGAAATATACCCATCCAATAGGTTTTTGACATGTTTAGGCCATAAATTTTACATTATCTTTTCATTTTATTTAAATCCTTTGTTAATGAGGTAATCGCTACATCATCATGATGTCATAAATAATTTAATATATTTAATGTATAAAAATTATAAAAAACTATCATGATGTAGAAAATATTTTTTATATTTATAATTAATATTTATAGTCAAAAATATGGCTTGTATGACCCCATGTAAAAATTGTTTTAGTAAAACATCTCATGTTTGTGTCATTTTTATTTTAACTTTAAATAAATGGCATAAATGTAATTATCATACCCAAGTGGCTCCATGGGGTACCCAAAATCGAACCATGGGTTTTCTTGGTCGGCCATAACTCATTCAATAGGGTTAGGACAAGTGTCAAGATAGTTTCATTTTATTATAATATCATTTTTACCTTAAATCACACTAATTACCTTTAATCGTGATTAATAAAACTTAAAAGTTACTTTTCATCAAAAATTATTTTCATCCCATTGAACCAAATTTTACTTAATAATGAAAATCATTTAAATTGGATTTTTTAAATTCAAATCACAGAAGTGGTAAAGTCCCATTTAAACGAAAAATCAAATTTTGTAACGACCACTTTGTGGTTTCACTATTCATCAAAAATTGAAGTTTTTCAGAAAAATACCAAAAATTCACCCTAAGATATATTTGATATTCCGAATTCAAAAATGATTTCTATTTTAAAAAATTCAAAAAATATTAGTTTCATTAATTAATTTAATAATTAATTCCCGCTGTCAAAACAAATAGCGTGTTTTTATGAAACAAAATGTATCAAAAGATTAACACTAGTTTAAGTCCGATTTCAAAGTGAAATTAATTCCAACGACCACTATTGGATTAAATTGTAAAAATATATTCTAATTTCACTTTAAAACCAATTCAAAATATAATCTAATCATATAAATAAATTATATTAAAAAGAGTTTTTGAATTAAAATACAACATTTTTTCACTATTCATTAAAAATGAACTTTATCAGAAAAAATACCAAAAATTTATACAAAGTAAACGTTGATGTCCGGATTCCAAAGAAGAGTTTTATTTAGTCCAATAGAATGTATTAGAGTGACCAAAACTATATTTAAAGAGGGTTCACCATCAAAAGGCGATAGTTCTTCCTTTTAGTGAAAATTAGAGTATATATGCCAAAAATTGAATTCTTTTCTTATTTTAAGGATTTATTTTTTATTGGATAAATATAGAAACATATATAATCATATTTTAGTTATTTCTATTCATTCCCGCCAATACAACGGCTACGTGATAACTACCATTTAAAATAATATTATTTTATTATTAGAGTGCAACTTAAGATTTCAAAGGAAATCGTTGTCGCGTATTGGGTACGCCATCGAGCATAGTGTTCCCTTTAAAGTAATGTTAATATTTTATTCACAAATATGGATAAATATAAAAATTTCATATTCTTTATTTACCTGGGGTGTTACATATTATCATGGGAATTATTATTTTTCCTTAATAAGTAATCTGAGATGATCAATAATCAGTCATCATCACTAACCCCTATAAGGTAATCTTAGGTGATCAATCATCAAGCATCATTACTGACCCCTAGGAGGCAATCCTAGGTGATCAATAGTATCAGGCCTAACTATTGATCCCTAGGGGTGAACATAGTTACTCTTTATAATTCTATCCATACAAGATAGATCTTATTCATCTTATGAATCTCATACATAATATGTAACTCGTACGTGTAGTATTCCCCTCTCACAATATCTCATATAACATATCTCCTAATATTTTTCCATATACCCAAATCCATCCCACATCTATAAGGTTTTCCTCTCAAGAACATGAAACATCATCACTAAGACCATATAAGGCCCTCTTTATTAAATCAGGTTCTAGGGTAACACTTTCAATCATCTATAACCATTACTTCACACACCCTGTAAAGGGTAAACATATCATTGGGCCACCTAAGAGGTCCCTTAAGTCAATCAATCATGGAAAACCTTCATGGGTTTCTTAATAAAAATTTCATATCTTAGGTAAATATCTAACACTAAAATGTAATATAATCCCTCAACATATTCAAAGTTTCATATTGGCCTCACTGTCCCCATAGGATAAGGCTCACTGATATTAGTCTCAAGAGATAGCACAATACCCATATTTCTTCTCAGGTCATCATAGGTTGGTCCTATCATTCCCAACCTACATGTGTATAAATATCCTACCCAGGATGTACCACTTGGTTCATTACATCTCTAGGGGGGAACTCTCACCCCAAACCCATCAGAACTAGATCAATGGATTCATAACATCACAATATTCTCTCATGGCCTACACAGTCCAATAATTTTTGATCTAGCACTCTCCTCTATAAGGAGGTGTCTAAGGATCCTACACTGGGTCCACTACATTACATTCACTTAAATTAATCTATACCATTCAGGATCCAAGAATCATAGGGCATGTATTTGTAATTAATTCCAATAGCATCGATGACTGAGTTAATCAACCCAGTGCATAAGAGTTTTTTGTGGCCCTTGTCACTTTATTAAGTCTAGGCATTTCATTTTCATAGAAAATTATTTTAAATAAAAGGTTCAATCACTATAGTGGTTATACCAAACATCACATGCATATCTCAAATGCACAAACAATTGGCAAATTTTCATGGCCCACCTATATTATACATGTCATTTCCTTTCTAAATTCACATCTTGATCACCACAGCTCAGGATTTTCCAATTCTTAGATCACCTCTGGGGAACATATTTCAAGATAAGACACTAGAATATAAATTATTAACACTTATAATGAATTTCTAAATATAATTCAATTTAATTCAACTAGAAAAAAATTATAAAATTCTCACTAGATAATAATTTCTCATACCAAAACTGTGACAAACCACTTGTGGAAGTACATGATGCACTCTAACTAACATCTCAAAAAAAATCCCTAACATATGACACTAAAACAATCAAAAATTTCATAAAATTTAATCCAAATCACTAGTAAAATTCATATGATGATGTATCTCAATAAAAATAGAATGTGATAGCATAAATAAATCATCTCAAGACATCTACTAGACAATCCATTTGATATCCACATAATCTTATATGATTTCACCATGATTTGGTGAAATCATCGCCAATCCCTAGCCCAAAACCGAACTAAAATAAAGGGATATAAAGGAAAATAAATTATATAGATGAAATTAAAAGATCCTACCTTAGATCGCCATTTAAATTCACCTGGAACCATCTCAAATAGAGGGGGTTAGGAGAGGAAAGGGGGTGAGGCTGGTTAATATGGACTCCTCCCACCACTTAAATCCCCAAAAACTCTCAAAGATCTATAGTAAAATGATATCCTTTCCCCAATATAAAAACCCCATAGATCACCATTCATAGTGTGAATCCTGTGTTTCATGATGTAAATCACTCCAGGTAGAGGAGACATCACTCTACCTAGACACTTTCATGTAGAGTAACCACAGTTCATGGTGTGGATAAATTGAGGTAGTGGACCCTCCCCCATATATTCCATTCATGGTTTTAATGACTTCATAATGGCCATTATGGGTAAGAATTCCACCCATCATTCTATGAATGGAATATGAGGCATCTATCTAGCCTCAAACCTCATCCAAAACCACCTATTTTAGATTTCAAAACATTATAAATCCTGATCTAAGTCCTCATTATCAAAACTAACCCCTCATCAAATCAAAAATTCAAAGTTTTTTGAATTTATGACTTGTTGAGACATAGGTTATTACATTATACTTTTCTATTGGGATTGTTTCAAAAAAAAACTTTGTTCTAGTAAATTTTATATTTTAGGATTGGGTATCAAATCCCAAGATTCATTTTTATCAATATGATTTAATTCTTCATTCATACCATCAATTCACTCTTGATGCTTCATTTCTTCATTCGCATATCTTCATTCAAATTTCAAAAATAGTGAGGTATGTGTTTTTGTCCTCAATTTTATTCTAATATGAACCTATTATCCTTATTATAAAATTATATTTTTTACCTCCACCTACTTTATAATACTTTAATGAATTTATTTAAGTTAGTGTTAATCACTTTAAATGGATGAATCATTTATGGATTATCATTATTTCTTGAATATTCATCTTGATTATCAACCAAAATTGATTCATCATCATCATTTATGGAACTTTATTATTTATGTGTAATGTAATTCATTGAGTGTTCCAACACATTTACATAATTAGTATCAAGGATCCTCACTTTCACATTATTTTAATAGCAGTATCATCTTCCACTTTGAGGATAACCATTCTATCAAATAATTTTTTCTCAAACCTGCCAATATTTTATCCTTTCACTTTGATTATTCAAGTGATACCAACAAATAAAAAATATAAAAAATTGGGGAATTATTATAATACATATTATATTTTAACATATCTAAATTTGGTCTATATAAATAATGGTTTTAAATGTGATCTGTTTCACCAATTTCTTGTCTGTAGAAATAGCAAGAAGTATTATGTTCTATCAACATGGTTTGGGGTATCTCTGCCAAACTTTTATTCTTCCATTTAGAAACATAATTTTATTATGGTGTATATAGTGTACTAATTTCATGGTGAATACCATGTTTTTCAATATAATATTTTAATATTTTATTAGGGTATCTTTCACTATTATATATTCAGATCCTTTTTAAGGAGAAAACACACTCCTTTTTAGCACTCATAAAATTTTTGAACATTTTAAGAGCCTTTGACTTATGTTTCATAAACATAGAAAAAGTGATATGAGTAAATTCATCAATTAAGGGAAACAAATTCTTGTCTCTTTCTGTTAATTTCATCCTCATAGGCCCATATATGTTAGAATGGATGAGCTCTGATAGATGCGACATCTGAATCTCTACTTTCTTATGTGAATAGTTAACAATAATTACCTTTGGAAAAGTATATATCATTCAATTTATCTAAATTTTAAACATAATAAAATCATAAAAATTCTCTCCTTGAGTGATATTTCTCATGTTAATTTTTCCAAATGACAAATCCTTAGATGTCACAATTTATTTTCTTCTTTCAACTTTAAACAGCTTTAATTTTCAGTATCACCAACCTGAAACAAGATACCAATTGTTCAATGTAATCTTATTAATACTCATCTATATTCTAAACTCCTTTACATGAATACAACCTTCTAAAAGATCAATCTATTAAATTCACATCATAAATTGGATACACTAAATTGATTTTGTTTCATCCCATAAACAAATAAAGTTTTCTTAGACTTCAAATTGTCATTCCTAATAACTTTTGAACCAAATCCTTTGATTTTAAGTGACCCATCATTTGAAAAGGTCATAGATATTTCTGTACACTTTTAAAAATACTTTAAAATATTTAAATATCTATTAATGTGTGAAGATAATCCATTATCCATTATCTATAGACATTCCATTTTTTATGGTTTAAGTGTTATTTATCCAATAAAAACCTTTTCCTTTCCTTTGTTATTCGTATTTTATGTCTTATGAGTATTTAAATTCATAATCAAAATAGTTGTTAAGATTTTGAGTCAATATAAAAAATATTACTTGGTTGGAAATATCTTTTACAAACTTTGTCTAATTGTTGAAAATTATTTTTGACCTTCAGTCCAAAAAAAAATTAGTATTATTTTAAACTTTTATCTTTTGAGTGGGATAAATCCAAAAAAAAATCCTCCCAAAACTTCTAGGCTCATAATAATATTTTTTACTAAACAATTAATTTCTGACCATGTTCCCAAATCCCCCATAGTTTCAACAATTACCTAAAAGGAATACTTTTCTATATAAATAGCTTATTGTTCATGTATCAAAACCTTCATTTATTCCTTATTTTGACCACCTATATTGGTTTTTTTAACCAAAATTTTGGTATACTCTAAAAACCACACCCTCACTCTATAATTATTTACAAAAATTTTAAAATTACTATTTATAGTAGTTTTTACTTCTAAATTTGTAATTCTAAAATGTCCAAATGTTTTAGAATAATTTTGTTTTTTTATAAATTTGATATTCCTTAGTTGTTACTTAAACTCTAACTTTACACCAATACTTTTAAGATCATATTAAAACTTTTAGTGTGATATTTTTTTATCAACTTGAAATTCATAATTTTTTGAATCCTTAAAATCTTTTACAAAAATCTTATTTTATCTTTCACCAACTTCTTAGATAGGATTCTAAAATTTGGGTTTATACTTGTCCAATTCCTTTTAAGAATTAATCAATCTAAATTGTAAATTATCAATCTCGTTATTATTTATAAAAACTCACATTTCAATTTCAACCTTTAAATGTTTCTCATCATCATACAGTTTCTTCCAAAATTCTATCACTTTTAATAATTTTGATTCTTCTTCAGTATGAACATATTCTTTGTTACTTTAATATTAGTTATATTTCTATAAGACTCTGATCTATTTTTCTAATATTAATATATTTTAAAGGCACTACTTGAGTTATAACTTCAATAAAAATTTGATTTCTATTTATTTCTCACTACCAACATCACTACTTTCATTACTAATGAATTTATCCTCATTCAGTTTAGTAATAAATATCTTTTCAACAAAATCACTAGAAGTCTCAAATTTCTCATCATATTTACTAATTTCATCATCCTCTTACTTAGAAAATAAATTTTTATTTTTAAATTTATATAATTTATTACCTTTTATGTTAAAATAAAACATTCATTTATCATATTTTTTCTTTTTTCTTAGAGAATATTTTTGGCCTCTCATCCTCATATTCACTAACATCATTCTATTTAAACTTTTCATAGTTTTATACAAATTTTTCAATGACTCCACACTTGGAAAAATTTAGTAGAATCTTTCCCTTAAAATATTATTTTCTAATTCTTATAATTATAGGGATGTTTTATATGAGCTTTTCAAACTTCTCTTAGACATTTTCATCTTCATCGGAGTCTTCAAATTTTAAGACTAATTATTTCTCACACTTCTCTTATTTTTTAGAATTTAAGGAAAATTTACCTTCTAGAATTATAATTATTTATTAAGAAACTTTCATTTCACATCTCTTATGCATTAATAATGTTGTGTAAATCATATAAAGTAATTTTAACTGATCACATTCTTCAACTATTAAGACTTTAGCATCAAATTTATTTGGTAGAATGCATATTATTTTCTTGAAAACTATTGTATCCTCCAATTTTTTCCAAAACATCTGATAGTGATCACTATTTTATTAACTTAGATAATTAAATCTTTATATTGTTTTATCTTCTATCATTTTGAGATCTTTATACTTCAACCACCAAACCTATAGTTTTTATTTCTTTACTTTTTCAATACCTTCCTAAATATTGTTCCAAATTATCTCATATTCTCTTTGTTGTATTATTCCCTTTTACCCTTATAAAATATTTTTCTATAAGAGATAAGATAATGGAATTTTGAGCAAGGATATCATTCTATAAATTCTTCATGTTAGTTTTTTTCATAAAAACACATCTATTATGAGGAAAAAATCAATAAATTTTATCCCATATAACATCTAAATTAATTAATAAAAGATAATAAAGTATATGAACTTTCCATATATATTAATTTCCCATAAAAAGTAGAAATCCTTTTGTTATTAACTAAATTGAGGTTTCCAAATCTATAGTATAAATTCAGTGATTAAATATCCAAACTATTAATCATCAATGAAGGGAATTAGGCTATGATACCACATAAAAAGAACCCAAAAGATAAATGATAAATCATATAGAGAGCGGTGAATCTATAAATTCAATTCCATTTTAAGTTTTATTTGTGAAATATCCTTAATCACCTATTAAATTTAAAATTATGATCGTTATTTCACACACGAACACACAATCACATTAAGAAAAAAAGTTTTTTTACAAGTTCACCACTCAAAATGAGTAGGTTAATCCTTTGCATGATCTAGATTCACCCAATACTATACAGTCTACTAGTATAATTATGTGGATTATAAATGAATAGGGTTTATCCTTGAAATAATAATACACTTAAGTCTCTCGAATATGTAACATGATTTTGAATAGGTGAAAATATATAGAAAATGGTTTTTCAATAATAGGAGAGTCTTTAAATAGATCAAACTTCTATCAAGTTTTCTCTATGTTTCTTCTTCTTATTATTATACTCCTACTTGCATAAAAATAAGTGTATTTTGTTGGTTTTTTTCTGAGAACTATTTTTTGGTCAAGCATCAGAGCTCTGAGAGTTTTATTAACCAGGAGAAACACTTATAAAATCATAGATAAAGATAATACACCTGAACCATGGAATTATATGTTCAAGAAATTGAAGTTGGTTCATCATATGCAATAATTTTATTTGAACATAAATTCTATTGGGGAATCAAACGTTAAATTAATGGAATCATGCTACATGGTGTGAGTTTACTGGAAGTATTGAAAATATATAGATGGGTTCAGCTTAGTTGATGGGGAAGAGTGGAATACTAAGTGCAAGAATTATAAGGAGGAAAATCTTATTCATGTACTTAGGTATTTGACCATGATCTGGATGATAGAGTAAGGTGTATGGAAGGGGTATCTATTGGTAGTTTAATGGAATTGTAGGGTGGGTAATGTTAAGTGTGGGGAATTCATGACTTTCATGAAGCTACTAATGGTGGGATTTGGGGGCTTTACTCATGATATGGTAAAGGAAATTTTTGTTAAATTCATCAGTTAGGAGTGAAAGGAAACATGCACTATTCATATGGTGTTAACGATCAACACAATGAATACTATAAGAAATCATAAGTTTCACAGTCCAATTCATGGTCACCCGCACATGTTGGATGGTGGTACTGACTAGATTAATATATGGGACCACTACATAGCGTGGTATTGGTCCACACGTGTAGAATAATAAAATAATGAGTAAAAAATATTGATGGGTCCTGACCTAAATTTATAGGGGGGTCTGGAAGGAGTGTTCCTAGGTGTATCTAAGTGTCTGAGGTTGAAATGCTAAATTCGAAAGACTGAGAGTAGGATTAAATGAAGATGAAATTGTTATGGTGTTCATGAGAAATAGTTATACTTTTGTTTCAAATTTAATTTAATATATTTGATCATTATATCATGGATATGGGACGCAATGTTCAAACCATGTAATACTTGTGTGAATTCTCTTCTGTAATTTGTGGTTACATGTGTGTGTTTGTCATGTTCTTGTTTATATGTTCATTTTATAGAAGGTGGATCTCAAGGTAACTAAAACTAGATGGTAGAGGATGACCCAATATAGTGTCTTGGGTTCTTGTTCTTACTAGTTCTAGTCTTTGAGCTCATGGGGGATGGGTGATCCTAAGTAGCTACTTATTTTTGTGTTTTAAGTTCCACAGTACTAGATTACTGGAAGGGATAACTTTAAGTGATTAGAAAATTACCCTCATCTATAAAAGTGGTATCAAATCTTGGTTATAGTGTTTGGTAGAAAATCGTGATTTTTGAGTGTTAGATGGATAATTTTGTCAAGGCCTTTAAATGATATTTTCATAATAATAGATTTAGTACATGGGGGATTTTGGTATATCAAAATATCTCTTAACTAGTAGGTTTCTTGGGGCATGTTACATTTTTGTTTATAATTAGATATTGATATAAGACTACTATTTTTCCTCATGTTTAGGTATCTAATCAGGTTAAAAAAATATAATATAAAGGTAGCAGTAGTACCAACGGTGTTCCTAGAATATCAAAAGTCCAATTAACGAATAGGTGTTATATGGTGTGTTCCATTCATTGGATATAATTTCGGATCTTGGTTGAAAACTAATAAAATTTTGAATAAATCTAATGATACCTTATGTTGACTAAATTAATTGGTAGATCATGTTTCTAATGGAAATTATTTCATGGTCTAGGCACCGGTTTGATGATCCGATGGGGGAATATATAGACCTTAGAGGAAACTAGTGTTGCTACCTCTTGAGGTTTTTTAATTATGTTTGATTGATAAGTCATCTATAAGTCAAAAATAAACTACAAGGACATGAAAAAAAAAGCACTAGGATTTTTCTAGTGATTTTAATTAGAAAATTGTTACATATTCTTATAAGGGGATTTTAGTTCAGTATTAATTTAGGATGAGGAATATCGATGGAATATTGAAAGGTCTACTCCTATAAGTTTTAATTATAGAGGTTTCAAAATCCCACAATTGAGAGGGTGTGCCTCTATAATAAACCAACCCAAATAACCTATTAATATGGTACTTGAATTAACACTGACATGTCTGGAAGGGAATTACCAATCCCCACAAACAAGAAACTAGCACCTAGGAATCCAAAAAAAATCAATAGGGAATGATTTCACCACAATAGTAACCAAAAAAATGAAAACAATATAAATAATCCATAAATTGTAGATATTATAAAACACTCATTAATATAAAATTACCACAAGTAGGAAACAATCAATATACATCACAAACCCAAAATATTAAATCATCACAAGATCTCTTAATAACAAGTGGATCACATACTCTTCTTATAACTGCTAACTCTCAAGGTACTTCTATTAAGAACACCCAACACCTGTAATCAATGCTTTATCTTTTTCTAGACTTGGAATAAGAAACTCTAAAAATTTCAAAAGGAAAAATTAAGGTGTGAGAAACACTATCCTAGTAGGATACCACCAAACATACCATAAGAAATCTATATCAAATAAACCAAATATACACAATTTTAAACAAAAAATAGAGTGGTAATATTTTCACAATTCATAGTCAAACATGATTTTCAAATCTTCTCAATAGAAAATATAAAATAGGTGCAAAAATGCATTCCATCAAAATTGGAAAAATAATATTTTTTATCAAAATAGGAATGAATAAAGAATTTCACAAACATTGTTATATACAAATCATTTTTATCATATAAAAATGGTTAAAATACTTGAGTTTAGTTATATTAATTCACAAGGATCTACATAATATCAGTGAAATAGGGCACTTAGTGTACACACATCCTTAGATCCCAAGCCTATAGGGAATAGGAATCCATCCCAAAATAATGAACCCCTTTTCTTTATCATATTTAGTTAGTGTTTCCATCATCAATATATTTCTATGTGGAGTTAATACATACCTAGTTTACATATTCTACTATTAAATTACCAAGTCTCTCATGTGATTTAAGGAAATCATTCATACATGGGGCTATCTTTTATTTAAAATAATCTCAAATTGTTTCAAAAAATAATTTCAATCAGCACCAAGTTCAAGTTTCAAAACATGCCATTTCATTTAAAAAAATAAATGGTTATAATCAAAACTTATTCCTTTCAAAATGATTCATTTAATTTAAAATTTATAAAACATTTCATGCCTCCATTTATCTAGAATAATCATCAAAATCATTATTCAAATCACTCATTTAAATTTCAAAACATTTTTTGAAAATAAATACTTTATTTGAAAATCCCTAGCCAACTAGATTTCATCATGCACACCATTCCATTTCCAAAACAATTATTAAAATACTCAAATAATTATTTGGAAATCATTTTGAAATTCATTTCAAAATAATCATGTAATAACAGTTTCAATTGATTGGAATTTCATTAATAAACCACCTACCTCAAGTCATGGTATCACCAAATACCCGACAAGAGATCCGTAGTCAAAGTGGGAATCCTAGAAACATAATTATTAAAAAATTATCTATAATTAATCCTCTCTAGAACAATATTTGAGAGAGAAAATATTTACATTGACTATTCCTAAATAACACATAATTACCAATAAAGATCTAATAAATGAATCTGAAAACCATGAACAGTCTATAAGAAACCCAAGTAGATCATTTCATGGTCCTTAGGTCCATCATCAACTACCCCAAGGTTCTATTCAATAAGTGAAAGTAAAATCTATAATAACAATAAAGAATGATCATAAATATACACATACCTTAGAAAATCATGATCCATCACCCAAATATCTATCGAAAATGACCATTGGGAGGCAAGTAATCTCTAAAATATCTAAGAAGAACCTTATTGTTTGAGAGCTTATTCTACCAGAATAAGAAATAGGGAAAACATATGAGTTTTAGGTCTTAAAAAATAAATTCTCATAATAAAATGTGTCCACACTTTTTGAGAAACCATGCACCCCTTACTATGATACTGGAGAAGCCACACAGTTTTTCCACATAGTTTAAAAAACCATGCACCAACCATGAAGAAGGTCTCTACATAAATTTGTATGGTATTAGGGGAAGTCTACATGATTTTTACTAACTATGAACCTAAATTTTCACCCTCCTCTAGAACTCCAACTAAATATACATAGTTTCTTGGGTAGATCTGCATGGTTTTCCTTAACCGTGCTCTAACCATGAACAGGCCTAGAAACCACTAAAACTTATAAAATTCACCAAAAACAACCTTTGAAACTATCCAAAAAAATATGGTTAGAATAAATTAATATGAGGACCTAATATCAAGAGTCTATATGTTATAATTCTCCCCAAAATAACTCATTTTTTCCCAAAAATCCACATTAAGAAAAATGGTCCATAAAGAGATGAGGCTACTCTTCTCTAATCATCACCTCATGCTCCCACATCTTATGAGAATCAGAATAATGCTACCAAATAACTTAAACTAATGATATATACTTTCCATAGAGAACCATCACTTGAGAATCAATAATCCTAAACGGCTTCTTATTTATAGTCATATCAGGTTTTACATCAGGGTCCTATCAATTAAAGACCTAGGATGATTCTAAAAGATATTTCTTGAGCTGTGAAACAAGAAACATATCCTAGGCTGAATTCATCTGAGGTGGAAAATCCAAATGGTTTTCCACCTTACCAATCTACTAGATTACCTCAAATATTCCCATATACCTTGATGCCAACTTACCTTATTTTCCAAGATATCGGTGACCCAACAAAGTCAAGACTCTCAAAAACACCTAATCACATATCAATAACTCCAAATTATTTCTATAGAAATCTATGTAATATTTATACCAGCTCTGAGCCATTACCATCCTCTAAAAAATAAAATTTAACTTCACTGTCTTCTCTTAGACCAAGCTAGGTCCCACTAGGGAATCTCAACCAATATCTAAACAATAAAGCATAGATTTAAAATGTTGATCATACATGGCCTCAAATGGTTCCATCTTAATGGATGAATGGTAACTATTATTGTAGTAAAACTTAACTAGCCTTAAATAGAATCCCCATGCTCCTCTAAAGTTATAGAAACAAGCACATAGCATGTCTTTAAGAATATATATATAACGTTCTATCTAACCATACATCTAAGGGTGGTACACAGTACTCAAATTTACCTTGGATCACATCACCTACTAGAGGCCTCTCTAAAAACAATATGTGAACCAAGGATTCCCATTAGAGATAATATCTAATGAAACATCATAAAATCTAAAAATATCTTTCCCATATAATTTTTCCAAATCATCACCTTTGGTGGAATCATGAATAGGAATAAAGTGATCTAATTTGGTCAATTAGTCAATCACTACCCAAATAACATTCTTTTATCTAGGATTATGTGGAAATCCAACAATGAAGTCCATTTATATATCACCCCACTTCCAAGTAAACATAGGAAGGGGTTAAATCAATCTTAAAGGCTTATGATGCTTGGCCTTGATTTATTGATAGGTGTAATAGTAGAAAAAATATCAATATTGTCATATTTCATAATTTGTCACAAAAATCTATGCCTCATATCATAAAACATATTTTTTATGTCTGGGTGAACCTCCAATTGAGAAAGAGGACAATCGCCCATCACAGCCTTTCTCATTAGTGATAGAATGAAAACATATTTCATGAAGTAAAGGATACCATCTAAATATAGAGACCATTCATTAATGGTATCCACACTATAAAAAGTATCCTTAATACCTCAAAACACATCATCAAGATTATAATCCAAGAGGATCATCTTTATAAGAGAGTATGTCAACTAAATACTTTTCATATTAAACCTTATCTTATCCTCTTAGGCTCCCAAATGCATGTGGGTAAAGAGATCCATTATATTCAACTCCTCTGATGATTAATTCATTTCTTGGTATGGT
The DNA here is from genome assembly GCA_963277665.1 of Viscum album. Lineage (NCBI taxonomy): Eukaryota > Viridiplantae > Streptophyta > Magnoliopsida > Santalales > Viscaceae > Viscum > Viscum album. The sequence continues at coordinate 135,046,648 of OY728131.1, read as the reverse complement.
AGTTTATTTCTTATATCATAAGCAACAATTTCCCCCATTCCAAGGATGTAGGAAATGTCAAAGTCAAATGATTGCAGGTATTTCACCTATCACCTCTAATGAAGATTCAAATATTTTTGTGAGAAGATATAACTCAATGTCTTATGATTAGATTAAATGGTACAATTTTCTATTAAAAAGTGATTCCATCAAATATTAAAAGTGTGAATTGCAGTTTCAAGCTCTATATAATGTGTGGGATGGTTCTTCTTATGATCCTGAAGCTGACAAGAACCATAATCCACCACATGATCATCGTGGATGAGAACACGTCCCAAACCCAAACCTAAAGCATCACCAAATACCATGTATCCCTACACATCCTCTAAAATATTTATCAAGGGAGCTGGAGTCAAATAGAATTTTAACTCACTGAAGGAAGGCTGACATTTTAAATCCCAAATAACATTCACTCACTTATTAATGATAAAGATTAATAGATAATCCAATTTTGAGAAATATTTTATGAACCGATGATAATACCCTACCAAACCTAAGAGTATTTTAATCTAAAATAGATTTTTTTTATTCCTCCCATTACATGAAAATTTTCAAATTTTCAATATCAACAGAGATACCATGTTTTGATACCACGTTCTCCAATAACCTCACATCATAAATTAAAAATTATCACTTTGGTATATTGTTATAAAGTTAGTGATTCCTCAATATTTACAAAACTTCTCTCAAATAAATAACATGATCCTCCTAGTTTTTATATTAAACCATGGTGTCTTATATGAAATCCAAAAAAAAGAGTCAATATATTGCTGTAAATTCTTGTTCATCAATTCTATAAACACAAAAAGAGAATTGGTTGGGATGAATGATATAATAAGATACTCATAATGGTCATACCTTATCCTGAGATACCAAACTCATTTATACTAATTTGGTGATAACCAAAATGAATATTAATCTTAGAGAATCACTTCACCACATTTTTTTATCAAAAAAAATTCAATCTAGGTAACTGAATAATTTTTCTTTACCATAACCTGATTGAGGTTCTAATAATCAACACACAAGAAAAGGGTTACAATAGACTTCATAGTGAAAATAACTAGTTATTCCCATGGATACACACTCGGTCAAATATATACTTTGGAAATTAAATCATCAAAATGATTCTTTAATTCCTTCAGTTCATCTAGTTCCATATGGTAATATGGGATAGATATGGTATAGGTACGTGACACCAAATCAATATGTAACTCCACCTCCCTCACCAATGGAAAACTAGAAAATTCAAATAAAAAAACTTCTAAAAATTTCTCCATTATTGTATGGGGTTTATTGATGGAATATTATTTATCTAGTTCAACAACACACAAATATATCACCCTACCCAACTCTAAAATAGGAGGTCCATCTCATCTAGATCTTGGGTCCCATTCTCTCTAAAAACATGGAACTCCCATCTATGTAAGTAAAGGACACCCAATGATGATAAAATTCAATCCAAGTTTTATAAGCCACTATCCAGTACATTTTTTAGAATGAAATATAGAGGATTCATCTCAAGAATCAAAATTTTCAGATGAGCTTGATCTCTAATGAAGATAAAGTAAAAGAGGGGAAACAGAAAAACCACTCTCTATTTGTCCGAAGAGGTGTTGTAATTTTTATCACATAAGGAACGAGTTTCATTGGAATATCCAAAATAATGATAGGTACCTTTATTAAATAAAGCAGTCACTAAAGATGAAGGAATTTAAATAGTACCTATCACTGTCACAGGACCCACATCAGTTCCCACTGGAGACTCATCCAATGTATGAAGAAGCCTCATTCCTAATGTTTGTGGACAAAACACCATTTTTCTTTAATCTTGAAATCATAGTATATCCTATTAGTAATGATGATCTTAAACCATTGCATATTATAGTAAAAACATTGAAAAACTCTATAAGTGATAGAGTGTCTATATGATCTTCAAATATTTGATTTCTTTGTACAAGAATGCTTTGAGTTCCAAACCTTTCAACATTGGAAACAAGTTAGTGGAACTTTACTAGACACTTAAAAATATTTATAGAAAGTCTAATATTGAGTACCACCACCATTTTTTCCACAAAAATGGTCATATTACTTCCTCTTCTCTTTAGAGAGACCATTAAAGCATCCATTGGGTGTAGAAGGAACTACCATCAACCATAAGTTACATACTAGATCAAGTTCTACCATCATATCTTTATCCATAGCTACATTATATGAGGTAAGATTAAATTTAAATACATGAGATCATATATCTTATTTAAGACCCATCTTAAAACTATGGGCCTTCATCTTCTCATTCTACACCACCTCAAGTGAAAACTAAGAAATATTAGAAAAATGATTGGTATACTAAGTCACTATAAAATAACATTGGTGAGTGTTGAGAAACTCCATGGAAATTTCCAATACCATCTAATTTGGATAGAATTTGTCTATGAAAAGGGTCTTGAATTTTTTCTACTCTATTCCCTCATTCTTCTATTCCATGACTATAGCATATCACGGTCTCCTGTTAATCTCCTCAAGATTGAATATGGAACACATCACCATAATGCAATCTAGTATCACCAAGAACTCAAAGATTTTCTCAATATTTATCAACCAATCATATTACTACTTAGTATAGTTTTTCATTTGTAAATATAGTGGTATTTAATGAGAAAAATTGGGCATAATATCTACTATCATACCATTGAGATACCACCTCTATAGCTTAAATGGGAGATGGTGCAACCCCTTTTCCCAAATCATGGACTTCATGCACTAAAACCTCTATGAAGTTCAGATGGCAAGAGGGACTTATTTTTTTTGGTTTATTAGTATCTTCCTTTTGAAGTCAGATTATAAATATTATTAAGGGTATAGTACTATAAAACATTAATATATAATAAGAAAACATTAGTCAGGAGACATAGGAACATCAAATCTACCAATCAAAACTCAACTTGAGAAAAAAATCTCAAATAAAAGTTTGGTAAAATTATAGAATCATATCAAAAAAACTCCTCATATATATTTTTCCCCAATCACCCATAGTATCTTAAGGCTTGTCAGGATAAGATCTAGTTAGGAACTCACTCATAACATACCCCTTAATTTCTACCAATCCTATATCCTACCTACTAGGATATCTCAAACTATATAATAACAAGCAAGATTTAAATTAACCTCCTTTTATACCAATTTATCATGAACAAACCCAGATAAGTCGCTAAGATGGTACCTGAATTAGCATCGACACAACCTGAAGGGCATTCCCGATGCCCATGGGTTGGAGGCTAGTGTCTGGGCATCTAAAAACAATCAAGAGGGAATGATTTCACTACAATACTAACCAAGAAAATGAAAAAATTAAATAATCCATAAATAATTGATTTTTGAAATCACTCATTAAGATAAAATCACCACAAGTAGATAATAATCCATAGACATCACAAAACCAAAAGATGATATCATCATAAGATACCCTTATAGTAAGTGTATCACATACTCCACTTTTCCCTACCAACTCCCAAGGTCCCACTATCTAAAACACCCACCACCTCCAAGTGGTGCTTTCCCTTTACCTAGACTTGACTTAAGAAATTATATAAATATCCAAAGGAAAAAAGTAGTGTTTGAGAAACACTATCCTAGTAGTATACCACCAAGAATTCCATAAGTAATCCATATCAAATAAACTAAATATGCTCAATTTTAAATAAAATTTGTAGTGGTAATCTTTTTACAATTCATATTAAAACATACTTTCCAAATATTTTCAATGGAAAGTATAAAATAGTTAAAAAGGTGAATTTCCATCAAAACAAGAATGTATATTAATTTATATCAAAACATGCATGAATAAATCCTTTCACAAAAAATTTCATGTATAAATCATTTTTAATCAAATAAACATGGTTACAAGCCCCAAGTTTAGTTATGTTTGGTCATAAAGTTCTATAAAATGTTGATGAAATATGGCTCCTAGTGTATACACAACCCTATATCCCAATCCTTGTGGGAATAGTAATTCATCACAAAGAATGACCCCCCCTTCCCTCATCAAGTTCATTTAGTATTATCATCATCAATCCATTTATATTTAGATCTAATATGTGCATAGAATTCATATCTTTCTTCCAAAATCCCTAGGTTATTATTATCTTCAAGGAAATCAATCATACATGGGTCTATCATTCATTTCAATCAATCTCAAATTTTTTTCAATCAATAATTTCAATAATCCCAGAGTTTAAGTTTCAAAACAATCCATTTCATTTCAAAAAGAAACATCAAACAGTTTTCATCGAAAGTCATTCCTTTCAAAAAAAAATAACTGAAAATATATAAAACATTTTATACCTTCATTTCTCAAGAATCATCATCAAAATCATCCTTCAAATAACTCATTTAAATTTCAAATAATTTTCTAGAAATTAATGATTTATTTGAAAGGGCATATCTAAATAGATTTCATCACATTAAATTCTATTTAGAAAACATTTATCAAAAGATTAAAATCATTATTTGGAAATTATTTGAAAATTATTTGGAAATTGATTTCAAAAGAATCGAGAAACAACAGTTTCAATTGATATCAATTGCACTAGAAAACCACCTACCTCAAGTCATTTTATCCTTAAAAATCCAAAAAGGGATCCAAAATTAGATTTAAAATCCTACAAATATAATTATAAAATAATAATATCCAATTCATAATCTTTAGAACCATGGGAGATAGAGAAAACACTTACCTCAATGATTCTAGAAGAACACATAATGACCGATGAAGATGCGGACACCAAATTTGAAAATAAATATTGTTCTATAATAAAATAAATTAGATCACATCAAAAACATTATATGAGTCATATGAAACCTTTATATAATGTTTTTCTCAAGAATTTAATGGAATATCTAGAAGAATAATAAATAACTACAAGAAATAGGAACATACCTTAGAATAGATAGATCCAACACCCAAATATCCATAGAAAATAATCACTGAGAGGTAAAGAATATATCAAAATAACCAAGAGAAGTCTATTTATTCAATATACTATTCCTCTAGGGGAATAAATAGGGAAAATAGATAAGTTTAATGTCTTGAAAAATAAATTTAGATTAATTTATTTTTGTGTTAAGTTTTGGCCACATAGTTTGGGAAACCATGTCCCACCATGAAAAATGTACCTACCTCGAGTTGCATTGTTTGTGGGTAAGGTCATAAAATTTTCATTAAACATGTTCCTAACTGTGTTCCCTTTTTTGTAACTCTAAATAAATCTATATATCTTCCTGGGTAGACTCATATGGTTTTTTCCAACCATGCACCAACTATGCACAGGCCTATAAAAATCTAAAAGCATTTAAAAGTCACCAAAAATAACATGTGAAAATACCCAAACAAAGGATGATTAAAATAAAATAATATGACTACATAAAATAAAGATTATATATATTACAAACTCAAATTTTTACCAAGTTTTTTCAAGATCCCATATTCATAGTTGTGGTGCAACATGATATCAATTCATCAAAAGATTAATAGATGGAACGTTGTAGGAATTGTGGAAGGGTGTGAGAATTCATGTTGGGGGGATTTATGGTGATGGAATCTATGGATAGGTTTTAATATTCATAATAATACTTATAGAAGGATTGGTTTTAATTCTAGGAATTATATTACCATAAAACTATAATTTCAGGTATGGTTGTCATGAGTGCATGGGAGTGAGAGAGAAGGATGAGAATTCAAATTCATGTGAAGTTTTTATAGGAACTCGATAGAAATTTTTGAAATATTTGGTGGTCATGGATGGTGTTCAAGTTATGATAGTTTCTATAATGAAAATAAATTACACTTCAAAGTATATTTATTGATGAATTTAGAAGAACTATAATACAGATATTCTTGAAGTGGGTCTTGAATATGTGGAATAAGAATAATTAAAGTTCTAGAAGATTAGAGATTAGTTCTTATAAAGTTGGGAATATTGGCTTGGAATAGTAGAAATTGGTTTCATAAAGTGAATTTCCATTTAGTTTAGGTATATTTTGGAGGGTTCTTAAAAATTTTATAATTCAGGGGGTAATGTTCTCTCATCAAGAAATTCTACAGATTCTGTGGACTTGGGTCACACTGAAGTTGGAAAAAGGGTAACCCCAAGTTATAGCATTTGTTTATTTATAGGAATGTTTCTATAAGGAAATGATCGTATAAATATCATTATATATTAATAATAACCTCTATAATAGAGGTGGTATCCTTTAAGGGATTAGAACTAGAATAAAGAAGTGGGAGAAAAGGACCATATATACCTCAATTGAATAAATAATAAGTTTAGTGGGAGTTCATCATGATGATGAAATCATAATTTACAATAGTATCAGATAGAGTTTGGTTTTGATGATACCATTATATTATGGTATACCATAAATATCTTAGGTTTTGGTAGCTCAAATATTAGATCATCAGAAGCATATGACTAGAAGAGTGATACTAGGAACTTGTTACATGAAATAGTTTATTAATTGGATTTCAAAAAAGTCATAGGAATATAGCTCAGTTATTTTAATCTTTAGGGGAATATGTAGAGACACATTCAAATGAGTTTTTTGGATTTAGTGGAATGTAATACCATGGATATAGATGTTTGAATATGTATTTTTCAGTGAGAACCTAGATGATTGAAATAAGTATGGCATAGAGAAACATGTGGATGATACAAATGGATAGTGAATGAAAGATGGTTCGAGGGACTTTGGTGTGAGAATGAGAATAGTATTTAAGTGGGTGATTGTTGGACTCATCCTAAAAAAATAATTCTCAAGTGGTAAATTGTTGTGTTTTAGTGTGAGAACTATTTTCTTGGTCAAGTTTCAGAACTCTAGAAGTTTATTCATAAGGAGAAACACTTGGTAAAGCTATGATGAAGATATTACAACATAACCTTGGAAATTTAGATTTAAGTATATGAAGTCGGTTCACTGTATATTGAAATGTGAGTCCAATGGAAGTTAAATGGGTGAATCAAACATTGGGTCATCAAAAGAACATTTCATGGTGTGAGTTCACCAGAAGTAGGGAAAATAACTGGATGGATTCAGTTCAGTGAATGGAGCACAGTGGAAGTCCATGTGAGGTAATTATAAGGAGGAAAATATGATGCATGTTCTTAGAGATTCAATCATAAATATAAGGATGGATTGAATTAGACAAAATGGGTAGCTTATAGTAACCAAATTTAAGTCTGGGGTAGGTGATGTAAAGAGTATATCATTCATGACTTATGGGATGTCACTAATGGTAGGGAGTGGAAGATTTCCTCATGGATGTGACAAAGGAAATATTTTACAAAGTAAAAAATGTAGAGTGAAAAGAAATATGAAATTTTTAATAGGTTTTATTAGTTTATGCAATTATTTATCTAGGATATCAAAATTTCCATATTCTAATAGAGGGTCTCTCGTGCATATGTGATGGCGGTGCTGACTAGATGATCGATTGGGACAAGTACATATAGTGGGATTTTTCTATGGGTGAATAATGATATGGAAATGATTGAAAATTTTTGATGGGACTAACCCAAAGGTGTAGGTGGATCAATAAGGATCTCACATAGGAACATTCATTTGTTAGAGGCTGAAATACTAAATGAAAAAGACCTGGAGGATGGTCACCAAAAGATATAGTTGTTATGAAATTAATGATACTTCTTTCAGTGGTATGGGTAGAGTTGTTAGTAGGTGATATATTTTGTAACTAAAATTTAATTATTTTTCCAATGGAATGAAATATATTTCATCATTATCCCATGTATTTAGGATATAATTTTGGAACCATGTAATCCTTGGGTTCATTGTGTTTTATACTTTATGCTTGCATGTGTGTGTTTGTCGCGTGCTTGTCCACCTATGCATTTTGGGGAAGAAGGGTCATGAGGTGACTGAAACTACATTATGGAGTATGAATTGATGAATTATATGGGATTATAAATCTTCTTGGTTATATAATTTGATATCATGGGTGATATATTATTGAAAGTAATCATTTTTATCCAATGTTTCAAGTTCTGTTGTGCTAGACTCACAAAAGGATGAAGTTTCAATTATCATAAATGTTCTGAAATCCACAATAGATTCTTTTTCCTCTTCCCTTATCGCTCATAAATAATCTCTATATATTTATTTTAAGTGAATTATCATTAATTAATAATTTCATAGTATAAAAAATAATATATATCAAGCATTAGTGATTTTTCTCTCTTCAAAATTCACATAAACAATTATCTTCAACTACTCTAAATTGTTTTCTCAACCTCTTCCACTTATTATTATTCTATTTTAGTAATTTTATATATCTATTTGTACTTTTAAATTATTCATGGTGTGACCATATACTTCATAGCATATCCAAATTGTTTTCTCAAAATTGATACTAAATTCTTCTTCTTTCATGCACAATAACCTCTTTAATAGTATGAACCACCTTGATTCTATAGAATAGTATAAGGTAAAGTTTCTATAGCTATGCATCATGATTAAATACTCAACTACATATCTCCATGTTTGTATGGTCATGGTGTAACATTTCCTTTATAACACGAACCATCTTTTTCTCTTACTTGAATCACAAACATCCTTCGTGATATTTAATACATGAAAAATATATTTAGAATTTTTTAATATAAAATTTTAATTCTCTTGAATTTTCAAAAATAATTATTCTAAAATAATTCCATGTAAAATTATGTACTTGTATTAGAGTGTCCATCTTTCATATTATGTAATATTTTTCCCTTTCATTCACAACTATATGGATCTTTACAAACATATTATATATGCACCTTCAACATAATACATACCACCAAAAATTCTTACATGTGTTCAAAAAATTTATTAATTTACTATGAACAACCTTATATAATACCTAACTTTGTGAATTTTCAATACTAAGGTAGATAAATATATATTATGTATTCTTAAAGCATCTTACTTTTCTTCAAAAACATATTACATGTGTATATAAGATGATGGACTTAGCCACATTTCCTCTTCAACTAGAAAGAATATTTTATGTATTCACTATACTTCTTATGAATCATCTGTAAGTTTCATTTTCTAACCTCAACTTATATTAAATTCATACAAAAAAAACTTTTTATGTATGTTATTCCTTTTTTGAATTTCATTTCCAACTTAACAATCCCATAAATCTTCAAATGGACTCGGAACCTCTTAGATTCTTATTTGAACCTCTCTAAACAATTTTCAAAAATTTATAAACAATTAAATAACCATTAACTCACATAATAGACTTTATTTTATGTGAGTTTGAATATTATTTATGTATTGAAAACAAAATCAAACACATTAAACATATCTACTTCAAATATTCTTCCTTATAAAAACATCGCAAGGATAGGGGTAACTTCGTCAATACCAGATCTCATAAATTTCTACTTGGGTCTCACAAATCTCTACAAGTAATCAATATTTCCCAATTTATATCTTGGGATCAATATTTTGATCATCCAATATCCATTGAATATTTCCTTTATCACTTTAGTAAACCTCAAGGTCAAATCTAACTTTTTATACCACTCTTTCTAGTTATTAGATTAGGCACTTGAAAATGCTTCAGATTTCTAAAAAATTCCACATAAACATACCCCTAAAATGGATCATCTCTTTTAAAACACATGTCTTTATATTCTAAACCTTTGATATATTATATAATACACTTCAAAAATTCCTAAATCTCCTTTCTCAGATTCTCCATATACCGACTGATAACTTCTACTGCATGAGAAATGTAAAACCTTTTACAAACAATATCATACATAAAACTTCGGACCACTAATGTATCTAAAACTTTTTTCCATGTACTTGACTTTATATTTTATTTTATATTATTTCTCTAAAGATAAATTAAATTTCCAAACCAATGGGGTGGACATGGTTTTACTATTGGTTATTATAAATCTTTTTATGACCTTTAAAATGTAATACTTATTAGATGGAACCAATGTTCTAGTATTACCATCCCTCCTGATCCACATCACCAAAAATATGATTGGATTTACAAAGAACATTCATCTTAAACTTTATAGGAAAATCAACTTTTAACTCCTTAATTTAATTCATGTTTAGACTTACCAGGATTGTATCATCCAGATATAATAGAAGAATGATATAACTTCTATCATTATACTCCTTTTGATAATATTAATGATCAACTATACTCTGTAAAAAATACCTTCTTAACTATAAAGGAATAAAACTTCTAACTCTACTTTCTTTGTGATTTCTTCAAGACACAAAGTCTTTGTTTTAGCTCATAATCCAGGCATTTTATCCATTTATCAAAAAAACCTCTAGCTACTCCAAATATATTACCTAAAAAACACCATGAAGAACATTTGTTTTTATATATAACTATTCAAGATGCAAATCTTGTAAATCTACCAGACATAACACCATTAGTATAGTTGTTTAGTTCATAATAAGAAAAAACAATTCATAGAAATCCATCTCTTCCTTCTATTAAAACACTTTAATAACCAAAAAATATTTTTTACTTTTTCTACCATATACTTCCTCCTTCAACATGTATACCCATTTTTTCTATAATTCTTTATTTCCTTATGGTGGTTTTATTAACTCCCTAGTTTTGTTTATATGCACTGATCCATTTCTTGTTTCATAGCTAACTCCTACATTCCAGAATCACTTATACTTGATACTTATTATGGGATCTCGATGTAACACCTTGAGATTTCAAAATATAACTTCCTTTAAATGTTCCAAAATGTGTTTGATATATTTCACCACATCCAATACCGAACTAAAATAAAACCATGATATATTTTGATAAAAATATAAATATTAAGTTTGGCCATTAAAACCTAGAATTTAAATTACCAAGAATAAATAAGAGATATCATTTAATAAAATATTTATATAAATAAAAAAAATGACACTTTTAATATGAGTAAAATTCAATTGGTGTAACTAAAATGACTAATACAACCATTTTATACTTAGAAATGTGTATTTCTAAATATTTCTTTTTTATGAGATTTTAGTTTTATCTCAAGAAAATTATTATTAATGATGATAAACAAATTTATATGAATAATTTATTAATACTAATATAATAATTAAATATTAGTAAATATGAATGAGAATGGTTAATATTATAAAAATTATATTTTTCCTATAAAACAGTTTTTCATTATATCTCACTTTTTATTTAAAAGTTAAATTTATAAAATTTTGAATTTGAATTTGAAAAAATAATATTATTTTTGGATTCATCATATTAATATTTTCTTAAGATAATTTTTTTATATTTTTCTAAGAAGAGTTATTTTTAGGTTAATAGTGTAAAATACCATTTTTACCAATAACATGACTTTTAAGAATTTATTATCAGATAAGTATGAATTATAAATTCATAAAACATTTTTATAAGACCAAATATTTATTTTATATGTGAATTTATAATTTTAAAAATTTTGATTTTAATTTATTAACCAATATTTTATATTTTAGAGTATAAGTAATATTTTTTCAAAAATTATTTTTAATAAATTATATATTTTTATTTTAAAATTAATTTTTATCACTTTTATAAATTTAATCAAATTAAATGGATTTAAAATTTTAAATCATTATTTTCAGATCATAAAATAATGAACAATTTATTTTTAGTCCTGAAGGATAAATTGCCTAGGAAAAAACTAGTTAACGTGGCGAAAACCAAAATGGTAAAAATGAGTAACCTAAGAGGTAAAGGGACAAACATGTTTTTAATTGAGTTTTTGATGTTTGGATAGACCTTATATATTATTATATAAATTATTTATCAATTTTGATCCATTTTCCTTGAGTTTGACTTCCCATTATTGAAAACTTTTGTGCATTTACAAAAATGTCATCCTTTTCACTTATAAAATGGAAACTCCTATTTTCACTTCCCCTCACACCAAAAACCCCTAATTATACCCAAAACTCTCCTAAAATATCCAAGAAACCTTATTTTGGTTCTGGTATTCTCAAAATACCATCTCTTAATGGTTTAACCCCCATCACAAAGGAGATAATCCAAGTAGAAAGGTTAGATTTCTAACCACTTCTCCCTTTTTTTAATTTCTTTATATGAATTTATTTTTCCTAAAATTTAATTTAACCATATTAAAATGATAAATTCAGTATCATTATTATTCTCTTATGTTATTATAATTATGGTAAAATCATTAACCATCCTTTCCTTTTCTATTAAGAAAAATAAATATGTGAATCAAGCATTGTGCGGACTACCGCCTCCATGACACAATGTGTTTTGTTTTACTTCACCAACTAACAAGAATGATCTTAATAGGAAATTTAATATATAATTTTAAAATTTATGAAATTTTTTAGATTCTGAAATTATACACCATATTACTTATTTTCAAAATTCTATGTAAAATTAAATCATTGTCTATGCGTACGTTTGGACCGCCGCCTCCATGGAACGGTGTATTTATTTTTTACATTACTGCCTTTCATGGATGGATATATAGATGGGACTAAAGGATAAATATTATATTTATGATATAATTAAGGTTATTATAAGACAAATTGGAGAACATATTAATGATTTGATCAATAAATGATCATTGTTAATTCAATATTTTAAAATTAGCATACTAAGAGGAAAATGATCTCTACTTTTTAAGTAATGTCTTTTTATAAATTATCTCCTTTTTAAAATTATTTCAAATTATGCTATATCACACTAATAAACCCTAAATAATATCATTATGATTCTGGTAAAATGATATTAAAACTAAAACACATCATAATAATCCATAAATCATGGTTGGTTCTTGTTTGGGTCGGTTTAACCACCTACTTGAACAATATTATGCATTAATTAAGAAATCACACTTTAGTCATTAAGAATCATTGAAACATGTTTTTCATTGATTTCATCCTCATGGATAATAACCAAAAGTTCCATGAAATTAAATTTTATATTTATAAAATATCTTGGTATATATATCATGATACCTAATATGATATAAAAATGATAGACTTTGGAAAAATAATAGATACTGACACTGCTTTTATGAAACTAGTTCAAAGCGATAATGATTACTTACACTTGATATTGAAAATAGGTAAAAACTAACTAATATATATATATATATAATGATTATAAATTAGAATTATTAATGTTAATATTTATGAATCAGTTTTTTAGGTATGTATTTGAAGAACTTAATTTATTTATTCTGGATATTTGATGTAAGTGCAGAATGAATTAGGACTAAGGTAAGGATTTTTATTTAAAAATAGTATCTTTGAGATATTTTTGGTGTCATGAACCTAATTTCATTTTTTCGGTGTATATAATACCTATTTGATATATCATATCATTAATTATCTTTTATTCTGGGTATTTTATGTTCAATTATAATCCCTCTCTTTTAAGGGGTTTGGATTAAAATTATACTAAAGCCACAAGGGTTTTTTGTCTCAAAATTTAATTCCTTGAGACATGTTTATGTTATTTATGATTTTTTCATTTGAATGGTTTATTAAATATACATGTATGTATCTATATCATATATTTTTTTTATTCATGGTAAATATTATGCCTTCCTTTTCATCAAATAGATTTTACTCAATTGTTACCCTGGTTATAAATCTTTTGTTAACCCAATTTTCATTCATTGAGTTATGATCATCCTCTTGGACTTAAAATTTTGGTACATTCTACCAATTGATTATATTATGTGCTATTATATATTTTGTATGAATTAAAATTTCTACCACATAACACACCTTTTTAAAATATTTCTTACTTCAAGGATTATATTGCTCCAAAAAAATATTGATAATTCAATTATACTTCACTTGAGTTATATTGTTTCATCATGAACCTATACCTTCCATGATTGGGTTCTACCACCCTAATATTTTATTATATGTTAATTTCTCTAAATATATGATGAAAAATTATATTTTGATACAAAATAAAGTGTTGTTACTCTTTTTATAATGTGAGTTTTGAACAAAGGTATATTTCAAGATATTAAAATGGTTTTCCATTTCACTTTCACAAGTTTTTTCAATTTTATAAATTTATCCAAGATAAACCTTATAAATTTTCAAGGACCTATTATTGAATATTTTTTTAAAGTAATTCTTTTCAAAGCTTCTTTGCTTTACCTTTTGAAAAGGACTTTTGAAAGTGGCATTTAACATTGTCTTTTATATAATTATTAAAAATGTTTTCTAAAAGATATTTTATATTTTCACTTCCATTTACCTTTTAATTTTCAAAATTATTTACCCTAATGGGTTTATTTTTCACTATTTATAATCTAATATATATTTATATTTGGGGAGAATAAACTCATAGTACCAAACAATCCAATTCCTAATCACTTCTTTGGTGGTATCATTCAAGCATTATTTTTCAAGGATGTTTTTCATTTATGTCAACATCCTTCTAAGTTTCCTTTTTTACACTAGGGTTGAATTATTTTACAAATATCCACCTTATTCCTATGTATGTATTATGATCATTTTATTCTAGTATTGACTTAACCATATACCACTAATCCATACAATTTTAGCCTAAGGGATGCTTACATGGAAAGTTATTCCATTTATTGATTAGGGAACTATTTAAAACTATATATTTATTATTTTGATATGGATTTTTATTTATTACTCATGAAATTTGACTGTGTATTATTTAACCATCCACCATATTCCTTCATAATGGTTATTATTATGTTGTCCTTTTTATTTAAATGGGGAAAAGTATTGGTGTTCTGTATATTATAATTACAATTCAAATGATTATTAAAAAGTTGATTTTGTTTTATTTAACCATACACATTCTTTCTCTAGATGACTTATAATCAATTTATCTCTTTTATTGACATGGATAAAAGTATTGAAATTCTTTATGATCATTGAATGCTAATGCAGGTGGATTATGTATTGACATTCCATATTTTTCATTATATGGATAGCCGTGTTTTTATTTAACCAAAGTTTCCTTAGGGAATGGTATAAAATATCTTACTGAATCTTATGGTTAATTAGTTTCACTTAAAAAATTCATGGGTGAGTCCTGATATTAATATCCCCTCTATGCATTAAAAGTTATTGTGATACAAAACATCTAGTGTTTTGGTGTATACCTCTCCCTGTATTAGTATAATTTTTTGGAACAAGACCTTAATAACATGTTATTGATATCCAAAATTATGAATTACATTAGTATGAGTTTATTGTTATTGATATCCATGTTTCCTTTTATTTTCATGGATAGATGATGATATCATTTCTAGTTGATTATTTCATTATTCAGATTATTTATTGCTTCTATATTATGCATTCCATGCTTATGTTTTTGAAAGTTCTAATTATATGTTTCTCTTACTGAGTGTTTGATCTCACCCCTTTATTATGTTTATATTCCCTATGTTATGAAGAAAATTATTGCACTTAACATGTTTAGAAGGATAGAACATGCGAAATATTTTTTAGGAGATTTTTAGGACTCAATATGGATTAAGTAGTTTTGTATATAATGAAAAAAATGGTTATTTAATAAATATAACAAGGGGTTTTCTTATTATTCTTTCTTCATAATTCTATAAAGATCTAAACTTAAAAGGTCATGGGAATGTGTGTAATGGAATATTTTATTTAATTTATTTAAATATGGAAAATTATATCTAAGAATCTACATTTGGTATCGAATCCAGTGTGTAAAGTATGTATTTATGAGAACCAGATCTAGGAGTATGGGTCTGGGGAATCATAGTTGGTATCAAATCTAGATTTAGATAACTTTGGAGATTAATATTTTTTTATGATAATTTAATGGTTTATAAGTTAATGTTGATCATAATAGATAACCCTTTAGGATATTTTATGATTTAATGTTAAGATAATAATACATATTTTACTTGGGGATTAAGATAAGATAAATTTAATGAAACCCATAGGGATTAGTCAAAGAAAGAATTCTAAGTATAGTATAACATCCTAGAGTTTTGGTAAATTAGAGATTATGTGGTTATACTAGAAATTATATCACAGTCTGGGTACTATAAGTGGATACAAACTGTAACATCCCACCTCATCCCATTGGCTTGAGAGGGTGGAGGAATGCTACTTGGCCTTAATCATCATTCCCAAGGCCCTAAAGGCTGGTAATAAATGTTTAGGGCTCGAGAATAAATTGGGGAATGATTTTACCTTGAGATAAAATCAACCAACCAAACAATCCATTATCAACAAACTACAGGTTGCATGTCAACAAAACAACCCAACCCATACATTACCAAAATACAACCAACTATTACATAAAAATTACCAAATTCCAATACAACCAAACCAAATATCAGATTACCATGAAGATGACTACACAACAAGATCCCAAAGAACTAGGACACTATTTATAGCTTCATACTAAGCTCCACGCTCTAATAACCACAACATCAACAGGGCATCATGTTGAACCGCTAGTAAAATGAGATGTTTTACTCTTACCTGTGTCCTAGAATACAACATTTGAAAAAGAAACCAAGTTCCAAAATAGGGGGGAGTAATAATACTTAGTAGTATTTCCCCAAATGACTTCCCTACACATGCCACTAGGATAAAACTATTATCATAAGTATATAAAACAGTTTATATAAAACATTAAATAGTAAAACAACTTACAACAAGACAAACATGACTTTACCAATCCATTTTCACCCAAATACCCACAACACAATTGAAATCCAAACAACCATGCCACAAATAATTTACCATTTTACATTATCACACCCATTTCCATTTTTCATAACATAACACAAACAATCATACAATTGTGACTCACACACCCAACCGGTAAATAACCACGGTGGTACTTCCATCCAAGCCCATTATCCTTTCCCCAATCTAGTGGTACTTCCCACTCACTTATCCTTTGATGGTGGCTTTTCCATCCACTATCCATCCTCTTTTTATAGTGTTACTCTCCGTGAAATTCACACACACAATTCACACAAGCCATAATGCTTAACCACATTTAAATAAACAACATCTTTATTGAAAATCATATTTTACAAAACATTTTTCATAATCAAACCACTAATGATTTTAAAATAAACATTTTAAAATAATACAACAAATCCTCTTTTTGCAACAATAACCCATTTTCCCTGAAATCCCCAAATCATCACCAAATGGGTTCCCAACAGGATTTTCACATCATTTTCACAATTAATTTCAATAAAACCAAGTAATTTCAACCAAAATCACTATTTATAACCAAGTGGAGTCGAGATAGAATCTACCTACCTTTAGGGTTTTGGAAAAATCAACCCACAAGCAACTGCACCACAAATCTGGCGAACGCACCACCGAAACCGCTCTATATCCTCTTCCCTATCATCAATAAGCCCTAGAATCATCACTTTAGGATAAAACTGCTCTATATCTACACACAAAGGATGTAGATCTAGAAAATAGAGAGAGAGGGAAGAGTAGATCTAGAGAAAACCTAAGAGAAACCATGACAAGGGACTTACTTAGGAGAAACCACTTTCAAATCACCTTAAAACCCCTTCAAATCGCTTCCAAAATGAGTGGGAGAGCCCCTAAATCCCTGGATAACCAAAAATATTGGGTGATTCTTGAGTGGGAGGAAGTTTGGAGTGAAATAGGTCAAGCCCAAGTGAACTCGGATTTAAAATACCCTTTTTATGTGGTCTCACGGTTAGCCCGCACGGTTTGGAAAACTATGTACTAACCGTACACACGCCATTGCCTCAATAGAAGTGGTCTCACATGGTTGTCTCTCAAGGTTTGTACAACCATGTGCAGACTATGTGAATCCCACTGTCTCCCCCAACACGGTTACCTAGAGAACCTGCATGGTTTTCCCTAACCGTCCTTAAACCATGTACCCTTATAAAAAGCCTCCAAACTTATTCCAAACCATTCCAAACTCTCCCAACCTATTCCCAAATCATTCTAAACACTTTAAACACATAAAAAGGCATAAAAAGGATATATACCTCAAACTAGGGGTGCTACATTCTCCCCAACATTGTAATTTTCATCTCCAGAAAGTAGAGAACCATTTATTTTTTGAAAGAGATCCGGACTTTTCTTGGCCATATCTTTCTCCCACTCCCAAGTCTCCTAGAGAATCTAACCATTATTATAAAAAACATGAACTGAACAGATTCTTTTACCATGAAAGAATTTCCCTTTCCTATCCACAATCTATAACGGAACATGCACCAAGGAAGAATCTGGTTCAAGATCAACATGATCCCAATGAATCACATGGTCACGATCGAGTTGATACTTTTTCAACTGTGACACATGAAAAACATTGTGCACCACACTAAACCATGGTGGAAAAGCCAACCGATAAGCCACCTCTCTGATCCACTCAAGTATCTCAAAAAGCACAATATACCTTGGAGATAATTGTCACGACCCCCTCCCACCAAAGATGCCCCTTCTGAGCTGGCAATGGTGAAAGGGAGATAATGAACCCTGAGTCATACCTCCAGTAGGCCCCGGGGTGGCGACTAGCACCAAGGGTATGAGTTTTCACAAATATGGGAGGCATTTCCCTTTTTATTATTTAAGATCGGGAAATAAGACAAGTCAACCACCAAAAAGAAAAGAACAAGTGTATAGAAATAAACCCAAACCAATCCCACATGCATTTTTAAATAGTTTTGAAACAAGTTAAAAGTACAAGAAAGCTCAAAAAGTACAATACCAAAAGAAACAAGAGTACAGCAACTGCAACAACTCCAACTGTCTGGACAAGTAGGGTCCCTCACAGCCCCGGTAGTCCTCCTGGAAACCTGAAAGTAAACGTAGGGTGAGCATACAAGTATACACAGTAAGGAAACCTAAAGCTCTCATGCACAAGTGGGGGAGACATCCTAATGTCCCGTGATAACAACAGAAGAAACCAAAACCTAACAAGTAATTCAATCCACCCAACCTCACCAGCCACACTCACCAAAAACACAAACAACAGGTGGTAGTAGTATATAAGATCAAGAGTATTGGGTACCCCACACCATTTCCCACTAGTTAGCTGCTCTTCCTAACGGAGAACGTCCTGACGCTTCCATACTCTTCTTGCCTGCACACACCTGGGCCTCAAGAACCACACATCCCGCCCGCACACACTTGGGCCTCACAACCACGTATCCCGCCCGCAAACACCTGGGCCTCATCCCGAAGGTTCTGGGGAAATAGTAAAACATGCCCAAAGAGTCTTGGGCTAAACCACCCTAATCGAAGCCTTTTCGAAGAATCTTGGGTGTAAGGTCGCCTCAAGCCATCACAGCCTAGGTAAGAAGGAGTAGGAAGGAGCTAGTAACTAAGGGGAAAACACCCTCTCCCATGAAATGGGAGTGTTCGGCACTAAGTGCTCAACATGGGTGGGGTGCGATAAAACACAAAATACAGATATATATATATACCAAACACTCATCCCAACCTATGTCTTCTAAATAGAGAGACGGAACACGTGCCTCGAAACTGCTATCACGAAGCATGCATACAACGAACAATCCCGAAACCCCATTTAAGTTTTCATGTTTTAACAGAATCAGTTTATTAGTTCCTTAATTACTGGGAAACTATCCACAACCAACCACATCAATCGTTCGTAAATAATATCTCTGTCATCCACAAATCATGTTAGGAAAATACAAGAAACACAACCAAGTCCCATATTATTAACCAACCAACCCATTGATTATTATTCTTATTCCATTACCATGACCCACCATTTATTAACTCTTCCACTTTTTTTATTTATTATTCACAACCCATAGTTTGTACACATTCAAGCCCATCCCTGTAGCCCCGCTGCCAACCACCATAACCACAACCACGCCGTACATCATTATCCCTTTAATACCATTTATCGTAGCCTCGCTACTCATCACCAACATAACATTAAAACCAACCCACAACCAAGCCAACCTCAGCCCCGCTGCTCACCCAATCCACAACAACCCAAAAAAACACCCACATCACATGCCACGTATCCAATCCAACACCCACATGTTCATTATTTCATTTTGTTAAACCGGGGTGATCACACAAGGGTTCTAGATTTTAAATCGTCCAACTTTACATGATTATCCAAATTCCACATTCAATAAAGTTCCATTCACAAAAACAGTCTAGAAAGATAGGGAAATATTTAATTGCGCAAGAAAAGGCCCCCAACGACTGTGATTTTCAGTAGGCATAAGCCTATTCAATTCACAACATAATATCACATGATATAAAATAAAGTAACTGCATTCACAACTACCCATCCCCTTTATATAAGCCAGTTATTATCTTCATTAAATTGGTTCAAATGTGTTTCACGTAAATAAGAGGAAACCCACCCCGCATGATGAACAATTTAGAGAGACGAAGGTAAGATCTCTACCTCAACAGGTTCTGATAACAACGCTCCCCCCTGATCAACTTTAGAAGACATCCGTCGGCGTTCGTCGCTTCTGGAAAAACCCAGAAAAACCTCCTTGGGTGGAATCTGGGATGGAAAGGCCAAAGGAAAGACAACGGATCCAAGCTCAGAAGTTCCTCCTCATTGTTACGATCCCGTGGCTGCTGACGGATCATAAATCAGAGCTCGGACGAATAAGTTATGGAAGAAAAAAAAGATTCTTCAAGTCTCTTGGGAGAGCTCAGCTCAGAGGAATGGGGAGGAGAGGGGTGAGTTGAAAATAAGGAGAGGACCCCTCCTTTTAAAGGTGTGAAAAACAAAAGTACACGGTGTGTACTTTATGTTACATGGTGTGTACTTGGCCATTTCACACGGTCACCACGTGGCTTCCAACACGGCCTTCAATGCGGAATACGGCCGTTGACTGGTCAACACACGGTTTGAGGGTAACGCGTACGTGGGGAGGGACTACACGGAGTGTAGTATTGGATACACAGCGTGTACTAATTTATTTCACATGTAAAGGACACGGATCCAACATGGCACACGTCCGTTGACTGGTCAACACACGGTTTGAGGGTAACGCGTACGCAGAGAGGGACTACACGGCGTGTAGTATTGGATACACGGCGTGTACTCATTTATTTCACATGGAAAGGACAAGGCCTTCAACACGGGGTATACCCGGTGATGGGGTACATGGCGTGTACTCACACTACACAGCGTGTAGTTTCAAAATTATGAAAAGTGTGGAAAAATTCCATTTTACCCTCCAGAACACTTCGTGACCCTCTTTTTGACAAAGGAATGGGCTGGAGAGGTCCGGGCCATTACATCAGATACCTCTTAAAACATTATTGTCCCCGAGAATTTAAAAGCCAACCCAGAGGATCCCAACAATATACCTCTTAGGGCCCTCATTATAATAGGAACCCAACCATCAACCCTAATTATAGGTGTTAGGAATTCCTTCTCCTATGTCGAGATATTATCCACTTTAGGCGGCACTGACTCGCCTGCACTAGTTTAATCGCATCCGCATTAATGCATCTCGATTAAGGATTGGGTCTTCCCACTACCATATTTTAGGATTTTCCAACTTACACTACCCCCAACACCACACAACCCACACACTGCCCAAACACGTGGTTTGGGGAAAAATTCTTTTTTCTATGTTGAGATATTATCCACTTTATACGGAACTGACTCGCCCGCACGGGTTCAATAACATCCTCATTAATGCGTCTCGATTAAGGATCAGGTTTTTCCCCTTTTTCCCACACATCCGAACATGCTACACACTTCTAGAGAACAATGAAACAAAATGTCTCACAACCGACAAGCCAAGCATTTCATATATCAAAGGTACAGAGTACAACATCAAAACAAAGCTCAGCATAACAAGGAAAAACACAAGTCAAAACAACTCCGGGTACTGAGCGTGCATCTGAGCCTCCCACTCCCAAGTGCTCTCCTCAAGGCCGCTATGCCTCCACAACACACGAACCAATGGAATGGTTCTTCCATGGAGCACCTTCTCTTTACGATCCTCAATTCTGACTGGTCATTCCTTGAATTTCACGTCGTCTCCCATATCTAACTCTCCCCAGTCGATAACGTGAGATTTGTCGTGTAAGTAACGACGAAGCTAGGAGACGTGGAAGACGTCATGAACCTTCTCCAACTGAGGTGGCAGGGCTAGCTGATATGCCACATCGCCGACTCGCCTCAGCACCTCAAAAGGTCCGATGAACCTAGGGGAGAGCTTACTCCCCTTCCCGAACCTCTGCTGCCCCGTTGAGGGGAAACCTTTAATAACACATGATTTCCCACCTCGAACTCCAAGGGCCTCCTCCGACGACCATTATAAGACTTCTGTCGGTCCTGAGCTGCTTTCATCCTCTCACATACAAGCTGGACTTTCTCTGTGGTGCTCTGCACTACCTCTGGCCCAAGAGCACCTGTCTCACCAACCTCTGCCCAGCAAATGGGTGAACGACATGGTCTTTCATACAAAGCCTCAAACGGTGCCATGCCAATAGTAGAGTGGAAGCTGTTGTTGTAGGAAAACTCTACTAAAGGCAAGTGTCGTACCCATGACCCTCTGAAATCTAGAATGCATGCTCGCAGCATGTCCTCCAACGTCTGGATAGCCTGCTCTGTCTTCCCATTGTTTTGGGGGTGGAAAGCAGTGCTAAGTCGTAGCTAGGTTCTAAAAGCATGCTGTCACCCCCTCCAAACTCGTGAGATAAATAGTCTTCGGAACTCCTTGAAAACGCAACACCTCGTCTACGTACCTATGTGCTAAGGTACTCACCAGGCCCAAATCCTTAATTGCTAAGAAGTGAGCTGATTTCGTCAGACGATCCACCACCACCCAGATAGCATCATAACCTCCCTAAGCTCTGGGTAGTCCTATGACGAAGTCCATCGAGATGTCATCCCACTTCCACTCGGGGACATCTAATGGATGCAACAAACCACTGGGAACATGGTGTTCAGCCTTCACTTGCTGACACACTAGCCATTTAGCCACAAACTCCACCACTTTCCCATTTCACCCTGGGCCACCAAAACTGTTCCCTCAGGCCTCAGTACATTTTTGAAACTCTCGGATATACTACCAAGGATGAGCTATGGAACTCACAGAGAACTCCCTCACGCATCACCTCCAGAACAAACAACCTTCCATGGAAAATCATCTGATGTTGGCTGTCCTCTGACCATCCTTCTGAAGAGTTTCCCTGATCGACACGATCCTGCATTACTTCCACCTCGGAGTCCCCCCACTGAGACTCTTCCAGCTACTGCAACAAGGAGGACTACACCGTCATCTAAAACAAATAGCCTCTAACACATTCTACCCTGGCATCCAAGTGCAAGGAAGCCAACTCTCCCATCGCTTTACAAGCATCAGTGGATTCCCGAACCACTTCCTTATGTGACTTTCTACTCAGGGAATCTGCCACAACGTTTCCCTTACCTTCAGTTTAAGAGATCTCGAAATCATAGTCTTGGAGAAACTCAAACCATCTCCGCTGCCGCAAGTTCAGGTCACGTTGGGAGAAGATATAATGCAGGCTCTTGTGATCTGAGAATACCAAAAAGTGCTCCCCAAAGAGGTAATGTCTCCATAACTTCAGTGCGAACACTACCGCTACAAGCTCCATATCATGGGTGGAATAGTTACGCTCATGAGGGCACAACTTCCTAGACCCATAATAGATCACACCCTTCTTCTGCATTAGCACACACCCCAGACCAAGGCCAGAAGCATCACAAAACACCTCATACAAAAACCCTTCCTCTGGAAACCTGAGTACGGGAGAACTGACCAACTTCTCCTTCAAGTAGTCGAAATCTTTCTGGCACTGCTCACTCCATTGGAAGACCTAGTTCTTCCTAGTCAAAACTGTCAATGGAGCAGCAACTCGAGAGATGTCTGAAACAAACCTCCGATAGTAACCTGCCAACCCCAGGAAACTAAAAACTTTCGCCATTCTCTTGGGTGCCGCCCAAGAAACAACTGCCTCCACCTTAGATGGGTCCACTGAAACTCCATGATGAGACACTACGTTCCCAAGGAAGTGTACTTCTTGTGTCAATAACTTACACTTCGACAATTTCCCATAAAGCTGGTGGTGTCGAAGGACTTCCAAGACTACCCTGAGATGATCAACGTGCTCCTCCTCTGATCTTGATTAGATCAGGATGTCATCGATAAACACAATGACAAACCAGTCCAGAAACTCTCCGAAGACAAAGTTCATAAGTCTCATGAACACGACCGGTGCATTCGTAACTCCAAACAGCATCACTACAAACTTGAAGTGCCCATACCTGCACCTGAAAGCCGTCTTTGAGATGTCATTGTCCTTTACCCTCAGCTTACTGACTTCTAGGGGAATCCAGTACTCCCTCGGAGCACGGATCAATTTAAAAGTAATCCCTAGCTCCTCAAGCCACACCTCTATCTCCATATCTGAAGTACTACCCTCATACTTCTTGAGGGTCAGTTGCTGGAAATAATGGAGAGTCTTATCTCACTAGTTATCTTCCTCCTCTCGGTCAATCCTCAACTGATCGACTGCCTGAATCTATTGGGCCTCAGCCGTCTGACCCACCCAGGACGACGTCCAGGTTCCATAGCTATACGGTAAACAAGGATCGCCTAATCCCAAGTAGCAAGGAATTTCTCAAGGTTTCATTTTATCATTTTATTTCAATTTATTTCCCAGAACACCCAAATCAAGTAAAACACAATCATGACGATGCATATACCTTCCCTAGGGTCTCTACCATGCAATCAATGTAGTCTCACTTGGTCGTTAGGTAGGCTCAGAGTCCTTGCATCAGATCACAGGGGGCCCTAAAATCCTGTGTCCTAGCCGGTCTTCCCTGGCCTATGTCACGCACCAAGATTAACCAACATTGTTGCCCTACCATCCCATGCAATCCTCTTGTACCTAACTCCAGACTCCATCCTATATCTCAAACATCACCTCTGATACCATTCTGTCACGACCCCCTCCCACCAAATATGACCCTCCTGAGCTGGAAATGGTGAAAGGGAGATAATGACCCCCGAGTCCCGCCTCCAGTAGGCCCCGGGGTGGCGACTAGCACAAAGGGTATGAGTTTTCACAAATATGGGAGGCATTTCCCTTTTTATTATTTAAGATCGGGAAATAGGACACGTCAACCACCAAAAATAAAAGAAAATTTGTATAGAAATAAACCCAAATCAATCCCACAGGCATGTTTAAATAGTTCTGAAACAAGGTACAAGTACAAGAAAGATCAAAAAGTACAATACCAAAAGAAACAAGAGTACAACAACTGCAACAACTCCAACTGTCCCAACTAGTAGGGTCCCGCACGGCCCTGGTAGTCCTCTTGGAAACCTGAAAGTAAACGTATGGTGAGCATACAAGTATACTCAATAGGGAAACCTAAAGCTCTCGTGCACAAGTGGGGGAGACATCCTAATGTACCGTGAGAACAACAGAAGAAACCAAAACCTAACAAGGAATTTTATCCACCCAACCTCACCAGCCATGCTCACCAAAAACCCAAACAATAGGTAGTAGTAGTATATAAGATCAAGAGTATTGGGTACCCCGCACCATTTCCCACTAGTTAGCTACTCTTCCTAACGGTGAACGTCCTGACGCTGCCACACTCTTCCCGCCCACACACACCTGGGACTCAAGAACTACACATCCCACCCGCACACACTTGGGCCTCACAACCACATATCCCGCCCGCACACACCTGGTCCTCACAACCACGTATCCCGCCCGCACACACCTGGGCCTCACAACCATGTATCCCACCCGCACACACCTGGGCCTCATCCCAAAGGTTCTTGGGAAATAGTAAAACCTGCCCGAAGAGTCTTGGTCTAAACCACCCCAATCGAAAACTACCCAAAGAAACTTGGGTGTAAGGTCACCTCAATCCATCACAACCTAGAGAATAAGGAGCAGGAAGGAGCTAGTACCTAAGGGGAAAACACCCTCTCCCATGAAATGGGAGTGTTCGGCACTAAGTGCTCAACATGGGTGGGGTGCGATAAAACAAAAAGATACAGATATATATATATATATATATATATATATATATACCAAACACTAAGCTCAACCTATGGCTTCTAAACAGAGAGACGGAGCATGTGCCTCGGCACTGCTATCACGAAGCATGCATACAACGAACAATCCCAAAACCCCGTTTAAGTTTTCATGTTTCAACAGAATCAGTTTATTAGTTCCTTAACTACTGGGAAACTATCCACAACCAACCACATCGATCGTTCGTAAAGAATATCCCTTCCATCCAAAAATCAAGTTAGGAAAACACAAGGAACACAACCAAGTCCCTTATTATTAACCAACCAACCCATTGATTATTATTCTTGTTCCATTACCATGCCCCGCCATTTATTAACTCTTCCACTTTTTTTATTTATTATTCAAAACCCATAGTTTGTACACATTCAATACCATCCCTGCAGCCCCGCTACCAACCACCATAACCACAACCACTCCATACATCATTATCCCTTTAATACCATTTATCGCAACCCCGATACCCATCACCAACATAGCATTCACACCAACCCACAACCAAGCCAATTGCAGCCCCGCTGCTCACCCGATCCACAACAACCCACAATAAAACACCCCCATCACATACCATGTATCCAAGCCAACACCCACATGTTCATTATTTCATTTTGTTCAACTGGGGTGATCACACATGGGTTCCAGATTTTAAATCATCCAACTTTACGTGATTATCCAAATTCCACATTCAACAAAGTTCCATTCACAAAAACGGTCTAGAAAGATAGGGAAACATTTAATTGCACAAGAAAAGGCCCCCAACGACCGTGATTTTCAGTAGGCATAATCCTATTCAATTCACAACATAATATCACAGGATATAAAATAAAGTAACTGCATTCACAACTTCCCATCCCCATTATATAATCCAGTTATTATCTTCATTAAACTGGTTCAAATTTGTTTCACATAAACAAGATGAAACCCACCCCGCATGATGTATAATTTAGAGAGATGAAGGTAAGATCCCTACCTCAACAAGTTCTGATAACAACGCTCCCCCCAAATCAACTTTAGAAGATGTCTGTCGGCGTCCGTCGCTTCTGGAAAAACTCAGAAAAACCTCCTCGGGTGAAAGTTGGGAAGTAAAGGCCAAAGTAAAGACAAAGGATCCAAGATCAGAAGTTCCACCTCGTCGTTACGATCCTGTGGCCACTGACGGATCGTAAATCGGAGCTCGGACAAAGAAGTTATGGAAGAAAAAAAGAGCCTTTGAGTCTCTTGGGAGAGCTCTGCTCAGAGGAATGGGGAGGAGAGGGGTGAATTGAAAAGGAGGAGAGGACCCCTCCTTTTATAGGCGTGAAAAACTAAATTACATGGAATGTACTTTATGGTACACGGCGTGTACTTGGCCATTTCACACAGTCACCACGCAGCTTCCAACACGGCCTTCAACGCGGAACGCGGCCGTTGACTGGTCAACACACAGTTCGAGGGTAACGTGTACGTGGGGAGGGACTACACGATGTGTAGTATTGGATACACGGTGTGTACTCATTTATTTCACATAGTAAGGACACGGATCTAACACAGCACATGACCATTGACTGGTCAACACACGGTTTGAGGGTAACGCGTACGCAGGGAGGGACTACACGGTGTGTAGTATTGGATACACGGCGTGTACTCATTTATTTCACACGGCAAGGACAGGGCCTTCAAGATGGGGTATACCCAGTGAGGGGGTACACGGCGTGTACTCACACTACATGGCATGTAGTTTCAAAATTCTGAAAAGTGTCGGAAAAATCTATTTTACCCTCTAGAACACTTCGTGACCTTCTTTTTGACAAAGGAATGGGCCGGAGAGGTCTGGTCCATTACAATAACTTACCCTGCTTTCTAAACCAAGGATGTCCCAACCTATGAGAGTTCTTCAAAAACACATGATCACCCACCTCGAACGACAATAGTCATCAATGATGTTCCACATATGATTTTTAATGACTTTGAGCCATCTCCATCCTCTTTTTGATCAACTTGATTTTGTCTATAGTCTCTTGGATAAGGCTCGATCCAATCATTGAAGTCTCTCCTGTTTCCACCGAACATAGTGGAGAACAACACGGACACCCATACAATGCCTCAAACAGAGCCATATGTATTAAAGCCTCATAACTTTTATTATAGGAGAACTCCACCAATGGTAAGTGATCCTCCCATGAACCACCAAAATCCATCACATAAACCCTTAGAATACCCTCCAAAGTTGTATCACCCTCTTTTATTGGCCATCTTTATAAGGATGATATGCTATGCTCATCATCAACTGTATCCTAATGGCTTACTACAAGGATTTCCAGAAACAAGATGTGAACCTTGTGTCTCTATATGATACAATTGAAACTATAACACCATACCACTTTACCACTTCCCATATATAGATTTTGGATAGATCCTCCACCATATGTAATTCAAAAATCAGAATGAAATGGGCAGACTTTGTAATTTGATCCACAATCACCCATATGGCATCGTGCTTCCGGACCATTCTTGGGAGACCCGTCACAAAATCCATTGTTATTTTCTCCCATTTCTGCACTGGAATAGGTAAAGAATACAACATGTCTAATGGCCACTGATGCTCTGCCTTGACTTGCTAACAATTCAATCATCTCAAGACAAACTCGACCACATCCCTTTTCATACCATCCCACCAAAACTATGCTTTCAAATCCTTATACATCTTCTAAATTCTAGGATGAAAAACCCAACTTCAATGATGATAATCCCTAAGAATTTCCTCCTGACAATCCATCAGTACCACTATCTGATTCTAAAACACAAGAATGAATTTTCATTCAGTTCCCAGCTTTCAATGGTCTCCCCGCCATTGAGTTCTGACATCATCTCCATACATTCGGAATCAGAATATTGTGCCTATTTAACCAAACCATCCAAGTCAGGAACCAAAGAAATAGGAAAGAAGACTGCTTTGGCACCTTGTTCCCCACATTCCAACCACATGTCTGTTATGACCAACATCAACTGCCACTAATCTGATGCATATTTCACCACTTGAGCATATGATTTTATACTTAATGCATCAGCCACTGAATTTACCTTACCCAATGTGTACATTAAGTCAAAATCAAACATCTAGAGGTATTCCATCCATATCCTTTACCTCAAGTTCAAATATATCTGTGAGAAAATATGCTTTAATATCTTGTGATCGGTAAACACTATAAATTTCTCACCAAAGAGATAATGACGCCACATTTTTAAAGAATTAACCACCACCACCAACTCTAAATCGTGTTTTGGGTAGTTCTTCTCATGAAACCTGGACTATCGTGATCCATATGCAACCACATGATCCCCGTACATGAGAACACACCCCAAACTTGATCTTGATTCATCATAATACACCATGTACCCTTTACCTGGTTTAGGAAAAACCAATATTGGTTTTGATGTAAGGAAACCCTTTAGATCTTCAAAGCATTTATAACACTACTCATCCCATTGAAATGGGATATTCTTCCTTGTCAAAGATATCATTGGTGAATCCAATCATGATAAATCATGAACAAATCATTAATAATATCCAACTAGACCAAGAAAGATATATATCTCGAAAACATTCTTCGATGGTTTCCAAGAGATAACAGCCTATATCTTTTCTGAATCAACTGAAACACCTTTCTTATAAATAACATGGCCAAGGAAATGAACCTCCTATATCCGAAAGTCATACTTTGACAATTTAGCATAAAACCTATGATCCCTCAAGATCCCCAAAACTATCTTTAAGTGTTACTCATGATCAACCCTTGTCCTAGAATACACCAGTATATCATCAACAAATGCCACCACAAAAGAATCCAGATATGTCTAAAATATCTGATTCATCAATGCCATAAACTCTATTGGTTCATTCGTTAGACCAAACGGCATAACCACATACTAGTAATGGCCATATCTACTTCTGAAAGTTTTTTTCAGGATATCCTCCTTACTTACCCACAATTGATGATATCCTGACCTCAAGTAAATCTTGGAGAACCGCTGAGCTCCCCTCAACTGGTCAAAAAAATCATTAATGCATGGAAGTGGATATTGATTGTTTATCATAACCTGATTAAGTCTATGATAATAAAAACAGAGTCTCAGAGTTTCATCTTCCTTTTTAACAAACAAAACTGGCACTACCCATGGAGACATGTTAGGTTGGATGAACCCTTTTTTCTCTAAATCTTACAACTTCACCTTTAATTCTTGTAATTCTACTGGTTCTATACAATAAGAAGGAAGTGATATAGGACTGGTCCCTAAAAAAAGATCAATCGTAAACTCCACTTCTCTCATGGGTCGAAACTCTGCGAATTCTTTGGGAAAGACATCCATAAACTGATCCATAACTGCCGGTAGAACACTCTTCTGAACACCTTCCACTGATGCCAATGACAAAGACACTAACTGATATGAGATCATGCCAATAGTTGGTTCCAAAAAATATGTTTCTACCAACTTTTCCTTCTTATCCTCTCTAAAGAGGTGTTCAACACCATTCCCTATCATAAAACTAATCATTCGCATATAGAAATTGATGTGGGCCTTAAACATCACCAACCAATCCATCCCCATGATTATTTCATAAGAATCCATCTCAAGAACTAATAAATACCACATCAATTCAATGGAATCCACAACTAAGAAACACACTCTACAAAGGAAATCTCGACACTCTATTTGACCCAGATGAGTTTGTAGTTTCAAAACAAAAGGAATCATTTCCATAGTTAAACCCAGTAAACTAACAGCACAAGAAGCAAGAAAATAATGGGAAGCACCCGTATCAAACAAAGCTTGCATCAATATTGATTTCAAAAGAACTTTACCTCACA
Source organism: Viscum album (assembly GCA_963277665.1). Taxonomy (NCBI): domain Eukaryota; kingdom Viridiplantae; phylum Streptophyta; class Magnoliopsida; order Santalales; family Viscaceae; genus Viscum; species Viscum album. Next base: position 135,015,638 of record OY728131.1, on the reverse strand, counting down.
CCATGGATGGTCCCAACTGATCATCCATCGCCACCTATTCTACTCTAAACAACTTCTTTCTTACCACACTCTGCTCTCTATTACCTTGTTTAGGTGTCATGGTATTTTCAGAATCACTATGACCAACTTCACTCTTCTGCTGAGGGGTATGCTGCTACCCCCGTCCCGTCGAGGAATACGACCCATGTGGCCCTTGATGAGTGGCATGGACACCCGACCTTGAAGCATTATGACAATAACATTGAAGATGCCCCATCTGATTACAATTAAGACATGCTCGAGTTTGTGTCATACAATCCCTCTTGATGTGGCCCATAGAGATGCACTGAAAACATCCCTGATTACTCTGAGGTTTCGGAGGAAGATTCACCAATCCTGCCATCGGATTCTGAGATATAATCCCACCCTAAAAATAAGTGTCCATATTCCTCTTGAACCCAGCATTTGAGTTCCCACTATTTCCCATGGGTACCAACATGCTTCCCCCGCATGTAGCCCCCTGAATATCCCACTAAACCATCATATCTCTATTCACCATTTTCATGTAATCATTTATACATAGCACCATTATCTTGGAATGAATTTCCTAGTTCAACCCAACTTCAAAAATTCATGCCTTAAATGATGTTATTCCCACCACCTTAGGTAAAAACCACACTAAGTTCATAAACTTAGCTGTATATTCTGTTAACTAAAGGTTATACTGCCTCAAACTGAAGAAATATGTTGTACACTAAATCCTGAATGTATGAGGGTAGAATTGTTTATAAAACAATTTCTCAAAACCCTCACTTGTCACACCTTGGTCCATCCCATATTGGAGTGCCAGCTCCCACCACTTAAGGGAAATATCTTCCAAAAAATACGTGGATAACTTCACTTTCAACTCTATCAATGTTCCTAAGAAGAAAAATATCCTATTAATTTTGTCTATCCACGCTTCAACCCTTTACGGCTCTGAATCACCCCTAAACATGGGTATATTCTACATTTTAACTGAACTGCATGATCTATATGATTTGGTTCATCCACTTTATTCCCACTTTTCATAGCTTGGAAATCTTTCACTATACTCTACACTAGCGGCAGGTTCACCTGAGGCTCAGGTGCAACCACATTTTCAGTAGCTTCCTCCAGTTGGTCTCTATGACGCTTACCCAATTCCATTTATATTAATACAAAAACAACCATAAGTCCCACTCCCAAAAGAAAGGGTATTCAATTTTCAAATTCAATACATTGAAACTATCACAACCAGTATTTCCACAGGTTCATATTTCCCGCATTTCACTATTCTGAAAAATCCACCATGTTTTTAAAATTGACCCATTTTCCAAATACCACAAGTTTACATGTTTCAAATCCTTCCATTTTGAAATTCAATTTAGAGTTTTCAAAATCCACACATTCATATCACACCATAAATCATTATACCCCAATAAAAATACATCCTAGTGGGATGACATTTCTACCATGCATGTCATGCTCATCTCATTGGCTACACCCACGACAATGAGATTTCCATTTCTTATAAGTGTCTCTGAACACTTATGTACCCAAATCCCTAGTAACTTGAAGTTTAGCATAAAATGGTTAGTTATGTCCTTTTATTCTATACAATCCAAGTTTTGACAATCCTATGCCTTGATACCATCCTGAATCAAGGAATATGCTAAGAATGAATGCCAATTCTAAGACTAACAATCAACGGCAAAGGATCGAACAACTACTCTCACTTGAAAGACAAGGACCAAACAAACTGATACCACTTGTAACATCCAACCCCATACCATTGTCTTGACAGGGCAGAGTAATGCTACATGGCCTTAAGTGACATTCCCATGGCGCCAAAGGCTATAAATAAATGTTGTGGTCTTCGAGAATAAATTTTGGAATGATTTTCCCTTGAGATAAAATCAACCAACAATACAATCCATTGTCAAAAAAACTACATTATGCATGTCAACAAAACAACCCAACCCATACATTACCAAAAGACAACCAACTATTCCATAAAAATTCCCAAATTCCAATACAACCAAAAACAATATCAGAGTACCATGAGGAAGACTACACTACAAGACCCCAAATTACTAGGACACCATCCATAGCTCTACACAAATCTCCACGCTCCAACCACCAGAACATCTCCAAAGTATCGTGCAGAACTACTAGAAAAATGAGATTCTTTACTCTTACCTGTGTCCTAGAATATAACTTATGTAAAACCACCCAAGTTCCAAAGTAGGGATGAGTAATAATACTCAGTAGGATTTCCCCAAATTACTTTCCTACACATGCTACTAGGATAAAACCGCTAACACAATTATATAAAATAGTTCATATAAAACATTAAATAGTGAAACAACTTACAACAAGCCAAACACTCCTTTACCAAGCCATTTTCACCCAAATTCCTGAAACATAATTAAAATCCAAACAACCATGACACAAACCATTTATCATTCCACATTAGCACACCCATTTCCATTTTGCATAGCATAACAAAAAAAATCATACAATGGTGAGTCACACACCCAACCGGTAAACAACCATGGTGGCACTTCTATCCAAGATCGTTATCCTTTCCCCAATCTATTGTTACTTCCTTCCCACTTATCCTTTTATGGTGGCCCTTCTATCCAATATCCATCCTCTTTTTATAGTGGTACTCCCCTCCCACTTCACACACGCAATTCACACAAGCCATAATGCTTGACCACATTTCAATAAACAACATATTTATTAAAATCATATTTTTTTAAAAAAAAAACCACTAATGATTTTAAAATCAACATTTTAAAATCACACAACAATGCCCCTTTTTGCAATAATAACCCATTTTCCCTGAAATTCCGAAATCATCACCAAATGGGTTCCCAACAAGATTTTCACAAAATTATCATAATTAATTATAAGAAAAATAAATAATTTCAACCAAATTCACTAGTTCTAACCAAGTGGAGTCGAGAGGGAAGCCACCTACCTTTAGGGTTCTGGTGAAATCAACCCACAAGCAAATGCACCACAAATCCGGAGAATGCACCACGAAAACCTCTCTAGATCCTCTTCCCTATCATCAAAAATCCCTAGAATCATCACTTTAGAATGAAAAACCCTATATCTATACCCCAACAGATGTATATCTAATAAAATGAGAGATAGGTAAGAGTAGATCTAGAGAAAACCAAAGAGAAACCAAGATAAGGGACTTACCCGGGAGAAACCACCTTCAAATCACCTTGAAACCCCTTAAAATTGCTTCTAAAACAAGTGAGGGGCCCCTAAAACACTTGAGAATTGAAAATACTAAGTGATCCTTGAGTTGGATGATGTTTTGAGTGAAATAGGTCAAGCTCGAGTGAACCCAAATTTAAAATCTCCTTTTTAAGTGGTTGCACAGTTAGCCTACACATTTTAGAAAACTGTGCGTTAATCGTACGCACACCACTACCTCAAGATAAGGGGTCTCACTCAGTTGTATTTCACAATTTTGGAAGTCCTGAATAGACCATGGGAATCCCAATGTCTCCCCCTTCATGATTACCTAGAGAAATTGCATGGTTTTTCCTAACTATTCTCAAACTGTGTACCCTTAGAAAAGCCTCCAAACTTATTTCAAACCATCCCAAACTCTCCCAAACTCTTCCCAACTCACCCCAAGAACTTTAAACACATAAATATGAATAAAAAAGGATACATAAATTAAATTAGGGGTGTTACATAGACCCTAACACAGATATACCTAGGGGTAATAACCATAAAATGATGGATTGGGTATTAACTCAATCGTCACCAGATGCATGAAAAAGAGGCCAAAATACACACCTAGTTTGACACTCTCAGAGGATATGGTTTTTTTAATTCATTTTTTCTTTATAAACTATCATGATGGATTCGAATATTTTTATATTGGATAAGCTAATAGGAAATTTACCATGGATAACATAGATTGATATGTAGAGATTCATAATTTAAGGTACATATTAATTGACATGTGCTTTATTGGATAACTGATTAGTTGGATTTTGATAGCACATATTTCAATGAATTTTGGGTTTATAATATTTTAATAAAGTTCATGGAAATTTAGGAACTCTATTTTTAGTATCGGGTTAATAATTATGAGAGAAACCAACTCAAAGTGACCTAGGTTGAACCAAGAATGATATAGGTTGAACTGAGAGTGATATTGGTAGAACCGAGTATGATACAAGTTGATTTATAAAAACTATAACTTAACATGATAATGTTATAAAGTGATACATATTGAGATTAAATATTCTTGTGGTTATTTATGATAATTATCTTATAATTATCATCACTCATGTTAAATCTTTTGGTTTTAGTAATGGTTGAAACTTGAAGGAACCAAGTTAAAAATAGATGTCATAGACAATGTGAAAATTGTTCCAATGAAAAACCTAATGGTATATGGGATGGATTGAAAAATATTCTGATTATTCTAACCCATATATATAGAATTTTGATTAACAATGTAAACATAATTAAAATCCCAAACACATCAAAGAAGATAAGGATGGTATCTCATAGAAATTTGGGTGGCCAAGATGATGAAGGAAAGAAGATTCAATTTCATACATGTCAAAAATATGGAAAGAAACATGGGGGAATTATCATAAAGTTATAGGTAAATTATATAAGTGTGGAGGTGAAATTATTCATACTCACAAGTGTAAGAGAAATATAGAATCTATAAAAACCTATTACTTGAATTGAAATAGAGTTGGGCATTATGCGACTCAATGTCCCAATCCAAAGGAAAATGAGGAAAATATTCACCATTAACCATGTGAAAATGGAAAATCCTATTCAACTAATACTAATTTAGTAGATAGTGAGTTTTCACTATAGATTTTCTAGTGTCTTATTTCATGTAAATTTTCACTAACTACTGGATATTTCATTATAAATAAAAACCCCTTAGTGGTATTATTATCATATAAATCATTTTCAAGGTGTGTGGTAAGTTATTCATTATGAATATAGATCATATTCCCTTAGTATAATTATATTTTAAATTAATAATGTGTTAGATCTCTATATAAATATATTATAATATTTTTTCATATAAATAAAACTCTTTCCACATCCTAAATATACCAATGATCATATATGAGTGTATGGTTAATTATTAGTTCCTTATAAAAATTACTCTAATATTATGATTAAAATTATGAGGATATAATTCAATTAAGGGGTATAATGTAACACCTTGATATTTTAATATATCACTACCTTTAAATGAGCCAAATCTATTTGATAGCTTGCGCTATATGCAACACTAAACTAAAATGAAACCATGATATATATAGATAAAAATATAAATATTAATAATGACCATTAAAACCTTTACATTTAATTATAAGGAATAAATAGGTTCTACTACCTTATGATATATTTATAGAAAAAAAATAATTCTGATTTTAATATGAATGAAATTCAATTAGTATAGCTAAAATTACTATTATGATCATTTTATACTTAGAAATGTTTTTTCTAAATATTGAATTTTTACGTAATATGAATTTATATTGAAATAAAATTATGATTAATGATTATAAAAAATATTTTATATTAATAATTGGTTAATAATAATTTAATTTTTAATAAATAGGAAATATGAATGAGAATGGTTAATATTCTAAAAAATTTATTTTCTTATAAAATGGATTTTAATTGTATCTCACCTTTTTATTTAAAAGTAAAATTTCAAAGATTTAGAATTTTAATTTGAAAAAAATGAACATTATTTTTGGATTCATAATAGTAATATTTTATTAAGTTTATTTTTTGTGAGTTTTTTAAAAAGAATGATTTTTAGGTGAATAGTGAAAAATATCATTTTTACAAATTACATGACTTTTATGAAATTATTAGTATATAAATATGAATTATGAATTCATGTAACATTTTTATAAGACCAAATATATATTTTATATGTTAATTAATAATTTTTAAAATGTAGTTTTTAATTTAAAAACTCGTATTTTATGTTTTAGAACAAAAGTAATATTTTCTCAAAAAAAATAATACATTATACATTTTTATTTTAAATTTAATTTTTATCACTTTTATAAATTGAATAAAATGAAGTTGATTTTAAATTTTGAATAATTTGGTACAAATTATATAATAAGAACCATTTTATTTTTATTCATAAAGGATAAATTATCAAGGTAAGAACTACTTATTATAATGAAAACAAAAATAGTAAAAAATGAGTAACCTAAGTGGTAAAGGGTAAAACATGTTAAAAAGTAATTTTAATTGAGTTTTTTGGGTTTTTATCTACCTTATATTCACTAATATCAATTATTTATCAATTTTGTTCCATTTTTATGGATATTGACTCTCCATTATTGAAAACCTTTGGGTATTTACAAAAATGTCATCCATTTTCACTTATAAAAGGAAAACTTCTATCCTCACTTACCCTAAAACCAAAACCAGTATTTTCAGACCAAAATATACCTAAAACTATCCTAAACACTTCCATACACCATAAGGAGGTTATTTTATTCTCATAAGACCAACCCTTAATGGTTTAACCCCCTTTGCAAAGGAGATAATCCAAGTAGAAAGGTATGGATTTCTAACCGCTCCACCCTCTTTTCTATTTATTTATGTGCATTTATTCTTACTAAAATATAATTTCACCATATTAAAATTATAACATTAGTATAATTATTATACTCATACTTTATTACAATTGTGGTAAAATCAATAACCACCCTCCCATTTTCCATTAAGAAAAATGAATACGTGAATCCTGCATTGTGCGGATTACAGCCTCCACGACGCAACATGTTTCATTTTCCTTTACCAACTTAAAAGGATGGTCCTACTAGGTAATTTAATATATAATTATAAAATTAATGACATATTTATTATTCTAAAATGATAAACCATATTACTCTTTTTCCCCATTCTATGGAAAATGAAATCATCATTCATGTGTACGTTTAGAGTACCGCCTCCATGGAACAGTGTATTCTATTTTTCATTAACACCTTTAATTTATTAATATAAGGATAGTATTTAAGTATAAATATTATTTTTATGATATAATTAAAGTTATTATAGGAAAAAATTTGGAACCTATTAATGATATGATCTACAAACTATCATCATTAATTCAATCATTTAAAATGGGCATACTAAATGGAAAATGGTCTCTTATTTCTATGTAATAACTTTATATAAATTATATAATCATTATAATAATTTAAAACTAAAATATATTAAACTAATAAATAATAATTAGTATCATTATTCATTTGGTATAATTATATTACTAATAACCCACCTCATAATTATCCATTAATCATGGTAGGTTCATGTTTGGGTCGGTTTAACCACCTACTTGAACAATATTATGTATTTATATCATGCATGACAATGATAATTTATTTAATAGTATAATATTATATAAATATATTAATAATTTATTTTTTTTTATTTTTTTATGGTTATATCAACATTTAACTCATTAATTAAGAAATTACCCATCATTCATTGAGAATTGTTGAAACATGCTTATCGTTGATTTCATCCTCATGGATCATAACCAAAACTTCCATAAAATGAAATTATATATTTATAAAATATCTTTAAAATTTTATTATAGTATCTTATAGGATCTAATAATTATGGACTTTGGAAATATAATAGATACCAGTACTGTTTTTAGGAAACTAGTTCAAAGCGATAAAGATTACTTACACCTGATGTTGACAATAGGTAAAAAATAACTAATATATATGTATAGAATGATTAGAAATGAGAATTATAAATGGTTATAGTTATGAATAATGTTATTGGGTATGTATTTAATTAACTTAATTTAATTATTCTGGAAATTTGGTGCAAATGAAAAATGAATTATGACTGAGGTAAGGGTTTTCATGTCAAATTCCTCTCTTTGAGATATGTTTCATATTATGAACCTAATTTCATTTCTGTGGTGTATATTTTTACTAATTGATATATCATATACTTACATATATTTTAATCATGTTATTTTATGTTTAATTACAATCCCTTTCTTTTAAGTGGGTTTTATTAAAATGTTACTTGAGCTGTAAGGGTTTTTTGTCTCAAACTTCAATTCCTTGATACGTGTTTATGTTATGCCCCTTGTTTTACTTTTAATGGTTTATTCATTACCCAAGGATGTAAATGTATAATATATATTATTTTATTTATAGGAAATATAAATCCAATTCAGTTCCTTTTTATAAAATGGATTTTATTCAATTGTTACCCAAGTTGTAAAGCTTTTGGTAACCCAATTTATATGAGTTGTGAGTAACCTCTTGGACTTAAAAGTTTATTAAATTTTAGAAATTGATTATATTATGTGGTATTTAATTTTTTTCTATGAATTTACATTTATAATAAATAATAAACCTTTCTAAAATATTTCTTACTTCAAGGAGTATATTGCTTATAAGGAATATTAATAACTCAAGTCTCCTTTTATTTAGTTATATTGTTTCTTCATAAACTTTTTTCTTCTATACTTGGGTTCTCCCACCCTAATATTTTATTTTATGGTAATTTCTCAACCTCTATATGGAAAAATATATTCTTATACAAAATAATGTTTTGAAACTCTTTATAAAATGTGTGTTTTGAATAAAGGTATTTTTAATGATATTAAAATAGTTTTCCTTTCACTTTCAGATGTTTTATCTTCCTCTCCATGTTTATCCAAGATAAACCTTATGTATTTTTAAGTATATATTATTGAATATTATTTTTAAAATTAATGGTTTAAAAATATTTATCACTTCATATTTTGAGAAATAATTTTGGATGTGACTCGTAACATCATAGTTTATATCAATCTTTAAAATTTTTTATAAAATATCTTTTATGGTTTCACTTTCATTTAGATTTTTATTTTCAGAAGTATTTAACCTAATAGGGTTTATTTTTTACTATTTATACTCTAATATATATTAATATTTTTTTAGGAATAAACTCGTGGTACTAAACAATCCAATTCATGATCCCTTCTTAGGTGGTATCGTTTAAGCATTCTTTTACAAAGGTGTTTTTCATTTATATCAACATCCTTATAAGTATATTTTGTTACACTAGGGTTATTTTTTTATTAAACCATCCAACTTATTCCTCTAGATAGATTATGATCATGTTATTCTAACATTTCCTTAACCATATACCACTACTCCATACAATATTATCTTGAGGGATTCTTACATAGAAATATATTTCAATTATTAATTGGGGAAATATTGAAAATTCTTATATTTATTATTCCAACATAGATGTTTATTAATTACTTAGGAAAGTTGACTATTTATTATTTAACTATTAAAAATTTTCCTTTGTATGGTTTAACATCATGTTACCCCTTTTATTGATAAGAGGAAAAGTATTGGTGTTATGTATATTTTTATTCTAATACGGATGATTAATGGAAGGTTGACTATATATAATTTTACCATCCACCTTCTTTCTCTAGATGGGATATAATCATGTTATCCCTTTTATTGACATGGTCAAAAGTATTGGCATTCTTGATGATTTTTTACTATTAACGCATGTTTATTATGTATTAATATTCTGTATTTTTTATTATATGGATAGACTAGTTTTTATTTAGCCATAGGTTACTTATAAAATAGTATGAAATGTATTATTGAATCTTATAGTGAATGCATTGGACTTAAAAAAGTGATGGGTGGGGCCCAACATTATATATCCTCTGTATGTATTGATGGGTCTCATGATACCAAACATCTTGGGTTTCAGTGTATACCTCTCCCTGTATCAGTATAACATCTTGAAATAAGGCCTTGACAACATTCTTTTAATGTATGGAATTATGAAATCCATCAGTATGAGATCAGTATAATTAATATCCATGTTTTAATTTATTTTCATGGACATATAATGCTCTTATTTTTAGTTGATTATGTAATTATTCAAATTATTTATTATTTCCATATTATGTATACCATGCTTATGATTTTTATAGATTCAGTTATATATTTATGTTACCGAGTGTTTAATCTCACCCCTTACTTATGTTACCATTCCCTGGGTTATAAATAAAATTTGATCACGTTATATGTTTAAAAGGACAACATGTGTAAAATAATTTTTTGGAGATTTTGAAGACTCGTTATGGATTAATTTATTTCTTATATAATGAAAAAAAATGTTTTCTTGATACAAAGAACATGGGATTTTATAGTTATTATATTTTCCTAATTATTTAAAGATCTAAACATGAAAATTTCCTTGGGATGTTAGAGATATAATAACCTTTAATGATTCTATAATTAATGAGGGTTGTATCTATGATTTCATAGCTCGTATCAAAGTGAGTATGTAAAGTACATGTTTATGGAACCAGATCCAGAAGTGTGAGTCTAGTGCATCACATTCAATCTATCCTTCATCCATTAGAAACAAAAAATATAAATAAATATTAATCTTATAAAATAGTCATCTTATTTTGGTCAAACTTAAAAATTCAACCTATGGTTTTTCTCTTTTTAAAACCACATCTTTCAAAACTTTACCTTCCATAACTCTACCATGAGATTTTATACTCCTATATTCTCGTACATATTTCCTAAATGGAAATTTCATACTTCCTAAACTTTTCAAAACTTTTAGATTTTTATTTAGATCAACTTGGGAATGCTTCATTAATTCTTTATGCCCAATCACATATTCCCCTAAGTTATGATCCTTTCATAGGAAAGTATTAATAAATTTAAATTTTTATCTTCTGAATAAATTTAAATTTTCATTGTCTCGTGGTCAGGTTCCTAATTTTTCATAATTATACCCTATAAAAAACATGCTTATAACTTTACTTAAATATTATACCTTAATTTTGAATCAGTATGGACGTAGGTGAGACTTCCAAAAACCTTAAGAAGATATACATAAATAGTTCTTTCAAACCACATATATTCCAAAATCTCTTGTCCCATAGGTGCAGAAGGAATTATGTTAATAAGATAAGTGAAAAAATTTATGACTTCAGCCCAAAACTCTTTTGGGAACCCTTATGTAGATTCATGATTCAAACATTATCATTTAGTGTCCAGTTCATATGCTCTTCTACACCATTTTATTTCTATGTATTAGATAAAGTCTTCTTGAACCCGATTCTTTTTCTCTACAAAATCCCCATAAATTCCCTACTATCATACTAACCTCTATTTCCTAACTTTAAGCACTTAACCATATTTCAATCCTCTTTCACAACTATGGTATGCCATGAAACAAACACTTAGAAAACCTCATATTTGTGATTAATAAAGTATACCCATAAATGTTTTGTTGAATTATAGATAAATTTAACATAATATAACAACACTCCATGAGAACGGACTAGAGCAGGCCCCCAAACATCCATGTGTACAAGCTCTAACTTTACAGATTTAAGTGTCCTTCCATTTGTGAAAAATGAAACCTTTATCTAATTTTCCATAATAAAACTCACACATGTTCCAAAATTCATGTGAATAAACTTTAGTATCCATTTAGATACTAATACTTTCATTCTCTTCTCACTCATATTCCCAAAATGACAATTCCATAACTCTAAACTTTAATAAATTGTCTTTTTTGCAACTATTTCTCTATCTGATCTTCATGTCAGATAAAACATTCCATATTTAATGAATCTAAACACCACAATGGATCCCTGAGTGATCTTAGACACTCTACACATTGACATTGTATAAAATTATGCTTTATATAGTTGTACATAAAAATTCAATTCTTCCATAGACTGGGTATGTACTGAACTCCATGAAAAAAATTAGATGTGAAATTTAATATTATCTTTCCCTACAATCTCAATAACCTCATTATGTAAAATAATAATCTTGTAGAATCTTATTGAAACACATTTTTTATGATTCCTCTCCTGGATATAGAATGAAAAGATACTCCATAATCAATAATCCATGATTTTATAAGAGTATTGACATTGGGTATGTCACGACCCGTCCCCCAGGGCCCATATCGTGACTACCCCAAGCCCGCCTTCCATAGGACAGGGGCTGGCGACTAGAACCAAAAGCGTAAATCCCTAAGCTGGTAAGGCATTTCCTTTATAACTGGAAACAAACACAATAGAGTACACAACTAGAAGCAAAACACTAAGTAAAACTGTATAAAAAAGAAGTGCTAGAAAGTAAAAGGGGCCGAAAATACAATCCCAACAGGAAAGTACAAGTACAACTGAAAATCAAGTACAATCGAAGAAAAGTAAAGTAGCTATTGGGTCATCCTCTGGGTTTCCTACTTTAAGGGTAGGAACATATGGCCTCCTCAGCACTCACGTCTGTTCGTTTCCTCCGTGTACCATCACACCGAGTGGTCCACCTCCGGGTACCATCCAGTCCTACTACTCTCTACCAAGTTAGCGATGACCATAGTCTGCAACCAACACAATGAGGTGCGGGAATAGCCCGTGCAAGGGTGAGTATAACGATACTTATTAGGGACCCTGAGACCCTCAAGGTCTCACAAAATCCAACAAGGATAAACCACAAAGTATGAAATAAATGGATAACCATTACTTAGGTATATACCCATACATATACCTAAGTTATCTAGTAACCCATCTCAATCATGAGGAAAACACCAAAGTCATTGACTCAGCTCAAACCAGGATTTTCATTATCGAAACCATGACTGCTGGAGAACTCCTCCTCTGTCAAGTACAGTGGGCCTGTCACGACACCAAGGCGCCTCTCACTAACCTTGTACTACTGACATACTCCTCATGTCGAGTACCACAGCCAACTACCAGGCACTCCTCTGTTATGGGTTTGTCACCAACTACCAAGCGCTCCCCCTAATAGCCTGTAGAGGTACTCCTCATGTCGAGTACTGCGGGTCTGCCACCAACTACCAGGCACTCCTTCGTCGTGGGTCTGCCGCCAACTACCAGGCGGTCCCCACTGGGCTAGTCGAATCACTCTGAGTCGAATCGGTCAAGCAGTCATCAGTTCTGCCAGTTACTAGGTCTTCGCACTCTATCTGATCGTCACTAGAAGGATCCGCTCCATGAGCTACTGGGAAATACTCCAACTATCGTGAATTTCCATGAAGAAGTATCTCAAAGGTTCTCCACGTCATAGGGGTTTCAACATAACAGATGGCGCATCAATAGGACACCTGATCTGTTAGTTATTAGATTTTTAGTCCCGGGGGCCCGGTTGGATTCGTGTACGATCCAACCTGACTGTAACTCAAATATACCCCAAACTCCAGTGGGATATAATCAAAGGGATGGCTACATTCAATGAATATCGGCACTACTGATGGTTCGTCAAACGGACATCCGGTGCCAAAGATATGGCCCAAGAAGGTAAAGGAGCAGTAATGAGCCTGGGTCCAGTCTGACCTGGTCGGACCAACTCGGCCCAACCTAGATTGGGCCGACCCGGTCTAGGTCGACCTGGTCAGCCCGTTAAGTTTAGCCTGGTCCGCTAGGCCCGGCTCAGTGTATTTCAAGGGCGGTTCGGCCCAGAGGTCGCCACGTAGGTGACTCGGCCTGAAGGTCGGGGCCAGTTCGTCCCAGAGCGTTATGAGGGCGCGGCCCATCACGGCTCGATCCAGAGGGAACGGCTAGGCTGGTTAGGATAGGGTACCGTGAGGGGGGTGGGACACCATCTCTACCGGGTGGTCGCGAGGGAGCCGGGACTCCGCGGGGGCGCCGGGCAGGGCGCGGGGGCGTCGTGCCGGCCGCGGCAGGGGCCGGGCAGGCCACGGCAGGGCGCCAGGGATGTCGGGCAGGGCACCGCAAGGCATAGGGGATGCCAAGCAGGGCGCATCAGGGCACCGAGCAGGGCCCTACAGGGCGCCGGGAGCACCGGGCAGGGCATAGCAGGGCGCCGGGGAGCGAGCGGGGCAGCGCGAGGCTGTGCGGGCAGCGCGCGGGGGCACCGGGTAGGGTGTCAGTGGGGCAGGGTAGGCTGCGGGATCGGCCAAGGTGCGCATTGGGCAGGGCGTTGGGAGGCCGCGGGTTGGCGGGTCGGGCACCACTCGGTCGGCGGTGTTCGGCCGGGAGAACCGGTGCGCCGTGGGGGTGGTGCGATTCGTGGAGGTTGCGAGTAGTGCATCCTTCGTTGTTGCTGCCCTCGTCGTCATCGCTTCATCACCATGCCAGAGGAACATCACAAAAAGGATCAGTGGGGGGATTCGGGCCATGTTAGTTGGCATGCACCCTCCGCATTTAGGGGTGATAACAATTTTTCAACAAAGAGGAAGGAAGGTTAACTTCAATCATTTATAATACTTCACATCGATTCTTTTCAACAAAGAGGAGGAAAGAAAAGGAAAGCACCAACTTGCAATAACCCTCTACCTTGCTCGATGTTTGTCGATGTTGGCGCGAGTAGATGGTCGTCAATCCATTGATGGCGTTGCGGAAGGAAGACGTCTCACGATGGTTGTGGAAGACCCTCCACGTTGGTAGGGTTCGAGGGAGGAAGTCTGAGGAAGAAGTCGAAGAAGTTCCTTGGTGTTCTTCATCGGTGGAGCGTTCTTCATTCCTCATTGGGAGCTTTTCTCCCAAGTTCCTCTTCTCAAGTTCCACCAAAAAGAATATGCCAACAAAATAATAGATTGAAATATCCTATTAATTTTTTTGGCATGATATTCAAATTGGACTCATTAATTTGGTAGGCTCCCCTTAATTAATGTGGATAATTGGCACAATTAATTAAAGGCGAGTTAGCTCCATAAAGGTGAATAGGCTCCAAGGGTGGTGGCACCATTAATTGAAGAGGGTTGGCATAAATTAAATTAGGGGATTTGAAAAGTTTCTCCACCTTAAATGGGGGGTTCCAAGGGTTTACAAGCCCGGGTGGTCCCCACCAAAATTATCCTCCCAAGGGAGGTTATGTTTGGGTGGGACTCACCACCATAACCTCTCATGGGAGGTTAAGGTGTGGTGGCCCCCACCTCCAACCTCCTCTTGGAGGTTTTAACCTCCACACACCAAAAGGTGGCTCAAATAAAATAAAGTTGTTGCACACATTATTTTATTAATTTTTTATAAAAATCCAAAAACTAACTTTTATTCTCGACCAAATGTCGTCGAGGTAAAAGTCTTCTTAAGTGAATATCGGCACTGTGATTTTAACGATGCCCTCAGATTTCAATTCTGTGCACTGGTTCAAATGTTATAAAAACTCACCCATACGTTTACTAAACGTACCCAAAAAAACTTCAGAAATTGATTATGAGCACACCGGGCCTTGGAATCAAGCGCCGTAAAAATTTACAGACTCGTAAAAATCCCATGAATTTAAGAAAAAAAATCCACGTAATTTTCGGGTCCTTACAGGGTAGAAAACTATTTTATCCCCTAATTGTAGTGTTTATAGAAATTATGAAAGTGGGCCATATGAAATTAACATTTCAATATCTATAATTATTCTTAATATTCCCCTTATTACCAAAATACCAATATATGGGTTCGGGTCTGATTGATTTTCTTCAAATTATTTCCCTCTTTTCCTCCACCTTCTTTCTATATTCCAACTGAATGAAATTTCATCTACATTTTGAATTAAAAATCATTATATTAAGTTCATGTACTTCCCTCCACTTGATACCTTCATTAATAATGAGATCACGAACATCCTAAAACACTAGATCAATCTTTCCATAAGAGTTACTGATAGCGGTAACTATCACATCCCAAGATTATAGGAGTGATAAAAGCAATAATAAAGATTGTATTATATCCAAAAACATAACTCCCATTAATTCTAACTGAATCTAGATCATGTTTAAGTTACATAAATGATCATACATTGGCCTTCCTTGGAATATTCTCATGATGAATAACCTCTGCATCATGAACAGTTAATTCATTATAGTTTTCCTCCCATGCATGTTGGATAGATCCTTCATCAATTCCATAATGGCATTCACCTCCTGGATATTTTAATCAATATGTATTTCCTAAAACATCTTTATCGTGCCAATTTCTTTTCTATTGAACCTTTCTCATTCCATTTTATCCATTTCTTCTGATTTAAATCCTTTTAATAGAAACTCAATTTCCTTTTGTAACTAATAATTTTCTATTTTCAACTTCCAAAATTAATGGTTTATAATGTTGAACTCATCAATTTATAAATTCTCTTATTCTAATTTCATTACTTTCATAACAAAAAACACTCATTAAAATAAAAAAGTGTAAAGATAAGAACCTTAACAAAGATTTTGATATCAATTTCACTAAGCCTTACTGAACCAGAACCTATGATACCACTTCTTTTGGTAGAATTAAATAGAATAACATATTCTTTTATGCCACTTGTTGAGTCATGATCCATCCTAATCATAAAAACTCACCATAACATCATGTGCAGAAAAAAAAATCCAAAACTTCCCAAATGGATGAACCCATAAAATTATGTAATGAATCTAAGAAGAAAAAGTACCCCAACCACTACACTAATATGTTACACTCTAATACTCCCAAATCATAAAACAATCACAAAAGTGATATAAAATAAATAAATGAATGAAAATAATAAATTATTTGGTTTGGAATTTATTCCTACTCTATGGAAAAACACTCCTGCATTTTTCTAATGGAATAAGAATATATTGTAATGCTATTACACAACATCACATTATATTTTCAAGTGAATCCACTACACCTATTTATACTAGGACCCAACTTTTGACCAAGTTCCACCACCATTGGAAATTTTTGAGTGACCATCACTTCAACCATTACCACCAACTTAATAATATTACCTTAAATGGATCATTTAGTGAATAGTGTATGCAATTTTTACATATCCCTACAAAAAATACTATGTTTCCTTTATAAACTAACAATAAACCTTTTGAAAATCCTTTGGAGTTATTCTGACATGAATTATCTTCCTCACTCCCATGATTTTTACACAGTCACTTGACATCTTATTCCAAAACATATTTATCTAGACCATAACTACCTTCATTAGTCTCCTGGTAGTGCAAGACTCATCCAAGCCCAAGACCCAATTTTTAAATCCTCTTATTTTGGAATCAAAAAATATGAACATGAAAGAATTATTTGAAAATCATAGCATAAATAGCATGAAGATCTAAAATCAAATGGAGGGAATCTAGAGTTAGAGATAGAAGAGAGAGGGGGAGTAGGAGGAGGAGGAGGGGAGTTAAACTCTATTGAATAAATGAGTAACCCTAATTTATGTTTTATCCTTTTAATTAATTATATTAAATCATTAAAAAATTACATTGAAGGTGCATTGTGGTATGGCCACATGGTTCATGGAATAATAACATTGTAGCATGGCCCCTTAAGACACAACACAATACCCTATTCTAAGGAAGAACCATAAAACCTAACCACCCTAGCTTGAGTTGTAACATCCTTAACCCACAACCACTTGACAATGTCAAGTTCAGTAGTGTTACTAGTCCTTGGGCACACCTTTTGACTAAAAATGATGGTCTATAGTGATACCATAGGGAAACTATACCCACATATCATAGTATAATAACAGTGGAAACAATAACAATTACATGAATACAAATAGAAAAAGATGACATACATAAAATAAAGTTATGATAATAATATATGCATCCCATGCTATAACAAAATGAATATTATAAATTCGTGCTAGTCATACACACACAACAGATCTTATATGTTGCATTGAGACCATCAAAATCCAAAAATGAATAAAATATAAAAAACTAAGAAACTGAAAAATTGGTCCAAAGTCTTAGAGTAGTCCCATATTCTATGCTACATGACAGCTAATAGATCAACCATCAGTCATAGGGTGATTTACCTTATCCTATTCTACAACCATGAAGTCTACTTAATCTCTAAATGTATCTCGATAAAGGTGTGAGTATTACTTGGTAAGAAACCACCAATGAAATTTATAAACATATCCAGTCGAAGTAAAATTTCATGTTTATTTGAATAATAATTATACGAAATCATAATAAATAAATCACCATATATCTGTGAGTTCCAAGGTAACACTTTAGATCAACCATACCTACTTAAGATAGCGTCGGATGTCTCTAAACATAATATTTCACTAAGCGTAACGTCGGATCCTAGGAGTTAATCCCAATAATCCTATGTAATAGGAATAAAGATGGACCCTGGGAGATAATCCTGTGTATCAAAAGGTCATTATTCATTAAATATGAATCATGATAGGTAATCCCATCATCCATGAGTCATTATGAATCAAGTTTGGATCCTGGGAGGCAATCTCAGGTATCCAAAAGTTATCAAGCACCAAGTATGGATCCTATGAGACATTTAGGGCATCCTTATTATCATGAATTAATGATGTATCCAAGGAGGTAATACTAGGTATCCAAAATTCATCAAGAATCAAGGACAAATTCTGGGTGGTAATCCCAGGTATCCCTTAAATTAATTTAATTATTTAATTTATTTCATGATTCATATATGGGATTTATTCATCATATCCTAGGATATGTCCTAGGAATTCATGTATATATACTTGTTCAGTGTGTCCTTTGGGTCACCTCACTAAATGGACAAGGTTTTATGCCTACACTCACTAATATCTACTTGTGATCTATAGGAAAGTTTAATCACATGAAATAGGAATCCAATTCATTTATTCATAAATTTTAATTCAATCACACATTAGGTAGGCATTACAACACACCCCATACACTATAAAAATAAACAAGGTATGAGTGATAATTCATGGACCACCAAACATAGGTTCGTAGAAGTTTATTCATTTGGTATTGGCCTCTAATTCAGGATCAAATGGTATAAATCAAATAAGTATATAAAAACCCTAAAATAGGGAATAAATTATCATAAATACAAAAATACCAAAAAAAAATGAATAATTTAAACAAAACAATGGAAGAGGAGTGTTATCCTTACCTCTAGATACCTCTAAAAACAAACAGTGCATAAATCTATTGAGGAATTTTAGAAAACTCATTTGGAATAGGGAGATCTCAAGAATAGGTGTGGAGTTATTAGTTTGTGTGAGAAAAGAAGAAATCCATTCTTAGATTTTACACCAATTTAATTAATCAACCTTTTTGAAAAAAAATACTTAGTAGAAGGCCCACATCATGACAATAGAGGTCGTGATGTAACTATCTTAGGATGAGGGACTCTCCTATATCATGATTCCATTGCAGTGCAATCCCTAGGGTTGAGAATTGACCTCACCTAGGTAGAGGGCCTCTCTTATGCCCCTATGTTGTTGTGACATGCCTCCTGCATCCCCACACTACAAGCCTCCTTGTATAATTTGTCACACTATACCACTATGATGTCACACTATGACCACCTATATATAGTTAGTATTCCATCTATAGTCCCTCCTCTAACATTTTGAACCCACCCCATTACCACCATCAACACCCAAAACACTCATAAACAAGTAAAAATACATGAGATTTATCAAAATTAAAATGATCATATACCTCTATAAGGTCTACAGTTTTACAACCTCACCATTATATAATAGTTATCCTTAATTTTCCTTCTCATTCATCATTAGGCCTTATTAGTGAATAACTATGTCCATTGAGATCATATATCAGACTCATACTCCCACATCTCCTTCTAGATACAACTATTTTTCCACTTCACTCATACTAGAGGAACATTCTTCTCGAGCAATGTCTTTTCACTCTAATACATTATTTGAACTGAATTCTACACAAAAGATTCATTATAAAGGTGTACAATATCATCAACATAAATCATGTGATATTTATCAATAGTGTACCACTAAAGATGAAATACAAGGAATGCATCATGTATAGCACTAAATTATTAAGGGAGAGGTAATTAAAAGAACACTAAACTGGCCCTCTCTATGATCTAAAATTCTCCCACATACCTAGGTGTCAGATTTCCCTATGTAACAACTCTAATTTTTTCATTTATTACTTTATGATATTTTATGGATTATTTTTAGAGCTAGATAATGAGATGGTGTGAGATTCTGAAGCCCGATGATCCCGGAATTAATTTTTTAAATATATTAAATATCACACATGAAAGGTTTTCCTAAAAAATTCAATAACTCTTAAAAATAGTGTAATATTATAAATATGTGGCCTCCGTTGAGTTTAGAGGATGGGTTTTACCCTATGCGTGACATAACCTTGAAGTTCATCAAATGTTCGGGTTGGGCATGGTCGTGGATGAATGTTTAAATAAATTATTTCAATTAAAATAATTTATTTAATTAAATTTCCATGACATGTTTTTGCCTATAAATATATGTCTATGAATAAATAATAGGGTTAGATTCATAACAATGGAGTCATTGGATAGATAATTGGAGGATTGTTCTCAGGAAAACAACCAAAAAATCATGGATCATTGACCGATGTGTAGTGTAATTCAAGGATATTTCTAATGAAAATGACATGAATTAATTCTTCATTATTGAATGGTCCATATCAAGGAAGTAAATTTCTTTATTTAGACTTATCCCAACCTGTTTAATCCTAAAACATAAATGAAACAATTAACTAACAAATTAATTTTCGGATTTTGTGTATTGTGGGTATGGGATAGATGTTATTTGAGACTGGGGATTTATTTTTTGATTATGTGAGATATATTCATTCATCATTGTAACATCAAAAAATCAATGACAACAAGAAAATTGGTAGATTTCAGTTCCACACATTTGTGTTTTGTGTATTTATTCCCTCTTTCTTCATTCATTCATAGAAATTACTTTGGCCTACAGTTCAATGAATACCCAATAATAAATCATTTCACACCAGTTTCCTAGCACAAAAAAATTGATATCACAGATCCAGGTTTATATTGATGATGAGTTCAAGATATGATGATAAATTAAAACTAGATAAGATTTATTCATGTGATTTTTGGTGTTTTGTGACTGGTATATTTGATGAAAGTGTTTTTATGTGTAATTTGGTGGTTAGATTCTGGTGAGTGGAAATGGAAAGGCTCGGTTGGATGTGTTATTTTATTACTAGCATGATTCATGGTTGAATCAGAGGTTGAAGGAGTAAGTGATGACATGTGGACCAGATCTATAATTATAGAAAATATTAGGTTATATAGTGTGTAATTTTTAATTAGACACCATGTAGGGACCCCTATATGGCTTTAGGGTTTTCATGTAGAGATAAGTACTACAAGTCATGTGACCCTTTCTGATCAACTCGGTGTGTATAGGATGTACATTCCTAGGAAGCCAAGCGATGTTACATACCATGTGGGCCATTCCACATTCCATGTACACCTTGGAGGATATCTTGGTGTGTACTGGAGTATAGACCTAGGATACTGTGTGGACCCACATTCCATGTGTGGAAGACCACATTCCATGTACTTGGATATGGACATGGGAATAGGTTGTGACACATGAGTAGGTCCTGATTCCAAATGGACATGTCGTATATTTCCAGTACACACCATGCACTTCTTCAAAGATGGCTTGGATCCCTTGTCCTCTTTATATTGAAAAAAAATTAGGTTGTGTTCCCTTGATTATTTCCCTAAGGGTTTAGTATGGAGTCATATCCTATTCATAGAATGATAATACCCTCTAAGGAACTTCAGTCATATATAGATATGGTGTAATCCTTCCATGACACATAGAGTGAGATCGTTTTTCATTATCATTTCCCTAGGTGGGGTTCTTAGTATCATCATGACCAACACTACATGGGAGTCGATCACCTACTTAGTGGGTTAATCTAGATTGGGTTGTTGGTATACCATATGGCCTTGGGTGTGATCCTCATCTATGTATCGATCTCTTTAGACATCCAATGTGCACTTCTTATGGAGAGACCTGACAAGAAAAATCTTGAATGGATGCCATCAGTGTCGTATGACTCATGGAGTGTATTCTCCTATATGAGTGTTATATGGAACCTTCGATCAGAAATCCTAGGCTGGAAGTATAATTGTGATATTACTTGAGATTGTGTGTTTATTATCATTATATATATATATATATATATTCTTGTTATATATGTCATTGAAATATACCTTTGAGGAGCTGAATATTATTCTTGATTCTATATGTTTAGTGATTTTTTGGTTTCTTACTAGGTATTTTTATACTCACCCATACGTGGAATTTTCCCACATGTTTAATGTCTTATACATATGACAAACCTTTTGATGGAGTCCTAAAGTGACTAAGACTAGGAAGATCATCGTGATCCAAACAATCTAATGTGTGTTCTGGTGGTAACATTGATAGTTGTTCACTCCTACTTCATAGGTTTGACTTGTTCTTAGTTTCTTTTAGTGGGCTTGTGTTTGGAACGTTTTATTTCCCTTACTTGTTTTCATACTATGATGATAGGATTCTATACGTATGCATTCATGGTTATTTGTTGTTTTACATTTCAGCATTGTATAGGCTAGGAGATGTGTGTGTGTGTGTGTGTGTGATTTAGGCTAAGGCTCCCATGTGTGTGGTATGCCTACTCGGTGCTAGTCACTATCCCCCGACCTATTGGATGCGGCCTTGGGGTAGTCGTATTTTGGTCCATATTGGTTTGGGTCAGGACACCCTACCTCCATACATAGAGATGTACTAATTTTGGTGATACCCATAACCCACCTCAAACTCAAGAGAATGGTGTTTCTGGTTGATGTACAACCTCTTCCTACTCTGGTCGGCCACTAAGCACTTCTTGATCAGATTTATATGTTCTGATGTCTTCTATATGACTCATCCCAACAATCAAAATCTCACTAACCTCTAACTAACACAAGGGATAACAATAAGGCTTAGTGTATGAATATTCAAAATGTGCCACCTGTATCGAATCCTGGTAGATATTATTGTATGATAACTCCACTAAATCTAAGTGGTTCTCCCAAGAACTACAAAAATATATGATGCATTCTCTTAGTATTTCCTCTAAGATTAGAACTGCATTCTTAGACTATCTGTATGTCAATGGATGATAGGAAGTACTCAAATGCACCAACATACCAAGCACCTTCTATATCCCCTTCCACAATTATGATGTAAAACAAGTGTCCCTATCTGAAACAATAGTCTTAGGTATCTCATGTGATCACACTACTCCCCCCCCCACACACACACACATAAATCTTACCCATCTTATCAACTAAAGGGGCCTTCAAAATTAGTAAAAAGTGAACCACTTTAGTCAATTGATTCATGATCACACATACTACATTTCTCCCACAAGGTTTCCTCAATAACCCCATTATAGAATTCATGGTCACATCATCCCACTTTCACTTATAAATGGGAAGTGGTTGTAGAAGATAGGTGAGTATTTGGTGCTCATCCTTCACCTTATGAAAAGTGGATCCCCATGTGATGAAACCCATTATGCTCCTCTTCATCTGAGGATACCAGTATTGCTTGTGTATGTTATAATACATGTTATTCAGACTTGGATGAACCACATATTTTGAGTCATGTGAATCCCCAATCATTTATTCACATATTCTTATGGGGACCACTTCATGACCTCAGATACGAAGGATCTTGTTTGCGTGAAGAGACTAGTTTGGAGGTGGATCCCCACTATATATACAGTCTCTCATAACATGATAGTCTAAATTTTAAAGTTGGCTCCTCTTTACCCTAATGAGGAGTGAATATGATATGGATAAGAATGTAAGGGTTTCTCATCCCTAATACTCTTGAATATCAAGATTCATCTCAGTAAAGTGGGACATCAACTACCACTCACTACAAGAATCTTACACCACTTGAGCATGTGTATTCTAGATCAGAGCATATTCAACCACATTAACCTTCCCAAAGGTGTATTCTACATCAAAATCAAAGTATTTTAAGTACTCTAACCAACTTCACTGCTAAAGGTTTAGGTCCCACTATGAGAAAATACACCTTAGGTTCTTATGATTTGTATACACCATAAACCTCTTACCCAATAGGTAATGCCATGAAAACATCAAGGAATATACTATTGTTTCTAGATCTATGTCATGTTTTAGGTAGTTTCCTCTTGCTTAATTAGCTTTACAGATCCATAAGTGACCACATGATCATCCTCCCTTAAGACTACTCCAACCTGACCCATATTGAATCACAGTATAAAGTATACTCCCTACCCAAATCCGATAAGGACAGTATTATAATTGTAGTAAGTTTCCCCTTAAACTCTTGAAATTCACTCATATAATCATTTTATTAAATAAAATTCACTCCATTCTTGGTTAGGATAGTCATCAATACCACTAAGTGGGATAAGTCTCAATAAATATTTGGTAATAATCAGACAAACCTAAATAATTATATATTTCAAAAACATTCTTGGGTTACTCTCAAGAAATAACTACTTTGGCCTTATTAGGGTATATTGAAACTTTATCCTTATATATAATAAGCCCTAATAAATAGACTTGGTCAATACAAAAATGTCACCTTGATAGATTGACATATAATTGATGCTTCTAAAGTATACTAAAAATAATCTCTAAATGTTTCATGTTATCCTCCCTTAAATTGAAGTAAAAGAGTATATCATAAAACAAACAACCAAAAATTATCTAGATGTGGATGGAATGTCTAATTAATTAAATATATGAATATCATTGGTGTGTTCATCAGACCGAACAATGTCAACAAGTACTCATATAGACCACATTTTTTCTTGAATGCAGTGTGAGGTATGTATGAAGGAATCACCCTCAAACGGTGATAACCTGATCTCAAATCAATCTTAGAGAATAATCGAGTTTTCCTAAACTAATAAAATAAATATTTTATACACTATAGTGGATTCTAGTTCTTGACTATCACTTAGTTCAGCTTATGATAATCTATACACAACATCAAAGAGTCATTTTCCTTCTTGGTGAATAGGTCTAGAGCACCCCAAGGTGATGTACTTAGACATATTAATACATTTTCCTTAAATTCCTCCAACTAAGTCTTTATCTCATAGAGCTCTATAGAATCCATCCTATAAGGAGGTAATGAAAGAGGCTTTATACCTGGCATAAACTAGATAGTGAAATCAAACTTTCTATTGGGTGGAAACCCTAAGAAATCATCAAGAAAGTAATCCTTGAATTGATTAATGATGGTAGGAAAATTTTCCTACGATATTCCCCCATCATATAATACAATATTAGAAATCTAGGCTATAATCCCACCTAGGTTCTAATGTTCAGGTCCAACATGATCCACCTGTAATTCTCATTCTCCAATATGGACATAACTATCACCCTCGAGATATGTAAATGATAATCATTGATGATAGAGGTTATTATGGTCTCAATACATCAATAACCAATCTAGATTGAGTATTACATAAAAATAGATCAACTATAGAACAAGGATATACTAGAGAAATATATATCCACCAATCACATGGGTGCATTCCCTACAGTGGTGAATGCCCTCCGATTGTACTCTTAAATGTGTTTCAATAGAAATCACTCCATAAAAAACGCTATGGATAATCCCAATATATCCCTAAAATGAGTAAAAATAAATGAATGTGATTCTCTATATTAAATAGAGCAGTTGGTAGAGTGTAATCCACTAAGATCGTACATCATACTTTATATAGTAAGATATCCTAGTCACCAGAAGTGGGATAAACAACATGTAATGTGAATATTACTTGGACTTTAGCTCTTATATTTTTTCCATATGAAGCACCACTCTATTAGCATTTATTACCCTTCCCCTGGACACCATTTCTTCCACCCCACCTTGAATGGATAGTGAAGCTCTAACTATCAGCCATTTTCAATACAATGGGTCCATCTTCTGATCCCTGACTGGATCCTCTATCATTGGAAAACCACTAATTACTCCAACATAACCTCTAAAAATGTCCCATACTCCCACATTATTAGTACTAAACTGGTGGTTGGTCATAATGAGTACAAATATGTCCTGACCTTCTATTCTAGTGAAATTGAACTACACTATCTCCCCTAGTAGGAAGACATGATCCATAACCCTAGATACTATTTCTACTACTTCCCTAACATAAACCATCAAAATAATTCTTTTTCCTACCTGAATACTTGATACCATTCCTCCTAGTACAATCCTTCTACCCAAATCCTCTACCTTTAACCAGGTTCCTCTCAATAATAAAGTCTTGGTTCAAAACCTTTAAAATTGATGAGAGAAGAAAAACATTCACCTATACTCAAACCACGTACTTCATCCCATCCTCAAAATTTATATCTTTATCCACCTAATCCCCTGTCATCATAGGGTAAAAAAAATTCAAGTTCATAAATCACTCAACATAATCTATCACTAGCATACCTCCCTATGTGAGGTGTATATTCTCCTTATACATGTCTACTCTTATGGTCTATAGAAATAAATGATTGAGAAATTTAGTTTGTAATTCCCTCCAAGACATATTCACATGATATTTTTCTTGTACCAAGATATCCCACTAGCACTTCACTGGGCCTCATAGCTTATAGGTATTTAACTTCACCCTCCCCTAAGGAGTTTCTCAAGATGGTCAAAGATCGCCTAACTAGACACTATCCATAACTGAATCACTTGGGGAGCACCCTACCCAATGAAAAATAGATGATTCTATATCTAAAACTCCTAATTCATATCAAATATCATAAGAATAGATCAAGGATCCTCTATCTCCATTAAATTTATAACTCGAAACAAGTTCTCACGGAGTTGAACATCCATAGCATGTCTCGGTGCCATAGGAGGCTCTATCCCAACTACCCATGGGGTGTGCTCGTCTCCATCATCTTAGCACTCCACTGATTGTATTAAAAGTTTCATGCCTCTAAAATTACAAACACACCCATCAAAACACATTTTCATGATATTTATCAATATCACAACCTACATAAATCAATAATAGGTAGAACATCTTGTTATTCTTTACTCCCCACATTATAGAAATCTCATAACCTGGGCATGCTTTTTATCCCCATCTACCCATACTCAGGGTCAAGTCATGAACATGTAGTATCCACAATATCACATTTTTATTTTCCAATTTCACTTTTAATAAGGTTTTCATAATAGATGATCAGTTAAATGAAATGCCAATTCAAAGTAATAGAGGGAAACACTTTATAAGCTATAAGTGAAATTTTATTTAATATATTTTATATAATAAATAGCAATAACACCCATGGAAAAAATTTAACTATTTTAAGAATCATTTAGATAATAAGTCACTATAAATTTATATGATAAAACACCATATAAGTTGATTAAAACACTTTAAATAACAAACCATTTTCTTGTATTCAAGTAACAAATCATAAACAATAATTTTAATGACATGTGAAACCTATGTTCCTGATATAATGAATAGACACATTCCCTCTTTCCATGTTTGTCCAAGAGTGGAAATTTTGTTATTCATAAATCCAAACCCATGTGAATCACACTAGGTGAAGTAACAAAACTTTAAAAGCATAAACTAATAATAACATCCCATACTTAGTAACTTGTCCTTTCCTTATATGTGAGTTAGTTATTCCATAGAACAAGTTCCACAACAAGTTTTAAAAACATTCTATCTAATGTCTACCTCACCTAAATAGTAAGATAAAAGAAATATGCTTTGAAACCACTTTTTAACATCCTCGGCCCATGACCACTTAATAATTTTGGGACCATTGGTGTTATTGGACCTCATTAAATCCACCCTATATGTCATAGGCTACTGACTATAAGAAAGGTTTTATGGTGATATTGTGGAGAGAAAATACCCTCATATTAAATTGCAGTAATAGTGGAAATGGTAACAATCACATACATATAGATAAATAAAGAGGAAATAAATCATCAAAAGGTACAATAATAGCATATAAATATCATGTTATATCAAAATGAATGTCATAAATGTCATACTAGTCACATATACACAATGGATACCATATAGAAGATCAGGTCCATAAAAATATAAAAAAAATCAAAATATAAAAAGCTCGGAAACTATGAAATGTGTCTAGAGTCCTAGCCTAATCCCATATCCCATGTTACATGTTTTCTAACAAACCAACTATCATCTATAGGGAACTTACCCTTGTCTTATCCTACAACCATGAATTATATTTGAGTACCCAAGTCGGACCAAGTAGGGTGTGAGTATGACTCAGTATGCCATCACTAATGGCATCTATAAACATATCCACTTGATTAATAGTGCATAAATATGTGTATGATACTTATAGGAAATCATAATAAATAAATCATTATTCATCTGTGGGTTTCAAGGTGACACTCAGGTTCATTCATACTAGTTTTGGAAAGTGTCAGATGTATTTGGACATAATATGTAATCAAGAATAATGCAAGATCCTAAGAGGTGATCAGAATCATCCCATTTTGATAAGAATAAATTGAGATCCTATGATTTAATCCTAGAAAACCAAAAGTCATCAAGAATCAAAGCTACATCCTGGGAGGTGATCCTGGTATTGATGAGACATTAATTGTCATGGCCAGATCCTATGATGTAATCTCGGGAATCAAAAAATCATATAAAAAAAGATCAGATCCTGGGAGACATCCAAGGCATCAATATTATCAAGAATCAAGGCCAGATCCTAGAGGGTGATCATGGGAATCCAAAATTCATTTGGCATCAAGGTATAATCCTAGGAGGTAATCCTATGAATCCCTTAAATTTATTTAATTATTCAATTTATTTCATGATTTACATATCAAGTTTCTTCACCTAATCCTAGGATACGTCTAATGCATTCACACACATATACTTGATCACTATTAGTTTGGGGTATCCCTTTTTTCACCTCACTATATGTATAAGGATCTAGATCTACACTCTCTAAGGACTACCCATGATCTATATGATAGTTTAATCACATGAAATAGAGATATAATTCATTTATTCAGGTCAATTTTGTGTTAGGTGTGATGATAACACACTTCATGCATTAGAAAAATAAGATAGACTTGAGGGATGGTTTAAGTAACACCTAAAATAGGTTCTTAGAAGTCTACTCATTAGGTATTGGCTTCTGATTTGAGCTCAAATGGTAGAAATTGAAGAAGAATATGAAAACCATAAAATGGGGTATAAATGATTATAAATGGTGATAGATCATAAAATACTGAATATATTAAAGAAATAATAGTAGAGGATAATTATCCTTACCTCTAGTTATATATCATATGAAATATTGTATAAATATATCAAGGAATGAAAGAAAACTCACTTAGAAGAGGGAAAGGTCAAGAAGAGGTGCAGAGTGTGTCATGAATTCTAGTGAAGAAGAAAAATTCTCCTATATTTTAACATAATTTAGTTGATTAACAATTTTAAATAAAAGACTCAATAGAAGGGTCTTATCATGAATAAGTAGGTCACTATGTGATCTATCTTAGTCCTAGGGACTCTTCTCTTCCTTGATACCATCATAGCATAATCCATAGGGTCACAATATGACCTCATCCCATTGGAGGTCCTCCCCTCTTCTTAGGTTTCAACATGGCACACCTCCTCCATCCCCTTACCATGAGCCTCCCTGCATCAGGAATCATGCCACAACACACTACCTTCATGCCATGACTGTCTGTTTATAAATGAAATTTCATCTATAGAACCCCCCCCCCCCACCAACTTTTTGAACCCACACCCTTGACACCATCAAGACCCTAAACACTCATAAAAAGGAAAAATACATGATGTTTAGAAAAATTAAAATTATACATACCTCCATAAGTTTAAGGGTTTTACATGTTTCATGTGGTGGTGTGATTATTCCCATCACAATGAAATTCTCCATCCCATTGGTTAGGGCTTCATGGTGCAACCACTATCACTATAGAGAAACACCTCCCCATTCATGTAGGATTTCATGGTGAAACTCATATGTTATGGAATAACAATCCACCTACTATATATTCTAATTTTAAACACCCCCTCACCATAACACAATTCCATAGGTTGTAGTGTGATCTTTGACTAATAGAAAAATTTTATCCTAAATCCAAGGATAACTCCTAGAAACTTACCCCTAGCCCTGGACAATACCTCAAATGATTAAAACCAAATAAATTACATGAGGTTTAGTGAAAATTTTAAAAAATTCATACTTTGAAAAGGTGGGGTGTTATATATAACTCAATAATAGATCATGGTCTTGGTTAAAAAAACTAAATCATGTGTTATACCTAGAATATAACTCCTTATATGCATGGTGTGATAATTATAAAAATAAATTTAAATGCTTTAAATTAAATCATACCAATATTCATCATATAAACAATTTATATTCATGATTATTAAATAAATATTTAAATAGAAAAATAATTTAAATATTTTTCATGAGATAATAAAAATTTAGACAATTATAAATTCTAAAAATTAAATTTTGATATAGTCTAAATCTATATAGATTTGGTAGGGGTTCGAAGGGCCTGCACTGATGGGGTTTTTTTACAATAGTTTTTTTAATATTCAAAAAATACTTGGAAAATAACCATGATGTCATTTCTCTATATAATCCATACAGATAAATAATTATTTAAAGGTAACTCCTTGAACCATTTCATGGTTTCTATATATAATTTATTTTAGGTAGTGAGTGGTTTCAATGGATATACCTTGAACTATGACTTGTTACAATTTTCGGTTTCATGGTTTTTCTTAGGGAAATATATTTTTTATGAACCATGATTATTTTCTGAACAATCCCTAATGTGAAAAAATATATATATTATGATGTTCTATTTTTATAATAAAAATAATTGCGTTTTTTCAAAAAATTGGGTCATTTTTTATAAAATAATTCATAAAACACAATGTAGTTATATGAACTATGTTTATGGTTTTCAAAAAACTCCAAAATAGAATTAATTATTCAATCTTCATCTTATCAATTCTTCATCGACACTCACTCTAATACCACTAAATGGTTTTTTAGGCATTTAAACCATAGGCCTAAATATATCTTAAGAGGGTAATGAATTAGGGTGTTATGTTTTTCTTGTCTATGACCAGATCTTCTTATCATGTTGTAAATAACCCTTAAAACTTGTTAATCTCATGCATACACATTATCCATATATAGAAAATAAATTTATCAACACATATTTTTTACTTGGTTCACCATTGATGGATACTTCAGGGATCATATATCAATGATGTGTTGATATACCAAAGGATATCACTACTCACTATTAGTGATTAAAAAGTTTTGGAAAGACATATTTTCAATCCAAGGGTCACTCCCTATTTCTCCCAATCCACTCACTACTTAAAACTATACTTACAAAAGAATATATAGCTTGATATTTTCTCACAAGAAATATTCACAAGAGATAAACACCAAACTAGTATGGGTGTTGTCTCTTTCTCCATATTCATTTGACATGAACAACTCTTCAAAGACTTTATTTTATATACTATCACTTCTCTCACATATGAATCAGTTCTACCTTTATGGAAATATATCAAAAAATTCACAATTTTTCAATTAATAAATTTTTCATAGATAAATTATTAAATATTTATCCTCAAAAATAAATCTATATTTTAAATACTTTTAATTTTCACCAAAAAACATGTATGTTTAAGTATTTTAATAAAGGATATAATCTTCTCATTCAATCTTCAAAAATAATATAAATGTCAATATTAGATAAATTAAAACAAAAAATAATCCATTTTTTCTTCCTAAGAACACAAGTCAAGCTTTATCAAAGACTTCATTGATTTCCTCCATTAAATTATCCGCATATATTAGTCTCCAATATTTGAATTAATTTCTATTATATTTCATTCAAATTATGGAACCATTAAATTTATCTAACAATAATTTTAAACTAATTGTTTACTATTACATGAGCCTAATTTTACTCATATGTGGCTAGTTGATTCTTTGAGTTATTCTTATGTAGCCTTTAGACCACCCAATTTAATCGTATGTAAGGTTAATCTTAATCTTACACAACCTTAGGAATTTATATATTGTTCTTACATAGACTTATGTTTATTGTTACGTAGCCTTTAGAACTCCTTGTTTAATATTATATAAGCTTAAATTTAATATTACACATCATTTAGGATTCCTGGGTTACTCTTACATATCCTTCACACTTTATGTATTATTATTACACAATTTCATTAAAAAAGTTATTATTATGTATATTCCTAAGTTGATCTTATGTAATATTCCCTAGAAAATTATATAATCTTATACATCCTTCACAAACCTGAGTTATTATTACATAATCTTATACTTTCTATGTTTAATAATACTTAGCCTTTGAAAAAATTTATTTACTCTTACGTACTAGATGAGTTAATCTTATGCAGCCTATACATTTCTCAATTTATTCATACACAGCCTTTAAAAAAAATTACTCTTGTGTATCGGCTGAGTTAATATTATCCATCCTATATATTTCCCAATTTATCAATATGAAACCTTTATAAAAAATATATTTAATCATATGAAATTCTATATTTTTCCAAATTTTTATCTAGTCTTTTCTAGATGCCTTCAAGCATGCACACACCTCTTCTACTGCCATGATATGTCATAATAGACATAGATTAAAAACATATCTAGAAATTCTCTTGTATTACTCCATGTATTTCATGATTATTCTTATATAAATAGTGTGATTCCTGAGTTAATATTATGTATCACCAAACATATATAGATTTTTATAATATTATCCAAGTAGCTTCAAACCAACTAAAAAACCCATCCTTGATTATCAACAAACATAATCACAAAAAATTAAGAACTCCTCCATAGATCAAACACATCCAATACCAACACCCTTGGTTTCAATATTCTCCCCCTTTGGGTTTATTATAAATCTAAGATATCTTAGGTGAAATTCAAGAACTAGAAGCTCCAAAAAATTTCAACAGTAATATATTTATTATTTCATCACTCTAATTTTATATGAGTAATGGTTAGTTTATAAAATAAGGGATCAAGAGAGAAATACATGCCAACCATGAATACCCAGTCACTTTATCTTATAAAACTTGTTGATAAAATTATTAATATCTAAAAAAATCTCCATGTATTAAATCTAAATAATCATCCTTATATACTATCTCCCCCTCAATATGATAACATCACTTTTCATACCATTTACCCCCCTCTAACAATAAAACCTAATTTTGATATCTTAAAAAATATAAACATCCAAGATAGAAATTGGATTCATATTATTAGAGGGGATTTTCCAAACCTCCTCAAGGTGAGGGAGGTGGTTGAATACTATGGTTTAATTGATGCTTCTCAAATGATGGTGTGTCCAATTGTTTTGTGAATACTTCTACCACTTGTTAATTTTTACCAATATTCTATGTCTTGATGATTCTTTTCTCTACCTTATATTTAACAAAATGAAATCATATTTCAATATGATTCATGTGTGAGTGTCTTATTGGATTCCTTATTAGCTCAATTTCACTCTTATTATCACAATAGACCACCATGGTTTTCTTCACTTATTCTATAAGATCCTATAGTTATTGTTTCATCCAAAATAGTTGGGTATACACCTTTGTGGCTGAAATATACCCTATTTTAGTTGTGATTAGTGAAGTAATTTCTTTTTTGTTTCTAAGATAGCTAATAAACTTACTTCTGATAAATAATACTTCTCTTCTTTTGTATTTTCTATCCACAACATCTCCATCCTAGTCTGCATCTGAACACTTTTAGAAAATAAAGTTATTCCAATGGTTTTAAACTATTGGTGTAGATTTGGTAACTATTGTTATAGCCTATTCCAATCATTCCTAGAACAATTAGTATAGTATCCATTGATATACCCATATAGAAATGGTTTTATAAAAACCATTGTTATAAAGGGTATCAGATTTAGGTTTAACGAATGGTTTATGTAAACCATTGGTATATATTTTATACCAATGATTAGAAAACTATTGGTATAGGCTCCCACTACAAACATTTTCCAACCAGTTTTCACAATGCATCAAGCAACATTCAAACAATATATCATATACTATAAACAAAATTATATTTTCAATCTGTCATAATACACATTTTATATGGAAAATTATTGGATAATTCATGTTTAATAAGTTCATGATTTAGAAAATAAATAAAAATATATATATAATCAGTTTCCATCATCAAACTCCATTTATATATTTGTTTCATAAATATAAAGTCAAAAAATTATGGGATCAATATCTCCCTCATGACCACCAATACAATCATTATAATGACCCAAATTTTATAAATGAAATTCTATTTTTGAATGAATAAATGAATTATTAAGTAAGGTAGTTATAGAAAAAACATGCACTAATTTGGTTTTCATATGATATATCAAATTTAGAAGACTTTTAAGAATCATAACCATTGATAGTATAACTATTGTAAATTAAACATTAAGATTAGTATATTAAGGGTTATGATAAAATCCAACTGACACATACAAAATAAGTTATGGCATCGATCAACAGTTATACCCTGTGATTCCCATTTATCAAGAATACTGAGGGAGATAACATCACTAGGATTTACCCTTTACCAATCCCAATTTTAGATTCAACAATGGAATCATGATCAAAATAATTTATGAGAGAATTTCAATGTCATTGAGATTATATCCCAAACTATGTTTACAAAACCACCCCATGAAAATATCACCATCGAGCCCTTAGGGAATTCACAGGTGTAATAAAAGGCTATGTATATAGACACTAACAGTATGTTATTTCATATTTTATTGTTAATAAAATAATTATTATATTTAAATTTTATTATTATTATTACTTTTTAAATGATTAGATAATGAGTTTGATAAAAATTAGATTTTGATACGATGAAGCACATGATGTATTTTTGGGAAATGTATTATTTCAATCAAGACACTCTATTTTAATGAATTCAATAATTGTTTAAATAAATTATATTTTAATAAAATATTATTATTAAATAATTTTTATTAAATAAAAATTATAATATAATTTTATGAAGTCAAAAATAATTTTTACAAGTGTCATAAAACTATTATTGTAAAAAAACCAGTATTTTTCAATAAATATGGATTTTTTATTTAATAGTGAAAATTTTCACACATATAGAATTATTTGGATAAAATAAATATTATTTTTTAAATCATCATGTCAAAATTATCTAATGGTCATTTTTTCATAATTTTCAAAAACAGTTAAATTTTTTGGTCAAAATTAAATATGATATAAATATACGATGTGTAATATGACATAATAATGACCAAAAAGTGATTTAATATATGAAATAAAATTTATATACAACCAAATATATATTTCCCCTTTAATATAATTTTTTTTATGTTATTTTATAATTTTTATATGCCTTAATGAATCCTACAAATTCTATATTATATTTAAAGGTTATAAAATCAATTATTTATAAAAAAGACTCATTTCCACATCACCAAGGGAATTATTTTAATAATATCAATTTTTATACTTGTAAAATAATTAAAACCACTCAAATTTATCAGAAAAATGGTAAAAACCCATGGTATGGTTCATGGTTTTGATTACTTTATTGTATAGAGTCTAAAACCTAAATTTGGAAATTAATAAAGAATTATCTCATATTTTTCTATATAAACACACCCAATAATATTCAGTAAAAACTATTTGATCATGAAATTAATCTTCCATTACCTCTCTATATACCTCCTAAGGTTCACCCAATCTCTCAAGAATCTCCTCCCAATATTTTATCCCTCTCATGGTAAGGGATCTTCTCCTTCTCCCCTTTATTCAAACACCTTATTTGTATTATACCTTTTAATTACAAACTTTTCATGTTGTATTATGTTATTACATATCTCTATAACTTCCATTATTATTTCTAAGTGATGAAAAATTCATTTCTATCTCATTAATCCCTCTAATTAATCTTTGAGTACCCCTGTTATGCTCCCAAAATTATCCTGTGATTTTCCATGCCAAATATTTGTGTTATGAATACTCATCCCCATTTCCACTCAAAGGTATTCACTTATATGTAAAAATAATTCCTTGATTGGGTAATTACATTTATGTATCCCATGCTCATTAATCATGGGACTAAATGTGATGAAATATGAGTCTTTTTTGAACGATCTATGTGGCACACTTATGCATGTACATGATATAAATATAATGGGTGGGCCCAGAATTATATAGCCCTCCAATGAATTGGGTAATGTTTTAATATTATGATATGAAATGTATGTTTCATTGGAGGTTATCATAATAACACTGTGTTATTTTTTATTGGAATTTATCCATGACTTATGTTTATGATTCCATGCTTTAAGTTTTTACCACATTCCTATGTTTCCTTTATGGTATCATGTTATATCATCCCTCATTGTATAATATTATGGTTATAAACCCTACTATGTTAACTTTATATGGATATTGGATCACATTTAATACTTTAACTTATGTTATACTATTTTTATTCCCTTACTAAGCTTTATATATCACTCCTTTCTTATGTACATCTCCAGGTAATCTCGTACAGTTTTAGAAGAACAATGAAATTTTAGGAGTGTGATAAGGAATTCTTCAATAATGTCACTATATTCCTTTTACAAGTTGTTATTATATATACCTAATTTACCAAATAAACTAGGCTTAATTTTCTTTTTTTATTTTATTATGTATACCTTCATGTAATAAAGAATGAATTAAAGTGTATTATATACATGGGTTTTCATAGTTGGTATTAGAGAAAAGTATAGTTATTTTTTGGGTTAGGGTTAGAAAACTATTTTGAAATCCTTAGTGATAATACTAAATGTAAGAAAACATCCCTAATTTTTTTTAAAGTATAGATTATGTGGTTTCTAAGAAAATAAATCCTTGTTTGGATACTACTAGTGGATGTGGCTCTATCATAAAGGTGCCTAGGGTTAGTAACCTCAAAAAGGGCCCATTGAGTTGGAATTGATCACCACTCAGTGAAAAAATGATCCTTGATACACACCTAGTTTGACACTCTTTGGAGATATCCTTTGGTATTTTAATAAACAACTTACAAACCATTATTAAGGGAACAAAAAATCCCCATAATATTTTCTGTTAATAAATAGATCATGGATAACTTATATTGAAACATAGAAATTTCTAGGTTAAAGAATATATTCCATTTATGAGTTATCCCTTTTATGTTAATGGTTTCCCATTTACATGTTTAATAGTTTAAAAATAATCATCAATAATTTTTTTATTATTTTTATTCAATGGATGGAAATAGGAGAAACTGAGTAAACAACCAATGTGGGGAGAAATGTTATGATTGACCAAATTAGATACCCAACCCAATGGAAGAAATAATTTAAAACTTCATAACAATAATTTCTCAATTGATTCAAGTTTTGAACCAAAACTTGTATTAAGAGGAACAGTTGAATCCCCTAAATAAAGAGCATGTTGCAATTGAGACCTTTATGTGACAAAGGCCTCTGACATTTAATGGATCATATGATCCCTTAATCATGGAGAAATAGATCAACTCTATTGAAATGATATTATATATCCTCAAATGCTCTGAGAAAGAGAATATCATTTTTCTTGTCTATCATATGAAGGTAGAATATGATAAATGGTGGATGTTGTTCAAAAATATAAATCCCAAGGAGGAGATCTAAGTGATAGAGTGGAAGGAATTCCAAAAAAAAATTTGATAAATATTCTCCATGCACTATACAACTGAAAATTAGGAGGGACTTCCTTATCCTCAATCAAAAGGATTATGATTCCATCAAGGAATACAATGAAAATTTCATAAGACTTTCATGATATGTCTCTAGTTTTGTCATTACCCCCAAAATTAAAGGTTACTACTTCTTTATTTGTGAAAATATGAGTCTAAAAAATTCTTAGACATTCAAGACTTTTACAGCTATGATGAAATTTTTTGATGTGATCTCAAAGTAAATATAGAGATCAGTGAATCTCAAGTGTCACACGGGTCTAAAGATGGTGGAGAATGAAATTTAATTCTAGTAGTGTGATTGAGAAATTTCATGGGTGGAAGAAATCCCAACACCCCACTTTTCAAAAGTGTGGGAAGAAGCATCTCAGTAATTTCTTAAATGGGATAAGGAAATTATTTAGGTGTGGGAAGGAAGGGAACGTAGCTAGCGATTACCAATCAGAGAAATCCACCAATGTGACAGAAGAAAGGAATGCTCCAATCAACCCTCAATATTCCATCCAATGTTTCAACTACAAGAAATAAGGACACTATAAGAATCAATTCCCTAAGATAAGTGTTGTCAATGATAACCAACAACAACAACCTCCAATACCTAGAGATCAAAGGAGATCGTATGCCATCACAACTATTGAGGTGGATCCTAACAATGAAGTGGTAATATGTTCACTAGTTATTCATTCAATAATAGAGAAAATACTTTTTTATTTTAGTTTTATGAATTCTTTCATATCACACAAGTTTAGTAGAACTATTTAAACACCACCTCAAAACATATAAGTTGAGTTATTGGTGAAGAAGAAAAATGGAGGAATTATTGAAAACTAAGTATATAAATCCCCCTTATCCATGTTTTTAGGATAAACTTCTCATAAATCCTTATGATTCTACCTTTAGAAAAATTTGATTCAATTATGGTTATGGATTGGATTTCCCTATATAGATCCAACATAAATTGTCAAGAGAATGAAATAACCCTCTGTATCGCAAATCGGCCTCCAATTCTATATAATTTTAAGTATGATGATGAATCTTATTTAGTAACAACATATCAAGAATAGATATTATTTTATTTTTAGCAAGAATACCTAGATCAAATGATTGATAATAAACAAAATACCATGCTTGATGATATGCCCATTGTAAGGGAATTCACTAATGTGTTTTCCAAATAATTTCTTGGTATTCCTCTTATCCGTGAGGTTGATTTATCAATTGATATCATACCCAAATCTTTTCCAATATCTAAGACTCCATATATAATGTTCAAAATTGAACTTGAGGATCTGAAGAAACAATTAGAGGAGAATATAGATAAAGGTTTTATATTCCCAAGTGCTTCATAGTGAGGTACACTGGTCCTATTTTTTAGAGTAAGGATGGGTCAATAAACCTCTTCATTTATTATAGTTAGTTCAAAAAGATCAATATAAAGAACAAGTATCTTCTTCCATAGTTTGGTGATTATTTTAATAAGATATGTGGAGCCTAGTATTTCACTGAGTTTGATCTTTGGTTGGGGTATTATCAAGTAAAGGTGAATAAGGATAATATCCACAAGCCTAATTTTCATAAAAGTTATGGAAACTACGATTTCATAGTAATTAACTTTGAACTAATTAATTCTCCTTCAATATTCATGGAATTGATTAATATAGTTTTTAGTAATTACCTCAGAAAATTTGTGGTATTCTATATAGATGATATTCTTATCTACCCCAAAATCATGGAGGAATATGAGGAGAATTTGAATACTATATTGAAGTCCTTACAAAAGGAAAATGTATATGAAAAGTTTAGTAAATGTGAGTTTTGGTTAGAGTGAGTAACTTTCCTAGGGAATATTATCACTACTAAAGGGATATATGTGGATCCATCAAAAATAAAGACAATCGAAGGATGTCCCAGACCAATATTTGTGATGTAAATTTTTAGTTAATTGGATTGGCTAGTTACTATCATCGATTTGTGAGAAAATTCTAATGATTTTCATGCCCACTAAACAAGATAACCTAGAAGGGAGTCAAGTTTTTATATACTGATGAATGTAGGTAGTGCTTTAAAAAGTTAAAGAAAAGGGATTTGTGATCTAAAATGATACATCTAAAAAGGTATTGGGTTGTGTACTCATGCAATATGAAAAATTGATATCATGTTCCTCCTTCTAATTAAAGATCCATGAGCATAAATACCTGAAACATGATCTATAATTAGCTACAGTGATCTTCGTCTTGAATATTTGGTGACATTATCTCTATGGGGAGAAGTGTGACATATATATGGATCATAAAATCCTTAAGTATATAATCACATAAAAGGATTATTATTTTTCAATATATTACTATCCTGGGAAGGAAAACAAAGTGACAGATACTCTAAGTATAAAGGATCCCATAATCCTGTACATGATGAGGATTGAAAGGGATCTAACCTTCCTAAACATACAAAGGATAGACATGGGAGGAATAAAAATATATTCATATTATCTTAATAAAATAACTTCTCAAAAATATATTATTTATCGGATCAAGGAGGCTTAGAAGGATTATGAGGTGCTATAGAAAAAATTATTGAATATTTTAGAGTTCAATTTTACTAAAAATGTGGTTATAAGGATTGAAACATGGATTTGTGTCCCATCAAAACTGGAATTGAAGAGGAAACTTCTGAATTATATGAATATTTCATCCTTCTCTATTTATCTGGGAAGTACTAAGATGTATATATATTTGAAGAAAATATTTTTACGGGATATCATGAAGAAAGAGATTGTGGAGTTTGTATCTCAATGTTTGGTATTCCAACAAGTAAAGGTGGAATGATATAATTCTAAGGGTATGATGCAATCATTGACTATACCAGTATAGAAATGGGATAACATAACTATGGATTTCATCATAGGACTCCCCAAGACACCTAAAGGTAATGACTCCATCTATTTGGTATTTGATTACCTTACAAAGTCAGTACATTTCATTGCTATCAAGGAAGATTTATCTCTTGACCATTTCACCATGATATACATAAGGGAAGTGGTAAGAATGTATGGAGTTCCAATATCTATTATATCTGATCAAGATCTAAGGTTTGCCTCAAGGTTTTGGAAAATCCTTAAGTATTGGATACAAAACTAAGCTTCATCACTGCTTATCACCCCCAGATAGATGGTCAGTCTAAAAGGATCATTCAAAATCTAGAGGACATGTTTATATCATGTTCAATAGATTTATAAGGATTTTGGGAACAGAACCTTCCCCTAATGGAGTTCTCATTTAACAATAGTTTCCATTCTAGAATTAAAATGGAACCTTATGATTACCTTTATGGGAATAGGTGTTAGACTCCAACATACTGGGGTGAAGTTAGAGAGTAGAAGATGATGGGACCTGATCTTATCCAATATATGACATAGAAGGTTCAA
The DNA here is from genome assembly GCA_963277665.1 of Viscum album. NCBI lineage: Eukaryota > Viridiplantae > Streptophyta > Magnoliopsida > Santalales > Viscaceae > Viscum > Viscum album. The sequence continues at coordinate 134,974,473 of OY728131.1, read as the reverse complement.
ACCATTCAGTATAATATGAAATCAACATAAAGTTTATAGAAAATATATACAGACAATCTTGGATGAGACCTAGAGTTTGAGGTTGGAGATAAATTGTTCCTTAATATATCACTATGGAAGAAAGTTTTGAGGTTTGGGAATAAGGGAAAGCTTAGTCTGAGAGACATCGGCCCCTTTAATACCCTTGATCGCATCAAAGTGGTGGCCTATTTACTAGCAAACCAACCTATCCTATCTTAAGTACATGATGTAATCCATGTATCCCTCTTGATGAAGTATATACCAGACCCCTCACATTTACCAAATATAAAGTTGGTACCATTGGATAATGATCTTTTATACAAGGAGTAGTTGATGAAGATATTAGATCATAGATACAAGGTTCTATGAAGTAAGAAAACTCACCTAGTCAAAGTTTTGTGGCAAAACCACAAGTTTAAGGAAGAAATATGGGAACCAGAAGAGGTCATGAAATAGAAGTAACCTCATCTATTTTAGTGTATGGAATGAAAATTTTAAGGGTGAAATTTTTTAGGGTGGGAATAATTTAATGACTGAAAATTTTATAAATGAAGTTCCTTCTTTTAAGGAATAAATGCATTATTAAGGTAGTTATAGAAAATACATGCACTCCTTTGGTTTTTATAGACCATCATATAGTCTTTAAAATTTAAAAGACTATTAAGCATCATAATAATTAATAATATAAACATTGTATAGTGGCCATTAATATTAGTATACTAAGGGTTATGATAAAATCCAATTAACATGGATGGAAGAGGTGATGGCCTCGACCAATACGATCATACCCTATGAAGCTTGTTTTTTAGCGATTCTAAGGGAGATAGCATCACTAGGAATTTCCTTTGACCAATGTCATGATGAGATTCAAAAAATAAAGCATTAAATAACCTATTTATGAGATAATTTCAATCTCATCGAGATTATATCCTAAACTATGTTCACCAAACCACCCCATGAAAATCTCATCATCGCACACCTTACCCTTAGGTAATTCACTAGTGTAATAAATGGATATGTATCTAGACCCTAACAGTATGAATTTTTATATTTTATTTTTAATAAAATAATAATTATATTTATCCATTATTATTATTATTACTTTCTAAATGATTATAAAAATTTTTTGACAAAAATTATATTTTGATATAATGAAACACATATTGTATTTTTGGAAATGTATAGTTTCATTCAAGACACGCTATTTTAATGAATTAAATAATTTTTTAAATAAATTATATTTTAATAAACCATTATTTTAAAATAATTTTTATTAAATATAAATTCTAATATAATTTTATTAAGTCATAAATAATTTTTATATGGGCCAGAAAACTGTTATTATCGAAAAAACTATTATTTTTCAATAAATTTGGATTTTTTATTTAAATGTATAAATTCTCATACATATATATTTATTTGGATAAAATAAATATTATTTTTAAAAAAATAATGTTGAAATTATAAAATGGTTATTTTTTCATAATTTTTAAGGGCTATTAAATTTTTGGCTCAAAATTAAATATAATGTAAATATATGATGTGTATTATGATATCATAATGACCCAAAAGTGATGTAATAAATCCCATAAAAGGTTTACACAACCAAATATATATTTAACCTTTAAAATAATGTTTTTTTATGTTATTTTATTAATTTTATAAATATTTAACAAATCCTCCAAAATATATATTATATTTAAAAGTTTTAAAATTAATTCTTTATAAACATGACTCACTTCCACATCGCCAAGGAAATTATTTTAATGATATAAGTTATTAAACTTATAAAATAATTAAAACTAAACCTCTTTGTTAAAAACCATGGAAAAACCCATGGTATGGTTTTAGGTTTTGATTACTTTACCATATAGAGTCAAAAACCTAAATTTGGAAATTAATAAAGAATTATCCTATATTTTTCTATATAAATACACCTAACCTCTCATTCCTCTTCACTAAAAACTCTTGGATAATGACGTTAAATTTCTATTACCTTTCTATTTCCCACCCAAGTTTCCATCAAACTCTCAATAAGATCCTAACAAGATTTTAGAAGCAACTTCTCAAGGTAAGGGATCCTCTCCTTCTCCTCTTTATCCAAGCACCTTATTTGTCTTATTCCTTTTAATTCTCAATTTTTCATGTTTTATTATGTTATTACATATCCATATTACTTACCTTATGATTTAAAAGTGATGATATACCCATTTCACTCTCATTAATCCCTACCATGAATCTTTGAGTACCCCCTTTATGCTGTTGAAATTATCTTGTGATTTTCCATTCCAAATATTTGCATAGTGAATAGTCATTCCCATTTCCACTCAAGGGAATTCACCTATGTGTATATATACTTAATTTATTATAAAATTATATTTATTAATCTTACACTCCTTAATTATGGGATTAAATGTGATGAAATTTGTACATATGTTGAATAATCTATGTTGAACACTTAATCATATACATGATAAGAATGTGATGGGTTGGCTCGAAATTATATATCCCTCCAATGCATGTTTTATATCATAATATTTCATATTAGTTCACCCTAAAGTGTGTACATACTTTATAGCATCCTTTTTTTATTTATTTGTGAAAATAACTAAAAATAAAATAAAAAATAAAAAACAAATTATTAATACAAATAATAATTAGTTTCAATCAAAAAACATTAAATTTGAATAATACCTTAAACTCATCACTCTTCTGATAAGTAATAATTTTCTATCACTATGTTACTATACATTCATCAAGGGTTGTTATGACATCTAAACACAATCCGACTCTAGAAATACATCCATTATACAGATCATGATTATATGACCTCTATAGATCACCTAATTCCATCGATCATGCATCCCTCAGAGCTTTACCATCGTGAAAATTATAGTGAATCTTATACAAAAATATTAAATTATATAAATATATTAATAATATAAAATTTAATCTAATAAATTTTCTTATCTATATTTGAGTCCATGTAGTATCCTTTATTTCATTTTCAAGGTGTCTCTAAGAAACTGGTTTCATAGGAATGATGTCATAGTATTTTCATGCTTCGCCATGAATACATTGTATCCTGGTTTTACCAATAATTTTATTGTCTTCATTATACTTGACCATCACATGCATCTAGAATCTCTACACTTCACACATGTGAGTCATCCCATGCTACCTAATAGTGGTATATCCAATTGTGAAATAATATAATACAAATATTAAATTAATAAATGTTATAATGAAAATAAATTGAGGTCAAAAATTTTACTAGGGTTGTAAACATATACCTAAGCCAGGTTAATGAATGGGCTCTGATAGATCTCTAGTCCATAAAGGATTGATAAACTATTTAGTGGTAGGGGGACCAATGTATGCTTAGGATGATCTAAATGAACTGAAGAAAAATTCAAAGGAGCACAGGCATAAAATCCTATAGAGAATTGAGAACTAGAAAATTTAGGTTTTTGTATAGAGTCTATGTAAAATGATAATGGGGATGGGTAGTAGGATCCATCATCTGATATAGAAATGATAGATAAATTGGATGGTCATATGAAAATGGTGGTGATAGTATAAGAGGTATAAATATCCCCAGTTCCTATAAGGGGTTGTGGGATAATAATTTGTGGTAGATAGTATATTTTTTGAATGGTTTAGTTTTGATTGGGTACAAAAAGTGTTTTGAGTAGCTCTAGTACCTTCCCCCATCAAACTAGTAAGTTGTTCACAAATGGAGAATGGTTTTCTCCTGGATAGTGGAACCTAAATGAAATTTAAAAATGATTAATGACATGAAATAATATGTTTTGTAATTTATATATATATATATATTTATATGAAATAGTATACTCGCAAGGGGAACCAAAGGAGAAATGATTATTTCTCTCACACTATGATCTTTTTCATACATTCTCTTCCTTCGTGTCTCTTAAATATTTTTCATTTCATACATTGTAAAATTAATATACATGTCAATAGAAATTTAGTATTAATGGAATAACACTATCAATCCATACTAATTATCATGTTTAACATGGGTATGATATGGTTTTATTATTGTATGTTAAATTTGGTCCAATTCAGTTGGGTTATTTTTTTTTATTTAGTCATTTTTTGATTAGGTTATTTGGTTGTTTTTTATTTGTTTATTTAGTTAGATAATTAGGTTTATTTTGGGTTTGGTCATTTGATTTATTTTAGGTTATGTCATTTTTTTCATTTTTGACCTATGTCATTTGGTTCATTTTTGGGTTGGTTATTTTGGAATATTTGGTCATGTTTTTAGATTATTTGGTTCATTCAAGTTTAGGTCATTTTGGTTCATTTTTTTAGGCCATTTGGTTCGGTTTTGGGTTGATTAATTTTTGAGTTTGGTCATTTATTATATTTTGAGTTTGTTTATTTGGATATTATATTGAGTTGGGACATCTTGGGTTAGGTAATTTAGTTTATTTTTGTGTTATGTCATTTTTTATTTAGGCCATTTGGTTTATTTTTTGATTTTTTTGTTTGTTCATTTATGGGTTATTTCGTTTTTGGGTTATGTCATTTACTTAATTTTGGGTTAGAGAATTTGTTCATTTTATGCTAGGTGTGTAACATCCCAAGTAAGTAATGAATAATAGATATTTTTATCTATGTCTATTAATGATTAATATAGTGTTTTAGAGGCTTAAAATGAAAATAAATACAATCTTATGCATGGAATACACTAATATTCTTAAAAGATTGTCTTACTGCCTTTTGATGGCAAACCCTTTTTAAATCAAACTTTTGACAATTTTATAATCTATATTTTTCAAAATAAACATATTCATTATGATTGGGACATTGAAATTTACATTGGATAATTTTTTGGTATTTTTCTGACAATGTTCTTTTTTTAATGAATAGTGAAAAATACTGCATTTTACATCAAAACTACTTTTTCATTTAATTTAATTATATGGTTAGATTATATTTTTAATTGTTCTTAAAGTGTAATATGAATATATTTTTACCATTTAATCCAATTTTGGTCATTGGAATCAATTTCACTTTGAAATTGGACTTAAACTGGTGTCAATCTTTTGATACTTATTGTTTCATAAAAACACGCTTTTTGTCATGACAGCGGGAATTAATTATTAAATTAATTAATTTGACTTATATGATTTGAATTTTTGTAAAATAGACATAATTTTTGAATTCAAAATATCAAATATATCTTAGGGTGAAGTTTTGGTTTTTTTCTGAAAAACTTCAATTTTTGATGAATAGTGAAACCACTAAGTGGTAGTTAAAGAAACTGATTTTTTGTTTAAATGAAACTTTGTCACTTATGTGATTTGATTTTCAAAAATACAACATACATGGTTGTCATTAAAAAGTAAAATTTGGTCCAATGAGATTAAAATAATTTTTTGGTGAATAGTAACTTTTAAGTTCTTAATCGCGATTAGAGGTAATTAGTGTAGTTTAAGGTAAAAATAATGTTTTAATAATATGATATGAGCTTGACACATGTCCTACCCCTATTTTATGTGTCATGGCCGACCAAGAAAATCCATGGGTCAACTTGGGGACCCCATGGAGCCACTTTGTTTGGGAAATGACATAAATATCTTTTTATTTAATGATAAAGTAAAAATGACACAAACATGATATGTTTTACTAAAACAATTTTTACATGGGCTTATATAATTAAGATTTTTGATTATAAATAGTCATTGGAAATCTAAAAAGATTTTATACATCATAGTATTTTTTTATAATTTTTATACTTTAAATAAATTAAATTATTTATGACATCATGATGATGCAGCGATTACCTCATTATTTAACGATTTAAATAAAATGGAAAGATAATGTAATATCTAAGACCTACACATGTCCAAAACCTATTGGATGAGTGTATTTCGAACCCTTATCACCTTATCCTCGAATTATATCAATGTGGGACCTCTTAAATCCGAATACCATTTTAAAATAAAGTGACTTTTCTTTACTTTCCAAGAGTGCCCCTCCTCTCCTCTTATAAAAGGCCCCCACCTCTACCTCCTTACCCACACTTCCAAAGCCTTTGGCTCGTCCAAACCCTGCCCATTTTGTCTCTCCACATCCCTATATTACTCCTTGAAGCTTCACTTTGGGCATAAGTCTTCCCAAGGAAGCCTTTGAGCTCAAACCAAAGGGAGTTACCCGATTTTAAGGTAATGTCTTCACTTGAGTCTGTTTGTTTTATTTTGCTTCTACAACCCCCTAAACTATTTTTATTCATTTCTTTTGTAACAAATCCAGTATCTTCAATATACTAGTATGTTTTTATAAGAATTATTAGAGCTACACCTACATCTAATGGTTAAAGAACATACCGTTTCCGTGGATGGCGAATTTATGCCTCCCGAAATGATGATTGTTCAACATTCTTTTAACAACTTAAAAGGTGGCCATTAAGATGTCACTATATTTATATATGATATATAATATGTTTATGTTTTCATTAAGCTTCTGTATTTTTCATTTTGGTCATACCTTTATGGTTTCCATTATAGGTAAACGCGATATCTTCATTTAAGGAAGTACGGACTACCGCCCCCTCAAAGTGATTTGATTCATTAAATACCATATGTGGGACTTATAAAGGATGGAGTTATGATATTATATTTGATATTACACTAGAATTATAATATACCTTTATATCATTATGATTCCATTCTATAAAATGCGAAATAGAAATAGAAGTAGCGTTCATGCGTACGTACGGCTTACCGTCTCCATGAACGGTGCATTTAATTTCTTACCTCTAAATGATTATGTAATATTATAAATGCATGAATGTACTGGATATATATTACATATATGATATCTACATCATGAATACCATTCTGGATATAATGGATACATGAAAAACTTGTAATTATAAAGGGCTTATTTTTTTACTCAACTACCAATGATCGTCAAAACGACCGTTATTAACTTAAATAATTACATAGTGTTCATGACATGGCAATAAGTGATATAAAAGGAATAATGAACTTGAAAAAGGTTCTTAAACAAATAGAAATTAACTCAAGTTTATTATTCAGGAGATTAAAGAACGACCGAGTCAAGTCGGACCCGAGGTATGGGACTTCGTCTCAATCTCCTTTCATTGAGGCATATTTTGTTTTATACACAACCATATTTTATACAGTGTATAAACCCCTTTTACTTTTACATTTATCCAAAAGGAATATTTTTTATAAGAAGAGTTTTACTAAACGACAAAAGGGAATGTTTTTTTCGTATGTATGCGGCGACAATGACTTCTTCGCCGCCGTGACCATTATTTGAGTTTCGGATTCCTCTACAAGCCATACCTTCTTTTTAAAAGAAAAATAAATACCATGTTTTACTTTTATTTTATTTTGGTATTGAAAATGGTTTTCATAATGTTTTTATATCAATGTGTTGTATTGATATCTTGTGATTGAAAGGTGGAAATGTTATGTTTCCTTTATGCATGTTTTATGTGATATGATTATGTTGAGGTTCTTGGGAATTATTATGAAGACGGGTGGTTCCGTGATAAACTAAGGGCGGGTGAGCCCGATATAGCTCTCCAATGCATTGGGTAATGCGAAGGAGTGAAATGTTAAGGTTTCTCCGAAGATATTTAGGGAATATACTGTGATGGGTATTCCAAACGTAACCAACAGGGTTACTCCCTACGTAAGAATGTTATGAATGCCTCAAGTTACCTTTATGTCTTATGATTTCTATGATTTATTCATGATTTGATGAGGTGTGTTAAAGTGCCTATGTTTTATGGGTAAAGTATGATTTCATTCTTATGTATATATGAACTTATGTTTCCTTTCCATATTTTTATAACCCATACTGAGATTTTTATGCTCATCCCAAGTTTTTTTGAAATGTTTTTCATAGGTCAAGGGAAAGGTACATGATATGATGATAGTGTCAAGGAAGTGTTAAGAAAAAATCCATGTTTTATTTTAAATATGTTTCCATTGATGGGAAAGAAGAATATTATCTTTATTTAACCACTTTTTTTGTATGTGGAATGTAATGGAAGTTTTATGATCTAATTCTCTAAAACTCTAAACCTGAAAAGATCCTCAATGTGTAATCTTGTAATAACTCAAGATTAAGTAAGGTTTAAGGCTGGGGCCTTATAGTTGGTATCAAAGGTCGGTTTAGATAACTTTAGGAGTTAGAATTTTATTAAATGATTATCCAAAAATATTTTTTTATGGTCAAATTGAAATGATATAGCATTTGAAGATTACCATGTTGCTTCATCTAAGACATGTTTGTTCAGAATGGTTTTCCGCAGAGGAAACAGGGAAGCAGTGCTAGGAAGGCATACAGAAGGAAATAACCTTCCGAATCAGCATCCTGAGATGGTCGGAATTGGAACTGAACAGTTTTTTGCAGTAATGGCACAGTTGACTCAAGCGATATATGGTGGTGGTATCCATACACGAGATCTGCCAGATCAACCGCATAGGAACATGTCAGTGGTGGAACATTTCATGAGGCAACATCCCCCATCATTCAGAGGATCATCTGACCATGTGCTAGCTGAAGGGTGGATTAAAGCACTGGAGAATATTTTTGATGTCATGGGGTGTTCAGACAATCAAAAGGTTAGTCTTGCTATTTACCGTTTGGAGGGTGAGGCAGATCAGTGGTGTTCTATGGTTAAAAATGTTAGGGATGCTGATGAGATTGATGCTCTTGACTGGGATGAATTCAAAGGTATGTTTCTTGAGAAGTATTTTCCTAAGGTTGTTCGACTTAGGATGGAAAAACAATTCTTGGAATTGAGGCAAGAGGAAGACTCAGTGGCTGCCTATAAAGAAAGGTTCACTCGATTGGCAAGGTATGCTCCAAATTTTATCTGAGACCTTGATAGTAAAATCAATCGTTTTTACTCAGGATTAAAGCCAAAATATCAAAGTGAATTAGCTTCTCGTGAGTTTAAAAGTTATGAAAAGCTTGTTCGATGTGTTGAGAAGGTGGAAATGGAGTTTTTCGATGATCAAGTGTTCTATAACAACCAACAGAAGAAGAGACCAAGGTGGCAGGAGAAAGGTAAGAATTCTTCAAAAAAGTCTGATGGTAAGAAAACTAAATTTCCAGTTTGTGATAAATGTGGCAAAAGGCATACTAGGGAATGTCTTCTGAATTCTGGAAAGTGCTACCGATGTGGTAAGATGGGACATAAGGCTCGTGATTGCATTGAAAAGGATCAAGGTGAAGGTAAGACCAAATTTGATTTACAGTTAGTGAAATGTTATAAGTGCAATGAGATGGGTCATTATGCAAACGAGTGTCCGACAAAGAGCTTGAGTGATGGGAAGCAGTTAGACTACAAGCAGAAAGGGGTGGTGAAATCCTTTTCAACTACTTCAGCGGATGTCGGGCCGTCAAATGAAGTTGTATCAGGTAATTTGTTTGTTTTTTTAGATTATGCCAGTGTGTTGTTTGATTCGGGGTCTACACATTCTTTCATCTCTGAAAACTTTTCTAGTAAAATGGGAATACCATCTCAAGAAATGACTCCTGAACTTCTGGTAAAAACACCTGGGGGAAATGTTGAGGCAAATAGAATTTATAAGAATCTTCCTATCCTTATCTGTGGAAATAACCTACTTGAAAACCTTATTGTTCTACCTCTAGTAGAGTTTGATGTTATCCTGGGTATGGATTGTCTCTCTATTTACCATGCTAAGATTTACTGTAGAGCTAAAGAAGTTTCTTTTCAGAAAGACTTTCAGTTTGTGTACAAGAATGAACCCTTACTGTTGATAACATATCAAGAGGACAAGAAACTTGTAAAAGATGGAAATGAATGTTACCTTGCACATATTGTTGAAAACAAGGGAACTGTTTAGATTAATGATGTGACAGTGGTAAATAAGTATCCTGATGTTTTTCTTGATGAGTTGCCTGGAATAATACCAGATCGGGAAGTTGAGTTTACTGTTGACTTAGTTCCTGATGCTAAGCCAATTTCAAAACCCCCTTATCGAATGGCTCAAATTGAAATTTTAGAGTTGAAGGAGAAATTGCAAGATTTATTAGAGAAAGGTTTCATTCGACCTAGAACATCACCATGGGGTGCTCCTGTTTTATTTGTTAAAAATAAATATGGTTCGATGATACTTTGAATTGATTATAGAGCCTTGAATAACATCACTGTTAAGAACAAATATCATTTGCCGCATATCGATGATTTGTTTGATCAGCTCCAGGGAGCTCAGTATTTTTCAAAGATTGACTTGAGATCGGGGTACCATCAGCTGAAGGTAAAGGAAGCAGATGTTCTGAAGACCGCGTTCCGTACAAGATATAGCCATTATGAATTTGTAGTAATGCCTTTTGGGCTAACCAATGCACCTGCTGTATTCATGGACTTAATGAATAGAATTTTCCATGAGTTCTTGGATAAGTTTGTGGTGGTTTTCATTGATGATATTTTGGTGTTTTCTAAAAGTAAAGAGGAGCATGAAAGACATTTAAGGGTTATCTTGAAAACCTTAAAAGAAAAAGAAACTGTATGGAAAATTCATCAAGTGTGAGTTTTGGTTGCAACAAATTTCTTTCCTTGGTCACATTGTTTCTAAAGATGGGATAACTGTTGATCCTGCAAAAACAAAGGTTGTTAAAGAATGGCCAAGACCCACAAATTTAACTGAGATTCGTAGCTTCCTTGGTTTGGAAGGATATTACCGAAGGTTTGTTAGAAATTTTTCACTGTTATCTAGTCCAATGACTAAGCTAACTCGTAAGGGTGTTAAGTTTATCTGGACAAAAGAATGTGATGATTTTTTTCAGGAGTTGAAAAGAAGATTGTTGAATGCTCCAGTTTTGGTACTACCTTCCAGAAATGGTGAGTTTGTTATATACAGTGATGCTTCATTGAAAGGACTTGGTTGCGTTCTAATGCAGAATGATCGGGTAATTGCTTATGCTTCACGACAGTTGAAAACTCATGAGGTAAATTACCGTACACATGATTTGGAATTAGCTGCTCTTGTTTTTGCTTTAAAAATTTGGAGGCATCATTTGTATGGAGTAAACTGTGAAATATATTCTGATCGCAAAAGTTTAAAGTATATATTCACTCAGAAAGAGTTAAACATGAGACAGAGGAGATGGCTGGAATTAATAAAGGATTATGATTGTACAATTCATTACCATCCGGGAAAAGAAAATAAAGTGGTTGATGCTTTAAATCAAAAAAGCAATGCTTCATTAGCAATGTTGCGTTTGGAACGTGATCCTTTGGTTAAGGATTTGATGAACTTTGGCATAGAAGTTGTTGGTGCAGGAATTTCTTCTATTTTGTTTCAGGTATCATTGAGATCATCTCTATCAGATAGAATCAAGCAAGCACAGAATCAAGACAGTGAGTTGCAGAAAAAGGTAGAGCTGGTTCAAAAAGGTAAGTTGCATGAATTCAACATTGATAGTGATTGGGTTTTGAGATTTGGGAAGAGATTGTGTGTGCCTTGTGATTCACAGTTGAAGAGAGAGTTGTTATGTGAAGCTCATAGTTCTCTGTTTTCAGTTCATCCTGGCAGTACTAAGATGTACAAAGATTTGCGGGAGTATTACTGGTTGGATGGAATGAAAAGAGATATTGCTGATTTTACTGTGAAGTGTTTGACTTGTCAACAGGTTAAAGCAGAGCGGCAGTTACCGAAAGGGATGCTTCAGCCTTTACCAGTGCCAGAGTGGAAATGGGAGAATATATCCATGGACTTTGTTGTGGGATTACTGAATACATCTCGAGGTAATAATGCAATCTGGGTTATTGTTGATCGCTTGACTAAATCTGCTCATTTCCTTGCTATATGAGATACTTTTTCCCTAGATCAACTTTCCTGTTTGTATCTTAAAGAGATAGTCAGGTTACATGGAGTTCCTCTCTCCATTTTATCTGATCGTGATCTTAGGTTCACTTCTAACTTTTGGAAAGGCCTTCAGAAGTCGTTGGGTATTGAATTAAATTTTAGTACAGCATTTCATCCTCAATCAGATGGGCAGTCGGAACGAACAATTCAGACCTTGGAGGATATGCTACGAGCTTATTCGATGGATTATCAGGGAAGTTGGGACCAATATCTTTCTTTGGTTGAATTTTCATATAATAATAGTTCTCATTCCAGTATACAGATGGCACCATTTGAGGCATTATATGGGAAGCGGTGGCGAACTCCATCTTTCTGGGATGAAGTGGGTGAAAGGAAGTTGATGGGACCAGAATTGGTAGAAGAGATGGCAGAAAAAGTTCAGTTGATTCAGAAACACATGAGAACATCCCAGAGTAGGCAGAAGAGTTATGCAGACAACAGGAGGAAGGATCTAACTTCTGAGGTAAGTGATCATGTTTTTCTCAAAGTATCACCATGGAAAAGTGTGATGTGATTTGGTAAGAAAGGAAAGCTGAGTCCAAGTTTCATTGGACCATAGGAAATTCTGGAGAGAGTTGGATCAGTTGCATACCGGGTGGCTTTACCTCCGAGTTTATCTCAGGTACACAATGTTTTTTATGTTTTGATGTTGAGAAAGTGTATGCCAGATCCATCTCATGTTTTGAGTCCAGAGGTAGTTCAGCTGGAAGAGAACCTATCTTATGAGGAACAACCGGTCCAGATTCTTGACCACAGGGAGCAAGTTTTACGAAATAAGGTGATTAATCAGGTAAAGTTTTTGTGGTAAAACCACATGATGGAAGAGGCAACATGGGAATCTGAAAATGCAATGAGGGATAAGTACCCCCATTTATTTGATAAGTAAATAAATTGCGGGGATGCAATTTTATAAAGGGGGGAAGGATGTAACATCCCAGGTAAGTAATGAATAATAGATATTTTTATCTATGTCTATCAATGATTAATATAGTGTTTTAGAGGCTTAAAATGAAAATAAATACAATCTTATGCATGGAATACACTAATATTCTTAAAAGATTGTCTTACTGCCTTTTGATGGAAAACCCTTTTTAAATAAAACTTTTGACAATTTTATAATCTATATTTGTCAAAATAAACATATTCATTATTATTGGGACATTTAAATTTACATTGGACAAATTTTTGGTATTTTTCTGACAATGTTATTTTTTTTAATGAATAGTGAAAAATACTGCATTTTACATCAAAATTGCTTTTTCATTTAATTTAATTATATGGTTAGATTATATTTTTAATTGGTCTTAAAGTGTAATCTGAATATATTTTTACCATTTAATCCAATGGTGTTCATTGGAATCAATTTCACTTTGAAATTGGACTTAAACCGGTGTCAATCTTTTGATACTTATTGTTTCATAAAAACACGTTTTTTGTCATGACAGCAGGAATTAATTATTAAATTAATTAATATGACTTATATGATTTGAATTTTGTAAAATAGACATCATTTTTGAATTCAGAATATCGAATATATCTTAGGGTGAAGTTTTGGTTTTTTTCTGAAAAACTTCAATTTTTGATGAATAGTGAAACCAATAAGTGGTAGTTAAAGAAACAGATTTTTCGTTTAAATGAAACTTTCTTCACTTCTGTGATTTTATTTTCAAAAATCCGACATACATGGTTGTCATTAAGAATTAAAATGTGGTTCAATGAGATTAAAATAATTTTTTGGTGAATAGTAACTTTTAAGTTCTTAATCGCGATTAGAGGTAATTAGTGTAGTTTAAGGTAAAAATAATGTTTTAATAATATGAGATGAGCCTGACACATGTCCTACCCTTATTGGATGTGTCATGTCCGACCAAGAAAATCCATGGGTCAACTTGGGGACCCCATGGAGCCACTTTGGTAGGGAAATGACATAAATATCTTTTTATTTAATGATAAAGTAAAAATGACACAAACATGATATGTTTTACTAAAACAATTTTTACATGGGGTTATACAAGTCATATTTTTGATTATAAATAGTCATTAGAAAGATAAGACGATTTTCTACATCATAGTATTTTTTTATAATTTTTAGACTTTAAATAAATTAAATTATTTATGACATCATGATGATGCAGCGATTACCTCATTATTTAACGATTTAAATAAAATGGAAAGATAATGTAATATCTAAGACCTAGACATGTCCAAACCCTATTGGATGAGTGTATTTAGAACCCTTATCACCTTATCCTCTAATTATATCAATGTGGGACCTCTTAAATCCGAATACCATTTTAAAATAAAGTGACTTTTCTTTACTTTCCAAGAGTGCCCCTCCTCTCCTCTTATAAAAGGCTCACACCTCTACCTCCTTACCCACACTTCCAAAGCCTTTGGCTCGGCCAACCCCTGACCATTTGGTCTCTCCACATTCCTCTTTTACTACTTGAAGCCTCACTTTGGGCATAAGTCTTCCCAAGGAAGCCTTTGAGTTCAAACTAAAGGGAGTTACCCGATTTTAAGGTAATGTCTTCACTTGAGTCCGTTTGTTTTATTTTGCTTCTCCAACCCCCTAAACTCTTTTTATTCATTTATTTTGTAACAACTCCAGTATATTAAATATACTAGTATGTTTTCATAATAAGGATTCGAGCTACACCTACACAAACCTACATCTAATGGTTAAAGAACATACTGTTTCTGTGGATGGCGAATTTATGCCTCCCGAAACGATGATTGTTCAACATTCTTTTAAAACCTTCAAATGTGGACATTAAGATGTCACTATATTTATATATGATATATAATATTTTTATGTTTTCTTTAAGCTTCTTTATTTTTCATTTTGGTAATACCTTTATGGTTTCCATTATGGGTAAACGCGATATCTTCATTTAAGGAAGTGCGGACTACCGCCCCCTCAAAGTGATTTGATTCGTTAAATACCATATGTGGGATGTATAAAGGATGGAGTTATGATATTATATATGATATTACACTAGAATTATAATATACCTTTATATCATTATGATTCCATTCTATAAAATGCGAAATAGAAATGAAAGTAGCGTTCATGCGTACGTACGGCTTACCGTCTCCATGAACGGTGCATTTCATTTCTTACCTATAAATAATTATGTAATATTATAAATGCATGAATGTACTGGATATATATGACATATATGATATCTACATCATTAATATCATTCTGGATATAATGGATACATGAACAACTTGTAATTATAAATGGATTATCTTTTTACTCAAGTACCAATGATCATCAAAACGACCATTATTAACTTTAATAATTACATAGTGTTCATGACATGGAAATAAGTGATATAAAAGGAATAATGAACTTGAAAATGGTTCTTAAACAAGTATAAATTAACTCAAGTTTATTATTCAGGAGATTAACGAACAATCGAGTCAAGTCGGACCCGAGGTATGGGACTTCGTCTCAATCTCCTTTCATTGAGGCATATTTTGTTTTATACACAACCATCTTTTACACGGTGTATAAACCCCTTTGACTTTTACGTTTATCCAAAAGGAATCTTTTTTATACGAATCATTTTACTAAATGACAAAATGGAATGTTTTTGTCATACGTATGCGGCGACAATGACTTCTCCGCCACCGTGACCATTATTTGAGTTTCGGCTTCCTCTACAAGTCATACCTTCTTTTTAAAAGAAAAATAAATATCATGATTTACTTTTCTTTTATTTTGGTATTGAAAATGGTTTTCATAATGTTTTTATATCAATGTGTTGTATTGATATCTTTTGATTGAAAGGTGGAAATTTTATGTTTCATTTATGCATGTTTTATGTGATATGATTATGTTGAGGTTCTTGGGCATTATTATGAAGACGGGTGGTTCCAAGATAAACTAGGGGCGGGTGAGCCCGATATAGCTCGCCAATGCATTGGGTAATGTGAAGGAGTGAAACGTTAAGGTTTCTCCGAAGAGATTTAGGGAATATACTGTGATGGGTATTCCAAACGTAACCAAGAGGGTTACTCCCTATGTAAGAATGTTATGAATGACTCAAGTTACCTTTATGTCTTATGATTTCTATGATTTATTCATGATTTGATGAGGTATGTTAAAGTTTCTATGTTTTATGGGTAAAGTATGATTTCATTCTTATGTATATATGAAATTATGTTTCATTTCCATATTTTTATAACCCATACTGAGCTTTTTATGCTCATCCCAAGTTTTTTTGAAATGTTTTTCACAGGTCAAGGGAAAGGTACATGATATGATGATAGTTTCAATGAAGTGTCAAGAAAGAATCCATGTTTTATTTTAAATATGTTTCCATTGATGGGAAAGAAGAATACTATCTTTATGTAACCACTTTGTTTGTATGTGGAATGTAATGCAAGTTTTATGATCTAACTCTCTAAAAATCTAAATCCGAAAAGATCCTCAATGTGTAATCTTGTAATAACTCAAGATTAAGTAAGGTTTAAGGCTGGGGCCTTATAAGGTGATTTGTTTATTTTTGGGTTAGGTTATTTTGTTTATTTTGGGTTAGGTCATTTGGTTCATTTTAGTTTAGTTTATTTGGTTAATTTTGGATTAGGACATTAGGTTTATTTTGGGTTATGTAATTTTATTCATTTAAGGTTAGGTCATTTTTTCATTTTGGAGATATGAAATTTGGTTCACTTTTATTTTAGGACTTTTTTAATACTTTTACATTTTTTCATTTGGTTATATCATTTGGTTCATTTTGATTTAGATCATTTTGGTTCATTTATCTTAGTCTATTTGGTTTAATTTTGGGTTAATTCATATTTGAGTTTGGTCATTTGGTTCTTTTTGAGTTAGGTTTTTTGGATCTTATGTTGGTTAAGGTCATTTTGGGTTAAGTCATTTGGTTTCTATTTGGGTTATATCATTTTTTATTTCATATTTTTTTATTTTTGGGTTAGTTAAATTTTTCATTTATGGGTTATTCCATTTTTGGGTTATCCATTTTCTTTATTTTGGGTTAGGATATTTGTAACAGCCCAAGATTTTATAAAAAATATTCTTTTTAATTTTATTAATGTCTTGTGTTGTACGCTACACCAAAAGGAGCTTGCACAACACGCATCCTTGACTTGCCTTGCATTACACGCAATCACGACCTTCCTCGATAGCGTGTGTAATACGCAATACCGAGTTTCACTAAACAACGATATGCTATTAAAATATTATTAAAACTAGCCGTTATGAATAGTAATAACCACTTTTTAAAATTCTGTAAATCTTATTTTTCAAAATGAACTTCATTTTTGGATTCGGATTATCGAATTTAGCCTAAGGTGAAATTTTGGTACATTTCGGATAACTTTCATATTCTGATGAAAAGTGAAAATTACTAAATTATAATTAAAAAACAACTTTTTTAATCGAAATAATTAATAGTGATAAATTATTAATTGGAGTAGTTTTAAAGTATATTTAGAATATATTTTTACAATTTAATACAATGTTGGTCATTGGATGTAATTGCACATTTAAACCAGACATAAACAAGTGTCAATCTTTTGATAGATATTGTTTCTTAAAAACACGCTATTTGTTTTAACAGCGGGATTTAATTATAAAATTAATTAATGCAACTTCTATGTTATGAATTTGGTAAAATAGACTTCATTTTTGAATTCGGAATATGAAATATAGCTTAGGATGAAATTTTGGCATTTTTCTGAAAACCTTCATTTTTTGATGAATAGTGAAACTACTAAGTGGTAGTTAAAAAAACTGAATTTTTCATAAAACTTAATTTTACCGCTTCTGTGAATGGAATTTCAAAAATCCGAGAGACACGGTTGATTTCAGTAAGTAAAATGTGGTTCAATGAGATGAAAATAATTTTTGGTGAATAGTAACTTTTTACTTTTATTTACCACGGTTAAAAGTAAATAGGGTAATTAAGGGTAAGAATGATATTAATATTACCCTAACACATGTCCTAATTCTATTGGACAAGTGTAATTCGACCAAAAACAACCTTATGAATATAATATGACCATTTAGGTCCACTTGGATTAGATTATGACATTTAATATTATATTATTTAATGAATAGTTAAAATAGTTAAAATCAAAGTTTAATAACTAAAACATTTTTAATATGGGGTTATACATAAGATAAATTCGACTATAAATATTCATTAGAAAGCTAAAAATATTTCCTACATAATGATATTTTATTTCTAATTTTTAGACTTTAAATAAATTAATTTATTTATGACACAACGATGATGCAGTAATTACCCTTTTAAGAAAATGTTGACATAATTGATGTTATAAACACCAAAATAAATGTAATTTGATACTTTTGATGAATTACACTAATTTTCTAGGTTACGATGATATATTAGTGTTGATTTAATCAACTTGGTTCGAACATATAATTCTGATATGACTTTCACAAAAATCATATATCAAATAGTGTCAAAATTGACACAAAATAGTTTTTAAATCAAATATTATATTATTAGTTGTTATTTTATTCCTAAAAATCTAAGGTTCGGCCAAATGACTTAGATAAGGATATATATATTAATAATAAACAATTTGGGGTTCTTTTGGCATGTTATAGTAAGTGTATTAACCATATAGTGAAAGAAAACAAAAAGACACGGTAAAAGTTAAATTATTTAACTTAGAGTTAAATCTAATTGATAAGGTTAAAATAATATCCTAAACTTGTCTAAATCCTATTGTTTGATAGGATTTCTACCCATCCCCACATTATCTTCGAAATAAGACCCTTTGGAACCATTATAAACCGATTTTGGCTTTAATATAAAATAATATTTTGAGATATTCCTAAGGTGCCCCTCTCCTCCCCTATAAAAGGACACCTCCTCCCCCTCCTCCTCACACCAATTTGAGCACTCAAGCTCGGCCAAACCCTGCCAAAATATCTTCTCCACTTCCCTAGAAACATCCTAGAGGTTCTGGTCTTCCTCAAAGACCAATTTTAGTGCCCTAAGAGGAGGTCTCAAAGAGGCACTTCAAAGAAGAGGTAATTACCGTTACCAATTCTTTCATCTTTATTTCTTCTCCCACTTCTTCTTCTTAGGTTGTTTAATTATGAAGTAATAACATCAGTATCACTCATATACTGATATGTTATTATAAGTATGAAACAACCCTATTTCACCATCTATCCATCCTATGGAAAAAGAAATCACCGCGCGTGCGTACGTACGGAATACCGTCTCCACGCCGTGGTGTAATCTATTTTCCACCACCACCTTACATGGATGGGTATAATGGTGTAAAGAATAACTATACATAGTTATTAAAACATCATATTGATTCTGATATATTGTATAATCCACTCCAATTCAATTCAATATTTATAGAAATGATATCATCGCTCGTGCGTACGTACGGACTACCGTCTCCACGACGCGATGAGATTCATTCTCCATGTTAACCATTTAAGAATGATTATAATGTATATATAAGAAATAATAATGAAATATATGACATTATAAAGCTACTGGATTTATGTATATATATACATATGTATGTCATCTACTTACTTCCATTTCAAGACAATAAGGAAAGGAAAACAGCGTTCATGCGTACGTACGGACTACCGTCTCCATGAACGGTGTTTTTCATTTTATTTATCTACCTATTATATATATATATATACTGAATATATATGATATATAAATCATATTTTATATTCTGGAAGTGAGTAAATCATGATATAAGTAATAATGATGTCAAGAACAACAAGTCAAAACACCTACGATAAATGAAACGATTTTACCCAAAACGCTTCTTTAACATGGAATTTACAAAAGAACGGGTAATATAATGTCATAAGTGAACCATATATGATATCATAACAATTAACATGATTCTGTAATAAGTCAATAACATGATTTAAATCATTATACAGGAGGTTCGGACACTTACAAAGCAAGTCGGACCTAAGGTAAGGGAAATATCACAATCTCATTTTTATCCGAGATTGTTTATTCGTAAGTATTTACTGGGGTGTATTTTATCATCCACATCCATGTTTCATCAATATGTAATATTATTTCCATCCACCTAAAATTGTTTAAATCCATTTTTACCCTTCGGTGAGTTTTTAGTAATATGTATGAAAGGAATCTTTTGTCGTTTTTCGTACGAGGTACTTTTTGACTTTTCCGACAAAAGCACGAAGAATGTTTTTTTTTATACGGCATGAATGGATTTTTAAAACATTATTTCCAAGAAGCTTCCTTTAAAAGTTTTAAAGTTTATTTTTAATCAACTTCTTTTATTTTAAAGTTTTATGACATGTTATGAAAGGAAAAATGTTTTTGAAGATATTTTCCTCAAGAATGAAGTTCAAGTATTTTATCAAAATTATTTTCCATCTAAGATAATAAAAGGGTTCTATTTTTATCCCTATTATTACATGGATTTGATTATGTTTTGATGGAAATATTTTTATGAATTCCTTTATCTTATATGAATTGTTTTATGATGTCATGTTGTTTAAGAATCCCATTTTTATTACATGGGTTATGCGATGATGTATGATTTATGATTATGTGGCACACATAAGAAAGGATTCATTATAAGATGGGTGGGACCTATATCTCCCTCCAATGCATTGGGTAAAGATTTTATATCTCATGAGATAGACATGGCTGAAATGGTAGGTTATACCGGTTCAGTGAAACAGGACTGAAACGAGGGTTACTCGATTCAGAAAGGGACTTTGTCCACTAAGATAGTCTTGGAAATTAGTCTTGACTAACAAGAAATGATTCTCTATGATTATGTGTGTATGCCACAAAGTTTCATGTTTTAAGTTATGATTATTGGGATTACTTTTTCACTGCCATGATTTATCCCATGATTATGAAATTATGCTCTCTTTTGCAGGTTATGATTTCCAAAATGTTATGTTCTTATGAATATGATGTGATTGATATTTATTTTGTTTACCCTTACTGAGAATTTGAGCTCACCCTTTTATGTTTTCTTTTCCCCAGGATATAAAGAAAGGTTTTAGGTAAAAAAAAGGAAGATCTTTATGGGAGATTTTGAAGATCTTTCACCACGATTAGAAGATTATAGTCCGAGTTTCCAAAGACACTAAACTATTACGGTCCTTGTGTGTGTGTTTTTGTAATGTACTAAGTATTCCGCAAAAGTAATGTAATGTCCATGTACGATAAGCTTCAGGTCTCTACAGTTGGTATCAGAGGAAAGGTTTAGTCAACCTTTGGAAACTAGGATGCGAAAACGTTAGTGAGATCCCTAGAGATATTTCTAAGGTATGTCTAGGGATGTCTCTAAGGTTAAGTATACGTATAGGTTATAGTCCTAGAATTGCTCTAACGATCTTAGAATTTAACCTAAGATGTTAGATATTGAGGGTACTACCCCTTTATTATGTTGTTTTCCCTAGCATGATTTTTGCCTCTCACACTATTCTTTTGGGATTTTAGACGATGGCTGGAACCCGAAGGAACCGTGTTGATCAATGCAATGGACAATGCAATGATTGTCCCCCTGAGCAACCAAACGATATGGGAGCTGGAATGCAAAATCTTGTAGCCATGATCACACAACTTTCTCAAGCTATGAATCATGCAGGACTTCCAAACGAGCAAAGGAAGGAGCAACATTCTGTTGAATCCTTCATGAGGCAGCGTCCTCCTTCTTTCAGTGGGTCTACTGATCCATTAGTTGCTGAACAATGGATTAGTACTACTGAAAAGATATTTTCAGTTCTTCAATGTTCTGAACATGATAAATTCATCCTAGCAGTGTATCGTTTGGAAGGAGATGCTGATCAATGGTGGAATCTTATTAATAATACGAGGCAAAGGGATGAAATTGAGTCTATGGAATGGGACGAGTTCAAGAACTTATTTTTCAATAAGTACTTCCCTCGTATTCTCCGAACAAATATGGAGAAAGAGTTTCTTGAACTGAAGCAAAGGGATGATGAATCTGTTAGTACCTATGAAGCGAATTTTACAAGACTTGCAAGGTACGCTTCTGGTATTATCATCCAACCTGAAAGTAAAGTTGATCGATTTTTCAGTGGCTTAAAACCAAGTCTTCGAAGGGCATTAGCTATAAGAGACTTCAGTAGCTATGAAGAAATTGTGCGTTGTGCTATCAAGGTAGAAATGGAATTTGGTGTTACATATCCATCTCATGGGTTTGACAAGAAACGAAAGATGGAGTTCAAGGAGAAAACTCAGAATAATGGTGAAAAGAAGATGAATGTTTCCTTATGCACAAAGTGTGGAAAGAAGCATGGTGGAGATTGTCTTAAAGGGACTAGAAAATGTTTTAAGTGTGGAAAAGAAGGTCATCGAGCAGCTGAGTGTCGAAGTAATGGAAAATGGGATTCTAATGAAGTGAATAAAGCAAACACTGCAGAGAACGTACAACCAACACTTCAATGCTTCAAGTGCAAGGAAATGGGGCATTATGCTAATAAATGCCCTAATCCAAGGGTTAGTGATGATCGACATGAGCAACCGCTTAAGAAAAAGGAAAAAGGGAAGTCACATGCGATCACTATTGGCAATGTTGAATATGACAACGATGTGGTGGAATGATTAAGTGTTTATGTAATGGGATTCCAAAATAATGTTGTATCTTGGAATATTGGAATATTTATGTATTGGTCTAATGTGGTATTCAAAGTGATTGAGATATTATGCGCATAATGAAGGGAAAACGAGAAAATGAAATGTTTAACAGTATTCATGAGCTCATGATTGATATAAGGACTAAGTGATATCATGGTTTGAGTATATAGAATTTTGAGGATTTTGGTATGTGGAAAGTGTTAACTTTTAACTGCATTCAAGTTTTCACTAAGGTTCAATGGGTATTCAAGAGAGTACAAGATTAAGGCCTTTGAATGTTTGGAATGTGTCCAACAAGATATATCTTATGATATATGGGGATCAACGATGGTATTAAATCTCTGGTAATCGTTTTCACTATGTTATGAGAATGGACTGCAGTATTATGGATAGGACTAAAGATTGGAATGGATTATGTTGGACATAAGTTAGTATTGTTTAAGGATAGAAGTTTTTTCGATATTATTTATGGGATGTTATAGTAATATAGTTTTAGAAAAAGGACAACCTGCAGGACGGGCGACAGCCCATCGTTTCGGACAAGGCTGTGGGAATCGAACCCACAACCGAAGTGCGACTGGCCTTTATCGCCTACCACTGGCCTACAGGAAGTCCCTGTTTAGTAGAAACTAGTTTTAAAGTATAAGTCCATTTTAGGAACTATATATGATTAATCTCACTATAGATCGACTTATGTATATAATTTTTGCTAACCTTTTGTTTGAGACAGATGGAATGACCCGTCATTCTATCACATGATCTGCTAACACTTCACGAATAACAAATTCAACTTCATTTAAGAGATGAAGTGGAAATTGTTCTAGGCACGAACAATAGTGAGATTGTACCAAAATAAAGAAAGTATTTATTCCAATTCAAATTTTCAACTTTAGGGAAATGATCTTGAAAACCAAAAATGTTGCCCTAAGTGATCTTATACCTGATGAATCGGATGGTACCTTAGATCGTCACAAATTTATGGATTTATGATTATTGGCTTTTCCATAGCCATGTTCTCTACCACTCTCCATCAGAACATGATGGTTAGATTTCTCTTCCATATCCATATTTTCACCTATGTGGAAACCCAATGATTAGTTTATTTGGGTAACCGTTACGTTTCATACTTTTGTTTTTAAAGATTGGTTTTGATATTCCTTTTTACGATGTGGGTTTCTATTAAAGAAACTTTCAAATAGTAAACCATTTATAACCCCGACGAATTTTGAGGGCGAAATTCATTTTAAGGGGGGTAGAATGTAACAGCCCAAGATTTTATAAAAAATATTCTTTTTAATTTTATTAATGTCTTGTGTTGTATGCTACACCAAAAGGAGCTTGCACAACACGCATCCTTGACTTTCCTTTCATTACACGCAATCACGACCTTCCTCGATAGCGTGTGTAATACGCAATACCGAGTTTCACTAAACAACGATATGCTATTAAAATATTATTAAAACTAGCCGTTATGAATAGTAATAACCACTTTTTAAAATTCTGTAAATCTTATTTTTCAAAATGAACTTCATTTTTGGATTCGGAGTATCGAATTTAGCCTAAGGTGAAATTTTGGTACATTTCGGATAACTTTCATATTCTGATGAAAAGTGAAAATTACTAAATTATAATTAAAAAACAGCATTTTTAATCGAAATAATTAATAGTGATAAATTATTAATTGGAGTAGTTTTAAAGTATATTTAGAATATATTTTTACAATTTAATACAATGTTGGTCATTGGATGTAATTGCACATTTAAACCAGACATAAACAAGTGTCAATCTTTTGATAGATATTGTTTCTTAAAAACACGCTATTTGTTTTAACAGCGGGATTTAATTATAAAATTAATTAATGCAACTTCTATGTTATGAATTTGGTAAAATAGAATTCATTTTTGAATTCGGAATATGAAATATAGCTTAGGATGAAATTTTGGCATTTTTCTGAAAACCTTTATTTTTTGATGAATAGTGAAACTACTAAGTGGTAGTTAAAAAAACTGAATTTTTCATAAAACTTAATTTTACCGCTTCTGTGAATGGAATTTCAAAAATCCGAGAGACACGGTTGATGTCAGTAAGTAAAATGTGGTTCAATGAGATGAAAATAATTTTTGGTGAATAGTAACTTTTTACTTTTATTTACCACGGTTAAAAGTAAATAGGGTAATTAAGGGTAAGAATGATATTAATATTACCCTAACACATGTCCTAATTCTATTGGACAAGTGTAATTCTACCAAAAACAACCTTATGAATATAATATGACCATTTAGGTCCACTTGGATTAGATTATGACATTTAATATTATATTATTTAATGAATAGTTAAAATAGTTAAAATCAAAGTTTAATAACTAAAACATTTTTAATATGGGGTTATACATAAGATAAATTCGACTATAAATATTCATTAGAAAGATAAAAAGATTTCCTACATAATGATATTTTATTTATAATTTTTATACTTTAAATAAATTAATTTATTTATGACACAACGATGATGCTGTAATTACCCTTTTAAGAAAATGTTGACATAATTGATGTTATAAACACCAAAATAAATGTAATTTGATACTTTTTATGAATTACACTAATTTTCTAGGTTACTATGATATATTAGTGTTGATTTAATCAACTTGTTTCTAACATATAATTCTGATATGACTTTCACAAAAATCATATATCAAATAGTGTCAAAATTGCCACAAAATAGTTTTTAAATAAAATATTATATTATTAATTGTTATTTTATTCCTAAAAATCTAAGGTTCGGCCAAATGACTTAGATAAGGATATATATATTAATAATAAACAATTTGGGGTTCTTTTGGCATGTTATAGTAAGTGTATTAACCATATAGTGAAAGAAAACAAAAAGACACGGTAAAAGTTAAATTATTTAACTTAGAGTTAAATCTAATTGATAAGGTTACAATAATATCCTAAACTTGTCTAAATCCTATTGGTTGATATGATTTCGACCCATCCCCACATTAGCTTCGAAATAAGACCCTTTGGAACCATTATAAACCGATTTTGGCTTTAATATAAAATAATATTTTGAGATATTCCTAAGGTGCCCCTCTCCTCCCCTATAAAAGGACACCTCCTCCCCCTCCTCCTCACACCAATTTGAGCACTCAATCTCGTCCAACCCCTGACCAAATATCTTCTCCACTTACCTAGCAACATCCTAGAGGTTCTGGTCTTCCTCAAAGACCAATTTTAGTGCCCTAAGAGGAGGTCTCAAAGAGGCACTTCAAAGAAGAGGTAATTACCGTTACCAATTCTTTCATCTTTATTTCTTCTCCCACTTCTTCTTCTTAGGTTGTTTCATTATGAAGTAATAACATCAGTATCACTCATATACTGATATGTTATTATAAGTATGAAACAACCCTATTTCACCATCTATCCATCCTATGGAAAAAGAAATCACCGCGCGTGCGTACGTACGGAATATCGTCTCCACGCTGTGGTGTAATCTATTTTCCACCACCACCTTACATGGATGGGTATAATGGTGTAAAGAATAACTATACATAGTTATTAAAACATCATATTTATTATGATATATTGTATAATCCACTCCAATTCAATTCAATATTTATAGAAATGATATCATCGCTCGTGCGTACGTACGGACTACCGTCTCCACGACGCGATGAGATTCATTCTCCATGTTAACCATTTAAGAATGATTATAATGTATATATAAGAAATAATAATGAAATATATGACATTATAAAGCTACTGGATTTATGTATATATATACATATTTATGTCATCTACTTACTTCCATTTCAAGACAATAAGGAAAGGAAAACAGCATTCATGCGTACGTACGGACTACCGTCTCCATGAACGGTGTTTTTCATTTTATTTATCTACCTATTATATATATATATATATACTGAATATATATGATATATAAATCATATTTTATATTCTGGAAGTGAGTAAATCATGATATAAGTAATAATGATGTCAAGAACAACAAGTCAAAACACCTACGATAAATGAAACGATTTTACCCAAAACGCTTCTTTAACATGGAATTTACAAAAGAACGGGTAATATAATGTCATAAGTGAACCATATATGATATCATAACAATTAACATGATTCTGTAATAAGTCAATAACATGATTTAAATCATTATACAGGAGGTTTGGACACTTACAAAGCAAGTCGGACCTAAGGTAAGGGAAATATCACAATCTCATTTTTATCCGAGATTGTTTATTCGTAAGTATTTACTGGGGTGTATTTTATCATCCACATCCATGTTTCATCAATATGTAATATTATTTCCATCCACCTAAAATTGTTTAAATCCATTTTTACCCTTCGGTGAGTTTTTAGTAATATGTATGAAAGGAATCTTTTGTCGTTTTTCGTACGAGGTACTTTTTGACTTTTCCGACAAAAGTACGAAGAATGTTTTTTTTTATACAGCATGAATGGATTTTTAAAACATTATTTCCAAGAATCTTCCTTTAAAAGTTTTCAAGTTTATTTTTAATCAACTTCTTTTATTTTAAAGTTTTATGACATGTTATGAAAGGAAAAATGTTTTTGAAGATATTTTCCTCAAGAATGAAGTTCAAGTATTTTATCAAAATTATTTTCCATCTAAGATAATAAAAGGGTTCTGTTTTTATCCCTATTATTACATGGATTTGATTATGTTTTGATGGAAATATTTTTATGAATTCCTTTATCTTATATGAATTGTTTTATGATGTCATGTTGTTTAAGAATCTCATTTTTATTACATGGGTTATGCGATGATGTATGATTTATGATTATGTGGCACACATAAGAAAGGATTCATTATAAGATGGGTGGGACCTATATCTCCCTCCAATTCATTGGGTAAAGATTTTATATCTCATGAGATAGACATGGCTGAAATGGTAGGTTATACCGATTCAGTGAAACAGGACTGAAACGAGGGTTACTCGATTCAGAAAGGGACTTTGTCCACTAAGATAGTCTTGGCAATTAGTCTTGACTAACAAGAAATGATTCTCTATGATTATGTGTGTATGCCACAAAGTTTCATGTTTTAAGTTATGATTATTGGGATTACTTTTTCACTGCCATGATTTATCCCATGATTATGAAATTATGCTCTCTTTTGCAGGTTATGATTTCCAAAATGTTATGTTCTTATGAATATGATGTGATTGATATTTTTTTTGTTTACCCTTACTGAGCATTTGAGCTCACCCTTTTATGTTTTCTTTTCCCCAGGATATAAAGAAAGGTTTTAGGTTAAAAAAAAGGAAGATCTTTATGGGAGATTTTGAAGATCTTTCACCACGATTAGAAGATTATAGTTCGAGTTTCCAAAGACACTAAACTATTACGGTCCTTGTGTGTGTGTTTTTGTAATGTACTAAGTATTCCGCAAAAGTAATGTAATGTCCATGTACGATAAGCTTCGGGTCTCTACAATATTTGTTAACTTTATATTAGATAATTTGGTTCATTTTAGGTTAGGTTATTTTATTTATTTTGGTTTAGTTCATTTGGTTCATTTTGGGTTAGGTTATTTGGTTAATTTTGGATTAGGAAATTTGGTTTATTTTGGGTTAGGTCATTTGATTCATTTTGGGTTAGGTAATTTTTTTCATTTTTGAGTTACGTAATTTGGTTGTTTTTTAGGTTAGGAATTATTTAATACCTGTTAATTTGGTCATTCAGTTAGATCATTTGGTTTATTTTGGTTTAGATCATTTTGTTTCATTTATGATAGTCTGTTTGGTTCAATTTAAGGTTAATTCATTTTTTAGGTTGGTTATTTTGTTCATTTTGAGTTATGTTTTTTGGATCTTATTTTAGGTTAGGTAATTTTAGGTTAGGTTATTTTGTTTTTGTTTGAGTTATGTCATTTTTTATTTAGAAAATTTGGTTTATTTTGGATTAGGTAATTTGGTTCATTTATGGGTTATTCTATTTTTGGATTGGGTCATTTGGTTCATTTTAGTTTAGGATATTTTTTTATTTTAGGTAAGGTAATTTGGATCATTCTCAATAAGGTTATTTAGTTCATTTTGGGTTAATTAATTTGGTTTATTTTGGGTTAGATTATTTGGTTCATTTTGGGTTAGTTCAATTGTTTCATTTTAGGTTATTTAATTTGTTCATTTATTCCTTTTTGTTAGATTTGGTTTATTTCAAGTTGGTTTAATTGGTTCATTTTGTATAAGCTTATTTGGTTGAAAGAGTTTTTTTTATACTAATAAGTTCTCAAATTCATCTTTTGAGAAATGATATATTCGTTGAAGAATGTGTCCATGGATAGAGGTATTATATTAACATATCATTGAGGGGTTACACTAAATTCTAGCTAGCTGGAAATTTTTGAATTCAAGGTAACTTGAATCCTATTTTGAGGATTGACCACTCAATAATATTTATTCCACCTATAACTAACCTATAAAAATGGTTAACTAAAATTTTTGGTATAGGGGACTTATACCTATAATTACCATGACCCTAAAGACCCAAAGTTAGTGGTTTCTTTATTACATTAGTAATAGATACAAGAAATAAAATCCTAAAGAACTGAATAGTTTAGTAGTCCTAGAAAACTATATGCATACTTGAATTTGACATTACATTTAAAAACATAAAATATAATATAGTATTTTATTTGGTTATTTTATTTTTTCCTTTATAATTTCCCCACATATCAATCATAAAACACTTCTTTGAATCCTATGGAAATGAAACATAAGAAGAGGGTGAGATTATATGCTTAGTAAGGGTATGTATACAATGGAAGCTACCATGAATAAATAAGGCATAATCAATATGTAAAGGTAAATATCTGAAAACACATGTCATTTAATCAATTACCTGATCATGAAAAATAATATTACAGGAATAAATGATGACAAAACAATCCCATATAAATAATTTAATTATCCTAAAATTTATCCATGGATATCATAACTAATAAAATAATTACATGTACATCAATAACTAATATCATAATGATGTAATGCATAATTTCATACATCATAAACATAACATCAAGGCCTCATTCTAATACATATTACATAAATGGGTAAGGCCCTGGATAAATACCTAAGCAATATTTTCTCATCATATCTACCAATACATTGATGGGATATAGCATGCCTCTCCCATCACTTACTAAGTCCAATGAATTTCTCATATGGGGTGAATCATAATCAATATAAACATTAATATTGAAAAGTTAGCATAAAAATATTAATAATTTATGCAATAAATAAAAATAATCATAAACTATTCAAAGGAATATGGAAAATTCTATCAAAATAGTACATCCTTGGTAAATTAAAATATCCAACAAGAAATTTTTACATAGATGAATATACTTTAAAAAGATCACTGGAAGATTTCTTGAAGAAAATATTTTTTTCATTTTGAAACAACTTATTAAAAATCTAAAAATTTCCCAAATATTAAGGAAACTATTTTATTGGGAAGGATCCTTTGAAACTAATAAATTAATATTTATATTTATGAGTGGTTATGATGGTGTAAAATTCTATTCATGTCATATAAGTTAAAAACATTCATTTCACACTTATAAAAAGTCAAAAAGTACCTTTTTCAGAAAATGATCGGAATATTTCTTTTAATCCATTTTTTTAAAAAAATGTGTATAAATTTCTTTAAAAATAATTTGGGGATAGTAAAAATATTCTTTAAAATATTTTAAGAAAAATAGGAATGTGGAAGAAAAAAATTCCAAATTGAGTAGAAAAAAAAAGTTGGTTTTCCTTAAAAATAAGATTTTGATATCTTGAGTACTTAAAGAGTATAAAATGAAGAAACATTTATAATTTACATAAATATACATAGTAAAATAAAATATATTTGGTTTAATATATAAATTTCAAATAATTCCCCTAGAAAATACTTTAACACAAACGTCCCTAAAATAAACCCTTACCTCAGGTTAGACTCCCTTCATATGTGTATGAACCTACTGTATAATAAATATAAATTTAGTATAAATTTATTATATAACCGTTATTATATATATAATACCTCATATTATTTACTTATAATCATTTACCTCCTGTTTATTCACAATTCTTTATTAAAAATCATTGTTACGGGTAATAACTGCTTTGTTTTTCATGTATATTTTGGTTTAATGGTTTCTATACTTATTATTTTATCATGATTAAATCATATAAAAAAATTAATAAATATTTAAATATAATTTATATTCATTATATTCATATCTATAGTTATCCATAAATCTATAGATAGAAAATTGAGTTACGTTGTTCATGGAGACGGTAGGCCATATGTATGCATGAACGTTGTTTTCATTTTTCTATGGATGAAACAAAAGAAAGATAAATAATAATTCACCTTTAAATAATAATTTTTATATGATATATATCATATATATTCATTAAATATATCCTTATTACTATCCATGTCAAACTAAAATGAAAAATGTGTCACATCGCTTTGTGGAGGCGATAGTCCACACGTACACACAAGCGACGTTATCGTTTTATAAAAAATTTAAAAGGTAAAAAGGTATATGTAATATTATAATTACATAAGTATAATTATTTAATAAATATAATTTATATATATTCTTTAAATACATCATTATATAAATTCTTGAGAGGTGGTTATGGAAAATGAATTACATCAGTTCGCAGGGCGGTAGTCCACCGTACACATGCTTGACGATTCCCTTTCATGTTTGATGGAATAGGGGATAGATATAGGTTATTAAATTAATATAATAAAATATAATTATATTTAAGATATTTTTATTATTATTTCATCATATTTTTATAATATTTTAAGGGTGTAGATGAAGAAATAAAATGATAACGCATGGTTAAGAACTACACATCTTCTTTAGAGAACCTTTTTAGGTTCAAACCTAAAGTCATCCTAAGATTGTTTTATAATAAAAAAATGGACTCTATGTCATGGTTAGGGATATAAGGAATGTATTTTGAAAATTCTTGGACAAAAAAAAGTTTTTTTAAGTGTGGAGAGGATACGATAGTTGGTGTCCTTTTATAAGTGGGAGAGGGGACCCCCTTGGAAATTTCCTAAAAGAATACAAAATAATAAAGTCATTCCGAATAAAAATGATTCCAAATGGACATATATATAAATTTAGAATCTTATAAGTTCAA
This sequence comes from Viscum album, assembly GCA_963277665.1. Lineage (NCBI taxonomy): Eukaryota > Viridiplantae > Streptophyta > Magnoliopsida > Santalales > Viscaceae > Viscum > Viscum album. Next base: position 134,942,704 of record OY728131.1, on the reverse strand, counting down.
AATATGTCCATAAAATAGTATTTAGATAAGTTTAATTTGAAAAATTACCCTTATCTCTTGGTTTAACCATTCAGTAAACCCATTTAAACCTTAACAGTGGTAATTAATTTTTAATGTTTTTACTATTAATTATGACCAAAAATTAAGTTTAACTTATTAAATAATATTAATTATAATTATTATATATATGGAATTAATTTTACTAAATTAAATTCATATAATTTTAAGAATTTAATTTAAAATCAAACCCGCAAGTGCGACAAAAAACGATTTTCCAAAGAAAATGTTTTTTAAGTATAATTTTTTTTTATATCAAGATTCAACATAAAATTGATTACAATGACATAAATTGGTTAAATAATAATATAATTTAACTCATTTTAATTTTAAATTAATTTTAAAACAAAATGGAACATTGTAAATTCTTTAACTAAAAGGCAGTTTTAAATAAAAATTAGAATTTTCACTATTCATCGAAAAAATTAATCTTTTCAAAAAATTATCAAAGATTAACTCTAAGATAATTTTGAAATAACGATTTAAAAAATTATTTTAAATTTTTGAAATAAATTATCTAAAATTTTCAAAAATTAATTTTAAAATAAGTGCACAAAACACAACAAAATCACTTTTTAGAAAAATATAGTTTTTAAGCATAAAATTGGATTTATTCTTATCACTATCTTATAAAAACTTTTATATGAATGATAAAAAAATTGATTGAATATATAATATATAAATTGAATTAAAATAAATCACCAATATTGATAAATTTAATCCATTAATATAAGAACACATTGCGTGAATAAAAACAGTTTTTCAGAAAAAACCTTTCTTTTACTTTCAAATGATTTTTATTTTTATTTCTAACCAATTGATAACCAATGAATTTATTTGATACATTTGTAAACAATATAATTTTAATAATTTAGTTATTCATATTAATACCCACTAATTTGACCAGTTTATAACAGTAGACTATGTTACGATTTATTTAGGCTTGGGTTTGTGTGTATCACAAGCTATCAAATATATTAAATTTAAAGAAATACATCGTAAAATATAGGGGTGTTACATTATTCCATCCTTCAAAAAACTTGACCCTCAAAATTTCTAAAATTTCACCCCATGAACATATTTGGGTATTTTTTTCATCATAATTTCATCACACTCCCACATCACCTCTTTTATCTTATGATTTCTCCAAAGTACCTTTACCATCCGAGTCGTTTAATTATTAAAAACTTGTTTTCTAGTGCCTATAATATGGATAGTCTCTTCATAGTAAGATATATTAGGTTCCATTTATATTTATTTAAATTTGATCACCTTTTTTTAGTATGTACTTCCTTAACAATGATATATAAAATGCATCATGTACTTTAGAGAGACTTGGTGGCATTTCCAAACAGTAAGCCACAACTAAAATTATTTATAGGATTTCAAAAGGTCTAATGTACTTTGGCTTCATTTTATATTTCTTAATGAACTTTAAAACACCCTTACATAGATATACTTTTAAAAAATGTGATCTCCCACTTAAAATTACAAATCCTTCCTATGGTTATCGGCATAAATCATTTTCTTTCTTTGAGATAATTTGGTATGGGTTTGAAGAGTCTTTACCTTTGTCATTATCTTCTCCACAAGTTCTAGGAATACAAGATTCCTTTCACCAACTTCATCCTAATAAGTTGGAGTATGACATCTCTTTCCATATAATGCTTCATACAAAGTCATTTGAATACTTTAATGGAAGCTTTTGTTATAGGAAACTCAACCAATGGTAAATAGTAATCTCACATACCTTTAAAGTCAATAGTGTATACCATCAACATGTCTTATAATGTTTTAATAGTTCTTTTGTACTATCTATTAGTTTGAGGATGATAATCAATGCTCAAATTAATCTTAGTATTACTATTATTTTGAATACTTTTCTAGAATTTCTATGTAAATCATGGATCATGATCAGACATGATTTAAATAGGTGTGTTATAAAGTCATAAAACTTCATTAATATAGATTTGTGTAAGGTTCTCAAGGGTTAAATATTCTATTATAGTAAGGAAATGTGCATATTTGGTTATTCAATAAACAATAACTCGTATTTCATCATTCTTTCTAGGATTCTTTCATAATCCGATGAAAATTCCATAGTAATGTCATCTCATTTCTACATAGTAATAGGTAGAGGTTTCATGAATCCTCTAGTTGTTTCTTTAATTTAATAAATTCCATAGTGGTAATTCTATAGGTATTATTTGATATTGGTCTCTAATCATGTATTAAATCATTGTAAAACTCAACTTCACACTATGGCAGATATATAAGTAATTCTTAAAGAAATACATCAATGTATTTCTACAAAATAGGTACATACTCAATTTGAAGATTACTTTTTCTATTCCTAGATTGTTTATTCTCTTCTTCCCCAAGGATTTCATTTAAAATAGATATTGGGATTGGGTCTATATATGACTCGGATGATGAAGTCTCCCCTCTAAAGATAAGTAATTCTGCAACATCATCATGAATCATAATTTCCTTATATTTACAATAAATTTTTTCATCGTATTTTTAAATAAAGTCCATACCAAGGGTTATATCAAAATCAACCATAGGTATAATAATGAAGTCATCAAATAGGGAAAATTTTGTGTGTCATAATGGGAACTCACTAACACACCATTGTTGTGGTGATACTTCTATTAAGTGTCTTGTTTGATAACTACCTTCTTAAGGTGGTAGAGAAATGTGTAATTTACTTGGAAAACTTGGAAGATATAAAAAGGTGAAAAGATTGATAATCAAATAAATTGTTATCTAAATTTAATAATATTATTAAATTACCTTCCACAACATCTTTAGGAACTTCAACCTCAACTATTTTGATCACATAATATTGGACTTTATCCCTTAGAATATTATGGGGAAGATTTAATTGATGTTTGAGGCAATCATTTTCATAGTTCCCCATCTCTTTACAGTTAAATCATTTAACATTGGAAGCTTATTTATTTCCCTTGAAATCATGAGCTTGGTGTCATTTCTCTACAAACTTTTATTAAACTCTCATTCCTAGCTAGAATGTTCCATGGTTTTTCTTTCCAAATTTATTAAAAGTTGGAAACTCTACCATTATATTCTTAACTTTTATTGTATTTCCTTTTATAGAGCTCTCATCTACCATCTTATTATCTTTATTTACTTTGAATCTATAATACTTGGATAATTATTTCTCTTTCTTGATAACATGTGATATTATATATTCATATGATAAGAATGTTTGGGAGACTAGTTCCCTTTAAGGGATTGGGTTAAGCCTGTTATTGCTCAAAATGTCTTTAGCTGCTACATCAACAAGGGCATTGACACAGGGAAAATACTTCCCTATCATAACAGGCATACCATGAGAGGAATCTCGAACTTGATGTTTTCTAATGACATAGTCCTATTTATTAATGGTAGTAGAAGATCATTTAAGGGGTTGAAGAGGGTTCTTAAGGAATATTGCAAGTGGAGAGGACAGGTGGTGAATTCCGACAAGAGCCTCTTCTTCACAGCAAGGACCACCTCTCTGAAGAGGGATTGGGACTTAAGAGACGGGTTGAATATGAACAAGGGACTTTTTCCCATGGATTACCTTGGAGCACCATTCATCCCATCTTGCCTCAGGGTGAAGCATTTTGATAATCTCATTAGTAAACTTACTAGGTGTATTCAAAACTAGAAAAACAGGTTTTTATCCTTTGGAGGCCGTATCACCCTGGTTAACTGTGTGTTAGTATCCATGACGATGCATGTTTTGTCTACCTTTAAGGTTTCGAAAACTGTGGTTTCAAACTTGGACAGAATAATGGTGTCCTTTATATGGGATGGGAAGATGGAAGGCTAACATCATTAGGCTTCGGTTAAATGGTTGGCTAGACCCCTTTCTAAAGGGGGAATTAATTTAAGGAGATTGTCCTCAACCATTCAAGGATTGTATACCAAGATTGCTTGGGAGGTCCTGGAAAGCCGAACTCTATGGGTTAGAACAATGCAGAACCTCCACGGCCTTAATAGAACTAGACAGAGAAGGCACCCCTCAAAGATATGGAACTTGGTTCAACCGCATCTGGAAACACTACAACAACATTCTCTATGGATTATCGGAAGGGGGAACATAAACTTCTGGCAGTAGGATTGGGGGGAAGAGAGGTTGTGGTTCTCGGGCTGTCCAGCTCCAGATATTACCTTCAAAGAAGCTTCCTGCCATATGTGGTTCCTCAAGGCCATCTTCGACGACAACCAAATGGAGATGTTTAACTCTATAGTTTCAAATGATGACGATGACTAGTTATTTTTCACAGGTACCTCACCGGGTGCTATCCCCATCAAAGACTTCGATAATTTGATGAGGGAGGTGGTGAACGTCGATCGTTGGGGGAGATTCTGTGGTGAAAAGTGATCCCTTATAAATTCAACTTTTTTATGTGGAGAGTGCAACACAAGGCTCTACCAATAGATTCTAACCTTCAACAAATGGGAATACCAATGGTTTCCCAGTGCTGGTGTTGCAGGTCTCCGTGCACAGAATCGGTGGGGCATATTTTTTATGAAAGTGAATGGGCAAGGGGGGTCTGGAAGATCTTCAGGGCCTTTTTTGGATGGAATGTCTATGATGGTAACTTCAAGGACTTTCTTCATTCCTGGTTTAGGGGAGCTGGAAACCAAGGTGCTGAAAGGAAAGAAAGGGCGCTCATTCTCATTGCTGGGTGCCGGACTATATGGCAGGCCCGGAATAACAAGCGCCACAGTAAAGGCTTGGTCTCTCAGGTCAGTATTCACTTCATATTGAAAAACATTGTGTTGGATCTACTTAGGTTGTCCCTGGACTTCAAGTCTGCTCCCTCCATGATCACCATTGCTACTAGTAGCACTGAAGATCATTGGGTCGGCCTTCCTGGTCATGGGTAGTGGGTGATATGGAAGCCACCGATACAGGGATTGAAACTTAATGTTGATGGATTGCTGATTATAGGGGAGATACGGGGAGGGGGAATTGTGTGTGACCAAACCGGCTCTATATATGCAGTGTTTTCTACTTTGTTTGGGGGAGGCGATGTGCTTCAGGTGGAAGCTCGGGCTATTGAATCAAGTTTTCAGATGTGTGTGTGCTGGAATTTGGTGGATTATTCGGTGGAAACTGATTCCTTGGTGCTGTTCAATGCACTTCAAAATAGAGGAAAGATTCCATGGAGCATTATTTATACAGTCAGGCGATGCCAGGCTGTTATAGGGGCGTTCATAGAGATCTCTCATACCTGGACGGAGGGTAACATGGTGGCGGACTTTATGGAATCTACGGCAACATCAAACAGTAATATTTCTTCCTTCTCATCTTTGGGGTCCTTTCATAATGAAGGTTTTTTTCAAAAATGATTCTTTGGGGTTGAATTACTTTAGACCCCCGTGACTTCTTTCCTTGTATTGGGATTATTGATTTTAATAAAAATGTTAACTTTCTAGTCATGTTAATACCATTAAATATTTTATTTGGATTATGTATGTGGTCTGAAACATTTCTTGATAACCTTATAAAGTTAGATTTATATTTAACAATATTTTCCTCTTCCTTCTATCTTAAACTCAATAATTTTTTCTCTATATTTTTTCATTTTTCAGAAGGATAATATTTTTATAAGAAAAGTTCCTTAAAATCCTTCTATTCTATGCTTTATATTTCCTCCTCATACTTAGTGTTTTGAATCAATAACCACCATTGATCTGTATCTCTTGAGAGATGATAAACCACCATGAAAACATTCTCCCTTTTATTATTTCTCAAAGTTATAAATATGTTCTCTAAGAAACTTATTCATTGCTCGGATAAAAATGGATTTTTGGTCTTATTAAATGATGTAGGTTAATGACACATAAAGTGATCTAGCATCATTAAACTATGTTTTGGATCAATGGGATGATTTATATGGGAAATGTTATTGGTTATAACCTAATTCATTTATCTAAATATAGTTATAATTTTTTCATCTCCAGCTATAGCTCCAACTTCAGCTTCATTATCTTTCCCAGGAGGGAAATACCTACATGGATTATGCACATTGGTATTGTTTTCATTCCTTACAATTGGAACCATTTCTATAAACTTTCATATACTATATTAGATCATAACATTATGAATCATAATTTATAGTTTTAAAACTAGTCAAACACTTAAAATAAATTGAAAAATAGACACATAGCTAATCTCAAAACCATAAACTTGATTTTTTTGGGAAGGGTTTCAAATCATAAAAATATTTTTAAATTATTTATAATGATTTGTAAATAAATTTTGATTTAACCCAAAAATATCCCCTAGTAGTGTCAAACCAAGTTCAAAATAAGGGTGGACTCACTATGCACAGAATGATAGTTGAGATATACCTGACCAACACTTTTCAAAGTTATTTTTCCAAGATACATCTATTCCAAAACCAAATCCACTTATAGAATCTATAAAGGGATGTATTACTAGGAAAACCACATAATATCTACCTTACTAAAACATTAGGATGTTATACTATACTTAGAATTATCCTCAAATTCATTCATAGGTCTATAGTCCCTGATCTATGTTTTCATAAATCCATTTCACAAGGTTTCTACTAAACTTTCTCTAATACAAGCTATAAATACCTCAAAACTAGTAACCTAGAGTTAATGGTTAATTTATTACATTGGTACTAAATATAGGAAATCGCATCCCAAAGGACTTAATAGTTTAGTAGTATTGGAAAAATAGATATATACTTGAATTTCACATTACATTTAAAAACTTAAAATAACACATAGTATTTTATTTTGGAACACCATTTTTTCCTTTATAATTTCCATTTATGTCAATTATAAACTACTTCTTGGAATCCTGGGGAATAGAAACATAAGAAATGTTTGATATCGTATACTCAATAAGGTTATGTGTATAATAGAATATATCATGAATAAATAAGTCATAATAAATATGTAAAGTTAAATATCTAAAAACACATGTAATTTAATCAATAAATTGAGCACGAAGAATAATATTCCAGGAATAAATAATGATAAAATAATTCAATATAAATAATCAAATGAGCTTGAAATTTATTTTTGGATGTCATAACTAATTAAATAATCACATGTACATTAATAACTAATCTCATAATGATGGAATGCATAATATTGGATATCATAAACATACCATCAAGGACTCATTCTAATGCATATAACATAAATGGGTAAGGCCTTAGCCAAATACCAATTCTAGTTTGTCTCATTAGAACTACTGATTCATTTACAGACTATAGAAAACCCCACCCATCACTTACTAAGTCCAATGCATTACTCACATGAAAGGGTTGAAACATAATCAATGTAAACATTTGTACTGAAAAAATAACATGTGAAATGTTGATAATTTCCCCAATAAATAAACATAATCATAAACTATCTAGAGTAATATGGTGAATGGTATTAAAATAGTACATCCTTATTAAATCATAATATCTACCAAATAATGTTTAAATATATTAATATACTTTAAAATATTCACTAGAATATTTATTGATGAAAATACTCTTTTAATTTTGAAACACCCTATTAAAAATCTAAAAAATTACCAAATAATAAGGAAAAAAATTTAGAAGGAACCTTTAAAACTTATAAATTAATATTTAAAGTTATGAGTGTTCATGATTGTGTAAAATTTTGTGATTGTCGTATAAGTTAAAAAAACATTATTTTCACACTTGTAAAAATTCAAAAAGTACGTTGTTTGAAAAACAACAATAATATTCTTTTTAACCCATTTTGTAAAAACATGGGTATAAATGTATTTAATAAATAATTTTATAATATTATAAAAAATATTTAAAACATTTAAGGAAAATATGGATATGGAATAAAAATATTCCTGACCAAGTAGGAAAAAAAAGTTGATTGTCCTTAAAAATATGGTTTCAGCATGTTGTGTACTTAAATAGTGGAAAATGGAGGAAAATTGTAATTTTCATAAATATACATAGGAAAATAAAATATATTGTAGTTTATATATAAATATAAAATAATTCCCCCAATGATGAATTTAACATAAACAATCCCAAATAATGATGAGATTCATAAATAAACCCTTACCTCATATTCGAATCCATTCATATGTGTATAAAACTCCTATATAATAAATATGAATTTATTATAAATATATTATATAAACATAATATATATATGATAACTTATATTATATACTAATAATATTTTATCACATGTTTATTAACAATTCTTTGTTAAAAATCATTGTTCTGGGTAATAATTGCTTCGTTTTTCAAGTATATTTTGGTTCGATGGTTTCAGTCCTTGTACTTTGATAATGGTTACATAATATCCAGAATTTTAATTATGATTTTAATATAATATTTATTAACTATATACATATTTATATTCATCCTTAAATTTAGATATAGAAAAATAAGTTACGTTGTTCATGGAGATGGTAGGTCGTACGTTTGCATAAATGTTGTTTTCATTTTTTGATGGATGGAACGAAAGAAGATAAATAATAATTAAAATTTACATAATAATTTTTATATCATATATATTATATATATTCATTTAATATATCCTTATTACTATCCATTTCAAAATAAAATAAAAAACATATCACATCGCTTTGTGGAGGCGGTAGTCCACACATACATACGAGCAATGTTATCATTTTCCAACAGATTGGAAGGTAAGAAGGTAGGTGTGATATTATAATTATAGAAGTATAATTATTTCATAAATATAATACATATACTTTAAATCCAATATTATATCCATCAATATGAGTTAGTGATGGAAAATGAATTACATTAGTTCGTGAAGTAGTAGTCTGCCGTACACACAATCAATGCATTTGTTTCCCATTTGATGGAAGAGGGTATGGATATAGGTTATTAAATTTTCATAATAACACCTTAGTATATATTAAGATAATTTCTTTATTATTTCATAATATTTTGAGAATATTTTAAGGGGATATATGAAGAAATAAAATGAAAACACATTGTGAAATGCTCTACCTCTTCTTTGGAGAACCCTTTTAAGTTTATACCTAAATCCTTCCTATGATGGTTTTTTATTCAAACCAATGAATATAGGTCGTGTGGGATGTAAATAATGAATTATTTCAAGGATTTTACAAACAAAAAATGATCTTTAATTGTGTATATTAGAAGAGTGGGGGTGAACTTTTATAATTGGAGGAGGGGACCCCCTTGCAAATTTCTTAAAAGACTACAAAATGATAGTAATTACCAAGAAAAATTATTCCAAATAGAAATAGATTAAAAAAATTTAGGATAAGTTCAATATTTCTCCAAAAAATAGGATTTATACAAGTTTAATTGGAAAAAATACCCTTATATTTTGGTTTAACCCTTTGGTAAACCTGTTTTAACCTTAACCGTGGTAAATAATTCTTACTATCTTTATTATTCATTATGACAAAAAAACTAAGTTAAAATTGTGACCTAATATTAATTATTATGATTTAAAATATTTAATAAAATTTAATAGATAAAATTTTTATAATTGGAATAATTTAATTTAAAATCAAACCCATAAGCATGATGAAAATCGGTTTTCCAAAAAAAAGTTTCCTCAACTATAAAAAGTTTTTATATAAAAAATCAACATAAAATTGATTAAAATGACCTAAATTGGATCAATAATAATAAAATTAAACTATTTTTAATTTATAAAAATTTTAAAACAAAATGTAACTTTATAAATTCATTAAATGAAAAGGAAATTTTCAATAAAAATTAGTATTTTCACTATTCATCAAAACAATTAATCTTTTTAGAAAATTATCAAAAATTAAATCTGATTTCATTTTGAAATTATTATTTAAAAAATTATGTAAATTTTTTCAAATATATTTTCTAAAAGTTTCAAAAATTAATTTTAAAATAAGTGGGAAAAACATGACAGAATCGCTTTTTAGAAAAATACAGTTTTTATGCATAATATTGGATTTATTCTTATCCCTTGCCTAGAAAAAATATTAGATGAATGGTAAAACTTTTTATTGAATATATAATATATAAATTTAATTAAAATAATTCACCAATAGTGATTAATTTAATTCATTAAGATAAAAACACATTGTGTGCATAAAATGGTTTTTCCTATAAAAATCTTTTATTTCCAAATGATTTTTATTTTTATTTATAATAAATTTATAACCAATGAATTTATTCTGTGCATTTATAAACCATATAATTTTTATAATTTATTTATTCTTATTAATAACTACCAATTTAATGGCCAGTTTATAATGGTACACTATATTACGGTTTATTTAGACTCAAGGTTGCGTGTATCACGAACTATAAAATAAATTAAATTTAAATAAATATATCATAAAATATCAGGTTGTTACATACCAATGGTATTATCAAAACATTGGTTTAGTTACATCGTTATAGGTCCAAATTTTAATTTTTTAATAAGTATATAAGTTTTGATCATTTCCTACACAATACGCCAAATCATAATTGAGTGTACCTTTAATGTGCCTCATGATTTGTTCCATAATCAAGAGATATTCCACCTTGAGAAAAAATTGAAAACAAGTATTCAAGTGTGTATACAAGTAATATATGACTTTATTTTTATAAGATAAAATAAGATTCTAACCATATTTCATTAAATTGTGGGATCAACTATTTTTCCATCTTCATGCTTCCCAAGATTGGTTCCAACTAAAATGGGTGTGGAAACCAACTTGTTATCATGCATTTAAAACTCCCTTAGCAGTTCCATTACATATTTATCTTAATAAATAAAATTTTATTCCTCCATTTGATTTATATATATCCTGATAAAATATGTAATCTCTATAATAATCGACATTTTAAACTCTAATCTCGTTAACCAGGAAATATATTCCACTAATTTTTGTTTTCTACCACTAAATATGATGTTTTCAATGTATAAAATCACCATTAATTTCCCTTCCTTGGTTGATTTCATAAAATATTATGATTTACACCACCAAATTTAAATTAATGCTTCTTTAAGAAGGAATCCAATCTATTTTTTTCAAGCTCTAAGAATTTGTTTCAAGTTATATAAATACTTTCTCAACCTACACACTTTTGATTCATCATTACATATTAGAAAAAAACACTAATTTTTATATATATACATCCTCCTAGATCACACCATTTAAAAACTTAATATTAACATCCATTTCATACATTATAAAATTTATTTCAATAGACATAACTAGGAAGAGTCTTATTTATTTTAGTCTTTCCACCGATGTGAAATTTTCTTCCACATCAACACCTTTAACTTGTGCATAGCCTTTGTGCACTAACCTTTCCTTGTTTTGAATCTCCTATACATAATCATCATGTTTTTTATATTCCCACTTTGTTTTGATGATGTTATGATCGGTTGGCCTCTTCAAGAGCTCCTAATTTTTTTTTCTTCTCTATTTTATCAAAATCATTATTCATATCCTTGACCCATGATTCATTTTTTCCTCTTCAAATGATGATGGATCCACTTTTGATAATAGAATAGTGTTCTCTACATTACTCATTCTCTAATTTTTTGTAAGATAAAATTTATCACCAATGATATTTGATTAATCAACATCTACTCATTTATTCATCTATTATGTTTCTAGTGAATTCTCTTTAGTAACTTCCATATCCACCAATTCAGTCTCGGAATATTATTCGCACATCATATTGTGTGATATTCTATAATTTTTATTAGTTTCATCCTCTTCTTTATAATATTCACTCAAATATAGAATTAAATATTTATTTCCAACTTTTTCTTCATTAAAATTTATATCATTACTTTATAAATTCTTGATGGTACTCTTTTTAAATTTGAACCAATTTTCCTCTTCAATAAATAAATATTTTTCACCATTTTCCCTCATACACATGCATTACAAGTCTTCTCTTGGTCATGTATTAAATTTTAAATATCAATTTCAGCCTTAAATCTTTACAAGTAATCTAGCCTTTATTAATGGATATGCTTGAGCCTTCAATGAAAAAACTTATTTTCTTCTTCTATTGTAAGGAGATATATGTTCTCCTTGTAATCTACTTTATATAATTTTGTGTTTATTATACAGTATTTCATTAATTAATTTTGTATCTTACCTTTGATCAAGCATCCCTTCAAATTAAATGTGACTTAATTCCCGAATCGCAAAGTTGACTCACACGCAAAATATTTTGTCATAGACCATCCACATTAATAAATTATATATTCTTCAATTAATTTTCTTTTAGCCTTGTATTTATTTTTCCTTTGATTTTTAATCCTCCATCATTCCCAAAAGGAACTATGAAATTAATGTTTCCATTTAAATTCTTTAATAGGTTCATGTTTTTGATCATGTCGTATGATCACCCACCATTAAGAATATATGTGTTTTTGTTCTTCATTTAATTAAGAGTGATTTTAGCTAATATTGATATCTCATTCTTCTTATTTTCCTTCCAATAAATGCACAGTTGGGTTGTCATGTGTTCTGGTCTCTCCCTATTCCCTTTAGTATAGGTAGTGAGGTTTTACTCTTCTTCATCCAATTGGTAAAAACTATTATTCAAAATAATAAAATTTGGTTTCATTACATTAATTTAACATTAATTTCAATTATAGTATTTTTTAGTCCCTCACTACCTATAATTCACACCCTAGTAGAAAAAATTATAAAAATGATAACAATATCCATAAAATGTGTTCCTTCAATAAGGTGTATGATATATTTTTATCCACTTTTTTTGACTCTCGGATGTTTCAAACTTCAATACTTCTTATGTTTCCTTTAAATAATTCACTATATCAAATAGATATCAACAGAGTTTACACTTCATCAAGGGAAATATATTTTCACTATTTCTCTACATATCTTCAGATTTTAAGTAATTCCTTGGTTTTTTAAAATTTCTTGTTGTTTGAGATTTATCACCAATATTTTTTCCCTTTTCCTTTTTCAATGATTCCTCTAGTTTTGGATGTCTCAAATTTATAACCAAGTACACATTTTCTCATATACATTTTTCTTTGTCCACATATATTTTTCTCAACACTCCTTGTACATCACCTAACTCCTATTAACTCCTTATCAAATAACTTTTCAAATTGAAACTTCATGTCACCACCTACTTTTTTAAAACTTAAATTTTTAAAAAATAAATTTTTTGTAGTTATATCCCAAATTCTTCTTCAAGTGATTTAACCCTTATTTTTCTCACTTTAATTTGAGTATTGAGGTTATCAATCATATTTGTTTATTATTTTACCTTTATCTTGAAATCAAAAAATATCTCCAAAGAAGTTTGTGTATCTCTATGTTCTTAAACTATCTTCTTTGGTAGGGTAATTTCATCTTCAATTTGGTTGACATATTTAGATGATTTCTTCAAAAATCCTAAAATTTTACTATTTTTTTACCACTATAAATTAAGGTCCTCAAGAGTAGATTCAAGTTCTACTTTTAAATCAATAATTCTTATTACTTTTAATTATTATTAAATTTTATATTTTATCTTCTCAATCATTTCCATCATTAAATCCTTGATATATGACATAAAATTACACTCATTATCTCTAAAACATTCCATGTATTTATATTCTTCTTTACTTACCAAGATTTTTCATTGAAAAATTTTCTTGGATGTATTTATAGATTTAAAGTTTATTTTCATGGAAAATTTTCTCCATTGTTTTGGTGTATGTTTAACTTAAGATTCCTCATCAACCTTTCTTAGACATCTCGCCACTATATTTCTGAATTTTCAATAATTAAAAAAATAATTGGTGGTTAACCATTATACTTTTCTTTATCTATCTTGAATTTTCTTACCAATGATGACATAAATCCATCACCGACATCTTCACCTTCATTTCTAACATAATTTATATCATGTATCTACATAGTTTTTGAAATGAACCACATTTTTATTGGTTTTAAATTCCTAAAGGGGTTTTAATTTTTTGTTTTTTTGTTTTTTTTTTGACAATTGGTACTCGAAAAGGGTTTTTGAACATTTGAAAGTCCTTAAAATTTGTTTTCAGATAGTTTTTAGAGGAAAAGTGTTGTCTTAGGGGTTTGGGAGAATATCAAGGAAGAGACAAGTGGTTGGTCTCCTATAAAGTAGTAGCTCTAGGCCATTCAAAGTATGAATGGATCATTCACACTATGAATGGTATTCATGGGGTGAGTACAGGCTGTGAAAGGGGTGGTTGGGTGAAGGTGGATACTACCTTGAAATTTCACAATGTGAATTGTGGTCCATGACATGAACCATACGGGTTGGATTTTTTAAAAAATGGTTGAGGGGGTTTCAAAAATTAGAATCCCCTCAATATTTTCCTCTCTAATGACCAAACAACAAGGGGAGGTCGAACCCACTCCCTGTCACTTTATTCCCCTTGGTTATGGGTTGTTCTAAAACCTTATATCTCGCAATTATTGGTATGATATCCTCCCATGTTCTCTTTTTTCTTACTCCTATCTCATTTTATTTTAGTTCGGTCTATAGGTTTTTTTCATGGATGATTTATTTGAAGCATGAAGAAATTTTCATGCTTGGTGTGGATTTTGTATGTGACTTGTAGAGGACATATCATGAGGCCATAAAAAAGTTTTTCATTTCCTTTTATCATGAGGTATGTTGTTACATGGATATATTTAGGTTTTTGGAAAAATATGGGTCAAATTGGCCATATATTAGATGTTATAAATTGGGGATTTTTTTTGTCTAGGTTTTCGGGTGCATCAAGAATGGATCACACCTTGTTTCTCACAATTTTGGCATCATTAGACTACCCTATGAGTTTGGTGTCAAATATTCCATTTTAGTTTTTTAGTTTTAACTATTTAATTAATTAATTTAATGGTGTTTATGGATGAGATAGGTGCTCATGTACTCAGAGGAGGTCAGTACAAGGATGGATTGGATTATTATTACTTATTGAGGAAGGGGGCCTTGAATTTATTTAATTCTCTTAGTTATTTAGTTATTTTATGTTTTTGTTCCTTCATTAGTATATATGAGTCCATGATATATAATTTTTATGAGTTACCATAAGTTTTTATGGGATTGTGTTGGACTAATAGTTAACATGGATATATAGCTTACTAAATGGTATTTTAATGGTGCCTTGGTCAAACGAGTGTTGGTAGACCTCTTTGTGGTTTTTCTTGGAGACGTGTGGATATTTACTAAAGGTAAAATGGGTTTCCTTTTTAAAATGTATTTTTAAATAAGGGGTTTATAAAAATGGAATTTCATGTAAATTTTGTTGATTTGTAAACAGTTTTAGAAATGGTATTTCAAAATGTTGATGGGAGTTTGCAAAAATATTTTGATGGGATTTTGTCTAATGTCCTTGTGTGAGTAAAATATGTCATGTGGTGACTTTTTTAAATGGGTTAAAAAGAGGATTTTGACTTGGTTTCCAAAAAAATCCTAAAGTTCTTGGTTAAACTCATCTTGGTCTATTTGACCGTGTGTTGGTGATACCCTATTTTCCAAATAATGAGTACTTTGTATGTTCCCTTATTATGACTAATTTGTGTGTTTGATGTTTGATGATTCTTTTGTTTTGTGGGTGGACCCATGAGAAATTTTTTATGGTATCAAAGTGATAGTTGGTTTGAATAGATATAATAGAAACCTTTGATGGTTGAGATGGGTTTTGAATGTTTTCAAGATAGGGGAATAGATCCTGAGGGACTAGTTCCATGATGGTGAGTTAGTGAGCTGTAAGACGGTTTGTGTGCCATGTTTTTTGTTTCCAATGTTTAATATATTTAGCCTCCCTAAAATATATGAATATGGGTCATTGTTCTTTATGGTCCTCCCTATATTTTGTGGGGATGAGTCAGTGTGATTAATTGTCCTCCTTAGTGTCTGCAGGGATGGGAGAATGCACTTGATTTGTCTTTCCTAGAGTCCATATGGATGGGATGGTGTTCTTGATGGACCTCCCCATAGCTTATGGGGATAGGTTGGTGTTCTTGACTATGACCTACCCAATTTCTATAGGGATGGGTATGTGTTCTTGATTGTGACCTCCCTAGAGTCTGTAGAGGTGGGTTGGTGTGTTTTTTGGACGTTTCTGTATGGGGTATGGGTTTAGGACTACCCTAGGGGTTTGGTTGTGGGTTGAAATGATGCATAGATAATGAGACTCCCTCAAGATATGGGGGATGGTTCAAATATTTTAGACATATGATCATGCCATTTTCCTTTAGTTAGTGGGTCGAGGTTTCGATATTGCCTCACCCTGATACTTTGAGAGTGTGTTGTACATCATTTGGTTGATACCCTACCCAGCATCTTCGGGTATGGGTTGAGTTTTGGTACATTATGATAAGATTCCATCATGGTTCAAAAGTAGGTATTATATTGTTTATGGTATGAGGTGACATATTTCTTCTAGCATGGAGCCTAAACATGTAGGTTCAGGTGTCATAGTGGCCTAGTTAACACGTGATGACCTAAATCATGTGATTTTATGTGCATTGTCTGTTATGTTTTTGGGTGGGAATGTTTAATGGACATGAATTCACCTATTTATATATATTCTATGATCATTCACTTAATTACAGTAGCACTTAGTTTTTTTGAGGCATTAGGTATTCCTACTATGTCATTGGACTCACCCCCTACCCACGTACATGTCATGGGTTTTAGTGTATGTCGTTAGACCTTCCTCTTTTCTCTCAATATATATATATATAACTTGAAGTTGTACACATGGTTTAGTTGTAATGTTTGGGAGTTCATTTATATAATAGGATAGTATGTGAGTTGGTCCAGAGGACAGTGTATTTATTTTTAGTTATGGTTCAACATATACTAGATAGTGTGTCATTTAATTTATTTAATTTATTACATGTTTATATGTTTCCCTATTATGTTTTACACATCGTGTAGATAGTTTAATTCTATATATTATAGACTATAGGGGCATGTAGGGCTCCCTGTTTTATTTCTATAGGTATTTTAGGATGTATGATGTATGAATGGGTTATGAAAAAAAAATTGTATAATTTGGGCATGAACATTACCCCTTCTTAGAGGTAATAGTCTCCCCACAGCTATCTTAGGACCTCACTATTAGTCAGAAGCCTCTAGCCTATGGGGAGGTATTCCTGAGGTCATGTGTAAATCCCTACTCAGGCATCGTTTGGGAGGCTCAGGTTAGGGGCATTACAAAATGGTATTTTAGATTGCCTTAGGATGAGATATTATAGTTAAATGTGGAGTTAATTTATTAGGAATATAGAGGTATATTGAGTGCATTTCTAGCCAACATGACATTGGTCAAAACCCATGTTTCTAGAGGATATTTTGTTTTGGGATTAGGAACTCTAGGATAAGTGAGTTGTTGGTTTGAACTGAGAATCCCAATGTGGTATAGATGATAATCAAGATGAGATAAATGGTTTTTCTAGGATCTAATTAGTTTTACATGAATCATGTTAGTTTCATGCTAGGGGTATTATACATATGCCTATTGATTGTTTTTTTTACATGAAAACTCATTAGAGTCCATAATAATTGAAGCATCTTATTATATAAATGATATTTTATCGTATGTGTTATAAAAGGTGATTACATTAATATGTATATGAGGGTCTTGCTTACATGGTTATTATTTTTTGTTTTTTATGTGTTATTTTGGCCTCCATAGAGTAATGGTTTTTGTGAATTTTGGAATTTTTTGGAAAACCTAGTTTTGAAAAAAAAACTCATGTGGTGGAATGAAGTGTGCATAAATGGTTTCAAAAGTTGGTTTTACTTGAAATGGCTTATATAGCCGATGATTTTGAAATGGAATGGGATTTTTAGTTTTGTAAAAATATAAGAAAATGGTTTTTGAATTTTGATTTCAAAATAGATTTTTTTAAATGAAAATAGTTTTGTTAGAAAAAAAAGGACTATCTAGACCGAGGATTTGGGTGATTTTGGTTTCTATGAAAACCATTGGATACCAAGGGGTATTTTTAAAACTCGAGTGAGTTTTGGTGTGTGTAAAAAAATTTTAAATGGGTTTTTGAAATAATTGATTAGTACCTATATAAAATAATCTTCTTAGATTTTTTTTGGTTGATTAGGAGAGACCCATGTCATTTATTTTTATTTTTAGTGGATATTTTGTGGTTGTTTTAAGAGATCCACTTGTGGTGGGTTTTTGGAAAAAAATGGTTGACATGAGGATCAAGTAGTTGGATGTGTTTTTGTGGTTTTAGGTATTTGACCCCTTGATTTATTTATTTTTATGTTTCATGAGTTGGACCACTTAATGTTAATCTTGATGGGTCTGCAGTCAGATCCAATTGATTTTTTTTACTGGTGATTCCTATAGTGGGGATAACCTTTAGCCAGAATCATCTATTGGTAGTAGATCCTTATAGTGGGGAGCACTATAATCCTTAGGATGAGTTAAGTTTTGACACTTTAGTGTCTTCAAAATTGATGGGAATGGTTGGGAACTATCTTAGTGTTTAGTGATCAGTGTCTTATGTTTGTCACCTGAGTGTGAGAATATTGGTCACATATAGTTTTTGTGTGTGATAATGGATGAAATTTAGGTAGTGGATTTTGGTTTTTAGTTTAGTGGAGTGAATCTTGGGCCATCAGGAAAGATTTCATTGGGATCTAGTACATTTGTATGATGATTCAAGTGGTGAATCATAATTTGTGACATGTTTTATGGGGTGAACCATGATTCGTGGCTAGTTTT
Organism: Viscum album; assembly: GCA_963277665.1. Lineage (NCBI taxonomy): Eukaryota > Viridiplantae > Streptophyta > Magnoliopsida > Santalales > Viscaceae > Viscum > Viscum album. The sequence continues at coordinate 134,923,897 of OY728131.1, read as the reverse complement.
AGGGGTTGAACAAAAATTCATGGGGTGATTCAGGGATCAAATCATGGGAAAAAATGTAGTGGAATAATTTTGTAGAATCCAGTGAATTATATACATTAAAAAGATGAAATTGATATAGAAAAAGGTAACTCCACTCATTCGGTTTTTGTAATTTCATGGTCATATTTGGGAGGATACTTGAGTAGGATTTGGAAATACCAGTGTACAAGTGGATATAATTGATCTAGTTCCATAGATAATAGTACACTAGAGTTTCATATACAGTTTTCAATTCAGTGCACTAGCATCAAGCGTGATTTTGGAGTTTATGTGATCTGAGAGTGAGTCGGATTGAGAAGGAATCAGTGCTCGGGGTGGTGTACAATGGTAGATTCGGTAATTTGGGAAACCAAATAAGTAATTACACTAATTATTAGGTTTGTAACTTAGTTTGTATGTTTTTATGATGTGTAAATTACCATTGGAGTTTAGGAATTGTGTTTAAGTAGTTTGGTGATGTCTCAATGGTTGAGGTCAAGTGCTTTCAAGAAAATTCATCTAGAAAAGGATTGACTGGAGTTTTTCATAGAAATGGGTGTGGTGAGTTGGAAACTACATCAAGATAGAATTTATGATGTATTGAACATGTTTTTAGGATTAAATTAGGGTTTTTAGAGAAGAGATGATGTATAAATGCATGGTGTTATGAATTATTTAGTGAAAGTGTGTTGGTAATTTGGTGGTGAAACATAGAGTGTTAACACTAGGTTGATAATCGAGGTAGGTCAGGGAGAATGGTTGGATTAGGGAGCTTATAATGACCTATTTCATTATGAGTTGGAAATTCCCAAGGGGATTTGAATTTTTCATTTGGTTATAGGATTATTTTGAGAATCATGACTTATACAAAGTTTTCAAGCATTTTAATATCCTTGAAATGTGTTTTTGGATAGGTTTTAAGGCTCGAGTGGTGTCCTAAGGGTTTTTGAGGATACCAAGGAAAATTAAAGTGTTCTAGATAATAAAAAATAGCCATTGTAAACCATTCACTGTATGAATGGGTCATTCATAATGTGAATGGAATTCATGTGGTGAGCACAGACTATTAAAGGGGTGGTCGGGTGAATGGGGATATTACCCAAAGAGTTCACGATGTGAGTTATGGTTCACACCATAAACCATGTGGGCTATGTTTTAAAAAAATGGTCAAGGGGATTTCAAAAATTAGAAACCCCTTAGGGTATTATTCTCATATGAATTCATGATAAAGGAAGGTTTAACCCCCCCCCCCCCCATGTTTTTAAGTGGTTTTGAAGAATTTTTTAACATGATTCTTGGTGAGATATTCTTCTTATTCTTAATCCTCCCTTATTATTTCATTTTGGTTTGAACATTAGGGTTTTAGGATGGATGTTTTTTCTAGATAATGGAGAAATCATCATTCTTGGTGGTGATTTCATACACAAATCATAGAGGATATCCCAAGAGGCTGTAAACAAGTCTTCATTTTATGTTTATCATGAGGTGTGTTTTTTCATTGATTTATTCAAGTTTTTTTCTGAATTTAGGTAAAATTGGCCATAAATTCAAGTTTAAAAATTGATAATTTTGTGTTTCCTAGTTTTGGGGGTGAGTTAGGAGTGAATCACACCTAGTTTCATGTAATTCCAACATCATTAGACTACCCGGTGATTTTATCATTGGATATAGCCTTATGGGTTTTTTGTTTTAATTGTATAATTAATTAATTTAATAGTGTTTATGGATAAGATAGATTCTCATAGACTCAGAGGAATTCAATATGATCATGGATCATATTTATGATCATTGGTTGAGGTAGGGGCCTTATTTTTATTTACGTCTCTTGGTTATTAGGTTATTTTATGTCTTTGTACATTATTTAGTATATTTGTCTGCATGTTGTTGGTTTTGGGAATAGTGGAATCATGTAGTGTTGGGTGATATATTAAAATTTCTTTTAATATTTATTTTCTTGAAACCCCAAGTGAGGATCTTGCATGTAAAATCTATAATTAATTTATCTAATATCAGAATAAATGAATACCCAGTCTAAGTATTATTTCTTTTATGTAAGTGTCGATCATCTAAAAATATCATTTCAAATTGACTTCGTTACACTGTGAGGATCCAAGGATAAAATCCCTCTAGTGATGATCCACATGTGCTCCTTTGATCTACAAGCAATGTTAATCGATCTTTGGGTGCTAGTGCAGTGAGTTGATTGTCTTGCATTATTCATGTTGATCACTCATCCTTTGATCTAGAAGGGGTCTTCCTTTCATTTATAGTTCTTGAGAGGAATAGATAAATGAGGAATCAAGAGATAGTTTCAGTGTGCATAATGATTCTTATGTTTTAATTTTTGGATTCAATACACAATAGATATAACTTTTTATTTATAGAAATAGGTTTTAGGTTAAAATATTATTTAACTACATATCATCCATTAAATAATATTATAATATTTAATAAATCTAATTCCATATATTATTATTATTATTATTATTATTATTTGCATTCCAACTTTCTAAATAAAAAATATTATTTAACCCACTTGTTAATTAATATTTTTTATTGAATATGGTCTTAGTCCATTTGAACTCCTCTAACATTTATTAAACTCTCAAATAAATATTTAATTTAAATTTTCATTCATCAATAAAAAAAATTTATAGATAAAATGTGAATAAAATTATCCCTCAGTCTTGAGAATAATATTAATTTATTAATTAAATTCAAATAAAATTTAATCTGGATCATTAGAAACACTTAGTGTGTGGCCCTCTAGGATTATTTCTCATTGGAATTAGGTGGTCTTTCCTAAATTCCAATATTACTATCTAGTAGCAGATCATAGCACCCAAAATAAATAACTTAGTTTCACAATGATGAAAACCACATAAGAACTATTACTATGTAATATAATCTCTTCATCATAATATGTCATCAAGAAGGTTGCACATCAATTTCACCAAACTATATTCTCGATACATATTTCTTTGACTATATAAAATAAATTTATTGTTTCACCATGGCCATGGAATTTAATATGATGGTTCTATTCCAATCAGATTGTCAATATATCAACTTCCATAAATATGGATGGGATAAATCCTTCCTCAATCTATCCATTAATGAAATATCAATCATGACACACCCAATGCGCCCTACCTCACCGTGAATATATGGTGTCACGATTTTTGTTATCAAATCTAAGTGTGTGAGTCATGACATGCATTAATGATAATATTAATATCTAAGGACCATTACACATGATCATGTATAGGAATATCCAATGAAACCAAAACATATGGAATTCTTATTGGCAGGTCTATTATCTTAATCTACCATCTTGGAGATTACCAAGTGTGAGATTTATGAAAATAATCCTCATCCTCTTGAGAGTGCACATTACTAACAGTCTATATACTATGTGCCCCATCATAGTATGTTATCCAACCATAGAACTATATTTAATAATATCATCATAGCACTTCAAGGTTATCATCATAGTGGGGAACTGATATGACCTTATCAATATGACGTATACACTAGGACATTATTATATTAGAGACATTCAGAACAATGAAAAATATGTAATAATAAGTTTTATTAATATTCAATATATCAAATATACATGTAATCAAAGTATAAAAAGTTGTTCTTAGAAAACCAACTCTAATAAACTCCCACTTGGACTAGATCTAACTATTTATGAGCTTTAGTCTACTATACCTAACATGATATTCATATTTATACTGATTCAAGGCTTTAGTCAAAGGGTATGTGACATTTCCTTCCATGAAAATACTTCTCACTAAAACCTCACCTCTCTGAGAAAAAACCCTAATGGATAATACTTATGATGTATGTTCTTTCTCCACTAATGTGACCTTTTCTCTTTTGAGAGAGTAACCACTGTAGTATTAACACAATAGAGTGTGATAGGATCTTTACTACTAGGAAATATGTCAAGATATTTGATGAATTTTTACATCCATGCTTCTTATTTAGCTGCCTCATAAGCCACAATATACTCATAATATACTATATAATATGCGACCATGGCTTACATTGATCTCTTCCATATCATAGAATCTTCTTTCAAAGTAAAGATGTATCACGTTTGTGACTTCATTTTATATTGATCTATTTTGGATACTAGAATATGAATATCCTATGATGACTAGTTCCTCATCTCTTCCATAAACCATGAACATATACTTATTATACATAATATACTTAAGGATAGTATGGAATTCCATCTAATAGTGATCACCTAGGTCATCTTGATATCTTCCTACCACACTTAATGTGTAGGTGGCATCTATCCTAGTATATATAATAGAATACATGACTAACCCAATCACTGATAGATATGGAATCTTTTATATTCTATTTCTTTACTCATGTGTATAAGGAAACATCTTCCTAGAAAGATGAATTACATGTGATTATAGAAACAATCCCCTCTTAGATTTTTCTATAGTGAGTATCTTTAGTGTCTTGTCAATGTATGTGCTTTGACATAGGCCGAGCTGTCTCTTGGATCTGTCACGATGGATATTAATCCAAAGAATATATACATCCATGTCCAAGTCTTTCATAGAGCAGCATATATTCAACCACACATTAACATACTATAATACTGGTATTTCATTTCAAATAAGTAATATATCATAGACATATACTATTAATAAAATGATTATGCTCACAATAAACCATTTATAGACACGAGGATCACACTCATTCTTTATGAAACTGAATTCTATTACAGATTCATCAAAATGAATGTTATATGACCTAGATGCTTACTTTAATCCATAAATTGATTTTTTTTGCGACTTACATAACTTTTTGGAATCCTTTGGAGTCACAAACCCTTCGGGTTGTGTCATATAGAAATATTCTTTAAGGTTCTCGTTAAGGAGGGATATTTTGATATCCATTTTCCAAATGTCATTGTCAAAGTAAACCATATTTTCAAGTATAATTATAATTTATTTCATCATTGAAACTGGTGAAAAAAATTCATAGTTAATGACTTGATTCTATTTAAACCCTTTGGAAACCAGTCACGCCTTATAGGTGTTGACTTTTCCTTCCATGTCAAGTTTCTTATTGAATACCCATTTGCAACCAATAGGATTTAAATCCACTGGAGGATATAAAAAAATCCAAAATTGGTTTTGGTATATGGAATCTATTTCATAATTCATGGATTACTTCCACTTGGAAACATATATACCACTTAATGATTCATTGTAAGTTAGAGGATCATTATTTTCAACTAATAATGAGTCACCATCCTTAGTGACCAAAAAACCATACCATTTAAGTTCTCTTACCTCTCTTGTACTCCTACACAGTAATTATTTCTTTGTAACAGTTTCTTCTTCCATAGGGATTTGTATAATTTGTTCATGTGACAACTCTAGTATACCTTAAGACTTCAATTCATAAAATTATATCTCATTCCCACTATCTCTTTTAGAGATATTCTCCCTATCAAGTAATATAGTGTTTCTTTCCACTATTAACTTGTTTTCTGAGCGGTTATTTAGGTAATATCTTCTTTTTTCTTTATGGTATCCTATAAAGGTATAATCTATGCCTCGGGGTGCGAGTTTGTTACATAAATAGGCCTTAACAAACACTTATCAACCCCATACATGTAAGTATGAAAACATAGGTTTATTTATATTCTATAAATGGTATAGTATATCATTTTTTGCATTGGTTGGCACTTGGTTTAGTATTTTTGTTGTTGTTTGTAATGTGTATCACCAAAATGATAATGGAAGGATTTTATAACTCTTTACTAATCTCACTATGTTCAACAAGTTGTGACTCCTTCTTTCATTTACATCATTCCATTAAGGTTTATTAGGAAGAGTGAGTTGATATAGGATCCCAAACTCCAATAAGTAATCAATGAAGTCTTGATTAAGATATTGTCCAACACATTCTGAGTGGATTTTATTAATATTCTTACCAATATGGTTCTCAACTTCATTCTTTATTCCTTGAATTTATCAAAATAGTTTTATTGATACCTCATTAAGTATACATATCCATATCTACTAAAATCATTAGTAAAAGTTATGAAGTATGAGTACCCACCCCCTTGCCTCAATATGAAATGGTCCACACGCATTTGTATGAATTGATTCAAGAAGCTATTTGTCCCTTTAACCTTTTCCACTAAATGGGTCTTTGGTCATTTTACCTTGTAAATATGTGTGACATATACCAAGTGGTTTTAGTTCAAAAAAAAATCTAAATATCCATCTTGGTATAATTTAGTCAATCAATTTTTATTTACATTACTTAGACAGTGATTCCATAGTTGGGTGTGGTATGAGTCATGTGAAGTAGTTTCATTATCTATTTCCATTACTTATTTGTGTAATAAAACACATAAATATTGTTATTTAAATTTTTTTACCGTAAAAAACTATTATATTTATAAAAGAAACAAAAAAATCCAATCTTGAAAATAAAACCATATATATAAAGTTTGGATATAGAAATAATGTTTTTGGTAATTGAAGGAACATGATAACAACCCTTTAGAACCAATATTATTTTAGTTGACAATGTGAGGTGGTAGTCCCTGATAGCTACATCAGTAAGTTTAGCTTTTTTTTCTACTCAGATATCTACTTTCCCTTATTCAATCATTATTAATCTACTTAGTTCCTATATTTGAATACATATTTGAGCACAATAAGATGTACCTAATACCCAATTTTAAGAAATAGATAAATTACACTTGATAAAAAAATTACATAAAGATTTCCATTAATTCTTTGGAAAGGGGTATTTTTTATTCTAGTGGCCCTTCCTACCACATGAAAAACAAAAAAACCATTATTCTCTTATTTTCCCCTTGATCTTCCTCTTCTTTGAAGGGCATGAAGAAGCTTTGGGTTTAGATCTCTTCACTTTCCATTTCAGTTTGTTCACTATAAGGACCAAAGTCTTATCATGCTTTGTCTCCTTATCTACTTATAGAAGAAGAGTGAGAATATATGGTAGATACTTCTCAATGTTGTTCATATTAAAATTTACAACAAAGATAGAGAATATATGAGGGAGTGATGCCATAATGAGATCAGTTCCTGGTTATTTAGAGGTTTAAACCCTATAACCTATAGGCTTTCAATGTATCCAATGAGATTGACTACATGAGGCCCATATAGGGAACCCTCTCCAATATTACCCTAAAATATCACCTTAGAAATCTAAAATCATTCATCTCTAGCTCACTATTGATAAAGACCATTGAGGTTCTCAAGCACGTTATATGCATCCATGTTTTCATGAGACTTCATGAGTTTGCTATAAATATATGAAATAATTAAACATTGAACGTCAACCACATCACTCGAATGTTTTTTAGATAAGGAACTCTTTATCACTCACCTCATGGGAAAGAGGATTAGGCATTGAGGATTCTATCATGTATGATTTCTGCTCATGGAAAACACAACCCAAATGTGTCTAAACCATTCCTAGAAGTCACTACCAGTGAGTATATTTTCTTTCTCTAATATAAATTGAAGGGATGATGTGGATGATGAAATTTCCATTTTATTCTATAATTAAAGGAATGTATTATCAGTACTTTTCTTGATTAAAAATTTTGTGAGAAAAAATAAATTAATTGATTTCGTATTAAATATCCAACTATTTTATCAATTCTCAATATCTCTCACCATTAAACTTAGAATTTATAGTTTCTAGGACATTTTTTTGGAAAGGATATATATACCCCTTAGAATAATACCAACAAGGTTTATTCAATATATTTGAAGGTATTTAGGTAGGTAGGTATTTTCTAATTGCCGGCTTACAGCTCCTTGATTCATTGAGTGGAATCCCCTATCTTGAAATCCTAACTTGGATTTACTCAACACTTGACTCTATGTTACATAAATTCTAGCAAGGTATACTTCTCTTGATTAAAGAAAGTTAAGTCAACCCATAACCTTCATAAGAACTCCATGTTAAAAGTGTCCCAATAAGGGTTAGTCAAACACCCAGTTCCATGGATTTTATTACTAATCAAGTGATATAAGGAAAAGTTTGACTTAATATATATTTTAGGGATTTTAATTTATTATACATAAATTTTATCTTATTTTATCATTTATATATCTTATTAATATTAAGTGGATGTTAATTAATTATTCATGATGGATAAAACATTTATGCATAATTCATTTATTTAATTTCCATATTTTCATGTTAATTAATTTATTTATATGATCACGGTATTGAATCCATAAAATAAATAGTTGAATAAAAAATTAACTAATTAAATGACCCATTCATGAGCTTTATCTAATGGTTTATTTAATTAGAATACATTAAATCAACCTAACCTAAGGTATATAACTCATGTTTTCAGTCTTGGAATGAGTTACAACATTCCACTTTTCCACCTGTGTAACACCTGGGTTGGAATCATTATGGTTATGTCTTGAACCACCTCCACAAGCCAAGGAAAAATCCATTAATTACAAGTATTTATAACTCACGTGCATGATAGGGGAACCAAAGGATTGGTTAAAGGGGGATTACATAAATATCTGTTCATATGTAGGTACTACATAATAATGGAGTGAGAGATGACTCATATACCATAAAATTTAATTTAATAATAAATAATTTCAAACCCATGTAATGAATTAAATTAAATTAATGCCAATTCATACACTGGTCTTGGTCTATCTCATGAATTTTCATACATGAAACATATATGAAAAGGTGAATGGATGACATTTATTTCTTTATCCATTATTTATTATTAAGATAAATGCACATGCATTAATTAATTAATTAATTATATTTCATCTTAATGATCATCCAAATTCATTTGGAAGATACCCATCATTAATTTCATTCATGGAAAATAAACGGCAGAACCAATAGTTACAGATTTCATTAAAAATTTAATTGATAATTGAAAATTCTTTAAAACACTTATTAAATTTTGAAACACTTAAATTTGTAATCAAAGTAATAAGGTTTTAATGCTACAATTTTCAATTTAATGTAATTTAATTTTTCCAGTAATTAGGAGACTACATGTAATGTACTATCCAACTACACACCATGTACCCTAGTTTTTTGTAACTAGGTTACACTCCTGGGGCTTTTTCATGTTGACTCGGCTATACTACACTTCATATACATTCTATCTACACATTGTGTATCCATTTTATGTGTTCCTGAGATAATCACATGATTATTAATCATGTATCTCAGTGGGATCACATGGGATGTACAAGCTAGCTATATGTTTTGTATCCCTTATGTCATGTATCTATTTTTCTCACTGAATGGATTAGCATATATTTCAGACATGTTAAATGATGAACTACACATTGTGTACACCGTATACAAATTGTGTACAGAATAAATACTCTAGTTTATCTATCTTAAATGCTTTGACTGTATATAATAACTATAAAGATTGCATGGTTTATGTATTTAACATGTGTAGGCTACACATAATGCATGTCATATACATTCCATGTAATTTGATATATTGTGTTCTAGGTTGGATAGTTAACATACGGTGTACACTACATGTAATAACTTCATGGCATGCCATGTATCCCGTGACATGGCCAGGTGTAGCATACTAGGGTACACAATGTGTATTCTGATTACACGCCATGTAACCCTATCTTATCATCCAAAAATTTGACAGTTCCCAATGGCATCTCCAGACATTCTTTATTTTTTCTTAGACCTTTAAGAAAATTAAACACTAAACTAACATGATTAATATATTGATAACATGTTAATTAAAAATGAATTAAATAACCAAATAATGTGAAATTAAAATTAAACTATGATTTTATATGAATAAACAATCAAATAAATAGTTATAAATTTAAATGTGACCACTATTATACTAATTATTGGTTCTGGGCATAGAAGAAGCATGCGGTGGTGGGAAATATATTAATATTTCTTTTAATATTGAGTTTCCCAAAACCTCGAGTGGTGATATTTCATTTCAAATTTATAATTAATTTATTAAATATTGGAAGAAACAAATACCTAATCTGAGAATTTTTTCTTCAATGTAGATATCAATCACCCAAAAAGAATCTTTCATATTTCCTTTGTTTCACTTTGAGGATCTAAGGATGGAATCCCTCTAGTGGTGATTCACATGCTCTCCTTTGATCTCCAAGAAATTATAATCGATCTATGGGTGCTAGCATAGTGAGTTGGCTGTCTTGAATTATTCATGTTGACCACTCATCCTTCGATCTTGAAGGGATCTATCTTACATTTCTCATTCTTTAGAGGAAGAGAGAAAAGAGGGTTCAAGAGAGAGTTTTGTTGTACATAATGATTCTCAAGTTTTTATTTTTGTATGCAATACACAATACACATAACCATCTATTTATAGAGCTAGGGTTTACGTTAAAATATTATTTAATTACTTGGTGGACCTTAAAATATTATAATCTTTAATAAATCTCAGGCCACATAATAATTTATTTTTTTTATTTTTTTTTGGTGTTTTCCAACTTGCATAATAACAAGTATTATTTAACCATATTGTTAATTAATATTTTTCACTGAAAATGGTCTTGGTTTGTTCGAAATCCTATATAATTTATTGAACTCTATAATAAATATTTAATTTAAATATTTCATTCATCAATAAACATTTTAAAATAAATAAAATGAGAATAAAATTATCCCTCAGTATTGATAATAATATTTATTCAATTAATTAAATTAAAATAGAATTTAACTAAGATCATTGGAAACACTTAGTGTGTGACCCTTTAGGATTCTTTCTCATTGGCATTAGGTGATCTTTCCTAAATTATAGTATTATTTTCTAGCAACGGGTCAAGGAATCCAAGATAAATAACTTAATGTCATAAATATAGAAACTATATATGAATGATCACTATGTAATATAATCCCTTTGTTGCAATATCTCATCAAGAAGGTTTCACATCTGTGTCACCAACATATTTTCTTGATACGTATTTCTTTGACTATCTGAAATAAACACATCGTTTCACCTTGTCCATGGAATTTAATGTAGTGGTTCTATTCTAATCAAAGGGTTAAGATGTCAAATTTCATAAAAATGCAAGAGAAAACCCTTCTTTGACTTATCCATTAATGACATGTCAATCGTGACACACCCAACATGACCTACCTCATCTATAACATATAGAATCACAATTTTTATCAGCAAATCTAAGTGCGCAAGTCACTACATGCATTAATGATAATATTAAAGTCTAAGGACCATTACACATGCTTGCAGATAGGAATATCCAATGACACTAAAACATGCAGAATTCCTACTAGTGGGTTTTTCTCATAATCTTCCATATTGATGATTACCAAGTATGAACTTCATGAGAATAATCCTTGTTATTTTATGCATTCTCTCACTTTAAATTATATATACTATGTTTCCCGTCATATTATGTTATCCGACTGCAGAAATATATTTAAGAATATCTTCATAGCACTTCAAGGTTCTAATCTTAGTGGGGAACTACTTCAACCTTATCAATGCGATGTATACTCTAGTACAATATTAAATTATATTCATGCATAGTAATGAACAATATATAATAATAAGTTTTATTAATATTCATTATATCAAATATACATGTAATAAAAGTACAAAAAAGTTGGTCCTAGTACACCAACTCCAACACATGTTGCATGATTTTTGTGAGTTTCCATAAGGTTGGGATAGTATTGCATCATTCTAATAGTCAACATAGATATACAACATGTTAAATGGTTCAATGGTGGTACCCTATTCAAATGAGTTTTGGTGGCTCTCTATATAGTTTTGGTTGTAGTTGTGTGGGTTTTCAAAATGTATAAAAGGTTTCCTTTTTAAAATGTATTTTAAGAAGGGATATTTTAGCTAAATGGAACTTCATGGAAAATTGTTTATTTGTAAATGGTTTTTGAAATGATATTTCAAAACAATGATGGGAGTTTTCTAAAGAGATTTTTATAGGATTTTTTCCAACAGAATTGTGTGAGAAAAATATTTCATGTGGTGCCTTTTATAAATGGGTTATAAAGAATAATTCAACTTGGTTTTAAAAGGAATCCAGAAAGTATTGGTTGAACTTGTTTTGGTCCATTTGACTATGTGTAGGTGATTCCCTACTTCCCAAAGCATGATTGACTTTTATGTTACTATTTTGTGACTTCTTTGTGTTCTTAATGCATGATGATTCATGTATTGTGTGGGTAACCCTATGAGAAATTTTCATATAGTATCAAGTGATGGTTGATCCTAATATAAATGAAATACACCTTTGAGGGTTGAGATAGGTATCAAATTTTCTTGATATGTGGAGATAGATCTCGAGGTATTAGTGCCCTGATTGTGATTTGGTGAGCTATGGGATGAGCTATGTTCCCTATTTGTAATTTCCTATGTGTTCTTGATATATCATCTATAGTTTCCATGAGGATAGGCCAATGTGGTTGATGTTCCTCCCTAGATTACATGGGTATGGATTGATGTGTGTGTGATGGGCCTCCCTATTGTCCGCAATGATTTGTCGGTGTGTTTTATGTGGCCTTCCTAGAGTATGTGGGAATGGTTCAGTGTGCTTGATGGACTTCCCCAAAGTTTTTCAAGATGTTTTGGTGTGTTTGATAATGACATCCCCAAATACTATGGGGTTTAATTGATTGTGATATACCTAGAGTTTATAGGGATGGGTCTGTGTGCTTGTTGGACCTTATTTTGTGAAGCTTGGGTCAAGGACCGCCCTGAGGTATGGGTCATGGGTTGAAGTGAATCATATAAAATGGACCCCCCTCAAGTGATGAGGGATGTTTTAAGGATTTTATACAAATGATCATAGCCTATTATTTTAGTTATGGGGTCAAGTTTGGGATGATGCTCTGCCCTTATTATTCGAGTGTGGGCTAGACATCATTTAGTTGACACCCTACCCAATATCTTTGTATATGGGTTGGATTGTGTTAAGAGATAATAGGATTATAGCATGGTTCTAGAGTAGGTAGTTTATGGGTTATGGTACGAGGTGACACATTACTTATGATATGGGGTTGAAGTAGGATGGTTCGGGTGTCGTGATGACTTTGTTGGCACACGACAGCCTGACTTGAGGTGCCCCAGACCTGCACTCCTGGGTCTAGAACTAAAACACTTTCTTTATATATTGAATTTGATACAAATTGATATAAACCTATAATTATTTTACGACATATCCATAAGAAAAACTTTAAATATCATAAATAATCACACAATCCTAAGAATGAAAGGTTTAGTGTCTTTAAGGACTAGTTACATAGGTGGTGTATTTTATAAAACTTATGAACATTTCTCCATAATAAGACCACACTAGACTCTCTTCTAGTCTTCTCATAAGTTATACTCATATTCATAACCTGGAGAAGGGAAACATAAAAAGGGGTGATATCAAACACTTAGTAATGGAAAATAACTCATCATCATGTAATCCAAACTTAAATAAAAATCATATGGGAAAATATGAGAAGGGGAGAAATATTTTATCAAAATAACATGGGACAATAGGTGATTTTTATAAGGCATGATAAAAGGTAATATAAAATCAAATAAACCAACATATACCATTGAATAATAGTTTGAAATCAAGATACAATAATCATGATATATGATGTATGATAAAGGTGCATAAAATAAGCATATTAAAACATCATATTATGATAAAGCACAAACATGATCACCTTATAAGTTGTGAAAAAATCTGTGTATGTCCACCCTTTATGTTTTTGAGAAAATCCAAGTATGTCCAAGTTTCATTATCTCATGATATATAAAACTTTACCTAATGGATTGGAGGGATTTAACAAACCCAAGATGTCTTTGGGATTTATTAGTCCCAAACTGTTTAAAGGCTTTATCAGGCCAAAACTATCTTAGGTATTTATTGGACCTAAATTTTCTTGAGGATTTATTAGACCCAAACTGTGTTAGTTATTTATCATAACCAAACCATCTCATGGTTTTATCAAACCCACACCGTCTCAGGGTTTTATCAAACCTAAACCATCTCTGGGTATTATCGAACACAAACTATATCATAATAAAACTTTGTACATGTATGTGTAATACATAAAATAAATTTGATACCATAAATTGAAGTACCCATGGAAAGAAAATGGGTTTCATATTGTTTCTAAATGGTATCACCCAAATTGACCTCAATAATCTAACCAATTGGTACCCAAAATTCAATCACCCCAAAAAAGTATTTTATAATAACATTTAGAGTGTTATTAATGAAAAATAATTTCCAAGGAAATAAATCATGTAGTGATAAATAAGAAATGGTAGTGAAATCATAAAATAGTATTTTTAGAAAATGATTTTATCTCCGGTGTAAAATATAAAGCCACAGTCACATTGAAAAGTAATTTTCAAAAAAAAATAAATTTTAAGAAATTTAAAATAAATCATTTTGAAAATAAATATATGGAAAGAAACCTCAATAATGAAGCATTTAAAAAAAATAAATGTTTCAAAAATATGAAGTGAAAACTTTTTAAAAACTTTTATTTTTAAAAATAATTTTCAATAATAGAGCCTTGAAAAATACATAAAGGTTTTAAAAATATGAAATAAAAACTTTGGAAAACATTTAATTTTGGAAAACATTTAATTTTGAAAAAGAAACTTCAATAATAGATCCTTGAAATTATATAAAGGTTATAAAAATAAATATGGAGTGGAAGATAAAATGTTTTATTTTAAAAGGATGAAAAACCTTTTAATATTTTGAAAAACCTTTGTTGAAAACTCACATCATAAAAAGAGTAAAAAAATCCCTTTTTAAAAGAGTAGGAGGGAAATATTAAGGTTTCATGTAATAACACATAATTGAGTTTACAAATATAAATGAGAACATTGGTAGTAAAGGAAGATATAGACAAGGAGTGGAAATATGTATTAAAGAGGATGAGAATTATTCTCAATAATGATATAATTTTTATGGAAAATAAATTATTCAAGGACGAATATTTTAATAAAAAGTTTAATTTTCCAAATATAGAAAGAGAAATTACCCTAAAATAAAATTTTATGGTGGAAGCAACTAATCTTGGAAGAAATAATTTCAAAAAGATACATTATAACTCAACAAAGGGAGTTGAGTTAATAAAAACCCTTACAATTTTGGTATATTTTGAATTGAAATCCATTTAAAAAATTAAAATTATATGAATATTTAAACACTATGAATTTCATGAATATGGGAAAAGATATTCATTATACATTAATCACACTATATAAAATATATCATGGTGCGTAATGAGAAATATGTCCTGAGGAATTAAATTTGAGACAAAGAACCCCTTACCTTGTATTCCTGCTTACTCAAATAGACTCTGAACTCCTATTAAATAAACATAACTATATTAATAACTTATTAAAAAACTTTATTCATATATATTTCTATTTAAAAAATTCATTTATAACCATTTATTATAAATATCTTAGCTGGTTATGGTTTATCTTCATCATCAGATGCTATAAACACATTTATGGAATCATTAAAACATTTTGAATATATTATTATTACATGATATTATCATTATATAATATTATTTAATCATTAATGATATAAATATTATTACATCATTTATGTAGGTGGTAAAACTGACCCAAAAAGAAGTGTGTTATAATGATTTAATGAGCAAGGAAGTTTTTTTATATAATGTTAATATAAATTTTAAAAAATATTAAAAATGTTTTAAAAATCATTTAACTTCATTAAATTAATTCTTAGAACCATACATGTATGGTTTTGATGAAAAATGAAATTCAGCATTCATGGAGCTAGTAGTCAGCATGTACACACGATTAACAATTCCTTTTCTCAACTAATGGGATGGAATAAAGATATATGATAAATTTTCATTTTAGAATTATAATTATGACATAGTCAATATATTTATTCCTTAAATATTTTATTATTACCAACCATGATAGGTGATGATGAAAAACAAACTACATCACTTTATGGTGGTGGGGGTTCACACATACACACAATCAATGTTGTTTTGTTTTTCTTAGTGGATGTAAAGGATTGAATAATGGTTGATGCCTTAATATTATAATAAATCATACCTTAATAAACCCATAATTACATGATTTATAACAAGTTTTTTACTTTCTTACAATTTTAGGATTTTTTTGGTTTAGAGTATTAGACAATTAAGTAAAACATTACTTAAAAAGTTGACATTTCCACACATTATCCATTTTTCCAACAAAATAAGTTCTTTATAACGAAATGCTTACTTCATTCAAGGTAACTCCCATAACTGGAACTCTTAATTTATTAACATTTATAATCATACTTAAGACGTATGATAATTATTTGAAAAAAGTGGGATGAGAAAAAAATCTCAATAAGGGACATAAAAGAAAAGAAACCTGTTATGGAATTTATAAACATGAAAAATCCATAATAAGGTTTTCCTTTTCCATAAAAACAACTTAATTACTAAATATATTTCATATAAAATTTCATAAAAAATCATAAACATAATTGTTTCTTGGAAAACATGAATACTCATGAATGAATTTCCATTAAAAACAATACTTTTACCTTTATTTAAAAAAATATATATAAAACTTCCTTAAAAACATAACCTCAATTTCTTACCTTTTGAAATAAAAATATTTCCCTTAAAAATCATTGAGATCATATTATATAGTTAACATGGGAAATTATCCTTACATTAATACTTATAATAACCCTTATAATGGAATCACCAAATGGTATAATTCTTATATCACTTAGGAGTACCCTATCACCTGTAAACTCAGTCACTTTACACAATTCACTATAGAGCAATATCGACCTCACCCGTCATCAGAGCTATATCGGGATCACCCATCATTCATAAAAATTTTACAAGAACCATATAATTAATAAAACAAATATAGTTTTCAATTCAATCATAAAACCCATTTGAATTTTCTTCCAACCCCATAAGCAATAACAATTTCATTTCTCTCATAAATATGATAAAAAGTTTTCGTTTTCTTAAAAACTTTTAAAATTAAAAATTCAAAGAATATTGAGAACAATATTTTATTTCAAAATAAAAATTGAAATATATAAAGTAATATTGATAAAAAAATAATGATTATAATGATGGTAAATGGTGTTCAATTCATATACATTAAAAAACATTATTTTTTCACTTTTTTGAAATTTTGAAAATAACTCATATAGAAAATGTTAAAAATATTGATTTTTAATGATTTTTAAAGAAAGTCAAGAATGATTGATAATAAAAATTATCAAAATTTAAGCCTTAATTAATAATATTCTTGAAACATTTAAAATAATATATATGTATATATATATAGAGGATAAAGAGTTTAAAACATTTAAAATAATGTTTTAAAGGAAAATCTCTTACCTCGATCCTTGAATCATATCATTCGTATGTCCTCCCTCCTGAGTAATAAAATTATATTATTTTTATACTTTATTACGAAAAAATTTCATGTTAATTCCATTATCTTTATTCCCTTTATTTCATTTTTTACCATGTTTTATTTAGTTACTAAAATGGTTAAGTTCATGTTGGACATTTTGAGGATATTCAGTTTATAAGTCCAAAATGACATTGATGGGTTGAATAAGGTCGAAGGGATCATGGTTACATAATCTCCAAGAAATTAATCATGAAAAAATTATTATTTTTATATATTAAAAACATTTTTAGAATAATCCATGTAAGGTGGACTTGAAAAATGAAATATGTCATATCATGGAGGTGGTATTTCAAATGTACACACGAGTGGCGTTTCTATTTTTCAGCTGGATGGAAAAGAAATAAGGTATATAATATTTTAATTTTTAAAAATAATAATTATGATATAAATGTTATATTTATTCATTGTTTCCATCCTTATTACCAACCATGTGAGGCGGTAATAAAAAATAAATCACATCGCTTCATGGAGGTGGTATTTCACACGTACAGATGAGCAGCATTATCAATTTCCAATGGATAAAAAGGGTAATAAGGTAAGTGATATATTATCTTTCCAGAATAATAATAATTTCATAAAAATTATATATTAATTAATTTCTTCTTTATAACCATATTTGTTATGTGGTGATGAAAAACTAAACATATCACTTCATATAAGTGGTAATCAACACATATACACAGACGATGCTTTCATTTCTCATAGGATGGAAAAGAGATAGAGATGTGTTCCATAAAATTAATAACATTTTATATATAAATAATATGTTAATTTTATTATGTTATAATGGTTATAATATATTTGAAGGAGTTAGAAGTATAAATAAACTTGAAATATGTCGGTTAGGACTTATGCCTTCTTCTTAGATATCTCCTTTTGAATTATACCTTAAGCCTTATAGAATTAATATTTTGAGAATATCGTGGCTTATAGGATGTGTTTATGTGTGTTTGGAAGTTATTTTGGTTGTTATTTGTTCAGATAATGGGCTTAAGTGGTCTTAAGAATATAGGAGAGGGGGTCCCTTTTATAAATGAGGGGAGTGGTACTCTTTTAAATACTTAAAACTTTAAATTAATATAAATGTACTTATCAAGAAAAGTGACTCCAATTTAGTAAAATTTAAAACAAACTATAGTTAATGGATTAACTAAAATCAAAAAATCTCATTTATACAAGTTTTATATATATTTAATGCCCTATCTCTTAGTTTACCCCCCCCCCTCGTTCACCCTTTTAACTATTATCGTTGTAAAAAGGTTCCACCATGGTAACTATTCATTATAAACAAAAATGAAATTGAACACATAAAAAATTTGAACCTAATCATTCCAAATATTAATTACATTCTTCAAGATTCAATTTTTAGAATTTTTATAAATTAATTTCAATATATGCGTTCAAACCACAATCAGTTTTTAGAAAAATGTCGTTTTTTATAATAAAAATGATTTTATGCCAAAATAAAATATAATACTATTTCCTATGGAATTATTTGGGATATTTTTATTAGAATGGGATTAATTCACTTTAAAATAAATCCAAAACCAAATGGATATTTTTTAATTCTTAAAAATAAATGATAGTTTTTTATAAAAAATTTGATATTTTCCACTATTCACTCAAAAATAAATCTTTTAAAAAAATCCAAAAATTAATCCTAGTATAATTTAAATATTATAAATCTAAAAATAAATTTAATTTTATAAATTTTGAAATCTAAAATTTTGGAATTTTAATTTTAAATAAAACTATATATTTCATTGAAAACATTTCAGCTAGAATAAAACCTTTTATTTTCTGAATGAAAAATCATATAAAATTATCATATTATATATTAATAGATTGAAATATATTTATTAACATTAATAATACAATAAATTGATTTATTATTAACATTACTTGGGTTTTCACATTATTCCCCCTTTTAGAAATTGTGTCCTTGCAATTTTATTAATTACTTAAACAAGTGAGGGTATTTTTCCTTCATAGTTTTTTTTATTCCCATGATGCTTCTTAAATCATGGGATTATTACCTAAAACCTTAACTTATTAAATCACCTTATTTATCAATACTTATTATCTATGATCTAAAATATGAACTAGATTTTCTTACCTAAAACCTTAACTTATTAAATCACCTTATTTATCAATACTTAAAACATGAGATGCATCAGGTATGTACTTAATTAGAAAAGAAATGTGAAACATATCATGTACCAAAGATAAACTCATAGGTAAGGCTACCCAGTAAGAAACTAATCCAAATTTCTCTATAATTTCATAGGTTCTAATTAATCATGGGCTTAAATTTACTTTTTTTAACAAAACACATTAGACCTTTCCAAGGAGATGTTTTAAAAAAGACATGGTCACCTACCTAAAATGAAAGGTCTTTCCTCTAGTTATTTTCATAATAATTTTTCTAGATATGTGCTATTCTCGTGTGGTGTTGAATCATATTCACTTTCTCAACCATATCTTCTACCAATTCTGGTCCCAATAATTTTCTCTCGCTAACTTCATCCAGAAATGTTGGATTCTGACATCATTTTCCATATAATACCTCAAAAGGTGTCATCTGTATACTTAAATGAAAAATATTATTATAAGAAAGGTAAACTAAATAGAGATGATTATACTAAATTCTTTGATAATATAATGAGAAATATTAAATCATATCCTCTAAAGTTTGAATTGTATGATCTTATTGTTCATTCAATTGAGGATGAAAATTTGTACTAAAGTTTAATTTAATACCCATCAACTTTTAAAGTCCTTTCAAAAAATTTGATATAAACCTATGTTCATGATTAGATGAAATGGAGAGTATAACTCTATGTAACATGAATATCTACTTAAGAGTCTTGAAATATGATCCAAATACATAATATATCAAATAGGCATAAAATTAATATATTCAGTTAAATGATCAACAATATCCCAAATCACATTATTTCCTCAAGAATACTTTGGTAATCCCACCAAGAAATACATGGATATGTTCTCACATTTTCAATTCGACACTAAAAAAGGATGAAGAATCCCTTCAATAATTATCATTCAGCTTTAACCCACTTACAATTCAAATATTTCATGGTAAAATAACCTATATCATTCTTTATATCATCCAATCAAAAATATTCCTGAAGGTCTCTGTACATCTTTGTACTATCATGATGAATAGAAAACAAACAGTTGTGAGCTTCACTAAAAAATTACTTCTTCAATTTGGAAACACTTAGAACAAATAACCTCTTTCCAAATCGGATAACACCTTCTTTATCCACATTAAACTCGAGAAACTTACCCTTTTTGAAAATTTCTACTCTTTCTTGAAAACCATGATATTCCTTCTAAGCCTGCTTAATTCAGTATAAAAAAGATGACTACATTGATACCTTAACCAAAAAGTAAATATTTTTTGTATTAAAAATTTCTAGGATAACATTTATTAAATAATTAAGTAAAGTATTATACTCTAAAAATAGCATAGTTAATGATGCATTATATTTTCAACTCAAGATATTGGCTACCTTATTTTCTTTACCTGGATGATATTGAGTTGTGCAATAATAATCCTTAATTAGTTATATACATATTTTCTAACTCTTGTTTAACTCTTTTTTAGTTAATATATACAACTTTTATTATCATTATATATTTCACATTTCTCCCCATATAGATGATGCCTCCAAATTTTTAAAGAAAAAACTACTATGGTCAGCTTAAGGTCATGTGTAGGATGATTATGCTCATGGGGTTTAAATTGAAGAGATGAATACATGATAACCTGGTCATTTTTCATCAATAAACAACCAAGGCCCTTCAAAGAATCATCACTATAAATAAAAAACTCCTCATTTCTAGATAGTAAGTAAAACAAAAGAGTATTAACCAATAATTGTTTTAATTATTGGAAACATTAATGACATTCCTTTATTTAGATGAATTTTACTCCTTTTCAAGTTAAATTGGTTAGTGGTCTAGATAATAGAGAAAAATTTTCAACAAACTATTAGTAGTTACCCACTGATCCAAGAAAACTTCAAATATCAATGACATTGGTAGGTCATGTACATTATTTAACTACTTTAGTTTTTATAGTATAAATTATTATTACATATTTAGAAAAAATATATCCAAATAAATAAATCATTTTAACAAAAATTCACATTTACTAAATTTTCCAAATAAATTCTCTTCTTTTAGAGTCTACAGAAAAATCCTTATATGTTTCTCATGATATTCATAGATTTTAGAGTAAACCAGAATATCGTCAATATAAACAATCACAAATTTATTCAAATACTTATGGAACACTCTATTCATTAGAACCATAAATATAGTATGTGTGTTTTTTAACTTGAAAGTAATAACCGCAAACTCATAATGGCCATACCTAGTCCAAAATGTCATCTTTAGAATATCCTATTCATTCACTTTTAGCTGAAGGTACCCGATCCTGAGATCAATCTTCAAAAAATATTTCACTCCCTAGATTTGATCAAACAAGTCATCAATATGGTAAAAGGGAAACTTGTTCATAATAATTATGTTATTGAGGGATCTATAATCAATTCAAAGTATCATGAACCCATACTTATTTTTAAAAAACAAAATAAGATCACCTCAAGGTGAATTGATAGGGAAGATAAAACCCTTATCAATATTGTAATTTTTTTAAAATTATAATAACTCAACTAAATCCATTTAATGTGGAGGTTTTAAAATTGGCTTAGCATCAGGAACTAATTCAACAGTAAACTCAACCTCTCAATTAGGAATAACACTAGGAAAATCATTAGGAAATACATCCAAATATTTTTTTTATACTAGCATATAACCAATTTAAACAGCTCCTTTATTCTAAATAATATGTGGAAGATAACTTTCAATTCCATATTTTATCATTTTCTAAGTGTCTTGATATGTTATCAAAGTTATGAATTTATTATTTTATATAAACATAAAATCATTCTGAAAAATAACTTCTTTAGCTCTAAAATCTATCTTATCATGATAAAATAAAATCTAATCCATACCCATAATAGCATAAAACTTAAAAATGGGTAGGAAAATGAGGTTTATAGGAAAAACCATTCCATAGATGATAACCATAAATTTTTTATAAATTATTTTTTCTTTTATACTACCCACAATAATTTTTACCAAGAGTGGTGAATTTATTTATTGAAATGGTATTTCCATTTTACTTGAAAATTTACCAGATATAAAAGAATGTATGGATCCCAAATCAAACAAGACATTGAAATAATTTTAATAAACAAGTAATTAACTTGACACCACTTTATTTTAGGGTCATGCATCTATCATAGTAGTAGTAAAAGACTTCACTATGCCTATTTATTTCTAATCTTTATGATTTTCACGCTGAGTAACTAAGTTCAAACATGCATTAGCATAATATCATAACTCATTTCAATTAAAAAAAATCACTATATACTTTTCATTACTGGTATAACCATTTCCATTTCTATTTTCTTTACAGTCATGATTCATGTACCCAAGCCTCCCACATTAGTAACACTTGCTATATCTCATAATACATTCTCCAAAATGATTCTTTCTACACTTATCACAAGTGGTTATTTGAATTTTTTTCACCTTCTATTTCTTACCACATAGATCACTTCTTATCCTTATTATAAAATTCCACAAAATTCATCTCTATATTTTTCAACACACCATAAAATTTTCTCATAACTTCCAAATTAATGAGTAACTAGATCCATTCATAAACATAGCTTTAATCCTGAGTAAAATTGATCAATTTTATTATCATGGTCCATAATTAAATTTGATGTGTACCTAGTTAATCTAGTAAAATTAGCTTTATAAGCATCAATAGAGTCCTCCTTTTTATTCAACTCTAGGAATTTTCTTTCCATTCTAAGTCTAATAAATTTAGAAAAATACTTCTCAAGGAATGGATATTTAAATATCATTCATTACATGGAATCAATTTATTACTTTCCCTTGGTATTATTAATAAAATACCATCATTGATCAGTTTCACCTTTAAAATGATAAATATAAAGGGTTTCCTTTTGATTTTACAAACATTCAAAAACATCAAATATATTCTCCAAATCATTAATTCATACTTTGGATTTTCATTGGATATGAGGATCCACCAAAAGCTAAAGTGTGTTGTTTCATGAAATGATATACTATTGACATATTCTTCTATAGAGAATCTAGTAAATCTCTTGAATTGGTGCCTTCATTGATATCCTATGTCAACTGAGTTAACATAACTATGAACTACTTTGTTCTAATTCTAACCATTACATGTTATTGGTTCAGAATGGTATTATCCTCCTGATGCCTTTCTACCTCAGTTACCTTGTATCGTATATGGAAAACCATTCTAAAAGGACAAGGATTAGATGAAGCAAAATTTTAATATTAAAAATATATTTCATTATAAAATAAACATACATTATAATATCTTTAAACTGTATTTCAATACCACCCTAACCTATAAATTTATATAAACCTTTCCTTTTATACAAACTATAACAGATCATACTCTAACCAACTAATAATTATGTAATTTATACTAAGGGTTGCACTTTTAAGCATTTCTAGGATCATTTAGGTTTATAGTTTTATAGAATTAGTTAAAACATTACATAAAAATTGTACATTTCCATATAATGTTCACTTTTTTCACAGAATAAGTTCTGCATAAAGACACACTTTCTTTGTTCAAGGTAACTCCCACAACTGGAACTCTTACTATTAATATTTTTAATCATCCTTAAGACCTATAAAATATATTTAAAAATGTGGGATAATAAAAACAAGGTTTATTAAGGGGAATAAAAAAATAAACTCTTTATTCCATTTGTAAACTTAACAAATACATAAGAAGGTTTTCCTTTTCCATAAAAACAACTTAATTTCCCAATATATTTAATAGAAAATTTCATATTCTGTCATAAAGGAAAACTCATAAACATAAGGGTTTCTTTTAAAACATGAATACTCATGAATACCATCCCTTTAAAAAATAATCATTTTATCTTTTTAAAGAAAATCATAAACTTTCTTTAAAAACATAAACTCGTTTGCTTAACTTTTGAAATAAAAAGATTTCCTTTAAAATAATTGCAATAATATCATGTAGGTACCATGAGAAATTATCCTTAAAATCAACCTTATTCAAACCCTTATAATGGAATCATCTAACCAGATAATTATTATATCTCTTAGGAGTAACCTATCACCAGTAAACTCTGTCACTTTACCCAATGCATTAGAGAGCTATATCAAGTTTACCCATCATCAGATCTATAACAGGCTCATCCATTATTCATATAAAATTTCTAGGAACCATATAATAAATAAAACACATATATATTTCAATTTAATCATAAATCACATTTGAATTATAATTCAATTCCATAAGAAATAACACTTTTAGTTATCTCATAAAGATGAGAGAAGGTTTCTATTTTTTAGAAAAACATTTTAAAACTAAAAATTACAAAAAAAAATGATAAAAAGATTTCATTTGAAAATAACCATAGAAAATTGTAAAGGAATATTGATAATTAATAACATTTATAATAGTGGGAAATGGAGGTCAGGTTGTATATGTTAAAAAAATATTTTTCACTTTTTAAAAAAGGAAAAAATAAAATATATAGAAAATGTTGAAAATATTCCTTTTTAATCATTTATAATGAAAGTTGAAAATAATTTATAATGATATTTATTGCCATGAACCAACCTGGGTCAACCCTAAACCAATCACCCAAGTTATCCCATGATAAGGCCTGAGAGGCGTTCATGATCCTCTCAGGCTGGAAACCAGTATCAGGCATCAAGATAAAGTAGTTGGGAATGATTTGGAACATAAAAAATGAAAAATAAAAAAATATAAATTGAATAATAAGAAGGTAAACATTAACTGCATAAATGAATAAAACTAATCATACCTCCATGTGACCAATCGGGTCACCACAGACCATTAAACCAACATCGCACCAAGGAGACCAAAACCGAGATGGTAGCAGCACCAGAAGCTAGAAACAAAAAAAAAATATTAATAAGTATTAAAAATCAATAAGTGTGCCTGAATAAACTATTCCTTATTCCTTATCTTTTAAATGAAAACCAATTAATGATAGCTTGGAAATATGAACTATTCATCATTGAAACTATGTCAAAGTTTAAAAATTTATATTTTCTTACTAACTACTATTTAGTGGTAAGTAGGGTAGAACCCAAGGGAAGGAAAAAAGTTGAGTTTGAGTAACCAAAACCTTTTAAAACATACCCTGATATTGCTAAAAGTGGTTGGGTTTTCTTTTTTAACTTTTTTTATATAGATAGAATGATGAACAATGATTTTTTTTAATAAAACAAAGATGTGATTGGAGATATGATAAACTAATAGGGAAACATGGTATGAAAAATGGAATATAGACCAAGTAAAATTGATCAAGAATCAAGCTTGGAGATTCTAAATCTACTAGTAGAAAAGATAATATCTTCACAACATTGCTATTAAATTCACAATCTCTAAAATTGACCAATTAATCTCCCTTTTTAGGAGATTAATCATGCAATTAAGTGATTCTAGAAGTTCACCTCATCCAGAAAGACTTAACCACAAAATAATTTGTATTAAGATGGTGGATTAAATTTTGACAATTTAATCCAACAGCATTGAAATTAAGATATAAAGAGATGCATCCATGATCTTTCTCATCAAAAGATTATGGAGTATTAAAATTTTGTGCTAGAGGAACAAAAACAATTTAATAATTTAAGAATCATATTCAACTTCGCCAGTTGAATATGATTATTTGTTTAAATAATAAAGCTAAAAGTATGAAGAAATTAACCAGCATAAATCAAATTCCCCAAGATCAAGAACTTTAACCTGGAATCATATTTTATTCACAAAAATGGATACAATTACAATCGAAAGAATATAAAGAACACAAGAGAAAGAGATCTCCCCAAAAAGTATACTGCAATTGGTGTTATTGAAGCTCTATTCTACAGGCCTTTTCCCTATTCATGCTCCTAACCTTCGAGTCTCTCTCTGGGTCTCCAAGAAAATGATAAAAAATGAATGTCCTTAATCCCCTAAAATCTATAGTCTACCTCTTCTTTTAATCCACTATTGTCAGGTCGTTGGTTATCAATTATTTCCACCGACTCAAGTTTGTCTCTTCTTTTGCATCGTACATTTTTCACTAGTATCAAAGTAATATCACCTCTAAGTCAACTTTGTAAAACCCTCCTAACTACCCTGATGAGCAGTTAGTTGAGAATGCATCTGGACGTCTCTTGGACTCAATTATGAATCTGCACATGATAAATAAATAAAAATAAAATGTAATTAGGAAAAAAGTTACTTAAAATAAAAACATATTTAATTAATTAATTATTATCACAATTTATTATGTTAATTAATTTATAGTTATTTAAAGTTATTTATTATTGATTTTTATTGATTTTTATTTAAATTAATTATTATTTTAATTGTTTTATTTTATTTAAAACATTTATTAACCATCATTAATTAATTAAGTTGATATTTTTATAATTTATAAAATAAATTTTTATTATTATTATTTTTAGATTATTAAAAATTATTATTTTATTAAGCTAATTGGTAATTATTTATTCTATTAAATATTATTATTATTAAAGTTATTAATTATAATTTATATAAATCTTAAATTATTAAACTTAAAATTTGAAAAAAATTCATTCAGTTATATAATTAATTTTTATTAATTATTAATTATTATATTTTAATTATTATTATTATTATTATATTTAATTATTTTATTAGTTTTGTTATTTCTTAGATCGTCGGCAGTAGCTTCATCTGGAGGTGAGGAGTGGTTCGAAATCTAGGTATGCGTAAGTGGATGGAAAGTGAGGATTAAAATATGCAGTGAAATATCCTCTTTAACGGATTGTGGTTGCAGTAGTGAGTGGATTTCCGATCTTTATGAGCAGCGACGGTTGCTTTTCCTTTTTGTGACTGCTACAGATCTGAGAAAATTGAGTAGTTTTTGGGTTTTTGATTTCGCCTTCACCATGATGTAGTCGTTCATAGATCTGGTATTTCCTTGGGTTCGTTGCTAGAGGTGAGTTGCGGTAAGAGTTATGGTGGTATTAGAACCGGGCAGTAGGTTGTACTTAAGGTCCATTGGCGTCTCTCGCTAAAAGGTCGGTGATGTATCTCATTGAAAGGTCGATGGTGTCTCTAACTAGGATGGGTTGATTTGCCTCTAGAGGTGTCTCAATAGAGTAAAAGTGTGTGGGGTACTGAAGTAGGTGGTGAGTAAAGACTTAACGCTAGGGGAAGGGGTTCAATAACGGTGATTCTAGGACTCACTGTTATTCAATCAGCGGCGGTGAGAAAAATGAATCAATGTTGATGGTGACTCCTGTACCAAAATAAAAATTAAAAATAAACCAAAAACATAATTAAAATTAATAATGTAATAAAATGAGAATCTTATTCAATAAATTAAAAGTTTAACTAATTATATTAAAATAAAATGATAAAAAATTAAAATAATTGAATAATTAATCATTTTGATGAATAGAAATGAATTACAATAAAAACAAGAGAAAAAATATAATATGATTTAAGATTAATAAATTAAATTAAGACATTGAAATTTATATATTTAAATTAATTTTTGAGAACTAATTAAATAATAAAATTGATTATGGTTAAATAATAAAAAATATTACAAAGTTGAAAGATTAAAAATTAAATTAAAGTATAAGTTAATTAAATGTAAATAAATTGATTGATTAATTAATTACAAAATTACCAAAAACTATTATGAGATGCAGAATACAAACATAAAGAGCAAAAAACAAAGAACTAGATAAGTAAGTAAACGGAAAATAATAATTTAAAAAACTAAAAATAAAAAATTGATTATAAAAATTGATTAAATAAAAAATTAAACTTTGAAATTATTTAATTGAAATTAAATAGAAAAAACACCAAAAATAATAAAATAAATGATTGAAAACATTAATAAAAGATGTGGAGAATTAGGTAAATTTAAGGCCACATTAAATTCCCCCACATTTAAGCACTGATTTTCCTCAATAAATTATATGCTTTGTTGTTTTTTGAAAAACAGAAATACATTTTTATTAATCATCTCAAAATGAAGCATGTGAAGTAGTTTTAATATAGTGGACTATAAAATGTGAAATAATATTTTGAAATTAATTATTTAAAAAAGAAATGTTGCCTAAATTTAATACTTGTTGGGTGATCAAGGAAGCAATAAATTATCTACTTCTAAGGATGTTATGCCTCATAAATGAAGCTTCATACTGACTTGCTTCAAATCAAATCCAAGTTCTAAATCTAATACTGATAACAGGTTAAATATAAGTGGGATTAAGAACTTGAAAAAAGGTGTTTTATACTTTGAATTTCTCTTAGGTTCCAAAAGGAAAAAATAATTTTTTTAATTACTTTATTGATACAGTTTAAATGATTTCATACAAATCAATTGTCCCCTTTTTCATCTGGTGTTCGAAATTCCCCTAACCTTAATGAACTTATTTTTGAAAACTATTAAATTTATTATTTTAATTTTAAATTTACCCATCCATGTAACTTTTTCTAAGAATTATTTATATGAACTTATTCAATATAGTATAAATGGATTACTCACACACACTATTTCTAGTGTCTCAGAGGTTCACCGTGGGTTCCCAAATTCCCATTTTACTCCAATTTCAAAAGATTTATATGAATACAATTTAAATTATATTGGTAAAGTGATTACTTTTTTTACAATTAAAAATTGATTCCCCTATGATAAAGTTCAAACTTCCAGTTTTCTAAGGTTATGATAATAACTCCATAAGAATGTATCCTATATCACTCTCAACTTAGTTCCTAAATAGAACATTCATAAAATCACTAAACAAATTCACTCAAATATCATCCATCCTCAAAAAAATTAGGTCCAATAAAACTCTTAACTACCAGTAAGGTATTATTCTTAGGCAAGAAATATTTGAAATACAGAACAAATACTAAAGAAACTAAAATTGTAAAAGAATTTTTAGAAAATTTTGACATTTTTTTTAAAAAAATTAAAAGGTAAAGGTATTTGTTGGGATTTCATTAAGAAACAGATTAGCTCAACATAAGTTGACCCCTCCCCCGCACTTAAAATCCAACTTTGTCCCCAAATTTGAATCCAAATGTAAAATAAAAACAATTGTGAATTTTAAATATCAAAAAAATATTCATTTCAGTAGATTAATGACATGTACACGGGTCTCATTAAAACTTAAACAGTGAGTGTTTTCTACAAAAATATTTTACAGTAGGATTACATGCATTATTATTAAGGCTAGTGAAAAAATTAATTAATTAAGTTCAAAAGGTATCATATTAAAATATTTAATTACAAATTGAAGTGGGTGTAAGCAAAATTGAAAAATTGATTCAATTAGATTTACAGTTGAGTGGAAAAATGCATGCTAAACACCCAGAAAATTAAATTGCAAACATTTTAACTTAGATGGAAATGGGGTATTACTTCCTCATACTTAATTTTTAATAGTGAAGATATTTTAAAACAGTGAATAAAGCATTGTAGAAAAATTTTCAAGAAATAAGCACATGCTGAAAAGTTTTTCCAGTAATAGAAAAATTAACGGTATAATTTCCAACAGCAACAGAATATCAATGATTCACCATCACTTCTACACCAATGAGTTTCCATTATGGTGACTTGCTACCAATATTATAATGGTGACTCAGGTAAAATGGTGAGTCAACGACTCACCATTGTACAGTAGAATTGCGACTTAATAGAGATTTGTTTTTTAAATGAAAGCAATAGAGGAGAAGAAAAAAATGAATGAAAAGGTAAAAAAGCAATAACATACTTGATAAAATTTTACCCATTAATTCTCAAGAATTAAACTCCATGTGATTTTAAGAAAAAGGGATTTTCTTCTCCTCTAATGAAACAAACAATAGCATCCTGCAAATCAAGAAACATAAAGACCAAGATCATATATCCAGCAAAAAAAAGATGGTAAAGATAACAGCAAGTATCACTTTATTCAGAAAAAAATAAGAACAAAATTAAAAACAAAGAAAAATCATGGGTTGACTCCCATGAATCACTGAATTTTAATTCTTCAATTAGACTCTTATTCAGAATTAATTTTCCAATACAGTGATGAAAACCAATCCTTTTGGTTGTCCTTCAAAATATAGTTTTATTCTTTGACTGTTAATAAGAATAGGCTTGTTTTCCTCTCCAACAACCTCTAAATTGCCATTATTCAGCACTATAACAATTATAAATGGTTCAAACCACTTAGATTTCAACTTACCAGGAAATATCTTGAGTCTTGAATTAAAGATAAGGACCTTTTATCCATGTTTAAATTGTCTATTTTGAATGATGGAATCATAAAAAAATTTGGGGCTTTCTTTTTATATTATAGAGTTGTCATAAGACTCTCTCTTTATTTCATTAAGCTCACTTAACTCAAGAAATATTCTCTCACAAATAGTATTTAAATAAAAATTTAAAGATTTAACTACCCAATATGACTTGTGTTACAACTCCACAGGAAAATGAAAAAAATTCCCAAATAATAGCCTGTATGGAGACATACCAATTGGGGTCTTAAAATATGTTATGTAGGCCCACAAATATTCATCTAATTTCAGATACCATTATTTCTTAGAGTTTGAGATAGTTTTCTCTAGAATCTATTTCATCTCCCTATTAGATATTTATACCTATCCATTGGACTTTGGATGGTTGGCAGAACCAGTCTTATGGGTGCAACCATATTTATCCATTAAAGCTATAAATTTTTAATTTTTAAAGTGGGTTTCCATTATTAGTAATAATGTCTTTTGTAACTCCAAATCTTGTAAAGATATTATTTTTAACAAATTTTATTACATTGTTTTCTTGATTTGTGGGCAGTGTCATTGCCTCAACCCACTTCAAAACATAATCTACATCAACAAGAATGTACTCATTCCCATAAGATGATGGAAATGGTCCCATAAAGTCTAAACCCCGAACATGAAATATTTAAAATTCTAAAATACCTTTCTAGGGTAACTCCTATTTTCTCCCAACATTTCCCAACCTTTAACATCTATCATAGCCAACAACATAGCTCCTAAAATCCTTGAATAAGGTGGGACAATAAAATCTACCTTGAAGGACTTTTTGAGTCATCCTTTCTCCACCATGATGTCCACCCTAAGGTGAGGAGTGACAACTCTCTAGTATAGATAGCATTTCCTCCTTTAACACACACCTTCTCATAATTTCATCATCACATATCCTAAATAGTAAGGGGTCATCCCAAAGATAATACTTAAGATCTAAAATGAATTTCTTCCTTTGGTTATTAGATAAGTCTTATGGAATGATACCTTCTACTAGAAAATTGGCAAAGTATGCAAACCATTCAGACTGCCTAATTGAGATAGAGACAAGTTTCTCACCAGGAAATGAAGAGTCTATATCCCTTGGATCTTCACAATGGGTATTAGTAATCCTATAAAGGTGGTCTACAACTAATTTTTCATCTCCCATATTATCTCTAATCTCAAAATCAAACTCATGTAACAATATAATCCACCTAATGATCCTATGTTTGGACTCCTTTTTAAACAACAATTATTTTAAATTAGAATAGTTAGTGAACATGATTACTTTTGAACCTATAAGATACTGCCTAAATTTATTTAGAGTAAAGACCACTACTAACATTTTATTTTTAGTAGTGGTGTAATTATTTTTTGTCTAATATTTCATCCTTCTGGCATAGTAGACCACATGAAACCTATTATCCCTCCTTTATCCTAAGATAGATCCAAAATCCCTATCACTAGAATCACACATTAATTCAAAAAGAAGATTTCAATCAGGTGAAATAATGATAGGTGATGAATTGATTTTTTCCTTTAGAAAATTGAATTATTTCAAATAGTTTTAATCCAAGAGTAATGGTTCATCTTTGAAAATAAGGGAACACAAGGGATTTTTAATTTTGGAAAAATCTTTGATAAACCTTCGGTAAAAACCAGTATTCCCTAAGAAACTCCTAACACCTTTAACATTTTCAGGAGGGGTAGTTTTTTAATAACTTTAACTTTGGAAGTGTCTACCTACATACCCCTATTGGACACTTTATGTCCCAAAACTATACCTTCAGTGACCATGAAATAGAATTTTTTCCTATTAAGAACTAGGTTGGTCTCCAAGAATCTTTCTAACACTGACTCAAAAAATTTCAAACAATAATCAAATGTGCTACCAACAATGGATAAATAATCCATGAAAATATCTATAATCCTCTTAATTGTGTCATAAAATATATCCATCGTGTATATTTTAAAGGTAGTAGGGGCTCTACATAAACCAAAGGGTATCTTCCAGTTGGAAAATTTCCCAAAGGGGTATGTAAATATAGTTTTATCTTGATCCTCTAGAGCTACTGGAATCTGGTTGTAACCAGAATACCCATCTAGAAAATATAAGAATTCATTCCTAGAAATCCTCTCAAGAATTTGATCAAGGAAGGGGATTGTAAAATGGTTCATTCTAGTAGATTAATTTAGATTCTTATAGTTTATACAGACACTCCATTTTTCGGCCTTCCTCGTTTGAATTTCTTCATTCTTTTTATTAGTAATTATAGTGAAACCTCATTTTTTAGGAAAAACATTGATCGGACTAACCCAATTAATATCAAAGATAGGATATATGATACTTATTTCCAGAAATTTAATAACCTCCTCTCTAAAAACTTCTTTCATGTTGGGATTAAGTCTCCTTTGACACTCTACTCTAGGCTTGTGGTCTGGTTTCATAAGGATTTTTTGCATGAAAAAAAGGGTTAATCCCTTTGGTATCATCTATAGTACAACATATAGAAGATTTAAATTTCTTTAGAACACCCATTAGTTTTTATTCTTGATAATCTATTAGTTCACTAGAGATAATGATAGGTAGTTTATAATTCTCTCCTAAAATGAGTATTTAAGATGTGTAGGGAGTGTTTTAAGTTGTAATATGGGTTCTTTTTCACTTGAAGGAAGACTCTTGGGCCTATAAGGTCTATGTTCATTAACATTTATCTTATAAGGTGTTTGAAATAATTAAATAATTTTAATTTCTTGACCAATTATATAATTTCTAGTGTTGTTGACCAAGGTGTAAAGATCACTGTCCAAAGTTTCTAGATTTGAGTTTAAAAGATTTATCAAAGAAAAATCATCAAGTTGTTTTATCAATTCACATTCTACTTCATCAAATTTTTCAGAATTATTGGTGAAAATAGAATCACTCTCAAGTAACCTCAAGAATTCTTTAAGTTCAGAAGTAGAAGATATATCTTCAGTAGAAGCGGAAACTGGACAGTTGCCCAGTTCTGAAAAATTTTCCAAATTCAGTTTGAGCATATTCAATATTATGTGAAAATTCATTTTTAGCTTCTGGATTTATTTCTTCAGAAAATTTTTTATTTTAATATTCTTCAATATTTTCAATTGAGTTTTCATCTTCTAGAGACTCTATCTTGGAGCAATTTTCAAAAAAAAATTGGTCCTTCGATATTTTTAAAGACATTTAATTCTTCTTATTGTTATCTAATTTTAAAAATTAATTGACTCTTAAACACATCTATGACAGCTCAACCAGTGTCTAATAAGGGCCTACCTAGAATGATGGGAACCTTCTAGTCGCACTCCATGTCTAAGACTAAGAAATCAACAGGAAAAAACAGCTTCCCAACTCCAACTAGCAAGTCATCTACCCTCCCCACAGGATGTATGAATGAGAGGTTAGCAAACTATAGGAGGACAGTGGTGGGTTTAAGATCACCGAATCTCAACTGTTGAAATAGTGAGTATGGCAGCATGTTGATACAAGCACCTAAGTCACACAGGTAGTTGATTTGGCTTGAATTTCCTAAGGTGCAGGGTATGATAAATTTACTTGGGTCTTTGAGATTGAGAGGGATTTTATTTTAGAACATGGAACTACACTCTTCAGGGAGGATGTAGGTGGAAAATTATTCAAGAGTCTTTTTGTTTGAAACAATTTTTTTAAGTGATTTCAAATTTGATAGAATTTGTATTAAGGCTTGGATGAAAGGGATATTCACTTGTAGACTGATAAGAAACCCAAGGAACTGATGAAGTTCAGCCTTATTATTAATTTTTTATTTCAATTTTTTAGGGAAAGTGATGGGTGGGGGAAAATTATTAATAATAGTAGAAATGTCCCTAAGTACTTCTACAATTTTCTCCTTATTTTATTCTTCTTATTTTCAGGAAAAAAAATAAGCTTTAATTTCAAGTGAAAAATTCAAATTATCATCATTTTCATAACTTATCTCATGACTTCCATATTGAGTGGCAAGAATATTTTTATTTCCATAATCATACAGTTTTTCAGTTTGGGCATTTTTAGAGTCTTTTTCAGCTTCATTTTGAGTGTTAATCCCACTTCTTGTTACAAAATCCATGGAATTCTCCCTAGGTTTGATTTAAATTTTACTAGGAATTCTACCTCTATCCCTAGGTGTAAAGTCTCTAGCTAGTTGGCCTAATTGAGTTTCTATATTTTACATTCTAGCATAAATTTTAATTTTACCAGATTTATATTGGGATTGTTGTTTATTCAGTATATTTTTTAATTTTTCATCTTGAGAGTCCATTCTATTTAATATTTGATCTAGTTTAGAAAACATGTAAACCTCAAATTTTCCTTATGAATTAGAATATTCTACCCTCTATTGGTTTTGAAATTTTTGTCTAGGTTGCTTTTGGTAACTAGGGGCAGTGGATTGCTTAATAATTCCTCATTCTTTCTAGGAGAGGCTGGGATAGTTCCTATATCCTTGATTGTAATTATTTTAATACGGGTCATCTTTGATAGGAATCCTAGGACCATAGTTAACAAAGTTTTAATTTTATTATTGTTGGGTTGGCATGTCAAAGTTTGGGAAAAAATCAATGTGATTGAACATCCCACATTGAGATAATTGTTCCCTAAGTGATTGGTTTGTGTTTTGACAGCCCATTTGGTTAACAGATTGGCTTCCATTTTGGTTTATTAAGGTTTAAAGTTGATTAGTTATTTCATCCAATTGAGTGTTCATTTTTGTTCCTCTTCCAGTGTTTTATTTTCTATTAACTCGTTTTCTTCTTGAGATTTTATGTTGATAACTTAAGGTAAGGTTGTTAAAAAAAATTCATAAATATTTATCAGTTTTATCATTATAGTTACCCCCAACAAATTGATCAACCAGATTTTGACTAGAAGAAGACAGACCTTTATATAAGGTGTCTATGAGAATATGGGATGGGGGTTGATGATGGGGACATTGCCTAAGAAGGTCCATAAATATATCCCAAGACTCATGAAAGTATTATCCATCCTATTGATATAAACTAGTGATTTTGGTTCTTAACTCTCCTTTAATATTTGGGGATAAAATTTCATTATGAAATAATTATAAACTTAGTCCTAGTTCTCAAATATATTTTCATCTAGACTCAAAAACTAGTTTCGAGTATTTCCTTTAAGGAAAAAGTAAAATACTCACATTCTTAACTCATTTTATGTGTATCCTAGAAGTGTAATTTGATGCACTATATTGTAGAAATATATAATGAAGTCTAGAGAGTCCTCATTAGATATTATATTAAAATATGGAAGTAGTGATAGGTGGGACTATTTCAATTAATATTTTATGGCTATATGTGAAAGTCTAATGGATTAAGGGTTTCTTGAAAATTGAGGAATTTGAAACTCCCTCATCCTAGGCCTCTCAATTTTATCTAAGAGTTCAAGTTGATGGATTTGAAGGTTATTAATATAAACTCTCTCCTATAAATTTTTCATTTATGATTTTTTTTTCCTTTTTAGGGTAGTTAAGTGTTTTTCAATTTCTAGGTTCAAAGGCTCTAATCTATCAGTAAAT
Source organism: Viscum album (assembly GCA_963277665.1). Lineage (NCBI taxonomy): Eukaryota > Viridiplantae > Streptophyta > Magnoliopsida > Santalales > Viscaceae > Viscum > Viscum album. Next base: position 134,887,308 of record OY728131.1, on the reverse strand, counting down.
ATTCTTGTGATTGTGCAGTAAATGGTAGAAAAATAATAATGGTTCAGATAGTTCAAATTAGCACACAATCATTAAAAGTGTTAATTCAGTACAAATGGTGAAAAACTATAGGAAAAAATAATATAAAATCAAAGTATATTGAAAGAAAAATTTCACAAAAAAAATCATTTTTCATTTTTTTCTTTGATTTTTTTTTAATTGATTTTTTTAGATGATTTTTTTTTCAGAATTGAAATGTGGTCACTTGAAGCCTTCCCCAAAAACAGTGCCAAAAACTTGACCTGATCATTGTTTAAATCATGTCAAAGTTTAAAAATTTATATTTTCCTACTAACTACTATTTAGTGGTAAGTAGGGTCAAACCCAAGGGAAGTAAAAGGTTGAGTTTGAGTAACCAAAACTTTTCAAAACATACCCCACTATTGTTAAGAGTGGGTGGATTTTTTTTTACTTCTTTTTTATATAAACATAATGATGAGCAATGATTTTTTTTAATAAAACTAAGATGTAATTGAAACTATGATGAACTAACAGGGAAAACATGGTATGAAAATTGTAACAGATACTAAGTAAAATTGATCGAGAAGAAATCTTGGATATTATAACTCTATTTTTTGAAAATATAATATCTTCACAACATTTCTATTGATTTCACAACCTCTAAAATTGACCAATTAATCTCCCTCGTTGGGAGATTAATCATATAGTTAAGTGATTCTAGAATTTATCCACACATAGGAATACTTAATCACAAAAGAATTTGTATTAATCCGGTGGATTAAATATCACTGATTTAATATAGAGGTATTGAAATTAATATCTAAAGAGATGAATCTATGATATTTCTCGCCAAAAGATCATGGAGTGTTGAAATTTAGTGCTAGAGGTACAAAAAAAATTAAAAATTTTAAGAATTATACTCAACTTCACTAGTTGATGTAATTCCCCAACCCCAATTACCCAAAGTCGGTGCATTATTACATAACATTGTCATGATATAAGGAATCATGTCCCGAAAGACCGATTAGTTTAGTAGCCTTGGAAATGCTAGATACATTCATAAGTTTTACATTATATCATGAAACAAAAACATCAACAACATTTTGTCCCCTTTTGAACACACTTATATCCTTAGCCTATCCCTGTAGGTCAACCATAAAATACTTCTTCACATCCTGGGAAAAATAAAACATAGAAAGGGGTGAGCTTAGATGCTCAGTAAGGATAACAATATAGCGGAAACTTTCATAAATAAGCATAAACATTTAAGGCAATGTATTAGACTAAAACAAAATCCTTTTAAACTTAAACTTCATCATAAAATGGAAAAGATAAAATCAAATAATTTCATTTACTTATTCACATGGATATTCTATTAGTCAAATAATCACATGCAATATCAATAGCCACTTTCATAATGATGGAATGCATAATGTTAGACTTCATAACCACATAGTCAAGGCCTTGTGCCAAGACTACAAATAAGATTTTTTCAAGGACTTTTTCCAATACACTAGTTTGTCTCATGATACCTATCGATGCATCAAGGAGCTATAGCAGGCTCTAGCCGTCACTTACTAAGTCCAATGCATTCCTCATATGAAAAGGTTTAAACATAACATAAACATTCATATTAAAACTAATATACGAAATGTCAATAATTTATCCATAAACCATGAATGGTATAAAAATAACACATCTACAGTAAAAAATATCACAAAACCTTCAATACAATATGGAATATTTGTATCATAATAAATCAACTTCAAACAATCTTAAAATCTATCAAAAGGATGTTAACATAGATGAAATCGAAACGTTTTTTTAGAGAAATATATCTTTCTATTTTGAAATCATTTAAAAGTAATATAATTATAAAAGGAAACATTTATTTTAAAAATATTCTTATAATCTTGTAATATAATCTTCGACGATGTTATAATAGCAGAAAATAGCAGCACCTGCCGTATAAGTAAAAAAAAGACATTCTTACCTTAATTTTGTCGAAAAGGTCATAAAGTACCTTATTTGGAAAACAACGAAAATATTCCTTTAAAAACACATATGGTAAAATAATGGTATAAATGACTTTAACCCATTTTATATTAAATATTAAAAAAATTGAAATATATTTTTAAGAAAACACAGATGTGGATGATAAAGAGGTCCTAGTAGAAACTTACGTAAAAACAACCTCAGATAATAAAGAGATTGTGAAATTAACCCTTACCTTGTACTTTTCCTTATTATATGGTATGTTAACCTCATGTATAATAGTTAAAACATTATTATTAAATTATAGAATAACTATATACATAAATATGATATCATATATGATCTTATAATATTGCTTTATTAATAATATTTTAGTAGTATCATCATTTTGGGTGTTAACTGATTCGTTTTCATTTATATGCTTGGTTACATAAGCCATGTTTGTTATGGATAAGATGTATTTGATTCATATACATAATTATATTATGTTCATAAACATTATTTTTAATTATAAAATGAAAATTATTCTTGAATGATTACGATGGGGAATGAATCTCATCGCGTTCGTGGATACAGTAATCTGAATGTATGCACGAGCGGCAATATCATTAAATTGATGGAGAAATCATATGTAATTGGATGGTATATCATATATACATAATAATTAACATGTTATATTTATTATTTACATCAGTTATACTCATTATTATACCCATCCAAACAATTAAGTGTTTGAATAACAAACTACACCACGATGTGGAGACGGTAATCCGTATGTATGCACGTATGGTGACTTTACCATTTATAGGATGGATAGAATAATGAATATGGTTGTACCATTTTTATAATAAAATCACAGTATATATAATATACTGAAGTTATTATTTTATAATGGAAACAACAATGAAAGAGGAATTGGAAGAAGAAAAGAACTTGAAAGAGGTGATGAAATATTTACCTCTTCTTCGGGTTCTTCGTTTTGATTTGATCAAAAGGGCTCCTTAGGTTGTATTTATGACCAAAGGAAGGACTCTAGGATGAAGGGAGTAAAGTTGGGAGGATACTTGGTCAGGGGTTGGCTGACCCAAAAGGCTTTGGATGTGTGAAATTAAGAGAAGGGGAAGTTCCCTTTTATAAGAGAGGTGAGGGTCACTTTATGAAAAGCTTGAAATATTATTTTATAATAAAATCATTTTCAGTTTCTAATGGCTCAAAAATTAATTATTTAAATGATAAGGTGGGGATGGCTCTAAAAGATCTCAACCAATAGGTTTTAGATAGATTTAGGTCATCATATTAATCTTATATTTTAGATTTAACTCTTAGTTAAATAGTTTGACATTTACCATGTCTCTTTGTATTTTTATATTATATGGTTAATAAACTTACTATAACAAGCCAAGTGAACCCCATGTGGTTCATTATTAATATATATAACCTTATATAAGTCCTTTGTATAAACCTTATATTTTTATGAATATTATATCAATTAATAATATAATATTTGTTTTAAAAACTCAATTATGTCAATTTTGACACTATTTAGTATTTGATTTTTTTGAAAGCCATAAAAACTTTATCACTTCGAATAAAATGTATTTAACCAACCCTAACATGTCATATTAACCTATAAAATTAGTGTAATTCATCATAAGTCTCAATTTACATTTATTTGGATAATTATAATATCAATTATTTTAATATTTCATTAATAATATAATTAATGCATCATCATTATGTCATAAATAAATTAAATTATATAATTTCTAAAAATTATAAATAAAATACCATTATGTAGGAAATATTTTTATATTTATAATTAATATTTATAGTTGAATTTATATTGTGTGTAACCCTATATTAAAAATGGTTTAGTTATTAAACTTTGAATTTAACTCTTTTAACTCTTCTTTAAATAATAATAAATGTCCTAATCTAATCCAAGTGGACCAAAGAGGATCATATTTTATTCATAAGGTTTTTTTGGTTGAATTATACTTATCCAATAGAATTAGGACATGTGTTATGGTAATTATCATATCATTTTTACCCTTAATTACCATGTTTACTTTTAATCGTGGTAAATAAAAGCCAAAAGTCACTATTCACCAAAAAATATTTTCGTCTTATTGAACTAAATTTTACATACTGATATTAACCATGTCTCTCAGATTTTTGAAATTAAACTCACAGAAGCGCTAAAATTAAGTTTTATACAAATTTGCAAATGCTCCTAGGAGGTGGGTAAAAGAGGGTAAAAAGTTTGATAAAATTTTATATACTTAAACTTATTATAAAATGACTCCAATGAATTATGTTGAACATATATAGGTATTATGTATCTATTTTTACCTAAAATAAATTAAAATAAAATATCTAATTATTTAAATAAAAAGTTGGTTTTAACCAATATCGCAGTGTTTTTTCACTATTTATCAAAAATTGAAAGTTTTCAGAAAAATACCAAAAATTTGTCCAAACTAATTTTTTATGTCCCGATTCTAAATAAGATGTTTATTTTTTCAAATTTAATATAAAAGTGTCAGATATTGCATTTAAAAAAAATCTCCATTAGTAGACAGTAAAATTGCATTTTTTAAAAATACTTCCTTTATCGGAAAAATTGAATTTGTTCTTATAATATGCCTAAAAACACATAATATGGGTGTTAAAATTATATAGAGTATATAAGATTCAAAATGTAGTTAATACTATTCATAACCACTTTTTGAACGGCTAGTTTGGTAAGTTGTGGTGCGTTCGAACATGGTGTTGCGTGTAGCGCAAGCTGTTGAATTACTTTAATGAGATAACGTACTATAAAATCTTGGGTGTTACATTCTCCCATCATTCAATAAATTACATCCTTGCAATTTTAAATTTTTCTTCGAAAATAAATGGTTAAAAATAGAAAAATACCCTTGTGGAAAACCCACATCGGACATTGGGTTAATAAAATTTAGTCTTAATTAGAGGGAAAGGGAAATGAAAAAGTCACCACCAAATTATGATCTCGATTAGGAGAACATTGGTGGAAATTAGAGACACATAATTAGAGGGAAAACGTAAATATTTATAGTGAGTGATTGAGGTCATCAATCACAAATAAGTGTAAAATCGAGGGTCTCAAAGCCATCAATCTAAGATGATGTAAAATATCATTGATTCAACAAAACATATGGTATTAGGGTAACACGTTTTTTGTTTTAAGATTCCTTCCCTAAAGTTTAAGAATTAATTTATTAATAGAATAAAAAGAATATATATATATATATATATATATATATACTTGACAATTAGAGTTTCATCCTTCAACTAATTCCTACCACAAACTCATCTTTCACTCCAGAAGATAGTGGAATTCAAAAATATTTTATTTATCCTAATCATATAGGGTTCTAAAAAATTAATTTATAATTTATCTATAAAACCATTTAAAAAAACTACATTATACAAACCATGACATCACGTAGGTTAGTGGTAGGTGATTCACCCTTGTCTCTCTTCGGTTGTGGGTTTAAGTCTCACGGCCTTTCCAGACGCGACGGGTTGTCACCCGACCTCTGGGTTGTCCTTTTTATGACAATCCAAAAATAATCTCAAGAAATGATTTAACCTTAACAATAGTATCCAATTTCAAACTTAATCGATTCCAACCTTTAGACTTATCCAAAATACTTTTTTCCAAACTCACAGTCCAAAATTTATAAGAAATTTAAACATAATGAAGATCCTTTTTCCATGTAATAACATGTGAATCCCTTTATCATGTATTATTTTAAAACATTGTAACACCCTGAATTACCCTAAAACCATATTGATTACATTCATTCTCCCTTATTTCTTATAGAATAATAGATATACTCATTATATCCAAAAATGTTGAAATCTCCAACAATAATGGAATAAACAAACCATTAATCAGTTCCAAGGATGTATATAATATCCAGTATAATTTATACAAATCAATTATCTATTATTCCAAAATCACTAACTCAGTATCAGAACCGTATTAAGGCTTATCTTTCCTTCAACCATGTATTTTCCAAAAAAATAACTTGCTATTGAGTCTCCTTTCTTAGAACCATATAATCTTAAATCCTTAATAAAAAAGTACTGCAGTACAATATTTATATACTCTATAATTCTTATAACATGTACATCATTAATACAATACTCAAATTAAACAATACTTTAATAACAACATAAGAAATCTAATCATTCCTCTTCATTTTTGGTAGTATTATAACTTGATTATTATCCAATAGTAGCATTTGGGGTATACTCTGATTATTTGGACATTGATTCATGTAGTGTCCCAACTCCTTGCAGATGAAGCATTGTACATTTAAAACATTTTTCTTACCTTTTCAATCACGTACTTGGTGTCCTTTTTATCCACATTTATAAAAAACTCACATTCCCTTCAAGAATTTACCAAGTTGATTCTTTCCACAGTTATCACATATGGGAAAATCCTTCTTTCCCCTCTTCCCTTTATCCATCTCTCTCTCTTTCATCCTTTTCTTCTCTTGCTTCCCTTCAAAGCCATAGGAATCAGAGAATTATTTACTTATCTTATTAACACGTGATACTATTTCTTTATATGATGAGAATATGTGGGAGACTATTTCCATTTTTTAAGTTTTGGCTTAATACCTAGAAAGATATGATCCTTCTTAATCTTTTGATCATGCATATTCTTGGAATTCTTATTCCTTCTACTAGGAGTCATTTCTAAACAATCACTACTACAAATATGGCTTTTATCAGTGCTAAAAATGGCATTTATCAGCGCTAGAAAAGCACTGATAAAGCCGGCGAAGATAAAGGGGGGTCCCTTTATCAGCGCCCCAAAAAGTGCTGATAAAGACCCCTTTTATCAGCATTGATAAAAGGGGTCTTTTATCAGCGCTAAAACGAAGCGCTGATAAAAGGGTCTTTTATCAGCACTTTCTTTTTAGCGCTGATAAAAGACCACTTTTATCAGCGCTTTTTTTTAGAGCTGATAAAAATAAAAAAAATTAAAAAAAAATACTGCCAATCTCAGGGGGGCTTTTTACAGCGCTTGAGCCCCCCTTTATTAGAACTTTCCCGCACCTCCATCACCTGCCCGCACCGCCTACACCCTTTATCAGTGCTAGCCCTTTAAATCATCCTTGCGCGCGCAGCCGTTCCTCCACTCGGATTTGATCTCGAGACCTCCCGCCTGCGCACCTAAAGCCTTTTCCACTACCCTATATTGATTTGTTCTCTTATTCATGATATATCTATTTATTTATATATATATTTAGTTATATTTATTCGTATAGTAATATATATTTATATTAATATATATAGTTATATTAATATATATATATAGTTATATTAATATATACATATAGTTATATTAATATATATATATATAGTTATATTAATATATGTATAGTTATATTAATATATAGCAGATATATAAATATTAATATATTGATATTTTAAATAAAATGGATATTAGTTATTATTTAGATAAATCTAATATATTTTATATATAAATATGTTTAATTATTTATTTAAAAAATTTAATTTTTAGGTGTGAATATATAAAAAATATGTACATATAGTTATATATTTGATTATAAATAGCAGTGAATTATAAAAAATGATGAAATTTCAAAGACATAATATCAATATGAATGTAATATCTTGAAATAAATTTAGTCCCCACCAAAAAAATCCAATAATACCCCCTTAAACGACGTTGAAAATCCACAAAATGTTAAAAAATCTGGGTACCCCGACAAAAAACTCAGTTTTGGAGGCCTTATGGGCCTCTTTTGGCCTCGAAAAACGCTTTACCAAGGTCCCTCCGGCTCACAGCGATGTAGAGATCGTCGCAGGCTTCGATTTGATATGTGGTAGAGCTCAAACAGACACCCGGATCAAAAGTTATGGCCGTTTGAAGTTTGAGTTGCGTTTTCAACATATTTTGGATCTTTTTTTAATTTTTTTTTTATTTTTTTATTCTTCAAATTGTTATTAAATTACTATTACTCCATAATAATTAACAAATTATTAATTAAAAATATTTTTTTAATTTTTTAAGAATCCATTTTCACTAAATATCTTATATATTAAGTATATTAAGTGTAAATGTACATTTATACTTATCTAAAATATATTTAAAAATTATATATTATATTTATATCAATATAACTATATAACTATATTTATATATTAATATATTTTTAATTTTTTTTTTTTGAAGTCAGCCCTTTATCAGCGCTTTTAAAAAAATCGCTGATAAAGGCCCCCCCTTTATCAGCGCTACTAAACAAGCGCTGATAAAGGGGGGTCTTTCTCAGTGCTAAAAAAAAGCGCTGATAAAGGGGTACTTTTATCTGTGCTTTTTTTAGCGCTGATAAATCCCATCCCCCCTTTATCAGTGCTTTTTCGTTAGCGCTGATAAAGGGGTGGCGCTGGCCTTGCCCAGTTTTGTGGTAGTTAATGGAAAATACTAGGTTAGTTTATGAATCGCAATGCATAATTCCAAACTTGTAAAATACCTAACATAAATTGAAAATATTTTGCATATAATCTATAATCATAAAATGTTTTCTTTGAGTAAGCATTTACTCCTAAATCCTTCATAATGGCTTGTAATGAAAATGTGAATTGTCCTAAGCATATCCTCTGGGAGTGTTGTAACTAAGAGTGTAGCCAGGCCAGTTGTCGTGCACTATTTCTCATTTGAGTCTAGATCAAAGCGGTGTTTTCAGGTTTAAACCCTAGGTACATCTGTACTAGATCCGCCTCTACCTGCTCGTATCTAGACAGGGATGTATTGCTTTAAAAACTCACAAAATCTCTACAGTATCAAAATTCTTGGAATTTCTTCTATACTAACCCTCAAAGTATATCTTAGGGTAGTGTTCTCTAATCAGAGTTTTTCTAAATCTAGTTTCCAAGGTTTGTACTAAATTTTCTCTGATACCAACTGTAACACCCTGACCCCAGTTACCCAGAGTTGGTGCATTATTACATAACATTGGCATGATATAAGGAATCATGTCCCGAAAGACCGATCAGTTTAGTATCCTTGGAAATACTAGATACATTCATAAGTTTTACATTACAACATAAAATAAAAACATCAACAACATTTTTTTCCCTTTTTGACACACTTATATCCTTAGCCTATCCCTGCAGGTCAACCATAAAATACTTCTTCACATCCTGGTAAAAATAAAACATAGAAAGGGGTGAGCTCAAATGCTCAGTAAGGATAACAATATAGCGGAAAATTTTATAAATAAGCATAAACATTTAAGGCAATGTGTTAAAATAAAACAAAATCCTTTTAAAATTAAACTTCAGCATAATATAGAAAAGATAAAATCAAAGAATTCCATTTACTTATTCGCATGGATATTCTACTAATCAAATAATCACATGCAATATCAATAGCCACTTTCATAATGATGGAATGCATAATGCCAGACTTCATAACCACATACTCAAGGCCTTGTGCCAAGACTACAAATAAGATTTTATCAAGACCTTGTGCCAAGACACTAGTCTATATCATGAGACCTACCGATGCATCTAGGAGCTATAGTAGGCTCCACCCGTCACTTACTAAGTCCAATGCATTCCTCATATGAAAAGGTTTAAACATAACATAAACATTCTTATTAAAATTAGCATATGAAATGTCAATACTTTATCTATAAACCATTAATGGTATAAAAATAACACATCCATAGTCAAACATATCACAAAACCTTAAATACAATATGGAAGATTTTTATCATAATAAATCAACATCAAATAAGCTTAAAATCCATCAAAAGGATGTTTACATAGATGAAATCAAAACTTTCTTTTAGAGAAATATCTCTTTCTATTTTGAAATCATTTAAAATTCATATAATTATAAAATGAAACATTTATTTTGAAAATATTCTTATAATCTTGTAAGGTAAGCTTCAACGATGTTATAACGGTGGAAAATATCTACACCCACCGTATAAGTTAAAAAAAAGACATTCTTACCTTAATTTTTTCGAAAAGGTCATAAAGTACCTTGTTTGGAAAATGACAGAAAGATTCCTTTCAAAACATAAATGGTCAAATAAGGGTATAAATTACTTTAACCCATTGTCTAGTAAATATTAAAAATGTTTTTAAATACATTTTTAAGAAAACACAGATGTGTATGATAAAGAGGTCTCAGTAGAAACTTACGTAAAAACAACCTCAGATAATAAAGAGATTATGAAATTAACCCTTAACTTGTATTTTTCCTTAGTTGATTGTATTTAAACATCCTATATAATAGTTAAAACATTATTATTAAATTATAAAAGAACTATATACATAAATATGATATCATATATGATCTTAAAATATTGCTTTGTTAATAATATTTTAGTAGTATCATCGTTTCGAGTGTTAACTGATTCATTTTCCTTTATATGATTGGTTATGTAAGCCATGTTTGTTATGGATAGAATGTATTTGATTCATATACAGAATGATATTATATTAATAAACATTATTTTTAATCCTAAAATGAAAATTATTCTTGAAGTATTACAATGGGGAATAAATCTCATCGCGTTCGTGGAGACGGTAATCCGTACGTACACACGAGCGACAATATCACTATATTGATGGAGAAATCATATGTAATTTGATGTTATATCATATATACAGAATAATTAACATGTTATATTTATTATTTACATCAGTTGTACTCATTATTATACCCATCCAAATAATTAAGTGTTTGAATAACAAACTATACCACGACGTGGAGACGGTAATCCCTACATACGCACGTATGGTGACTTTGTCATTTATAGGATGGATAGAATAATTAATATGGTTGTAACATTTTTATAATAACATCACAGTATATAGAATATACTGGAGTTATTATTTTAGAATGGAAAAAACAGAGAAAGAGGAAGTGGAAGAAGAAAAGAACTTAAAAGAGGTGATGAAATATTTACCTCTTCTTCGAGTTCTTCCTTTTGATTTGATCAAAAGGTATCCTTAGGTTGGATTTATGACCAAATAAAGGACTCTATGATGAAGGTAGGAAAGTTGAGAGGATATTTTTTCAGGTGTTGGCTGAGAAAAAAGGCTTTGTATGTGTGAAATTAAGATAAGGGGGAGTGCCCTTTTATAAGAGAGGTGAGGGTCACTTTAGGAAAATCTTGAAATGTTATTTTATAATAAAATCATTTTCGGTTTATAATGGATACAAAATGAATTATTTAAAGGCTAATGTGAGTATGGGTAAAAATACTCTCAAAAAATAGGTTTTAGACATGTTTAGGTCATCATATTAACCATATCTTTTAGATTTAACTCTTAGTTAAATAGTTTGGCATTTACCATGTCTCTTTCTATTTTTATATTATATGGTTAATAAACTTACTATAATAAGTCAAGAGAACACCATGTGGTTCATTATTAATATATATAACCTTATCTAAGTCCTTTTTCCTATAATTATATTTTTGTGAATATTAGATCAATTAATAATATAATATTTGTTTTAAAAACTCAATTATGTCAATTTTGACACTATTTAGTATTTTATTTTTTTGAAATCCATAAAAACTTTATCACATAGAATAAAATTTAATTAACCAACCCTAACATGTCATATTAACCTAAAAAATTAGTGGAATTCTACAAAAGTCTCAATTTACATTTATTTGGATACTTATAATATCAATTATTTTAATATTTCATTAATAAGGTAATTACTACATCATCATTGTGTCATAAATAAATTAAATTATATAATGTCTAAAAATTATAAATGAAATTCCATTATGTAGGAAATATTTTTATATTTCTAATTAATATTTATAGTCAAATTTATATTGTGTGTAACCCTATATTAAAAATGGTTTAGTTATTAAACTTTGAATTTAACTCTTTTAACTCTTCTTTAAATAATAATAAATGTCCTAATCTAATACAAGTGGACCAAAGAGGATCATATTTTATTCTTAAGGTCGCTTTTGGTCGAATTATACTTATCCAATAGAATTAGGACATGTGTTAGGGTAATTGTGATATCATTTTTACCCTTAATTACCCTATTTTACTTTTAACCATGGTAAATAAAAGTCAAAAGTTACTATTCACCAAAAATTATTTTCATCTTATTGAACCACATTTTAATTATTGATATTTACCGTGTGTCTCGTATTTTTGAAATTCAACTCACAAAAGTGGTAAAATTAAGTTTTATACAAATTTTCAAATGCTCCTAGGAGGTCGGTAAAAGACGGTAAAAAGTTTGATAAAATTTTATATATCTAAACTTATTATAAAATGATTCCAATGAATTATATTGAACATATATAGGTATTATGTATCTATTTTTACCTAAAATAAATTAAAATAAAATAACTAATTATTTAAATAAAAAGTCGGTTTTAACCAATAACGTGGTGTTTTTTCACTTTTCATCAAAAATTGAAAGTTTTCAGAAAAATACCAAAAATTTGTATAAACTAAACTTTTATGTCCCGCTTATAAATAAGATGTTTATTTTTAAAAAATTAATATAAAAGTTTCAGATATTTCATTTAAAAAAATTCACCATTAGTAGGCAGTAAAATTGTATTTTGGAAAAATACTTCCTTTATATGAAAAATTGAATTTGTTCTTATATTATATCTAAGAGACACATAATGTGGGTGTTAAGATTATATAGAGTATATAAGATTCAAAATGTAGTTAATACTATTCATAACCGCTTTTTGAACGGCTAGTTTGGTATGTTGTGGTGCGTTCGAACTCAGTGTTGCGTGTAGCGCAATCTATTGAATTACTTTATTGAGATAACGTACTATAAAATCTTGGGGTGTTATAGTTTAATATGATTATTTGTTAAAATAATAAAGCTAATAAGATGAAGAAATTAACTAGAGGAAGTCAAGTTCCCCAAGATCAAGAAGTTAGAATCATATTCTATTCACAAAAACTGATACAATTATAATCAAATGAATATAAAGAACACAGGAGAAAGAGATCTCCCCAAAAAAGTCAACTACAATCGGTGTTCTTGAAACTTTGTTCTACAAGAATTTTCCCAGATCATGCTCCTACCGTTCGAGTCTCTCTCTCAGTCTGCAGGAAAATGATCAAAAATGAATATTGTCAATCCCCTGAAATTTTTTGTCTACCTATTCTTTTAATCCACTATTGTTGGGTCGTTGATCACCAATGGTTTCCACCGACTCAAGTTTCTATCTTTTATTGCATCATAAATGTTTCACTGGTCTCAAAGTAATATCACCTGCAAGTCAACTTTGTAAAACCTGCATAACTGCCTTGACGAGCAATTAGTTGAGAATGCATTTGGATGTCTCTTGGACTCAATTATAAATATGCACATAATAGAAAAATAAAAAAAAATTAATTAGACAACAAGTTACTTAAAACAAAAACCTATTTATTTAGTTAATTATTATCACAACTTATTATGTTAATTAATTTATATTTATTAAAAGTTATTTATTATTAAAGATTTTTAATTTTTATTTAAATTAATTAGTCTTTTAATTGTTTTATTTTATTTAAAAATTTTATTAATCATCATTAATTAATTAAGTTAATAATATTATAATTTATAAAACAAAATTATTATTATTATTATTATATTGCTAAAAACTATTTATTATATTAAATATTATTATTATTAAAGTTATTAATTATAATTTACATAATTTTTCAATTAATTTATTCAATTATATAATTAAATTTTATTAATTATTAATTATTATATTATTATTATTATTATTTATTTTTATTTAATTATTTTTTATTTTTTTATCTTTTATTTTTTTACTCATCCCCCTGTTAATTAGTGCAACGGGGGGGTCTTCAGCTTCCTCTGCAAGTTGCAGCTCCTCATCCTAGCTTCACTCCTCCATGACAGCGGCGGAACTTCAACTTCGACCGATGATTTGAGCGGTAATGATTTCCCCTACTAAAGAAAGAAGATCTAAGTCAGGCTTGCGGTGGTACTCAACTCAACTCCTTATGGTGACTCTTTGACTGGAGGTGGCAGCTTCATCCGGAGGCACAAAGTAGTTCGAAATCTAGGTATGCATAAGGGGATGGTGAGTGAGGATTTAGATCTACGGTGACATATCCTCTTCAATGGATTGTGGTTGTGGCAATGAGTGGATTTCCGATCTTCATGTGAAACGACGGTGGATTCTATTTCTTGCAACTGTTACAGGCCTAAGAAAATTGGGTAGTTTTGGGGTTTTTTATTTTAGGTTCACCGTGATGTAGTCATTCATAGATCTGGTATTTCTTTGGGTTCGTTTCTAGTGGTGAGTCACGGGAAGAGTGATGGCAGTATTAGAATTGGGTGGTAGGTAGTAGTTGAGGTTCAGTGGTGTCTCTCACTGAAAGGTCAGTGCTGTCTTGCATTGGGATGGGTTGATTTGCCTTTGCTGGTGTCTCAGCGGAGCAAAGGGGTGTGGGGTGATGAATTAAGTGGTGGGTAAAGACTCACCACTGGGGGCAAGGGTTTGTCAATGGTGATTCTAGGACTCACTGTTGTTCAATTAGTGGTGGTGAGAAAAATGACTCATCATTGGGTTGCCTAACGATGTCTTGAAAAAAATGGAAAAGGGGACTCACCACTGGCACTTTCAAGTGAAAATTTGACAAATTATGAAATGACTCGCCATTGGGAACCCAATAGTGACTCATTTAAAAAAAAATTGAAGGAAAATGTGGTGGTGACTCCTAAACCAAAATAAAAATTAAGAATAAACAAAAAACATAATTAAAATTAATAAAGAAATAAAATGAGAATCTTATAAAAGAAAATTAAATGGTTAACTAATTACATTAAAAATAAATGATAAAAATTTAAAACAATTGAATAATTAGTCATTTTGATTAATAAAACTAAATCACAATAAAAACCAAAGAAAATTATAATATGATTTAATATTAATAAATTTAATTAAAGCATTAAAATTGGTAGATTTAAATTAATTATTGATAAATAATTAAATAATTAAATTTATTATGGTTAAATAATAAAAATTATTACAAAGTTTAATGATTAAAAATTAAATTAAAGTTTAATTTAATTAAATATAAATCAATTGATTAATTAATTCATTAATAAATTACCAAAAACTATTATGACATGAAAAACACAAACCTAAAGAGTAAAAATAAATAACCAGATAAGTAAGTAAAAGAAAACAAATAATTTAAAAAAAATATTAGAAAAATTGATTAAATAAAAAATTAAAATATTAAATTGTTTAAGTTAAATTAAATAGAAAAAACACCAAAATTAATTAAATAAATGACTAAAAACATTAATAAAATATGTGGAAAATTAGGTGAATTTAAGGCCACATCAAAATACAACCATATAAAAATAAGGTATTTCATTCATTTCAAATTCAAGTAACGAGCTTCCATTTTAAATAAAAACCATTTTATTTCCATCACATATCCAAAATAGTTTCCAAGCATGCATAGACATTTCCAAATGAAATAAAAACAATTTAGATTAAAACATGGTTTTCATAAAGGAGGAAACAAGTATGAAAGAAACTAAAATAGAAATAAAATCACAAGAAGCATGGGAAATCCCTAAGTATCTAGGGTTAGTGGAGTCTTAGGATCCTCATACCTCGATGATAAATATATACCAAAACTCATAGCATCCTCATGCACAGTTCATTAGAGGGGAACTTATCCCAATGTCTAATAGTCTCCAATCATATACAAAAACCCAAAGTGTCCTCATGCACGAACCACTAGAGGGGAATTAATACCAAGTTCTAGTGGTATATAATCATCATCAAATGTTTAGTTAGTGTTGTAGCATCAATCCTGCTAGGGGAATCGAGCCTCAGCCCTGCTGATCCACCTAACATACTAGACCTAGTCTAGCCACCTAGATACTTGGGCTTCCCATGTGTTTAATCCAATATCAATATAAAATAAAATTCATTTCCAAAAAACCACCACATCATCACATGAATCAACACATACCAAATAGTCATTCCCAAAATAAAATCACTATTTAACACATGAATCATGTTTCTACAACATTTCCACAATGTCAATCGGGACACATAATTTTGAAAGGAATACTTTCACTTTAGAAAAACACCAAATCCCAAAGATTTTAAATTCCAAAACCACCCTTCGCATGCTATAAATAACTTAGAAAACCATTTTAAACACTTAAGATCCACTACTTTTCAACCAAGATCTTAAACATGCTTAAACATAAATAACCACTATTATAATCTTAGGTAAAATATGGATGATGAGTGGAAATAAATTTATAATATTTAAAAAGCAATTTTAATAGCACATGTATTCCTTATAATAATAAAAACAAATTTTTAAAATAATCTTGAAAACATGGAATTCAATTTAAAGGTCTAGGCATAGAGAACCTACCTCAAACTCAAGGTGCGCTGATTTTGATGACAGTAACTCAGGTATTCCCTTTTTCTCTTGCACACACATGTACTTTCGCATATATATAAGGACACATATCCCTTATATACATATTTTTATGGCCAAATATGTATAATTGGGTCCTTACATATAAGTTTATACATGAATATACCCCTTTACACTTACACACATATGTATTTTCTACATATAAACATAAGCACACCTAGCCCCAATATATATATTCATACTGCCATGTGTGAATATATATATAATGGGGGAACTTAAATATATATATTTATACATATGCATACCCATGTAAGTCTCTTTTGACAACGACAACTTGAAACCATTGCAACGAGGTCCAGCGCACTCTAGAAAAATACAAGAAACTCAAAAATCACCAAAAGGACCTAAAAATTTTAGAACAACCCAAAAGGGGTTGGAAAATCCAACATCAAAGTGGTGGTAGAACCTAAATGGTCCAAAAAACTTCTAATTTGATAGTGGATGTTGAAACATACCTAAATACAACCCGAGATACCCATCACACGCCCTATTAAGAAGAGAAACATCAAAAATCATCCCACCTAAAACCCTAGGGTTCAGAAAAATTAAATAGAGTAAAGATTGAGAGTAAGAACACCAATAATTGATGAATAAAGGAAGATAAGAGATTACTTAGATGGAACAACCAAGGATCTCTAAGAAAACTAGGTGAAATTGGTGCATGAGAGGAGGTTATGAAGGAGGAGAGGCACGCGCAAGAGGGTTTGGCCATGGGGGAGTCGCATGATCCTAGGGATGGGAGACCCTTTGAGGGTTTAAAAAATCTATATTACTATTATTATTATTATTAAAAAATATTTTTTTATCTATTTTTTTATTTTATTTTCTTTTTTTAACTCTTGGAGAACCATACGGTTTGGCCACACGGTCTGCTAGACCATGCGCCAACCATGTGGTTCTTCTATCCCAATGAAGAGGGACCATACAGGGTCCTAGGGAGGGGCACATGCCAGTGCATCTAGATTTTTTTCCTAGATATCCCCACTATCTAGGCTACACAGTTTTCACTAGTTTGATGCACGATTTCCTCTAACTATGCGCCAACCATGCGCCTAGGAAGAAAACTACAAAATTCAAAACTCTCACTGAAAAATCAACTCAAACCTCAAAAAAAAGACAAAGAACCAGGAAATAAAAAAATAAAAGGAAACTATATTCAGGTTGTGACAATTCTCCCCACCAGAAAAACTTTCTACCCCTAGAAATTCACCCAGCCAAATGAGGAGCAAATTCAAAACCCAAAACTAAATAAAGAAAAATAAAACCATTAACCTCAGTGTGACCTTTTAACTCTACAATTCACACCCGACCATCTCTAGATAAAATCAAAATGAGGAGGACCATAGAGAGAATAGAAATTTATCCCCACCATAAGAAACTAACTAGAACTGACCAACTCTAAAAGAAACCACAACAAATCCATGGTGGGTCCCCCACCATTTAAGAACCAACCAACTTAGAATAACCAGCCCAGACTGACATGGGAAACCCAATATAGAACAACCTAAAAAATCCCTATATATACCAATCCCCCACCACAAGGGTGGAATAATGGAAAAACTCTAAACCAAGCAGAGAACTAAACCATATTTCATCATTTTCACAAGACATGGGCATCTCCAAAACGATCTCAACTCGAATAAAAAACCAACTCATGAAAAGGATAACCATTCAATAATTTTAATCAATAAGGCATAATGATAACTAAAATGTTTAAAAGGATACAAGGCCACCAAGACTTTCACAACCAAAGAGGAAATTAAACCATTATCACTCCATCACTAGAGACAAACATTGGACCAAGGTCCTCCACACCCCTATGATTCCTGACTGCGTGTAAGATTTACTATGGGACCTATGGATGGAGCCATGATTCCTTGAATAATCCACTTAATCATAGCTAGGAGTTGACATTCTCTGGAAAAGACTTCATATTTTGATGACACTACTTTCAGAACTTCTCTAAATGACCCAGATGGCCACATCATCAGAAAACATTCATAGGGTTTTGAAAAGACGGATTCGAATATCCGAACTGGCCACACTGGAAGCACGCAAGTAGTAACCTAGTGAATGAGAATCCATTAACAAAAAAAGAGACTCCTTAGGTATAGGTTCCTCTAGTATACACCCTCCACAAGATGAGGAACCCTAACAAATACTAAGATAAACTAAACTTCCAACGGCCTTCATTTTGGGAAACAACTCGGCCAAAAACAACTCATCCACCAATTTTCCAATCTGAACTTAACCAGATGAGAGGACTCACTCCTTAATCTCTGGTCAAATAGCCTATATGATAAGTGGATCTTTTAGTTGATCTTATGATGAAACCTCCAAGTAAAAATAAACCAACTCCTTAAATTGGTCAATATATACCTTCATTATCTACTTACCTTGTTGAACGCTCATGAATCATGCCACTTTCCTTACCTTCACATCCTCATATACAAACCATTGAATGAAAGTGGTATTAAAAACTTCCTAGGACATCCCAACTTTCAAAAATGCTGGGATGACCGCCCTCCACCAGTCCAAATCTAGACCTTCAAACAAACCCTTACAGCTTTGGGAGTTACAAGCATCCAAAGAACACTCTCAACATCCTCAAGCCACCCCACAAACTCTAACAGACTTCAATGACTATAGAAAATAGGCACCGATTGAGAATATCTCAGATCCACCACTCCACTAGGAGTCTGGGCTGGGCCGATGAATAGATGAGAATGTTTAGAAACCTTATAGATCTTTCTAGATGGCATACTCCAAACAACGTAAAGCACAAAACCAAATCAACACGAACCAAATCTTGACCAATTAACATTTTAAACCAAACAAAAAGATCATATAAAAACACATCAAAAAACAATTCAAATACAAATCAAATATTAATCAGAAAAAAACCATAAAAATATCACAAAACAAGCCAAGAACCCTCTTTTAGAAACTTCTATTCCCAAATTCACCTATTTTAAAATTCAATTCCCATTTTTGATATCAAAATAATTTTCCATTTCCAAGATCATTCTAGAACATCCACTTTAAAATTCAAAACACCACCACACTTTCCCCTTTAAATCTAAAAATATCATTAGAAAAGTATCCCCTTTTTAATGTAAACTATTTTCCTTTTCAAGAAGCAACTTTGGAAAAAACATGTAAAATCATTGATTTTAAGTACTCACCCATGAAATCCTATGAAATATAACTTATGTGTGCATCCCACTTCTACTTATATCATCCACACATATATACCAACATGCACTTTTTATACACACACACATATATATTAATGTTCAAGAGGAATAACAAGCACCACACATACCATTTTTCAATCAAAACCAAGCATTTCCAATTTAATTATAATTTCAAAATTATAAGAACTTTAGAAATCAAAATCATTCTCCACTTACCCTTTTAAAATCCATTTTTCACTTAAAAACCCTTTTCAAAGATCATTTTCCTTTAAAAATTCACTCATCTAACCAAAATCATACCAAAGCTTCATCAATACCAAAATAATAGGAAAATGGAACTGGTGTTCATGAATACCCCAACCACATGGTTTAGAAAACCATGAACTAAGCATGAACCAACCACTGGAAGCATATTAAACCATGAACGTGAGCTCTACATGGTTCACTATGCTATGTAAGCTCACTGGGTAGAAACAAATCACTTCTACTATTATCCCCCAACATACAAAATCTCATTAAACTAAAAAATAACCAATAGAATAACCCAAAAACAAAAATAAATACTCAAAACCCAACTAACCATGGTGACCCAGGTCTCATTACAAGTGGGGGTGATCAGGCACCAACCCATGGTCTACTTCCTGTGCCCCAAAAATCCCATATCTGATTTACCTAAAACTTCAAATAACAAGAACCTTCTCTAATTCCATTTTGTCACAAACCAACCTGGGTCGACTGTGAACTGGTCACTTGAGATGAACTGCAATAAGGCCCGAGAGGCATTCCTAATACTCGCAATCTGGAAACTAGTACTGGGAATCAAGATAAAGTAGTTGGGAATAATTTGGCCCTAAAAATGACAACTAAAAAAATATAAAATGAATAATAATATGGTAAACAATAGTAGTGGAAATGAATAAAACTGAACATACCTCCACGTGACCCTATAGGACACCACTGACCACTAAACCAATGCCACACCAAGGTGATTAAATCTGATTTGGTAGTAGCACCATAATCTAAAAACAAAAATAAAGTTATAGGTATGAGTATTAAAACTCAGTAGGTGGGCCATAATAAATTATTCCATATGCCTTGCCTTTAAAATAAATACCAAGTCATGCTAGTTTGGAAATACAAACATATAAAAATAAGGTATTTCAATCATTTCAAATTCAAGTAACAAGCTTCCATTTTTAAGAAAACCCATTTTCTTTCCATCACATTTCCAAAATAGTTTTCAAGAATGCATAGAAATTTCCAAATGAAATGGAAACAATTTAGATTAAAACATGGTTTTTATAAAGGAGGGAAAATGTATGAATGAAACTGAAATTGAAATCACATCACAAGAACCATGGGAAATCCCAAAGTAGCTAGGGTTAGTGGAGTCCTAGGATCCTTGTACCTTTGTGATAAATAAATAAAAAACCCATAGCATCCCCATGTATGATCCACTAGAGGGAACTTATCTGAAGGTCTAATAGTCTCCAATAATATAACAAAACCTACAAAGTCCTTATGAATGAGACACTATAGGGGAACATTTCTAAAGGTCTAGTGGTATTGGATCATCATCAAACATTTAGTTAGTGTTGTAGCATCAATCCTGTTATGTGAATCGGGCCATAGCCCTGCTGATCTGCCTAGCGTACTAAACCTAGTCTACCCACCTAGATACTCAGGATTCACATGGGATTAATCCAATCTCAATATAAAATAAAATTCTTTTCCATGAAACCACCACAACATCACATGAATCAACTCATACCAAAGATCCATTCCCAAAATAAAATCACTATTTAACACATGCATCAGGTTCTACAACATTTTCAAGGTGCCAATTAGGCCACACCATTTTGAAATGAATACTTTCAATTTAGAAAAACACCAAATACCAAAGATTTTGAATTCCAAAAAAACCCTTCACATTCTAGAAATCACTTAGAAAATAATTTTAGACACTTAGGATTCAATAATTTGGAACAAATATCTTAAACATTCTTAAACAAAAGGAACCACCACTACTAAAAAACTGGGTTTATTCAGTGCTAGGGATTTAACAGCACTAGCTAAAAGAACTATTAAATACCCCATTTTTTAGTTCTAAAAAAAGTGTTGTTATATGGGATCTTTAACGGTTCTTTTTTATAACGTTTTTAAAGGGGTTCTTTAGCAGTGTTAAAAAAATACCTCGTAAAGGGGGGCTTTATCTGTTCTTTTTTAGAAGTGCTGATAAATACCTCACTTTATTGGTGCTTTTTTAGTAGCATTGATAATGGTATACTTCAAAAAAATTATATTTCATTAAAATATTATATTAATATATAAATATATTTATATTGAAATAAATATAATATATATTATTTAAAATATGTTTTATATGTGGTAAATAGGCATTTACACTTAATATATATAAGATATTTAGTGAAAATGACTTATAAAATAATTAAAAAAATTAATTAATAATTTTATTATTATTACTGAGTAATGGTCATTTAATATCAATTTGAAGATAACAAAAATCAAAACTTAATAAAAGATCTAAAATAAGTTTAAAATGTTACTCTAACTTCAAACGGACATAATTTTCTATTCAAGTGTCTTTTTGGGATATACTACATATCAAATCAAAGCCTGTGATAAGATCCATGCCTTTAATGAAACAATTAAACCTTTGTCATGTTTTTCGAGGCCAAAAAATTCCTTAAAGGCCCCCAAAACTGAGTTTTTATTCGGGGTACCCCAATTTTGTTACATTCGATGGATTTTTAGCCTTGTTTAAGGGGGTATTATTACCTTTTCTAGGTGGAGACTGAATTTATTCCTAGGTCTTACACTCATATTGATATTATGGTTTTGAAATTTTATCTTTATTCACAATTTAATTTTATTTATAATTAAATATATGCATGTTTTCTTATATTTACTTATAATAAATCTTTCATATAAATAAATATATCAACATATTTATATAAAAATGTATATTATAATATATTTAAATCAATAAATATTCTAAAAAATGTATTTAAAATAATATCTTACCATTTTTTACATTATAAAAAAATATTTATAATGTTTAGATACACATATATGTGAGCATTAATAAACAGATATATATTTATATTATATTTTAGTATATTTAAATGAATATAATATATAATATATTTAAATAAATATAAGTATATATATATATATATATGTCACACACACACGCGCATATTGCATAAATGTTTTTAAAAATAATTATATAAATATATGAATAAAGAATATATATGTAAATATATATATAAATATATATATATATAAATAAATATAAATATAATTAAATAAACAACAAAACGACATGGTGTAGTGGTAATGGAGTTCCATATTTGAAGGATATGTATAGGGTTTGAATCCAGGCAGGTGCGCATGAGGTTGGAAATTCACAAAGTGCTAATAAAAGGAGTGGTGGGGTGAAAAGAGCTGATAAAGGTGTGCAGGAGTGTTGTTAAAGGTTCCATGGAATCGATGATAAAGGGGTCAGGATCATGGACGTCTAAAAAACATAATTTTACCCCCTTTAAAAGTGATTCCCTTATCAGGTCTAAAAATGTCTCTTAAAGGCCCCTTTTAACAGTGCTAAAAAAAGAACTGTTAAAAGGGCCCTTTAGCAGTTCTAAAAAATTTCTATTGAAGGACCCTTTTAACAGTGTTTTTAGCGCTATTAAAGGGGGCCTTTAATAGTGATTTTTTATCACTGATAAAAGATTAGGGATTTTAATCGTGATCTGATTATCAGCACTTTTTTAGCGCTGATAAAGGTATATTCTAGCACTCTTAAAGGGCACTTTTGTAGTAGTGAATTATTATAAGCTTAGGTAAAATATTAACGGTGAGTAGAAATGAATTTATAACAATTAAAAATATCTTTTCATAACAATGGAATTATTTATAATAGTAAAAAAATATTTTTTAAAAAAATTAAGCAATCATGGGATTCAATTTAAAGGCATGGGCATAGGGAACCAACCCCAAACTCAAGGTGCACTACTATAGACGACAGAAACTCAGGTCTTCTCTTTTCGCTTACACACATATGAAATTTCTCATATATATAAGGACACATATCCCCTATGTACATATTTTCATAGAAAAATATGTACAAGGGGTCCTTACATATATGTTTATATATGCATATACTTATTTACACTTGCACATGTATGCATTTTTCACATATACACATAAGCACACTTAGCCCCAATATATATATTCATACCACTATATGTGAATATATATATATATATAATAGGGGAACTTACATGTATATATATATATATATTCCTACATATACATACCCATGTAAGTATCTTTTGACAACAGCAACCCAAAAACCACTACAACGAGGTCCAACGCACTCTAGAAAAATACTGGAAACTCAAAACCTCCAAAAGGACCTAAAAAAATTGGAACAAACCAAAAGGGGTAGAAGAATACAACCTCAAAGCAGAAGGTGAACTGAAATGGTCTCAAACACTTCACCTTTGGCAGTAGATTTTGTAATACACCTGAAGTTGACCTGAGAGACCCATCACACACCCTATTAATAAGAAAAACATCAAAAATCAGGCCACCCGAAACCCTAGGGTTCAGCCAAACCAAATAGGGTGATGAGTGAGAGGAAGAACACCAAGATTTGAAGAATAAAGGCAGAGGAGAGCTTAACTCGATGGACCAGCCAATAATATCCAAGAAAACTAGGAGAAATTGGTACATGAGAGGAGGCCATGAGGGATGAGAGGCATGCATAAGGGGGTTCAGCCGTGTGGGAGTTACGCTATCCGAGGAGAGAGAGACTCTTTGAGGGTTTAAAAACCTAAACATAATTATAATAATCATCATCATCATAATAATAATATTATTATTACTATTATTATTATTATTATTAAAGTATATTTTTTTATCCATTTATTTTTATTTTATTCTCATTTTGTTGAACTCTGGGCAGACCGCACAATTTGGCCGCATGGTCTGCCAGACGTGTGCTAACTGTGCGGTTGCCTCTATCCCAAGGAAGAGGGGATTAATGGGCTCTTGGGGAGGGTTGTATGCCCATTAATCTAGCCATATTCCCTGGAAATACCTATTGTCTAGTTCGCATAGTTTTTACTAGGCTAGCGCATAGTTTCCTCTAACTATGCACCAATCGTGCACCTATGCAGGCAACTCCAAAATTCAAAACTCTCACCAAAAACTCATCTTGAACCTTAACCAAAAGACCGAGAACCAATAAATAAACAAAAATAAAAGGAAATTGTGGTCATGGTTTTAAATTTATAAAACTTTAATGGTTAAATAATAAAATTATTGAAACATTTAAATAACATGGATATGGATGAGAAATAATTTAAAACATTTAAAACAACATTTTAAAGGGAAATACCTTACCTCAAGTCCCAACTTGTATCGTCTGTATGCCTACCCTCTTGAATAATAAAATTATATTAGTTTTATACTTAATTAAAAATCTTTTTCATGTTTATTCCATTATCATTATTCTATTTATTTAATTTTTTACCATGTTTTATTTAGTTACTAAAATGGTTAAGTTCACATTGGATGTTTTGAGGATGTTCAATTTATAAGTCCAATATGATGTTAGTAGGTTGACTAAGGTCAAAGGGATTATGTGTACATAATATCTAGAATATTAATCATGAAAAAATTATTATTTTTATACATTAAAAACACTTGTATAACTATCCATGGAAGGTGGATATGAAAAATTAAATATTTCATATCATGGAGGCAATATTTCACACGTACACGTGAGGAAATTTCCATTTTCTACTAGATAGTAAAGAAATAAGTTATATAATATTTTTCTTTTAAAAAATCATAATTATGTTATAAATTTCCTATTTATTCATTAATTACATCCTTATGACAAACCATGTGAGGAAGTAATTAAAAATGAATCGCATCGCTCCATGGAGGTGGTATTCCACATGTACGCACAAGTGGCATTATCAATTTTCAACAGACTGAAAAGGTAAGAAGGTAAGAAATATATTATCTATAAATAATCATAGTAATTTCATAAACACATTATATATTTATAACCAAATGTGTGAGTTGGTGATGGAAAATGAAACACGTCGCTTCAAGGAGGTGGTAGTCCACATGTACGCATGAGCAATATTTTCATTTCCCATAGAATGAAAATGAGACAAAAAAAATCTTTTTCCATTATAATAATAACATTTAGGTATAAATAATATATTTATTTAATTATTTTATAGTGTTTAAAATATATTTTAAAGAGGCAGAAGAAGAAATAAACTTTAAATAGGTCAGTCAGGACTTATACCTCCTCCTCAGATTTCTCCTAAGCCTTCAAAGATTAGTCTTTTATAAAGACCAAAACCTCTAGGACATGGATATAGATTTTGGTAAGGTATTTTGGAAGGGTTTGAAAGAGTTAAAAGGTTAAATTGGTGTGAATAAGAGAGAATAGGGGTTCTAATTTATAAGTGTGGGGAGTGACACTCTTGTAAATACTTAAAACTTTAAATCAATTTAAATGTATTTCTCAAGGGAAGTGAATCCAATTTAGTCAAATTTATAATCACATATATTTTATGGAAAAAATAAACTAAACCAATAAAATTTATCCAAGTTTTATAGATATTTTATTCATATGCCTTAGTTTACCCTCCCCCCCAATAACCCTTTTAACCTTTACCGGGGTGAAACAGTTTTAACAAGATAACTATTCATTATGACCAAAAATGAAATTGTACAAATTACCAAATTTATAACTACTTATTAAAAATATGAAATTAATTTTTTAATATTCAATTAGTATAAGTGTAAGAAATTAATTTTAATATATGTGTACAAAACACAATGAAAAAAAGCTTTTAGAAAGTTGTCATTTTTAAGCATAAAATGATTTTATACCAAAATGAAATGTAATATTGATTCCTATGGAATTATTTGGATTATTTTTAGTAAAAAGGGACTAATGTAATATTAAAACCAATCCAAACCCAAAATTTATTTTTAAATTATTTAAAATAAATGATATATTTATATAAAAATCAATATTTTCCACTATTCACTCAAAAATCAATCTTTTTAGGAAAAAACCAAAAAAATCACCCTAAGATAATTTTGATATACTGAATCCAAAAATTAATTTAATTTTATAAATTTCAAAAATCTAAATTTAAAATTCTAATTTTTAAATAAAACCATATATTTCATGGAAAACATTCCAGTTAGAATAAAACCATTTTGCTTCTGATTGGAAAATCATATAAAATTATCATATTATATATGAATCTATAAAAATATATTTATGAATAATAATAAAAATTAAATTGATTTATTATTAACATTCCTTGTATTATAACAAATATAATAACATTTTATTATATTAATAATAACAGTGTCATTATATTAGGTTGTCTAAAAGAAGTTTGAAATAAGAAGATTAAGAAGAAAAGACTAAGGAGTAAGAAATGTTCACATGGAAAACTTGGGACTTTGCATGGAAATTTCCTTAGAAATAGAGGTATTTGAATATATAATTGAGAAAATAGGCTTTTGAACTTGATAGATACTTATAGGGGGATAAAAATGGTATATTTTCAAGATAAAATTTGAATGGATGGGTGAAACATGAAGTGGTGGAAGTGATCCCCTTTTATAAGTAAAGAAAAGGGAAATTTTGTGAATGTCCATTATTTTTAAATAATGGCATGACACTATTTAATGGTAAATGACTCAGAAAGTGTGAAATAATGGATTTTGGGGGTGATATAAGGTAGATAAATCTTATACCAATCATTTTTACACATGTTTTAAACACGTTTCAAGCCTTTTACCACTTGATTTTTATAATTTTCCATTTTGGTTTTTACCTTGGTAACTGGATTTTACCCAAGTAATTTATATTTTATTAAAAATATAAGAAAACCTATATTACCAAATGTGGTTTTTCTGAACCTAAATGTAATCCCCATATAATCTAATTCAATTTATAAATAATAAAAAATTAACTTCTAAAATAAAACATTTAATATATAGAAAAATTGTTTTATAGAAAAATTTGTTTTCACCATTAAGTGTTCTTAATATTATATAACATTAATAACTAATCAAATGAGTGATAAAATATTTTTATATATTTGAAACATCATATTATAATATTTATATAAAATATACCATTTTAATTAATTAGATAAAAATTACACAAAATTAATAAAATAATTCATTAAAAATAACTCTTTCATTATTATCATGGTCATTAACTTTAATCTTAGTGATTATACTTTTATAACTAAAATGAAATTGAAATTATTAAATAATATGATAATGTTGATTTGAAATATGAAATACATTTTTTCATATTTTTTTTATAAGTAAGGAAGACAAATTTTTAATATAATCGAATAAAAACAATTTTTAGAGTAAAATATTATATGACTTTACAAAACCTTAAATGTGAGTTTTATGAATTCAGAATTGTGTTTTTAAATGATTTATTTTACTTTATAAATACATATTTTTATATAAAAATGGTTTAAATTATTTTGAAGTCATTTTTTTATTATGATAATGTCATAAAAGTGAAGGTATTAGCAAAATTGATATTTTTTACTGTTCATCTAAAAAACAATTATTTTAGAAAAATATAAAAAATTTACCTTATGCTAATTTTGATATATAGAATTAAAAAATTAAGT
Source organism: Viscum album (assembly GCA_963277665.1). Lineage (NCBI taxonomy): Eukaryota > Viridiplantae > Streptophyta > Magnoliopsida > Santalales > Viscaceae > Viscum > Viscum album. The sequence continues at coordinate 134,858,852 of OY728131.1, read as the reverse complement.
TAATTTTATAAAATTTAAAAAATAATATTTTAAATGAAAATTCGATATATATAAAAGAAAAACTGGTTTTATTGAAAAATGCCTTTTTAAAACATTAAGTGTTCTTAATTATATTTTGTATGCATTTTTTAATTGATTAAAATATTTTTTATCTACAATAGGTTTTATTATTCTTAAATTTTCTTAATAATAAATATGTCAAAGATTATTTTAGTTTATCTTTGCATGTAGATAAAGCTGTCAAACATGGTATTATTTAGAAATAAATATATTCTAAAGTATCAGGGCGTTACATCCCCCCCATAAATAAATTATTCCCTCATAATTTTAATTATCATTTATTAATGAAAATAGTTAAGCATATCTAAAAGATATACATGATCCAAGATATAATTTCTAAAGAGATATCAACTTTAAAAACTTATGACATATTTTTTCCCTCAGAATGGTTCAATATTAATATTGGGTTTTTCTTTAACCATTTGATCTCAACAATCCACATGATTAGGTATCATATATCTTATAGTAGAATTAGTTGAGAGCACTCATAGACATCCTTGAACTAATATATGATCCTAGGTTAGTTTGAAATTTGATTTCCCTATTTTGGTAATTAATATAGAGTCAATGTGGAGATGTTTATTCCATTCCCAAAATCACCTCAAAACAATAAGAGTCTCATTTCCACAAATGTAAAATTGGGATAAAATAATTTTATAATTAGAAGTTTATTTTAATAATTAAATATAAAATCATTAGATTAGTGATTTTATGATATTAGGAAACTCCATAAGTATACTCGAGTGTCTAGAATAAGATTCAAATTGGTTATCCAAAAATATAGATTGGAGGGTGTGTAACATTTACCCTTATTTTTTATGACCTACATTCAGAAGTAGGAATAGAATGGTCATTCCCTTGTTCCCTTATTTTAAGATATTATTGATTTTTATTATCCTCATTAACTGTTGGGTTAGGGCATCATTTTATATAATTACCAAACTCCTGACATTTGAGAAATTAGACATTCTTCACCTCCATTTCATTGATCGTATTTTTCACCTCAACTAGAAAATCATGAGTTTTATGTCCAATCCTTCCACACTTGAAACACTTTATTGTTACTATGATATATTCCCTTTGGTGTTTCTTCCCGTATTTTTGACATGTAGGAAGTAGAATCTTTTTCCCTTCATCATATTTGTCACATGATCTTATATAAAACTGCATCCTTCTCTTCTTCAGTGTGTTAAAACATTTGAAAATACTCAATTTGGTAATCATAACTTGAGATAGTTGTTTGAGCATAACCATAAGATTTTCAACACTGGATTTTATCCCATTTGGTTTTTCATTAAGAATATTCACTACAAAAAAAACAGGTATTAGTGGCAGTTATTTTTTCTACTGGCGGCATTTTAAACCGACACTAAATAGTTTATCAAAGGTTGATAAAACCATCGTGTATTTCATGGTTGGAAATCATTTAGTGGCGGTTATTTTATTTTAGCAGAAGTTTCTATATGTGTCATTTTTTGGAGCATTTAGTGGTGGTTTATATTTTATTTATTGGTGGTTTTTAAAAAAATAACCCAAAAATAAAATATATAAAATGAACCTAACTGCCACTAATATATATAGAAGAGGTTATGTTTAGAAGCTGTTAATAGTAATTTTCACTAATTAAAACTTTAAGATATTTATTTAGTGGTGGTTTATAAAAATCTCCTCTAAATATTTCTCTTAAAATTTAATTTTTTTAAAATACTTAATAAAAAAATATAAATATAAAAAATATGAAATATAATAAACTAAAACATAAATGCATAGTTAACACATCATACATACATCATACATCATACATCCATGGTTATATATACATACATCCATGGTCACCATAACCTCAATCATCATAACCTTAGTTAACTAATAACCCCAGTCAACCCATAGCTCAGTCACTAATATATACATATAAAATATGACCAACCAAACCCCATGCCCAAAATATGTCCATCCAATTAGCTCCACTACATCCATCTACCTCCACATCATCTCATCAACCAGAACTGACCACATCATCTCATCAACTGTAATAAAAAATAAGATAGAAATTAAAACTAAACATAATAAATCAAAATTACAGTAAAAACATTAATAAATTTTAAACATGAAATGTAAACTAAGGACTATCATGACTGAATTATAAATAATTTATTGGATCATATTTGTTAACCTCTTATATTCTAATTGAATCTATCACCTATAATAAAAAATAGAACATTTAAGAAAATAAATAATGCGAAAGAGAAAATATGTTGAATATATTCAGAATGTTATATATAAAATTTCTAATTTTGTTAATAAAATAGAATAAATTTTAACATAAAACAAATAATATATCATTAAAACACTTTAAAAACAAAAACATACCTATTAAAGATATGATTCAACACTTGAAACTGAAAAGGGGTAAGTATATAACAATCTAATTAATTTTTAAATTGATGTGTGTTGTGTTTGAAATTTACTTATTAAAATAATTTTAAAGAATGTGATATGAAAGCATGTCCTATATTTAAAAAATAAATTAATGGTGTTTTACACATGATTTCATGTCAATATGAGGTCATTTTCTATGGTTTTGAAAATTACATGCATGTTTTAGTGTTTTAAACACTAAAAATGGATTTATGGGTATCTTGGGAAAACTGTAACTTAGAATGATGTGTTTTAGTTCCTACATTTCACCATAAATATATGGTCATTTTCCTATAATTTGATGTCAATCCAATATTTTTTTCATAATTTAATCGCTTGAAAAATATTTTTAAAGACTTTGGTACCTTTAAAAACAATTTACCGAGTCATTATGACCACAATGCAAGTTGAATTAATGTTTTTTCTATTAATTCACATAAAAAATAACTCAAAATGGTTTTCCTATGATTTCATATCAATTAAAAGTCATTTTCTATGATTTTTACTATTATAGGCATGTTTTAGTGTTTTAAAACACTAAAAACATATTTATAGGAATCCTAGGAAAATCATAACTCGAAATGATGTTTCATCAGTTACTACATTTCAAAAATAAATTTACCATTTTTTTCCTTTGATTTCATGGAAATACAACATTATTTTTATGGTTTTGACCCCCGATATGATTTTTTAAAGGCTTTGGTACCTTTAAAACCCATTTACTGAGTCATTTTGACTACACTACATGTCAGATTTATGTGTTGTTTATACATACACATCAATAATAACTAAGGTGTGGTTTTTCCATGATTTTAAAATAATTTTAGGCCATTTTCTATTCTTTTTACAATTTCACACATGTTTTAGTGTTTTAAAACACTAAAAATGCATTTATAGGCATTCTATGAAAACCGTTACTCGGAATGACGTGCTGTAAATTCCTACATTTCAAAAATAAATCTATAGTCATCGTATTATGATATCATGGAAATATGACATCATTTTCCTAGTTTTGACCCCCCCACACACACACACACACACTTTTAAAGGCTTTGGTACCTTTAAAAATTGTTTACTGAGTCGTTCTAACCACACTGGGATCTAGTAGTATCTGTAATCCAAAGATACACTAGAAGATTTTTCAACATCCTTTTTCAAAGTGGTTCATTTTTTTTATATGGTTATTGTTCATTCTTTGTCGTTTATGTCTTTCACTGAGTGGACAGTTTTAGATAAAACACTAAAAACATGTTTTTGGGAATACCTAGAAAAACATAACTCCAAATGATGTGTCGTAGATTCCTACATTTTAAAAATAAATCTATAGTATTTCTTCTTTGATTTTATGGAAATATAACATTGTTTTCATGGTTTTAACCCCCTGACACACATTTTTAAATGCTTTGGAACCTTTAAAAATTGTTTACTAAGTCATACCGACTACACCACATGTTTGATTGATGTGTTGTCTATGCGTACACATGAAGAATAACTAAACGGAGATTTTACCATGATTTAACATCAATTTGATGTTAATTTATATGGTTTTTACTGTTACACACACATTTTAGTGTTTTAAAACACTAAAAATGTATTTACGGGCATCCAAGGAAAACCATAACTTATAATGATGTGTCATAAATTACTACATTTAAAAAATCTATCTATGGTCATTGTACTATAATATCATGGCAATATGACATTGTTTTCCTAGTTTTGACCCCCCAACACACATTTTTAAATGCTTTGGTACCTTTGAAAACTGTTTAATGGGTCATTCCGATCATACTGCATGTCGGATTGATGTTTTTAAAAAGAGTGCATGTCAAAAATAACTCAATGGTGGTTTTCCAATGATTTCATGTCAATATAAGGTCATTTTCTATGGTTTTGACCATTACACACACATTTTAATGTTTTAAAACACTAAAAACACATTTACGGGCATCCTAGGAAAACTGTAACTTGGAATGATGTTTTTTCAGTTCCTAAATTTCACCAATCACAATATGGTTTATGGTAATCCAATTTTTTTCCTATTTTGAGCCCCTAACACACATTTTTAAGGGTTTTAGACCTTTGAAAACTATTCACCAAATCATTATGACTACACCACACATTGGATTGATATTCTTTCTATGTGTAAATGTTAAATAACTCTATAGTTCTTTTCCTATGATTTCATATCAATTTTATGTTGTTTTTTACCATCACACACATGTTTTAGTGTTTTAAAACACCAAAAACATGCTTACAAGTATCTTAGGAAAGTCATAACTTAGAATTATGTGTCTTCAATTCCTACATTTCACCAATCAATCAATGGTATTTTTCCTATGATTTAATGTAAATGTGATGTTTTTTTCTTGTTTTGACCCCCTGGCACACATTTTTAAAGGCTTTGATACCTTTAAAAACTATTTAACAAGTCATTATAACCACACCACAAGTTGAATTGATGTGTTTTATATGTGTAAACATCAAAAATAACTCATAGAATGTTGTCCCATGATTTCACATCAATCTAAGTTCTTTTTCTATAGTTTTTACAATTACAAATATGTTTTATTTTTTTAACACTAAAAACACGTTTACAGGCATCCCGGGAAAACCGTAACTCGGAATGATTTTTTTTCAATTCCTTCATTTCAAGAATCAATCTATGATTGTCTCCTCTTATTTCATGTCAATCTGGTAATTTTCCTAGTTTTGACCCCCCGAAGCACATTTTTAAAGGATTTGATACCTTTAAAAATTGTTTATCAAGTCATTATGACTACACCGCATGTTAGATTGACATGTTGTCTATGAGTACATGTAAAAAATAACTCCAAAATAGTTTTCCTATGATTTAACATCAATTTGAGGTTGTTTTATATGGTCTTGACTGTTACATGCACATTTTAGTGTTTTAAAACACTAAAAATGCATTTGTGGGTATCCCAAACAAACTGTAACTCAGAATGACTTTCTATCCATTTATACATTTCAAAAATAAATCTATAGTTATTTTACTCTGATTTCATGGCAATATGATGTCGTTTTCTAGTTTTGACCCCCCGACACACATTTTTAAAGGCCTTGGTACCTTTAAAAACTATTTATTGAGTCATTCTGACCACACCGCACATCATATTGACATTTTGTCTATGTGTACAAGGAATAAATAAATCAATGGAGGTTATCCCATAATTTTACATCAATCTTAGGTCATTTTCTATGCTTTTGATTGTTACATGCATGTTTAAGTGTTTTAAAACACTAAAAACATGTTTATGGGAATCTCAGGAAAATCGTTAATTGAAATGACATTTCGTCAGTTCCTATATTTCAAAAATAAATATACGATCATTATACTCTAATTTAATGGAAATTCAATGTTGTTTTCCTGATTTTGACCCCCCGAAACACGTTCTTAAAGGCTTTGGTACCTTTAAAAACTATTTACTAAGTCATTATGACTACACCACACATTATATTAATATTTCATCTATGTTTACATGTCAAACATAACTTAAAGGTGGTTGTACCATGATTTTATATCAATATTAGGTTATTTTTTATGGTTTTGACCATTACATGCATGTTTTAGTGTTTAAAAGCACTAAAAATGTGTTTATGAGAATCCTAAGAAAACCATAACTCAAAATGAAATGTAATCAATTTATATATTTAAAAAATCAATTTATAGTTGTTTTCCTCTGATTTTAAGGAAATCCAACATCTTTTTCCTAGTTTGGACCCCAGACACATGTTTTTAAAGGCTTTGGTACCTTTACAAACTATTTATTGAGTCATTTTGATCACATTACACATAATATTGATATTTTTTCTATGTATACACATAAAAAATAACTCAAAGGTGGTTTTTTCATGGTTTCATGTCAATTTAAGGTCATTTTCTATGCTTTTGACCATTACATGCACGTTTTAGTGTCTTAAAACACTAAAAACTCATTTATGAGAATCTTGGGAAAACTGTTACTCAGAATGATGTTTCTTCAGTTCCTACATTTAAAAAATCAATATATGGTCATTTTCCATTGATTTCACAGAAATATGATTTCATTTTCCTAGTTTTTACCCCCCAACACATGCTTTTAAAGGCTTTGGTACCTTTAAAAACTATTTACTGAGTCATTCTGGCTACACCACATGCCTGATTGATGTTTTTTCTACACTTAAAAATAAAAAATAACTCAAAGGTGGTTTTACCATGATTTCATGTTAATATTAGGTCATTTTTTATGGTTTTGACTGTTACATGCATGTTTTAGTGTTTTAAAATGCTAAAAATGTATTTACGGGCATCTGAGAAAAAATATAACTTGGAATTACATGATGTAGGTTTTTATATTTCAAAAATAAATCTACAGTCATTTTCATTTGATTTCATGGCAATCCAATGTCATTTTTTTACTTTTAACCCCCCAACATATGTTTTTAAAGGCTTTGGTACCTTTAAAAATTGTTTATTGATTCATTCCGACCACACTGCATGTTATATTGACATGTTTTCTGAAAATACTTGTCAAAAATAACTCAAAGGTTGGTTTCCCATGATTTAACATCAATATGAGGTTGTTTGTAATTATTTTCACCACTAATCATATGTTTTAGTTTTTTAAAACACTAAAAACGTGTTTATAATCATCCTAAGAAAACCATTACTTGGAATTACATTTTTTTAGTTTCTACATTTCAAAAATAAATCTATGGTCACTTTACTTTGATCTTATGGCCACCTGATGTAGTTTTTATGGTTTTTTCCCTGACACACATTTTTAATGGCATTGGTACTTTTTAAAACTATTTATTAAGTCATTTCGAGCACACTATATATAAGATTGACATAATTTCTATGAGTATATATCAAAAATAATTAAACAACAGTTTTTTCATGATTTTACATCAATATTAAGTTGTTTTATATGATTTTGACCGTTACATGCACGTTTTAATATTTTAAAACACTAAAAATGTGTTTACAGTCATCCCAGGAAAACAATTACTCAAAATAAAGGTATGTCAGTTCCTATATTTCAAAAATAAATATATAGTAATTTTCCTTTAATTTCATGGAAATATTCAATCATTTACCTAGTTTTGATCCCCTGAAACACATTTTTAAAGGCTTTGGTACCTTTACAAAACTTTTTACCAAGGAATTATAACCCCACCATAGATCTAATTGAAGTTTTTTCTATGAATACATGTCAAAAATATATCAACGGTGGTTGTCCCATAATTCCAAATCAATCTAGGGTCTTTTACTATGTTTTTAACTATCACATGCACATTTTAGTGTTTTAAAACACTAAAAATGAATTTATGGGAATATCAGGAAAACTATAACTTAGAATGATGTGTTTTCAATTAATACATTTCACAAATCAATCTATGGTTATTTTCCACCTATTTCATGGAAATCCAATGTCATTTTTCTAGTTTTAACCCCCTAGCATACTTTTTTAAAGGCTTTGGTACCTTTAAAAACTGTTTATTAAGTAAAAATTGAGGAAACAAACTTGGATTGTTTTCAAACTTAAAGATATTGATCCATAATTCATTTTTTGACATGTAGTAATCAATCACACATCAATTCAGAATAATATATGTTCGTTATAACTCAAAGTGAATGTTCTCAATATAAAAGTGTCATTTTAGTTTTATTTATGGAAGTTGTATGTGTTCTTTGAAAATGTGTGAATGAACTATGGAATTTAGAATTTACCTCATCAGGATGAGCAATAAGTAGGAAATTTCTGTAGGGATAATGTTGTTCATCCACTAAAAAGATAGAAACTAAATCATTTACCATTGTCGGCCACCACTGATCCTATGTTTTCTTATAAGAGTCTTACTATCTCACTTTTTCTTTCAACCTTACAATTTATCTTTGTGATTCCTGATCAACAACATTGTTTGAACCCCCACTAGGCATAGTAGTGACTAATGGATACTTCCTACCATATATAGCTGGTGTAGTAGGCCTAGAACCCATACCCCATACACATCTCATATGTTCCTTCCCTAAAACAATTGCAACTGCATCGTTCTAGGAAATTAATGATGATTATGAAGGGTTTACATCCTGAACTTCTTAAATTTTAACCCATTAAAACAAAAATATTAACAATTATTTTTTAAAATATCAAAACTTTATAATATTTTCATATTAATAAATTATTCATTACTATTTATTCTTATTTAATTACTATAAAAAATAATGAAAAATAAATTCCATTAACAAACAAGTCTTAAACCTAATTAATTGTAGTCATATAGATATATCAAACGACACCAAATTGGTATCATTTGATCAATATAGCCAGGCCCATTTAATTAGGTTTAAGGATTGTTTGTTGTTATAATATATTTTTAATTATTTTGTTTTTATAGTAATGAAATGACATGAAATAGTAATGAAAAGTAAATACTCCAACGTCTTTTGTAAGTTCACTTACAAAACTGTCATCGAGTTTCCTATGTACTTTAAACCATAGCTTTATTCGGGCAATATAGTGACCTAATTCATTATCCCTTATAAAAATATAAGCAAGTTAGAAAAAACCTTGACTTATAATAAAATTATATAAATAATAATGGATAAAATACAAACCAAAATTTTTCTTTTTCTTGAAAAACTCTAAGACCCATTGATATGAGGAATGAATTTTTTCTAATTATCCAAAAAAATAGATAATTCCTACAAAAAATATAAAAAATAAAAAATAAATATAATTTTATTATGTTTATATAATTAAGATATTGTAAAATATACAATTACCTCATGAGATGCATCTATGTTAATATCAACAAACAGCTTCTATTACTCATGAGAAATTCCTTCAGACACTTTCGCATACATCTGTCATGATCTCAGAGATGTGTCATTAAACTCATGTCATAATCTCCATTTAAAATCTCTCCATTTCTTGTCCAAATTTTTCAGAGTTCATGGGTGTGAAATGGGGTCAAAGACATCAAAATGAAAAAACATCTAGAAATAAAAAACATAACACTTTACAAGTATATTACAAAATTTTACTCATGTATTTTAAATTATTTATCAATGAATATTAAATTAATATTACATTTACTTGATTTTCAAAGACCTCATTTTTCTAAGTTGTGGGAATATGCCTCCAATCTTTATAATTAATAGGAAAGCTCACCATCCCTCATGCAAGTTTCCCAGGAATCTGTTTATAGATTCTAGCAGTGTCACCAGTAGGCACCCCAAACTCATCAAATGGAATGATAATCTTCAATTCCTTTAGTTATCATACATCTATCATGTTCATATTTATATCCCTTATATTTTTACCTTTATCTATTTGAAAAATGCATTAAAAATCAATAAAATATATAGTTTTTTTGTACAATTACATACATAACACTAACTGTAACTTTCTAATATCCCCTAAATAGAGGGGGACCAAATTCTCCATTTCTAGAGGTTAATTAGATGGTGGGATACCAATAACATTAAGGGAAATGTCTAGCTCACTGATAGTCTTAGGTAAAACATAATCACTTAGAACCACTCAAGTTGACAGTAGTGGTAGTGTGCTTTGAGATACTGATCATCTAGGAACTTGATATTTTTTTGTTCTCAACATTCATGCAATTCAAATGGTTCAGATATATTAAATATATAAAAAATGAAAAACTAAAATATTTTTAAAAGAAAAAAAAATAGGACAATGTATATATGTACGAAACATTTATCAATGAGAAATTATAATGTATTTTTATTAACAATTTATACATTCAATTATCTTCATCTTCATTGTTATCAACATCCATTGTGATGAGTGATTCATTATCACCCTCTCATACAAGATCTATTGTTTCAATATTGTTAGTAAAAAATTGTTCAATGTTTTGTGGTTGATGAGGTTCACTATTACAAATTACCAATTGATCTTCATCACTCATATCATATAAGTCTCTCTACTTTAATTGTACAACAACACTCCAACCTTCATGTGTTTCATCATCCACATAATAAACCATATTCACTTATGAAGCTAAGATAAATGGATCATGCTCTACATACTCACCATTATGAATCAAGCAAGATAAGTTGACATAAGTAAAATGTAATAAATATTTCATTATACCCCTATATGTAACGACCCAAATTTTCCAATGGAAATTTCTTCTTATAATTATGTCATATAATCATATGAAATCAAAACATAATTAACTAATAAGTGTTATGTGACCTTTAAACATAAGTTTGTCACTTCTTTGATTTGAATTTTGAAAATTTGACATACACAGTTACTCTTAGTAAGTTATTTGGAGTCTAATATAACCAACTTAATTTTTGGTGAATAGTAACATACCCTTATGAATAGTAATTTTACCCTTATGAATAGTAACATACCCTAATGAATAGTAACCTGTGATAATATATAAATAAGATTCAAGTGGAAGTAAGATATACCTATATCTGGGAATAAGAAAATAAATGTTTTAAAAATTTTGTTTTTTGAGTAAATTGTGATTTTAATTAAAAATTAAATTAGTCATATTTAGAAATTTATTTTTGAAAAATGGATTTCATTTTTGAATTATACATGTCGAAAAATGGTTAGGGTGAATTTTTGGGATTTTTCAGAAATACTTGAATTCTTTGGTGAATAGTAAAATACATTAATTTACCATATAAATACATTATAATTAAATAAATTATTCCAGGAATCATAAGTGATGTAAGAACCCAAATCTAGAACTCACATTCAATTATTAATATTTTTGGTCGTGCAATCATCATTATTTATTTTATGTAAAATAATAAACTAATTATTATAATATTATGAAAACCCTCCTCTCCTCCACTATAAATACCACTCATCCTTACCTCTTTTCTTGACTCCTCTCAAGCCTTGTGCCTTGCATATATTCTTCCCAAATCAATCCCCAAGATACTCCCCCACGTCCAATATCCCTTTGTCTCCTCAAAATACCAAATTATCTCCCCTTAAGAGGCTCTCAAGGAATATTGAATCAAGAGGTAAATTCCTCTTTTCTTTTCTTTCTTCTTCTTTTCAAGTTCATTTGTTTTCTTTTCTATCCTTAACTCTCCTCATTAAAATGTTATGAAAACTATAGCACCTTATATGTACTGTAATTTTGTTATTATAATGGAATAATTTATTATCATCACTCATTTACTCTTCTTTTATTTTAGTAGTAAAGACATCATCGGAGATGTGTTAATTTACCACATTCAAAGACGATGAGTTTTCAATTTCCATTACCACATTAAATTATGGTAATGAAACCATTTTCATGGTTGAACCAAACCATAATATATGTATTATGTTTCATCTATAGTTTCGTAATTTTTTTTTACACATGGTTTTGGTTTATAAAACAAAATGTGTTCTTTGTGGTCAAAAACCACCAATTAACCCAAAAGGTTGTCACTAAAGTTTTATATAATGATTCAACTTCACTCCAAGTAACCAAATTAAATTTTCAACCATGTAACCTTATGTATTTTAAATAATAAAATATAACTTCAATTCTGGACAACCACCTTCATCATACATGTTTATCCAAACATGAACCGATCATTAAAACCAAGCAAGCAAACAGACCCAAACAATGAAATTGAACCTCATAACCAATCAAAATGGTTATAAATGAATTTAAAAAGTTTATAATAAATATTTTACATATATAATAGGTTCTTTAATTATTAATTAATGAACCCAATTTTATTATTGAGGTCATTAAGTTCAAGAAAAGATCACCATTGCATTTAAGGTAAGGGATCCTCTCAATTTCACTTTTATTCAAGAATGTCCTCTATGCTATGACATTTTATGTGTAATCCCTAATGATGGGGCATGATTCCACACCTTCCCCATACTGACCTCATGATGTATAAAATAATATAAATCCCTTTATCTCTCACGAATCCCTCTTAAGTACACCTGATACCATGCTGATAATCTGTAAGGAATTCTATCCGAATCTCTTTTACTCCTTCAGGTTGCCTTTATTTATTTATAAAAAAATGAAGTTATTCTATATATTTATGTGAATATTATAAATTCTGTGTATATGTAAAAAATTACATTATCAATACCCTTTCATCATTCACTTTTTTGGATATACTTGTTTTTAAGTGATTCCCTCCTCAATACTTCACGATAAGCAAACTTATTTTAAGAGAACTTCCTGAATTATTATCCAATTTAAAGTGAAATATATCTTTTGTTTCAATAAACCATTGTCTTTATAAAATCATTCCTTTTTATTATGAAAACCTTATGGTTTAAATTATGGTTTTTTATAAAGTATTGTTCTCTTTTCTATTTTAAAGGCTCTATAGTATTTTCCTTAAAACCTCTCAAAAATGTTTTAATGCTAAAATTTCTTAAACACTTTTCTTAAATTTTGTCACTTATATTTGACATAATTTACCATGATATATTCCTATTTTACCTTATTAAAGTCCATGTATGTTCTAATTCCTTTTTTTCATAGACACTTTTATGATACGTCCATTGGTTATGCTTTATGACATGATTGTGGTACCCAATTCCTTACATGGGTAACCCTTGTGTTTATGTATGATTGATTATGTATGATTATATATGTGGAAAACATATTCATGAAAAGTTAAGATTGGTGCACACAAATAGCACTCCAATTCATTGGGTAAATCTGAGTCTCATGAGATGTTATGTGTGATGGTCTTGGTGGTTAGCCTTGGCATGTGCTACTATGTTCAACAGTCTTGGCAGTTAGTATTGGCTTGTGCTACTATAGGAAACGGTCTTAGAAGTTAGCCTTGACTCATACTAAATTCATGTTTTATGTTTATTCCACATTACTATGACTCCATTTTTTATATTATTCCTTGTTTATATGTTATTATTCCTTGTTTATATGTTATGATTCCTTATGTTAAATGCCTTTTTATATCATCATGTCGTGCCTTCTATCCCATGTGCTAATGCTTTGTTCTTATGGTTATTCCCTTAATGGTATTTTTAACTCACCCCTTTTTTCATGTGATCCCTAGGGTACCCTATTTAGATTTAAAGGCTCAAAGTTAGTTAGTATATCTTTATGAATACTAAATAAAGAGATGTTATATTTAGTTCCATGTTTTCAGTTTTATGTACCTAGTCTTCAAAGACACTAGACTTCGCAATTATTGTCTTGTACTCTAATGTATAATTATTCTTAAAATCATGTAATATTATGTGAAAAGGATATGTTTTCTATAGTTGGTATCAGAGGATGGTCTAGTTATTTTTGGAGATTAGGAATAGAGAACTTTTGTAAGAACCTTAAGGATGAGATGAAGTATAAGAAAACATATCTAAATTTTTGTAAGTATAGAGTAAGTGGTTTATAAATAAAATACATCCTTTTCTGGATAAAAATAGGTAGAGGTGGCTCTCACACAGATGTACCTAGGATTTAAAACTCCAACAAGGAGTTTCGGGCCTGACCCGGGGTATCCAAGTACATGACAACGAGCACTGCTGCACTCTTGGTTTGACACTCATGAGGGATATACTTTGGTAACTTCATAAGCTTAGTACAAACCATTATTAAGGGAATAAAAAATCCCATAATAATATAAGTTATGAAATGGATCAAGGATAACCTAGATTTAAACCTAAGGAATCAAAAGTTAGGATATACTTCTCCTTTACAAGTTTATCCTTTTATGTTCAAAGTTTCATTTTTATGTTCAATAACTAAGTATTCAAGACCTCTAATTTTATGTTATTTTTCTTTGTTAATGGCGGGAAATAAACAAACACGTTTCAACAACCAATGTGATTGGCAATGTGAAGATTTACCTAATGATATGCCTGATATTATGGGAATGGGTTATCAAAACTTCATGGTAGTACTTGCTCAGTTGGCTCAAGTTATGAATAATAACTTAAATCATGTGGAACATCCTCCTCCTCCAAGGAAAGAGAAAGTTTACATAGAATAATTCATGTGGAAAATGCCTCCAATGTTTAGCAGATCTTTTGATCCCATTCTCACAGAATAGTGGATTAAATCCATTGAAAAGATATTATATGTCCTCCAGTGATTGGAAGAAGAGAAATTTGTACTGGTGGTCTATTTTTTTGATAGGGAAGTTGATCAGTAGTGGAAACTGATCAAGAATACAAAGTCCCAAGAAGAAATTGATTCCATGGATTGGGAGGAATTCAAGAGGATGTTTTTCAATAAATATTTTCCTTGAACCCCCCATCTCAAGATGGAAAGAGAGTTCCTCAGTCTCAAGCAGAAGGAAGATGAGTTCATCAGGGCATATGAAGAAAACTTTATAAGTCTTTCAAGGTATGCCTTTGGCATTTCCATGAAAATTGAAAGTAAGGTGGATCTCTTCTTTAGTGGGCTAAAGCTAAGTCTACAGAAGCTGTTGGCGATCCGAGACTTTGAAAGTTATGAGTAGATTGTCTGTTGTGCCCTCAAGGTTGAAATGGAGATTAGAGACTCTCAGTGGTCTCATGGGACCAGTGAAAAGAAGCAAAAAATAGAGAACAACATGGGTGGTTGAACAAACAAATCCCATGATGGAAAGAATCCCTAATATCCCACTTGTAAAAGTTGTGGGAATAAGTATCTTGGGAACCATATAAAGGGAACCAATAATTGCTTGAAATGTAGAAATATGGGGCATCTGGCCAAGAACTACTGAAGGGATATGAAGAATCCCACTAATGTGGAAGAAGAAAAGAAGGTTCAAATCAACACTCAGCCTGTATTGTAGTGTTACAACTACAAGGAGCATGGGCATTATGAAAACAATTGACCTAAGACAAGTGTTGGCGGAGGAAATCAATAAAAATCTCTAATGAAACAAGTAAGGTATTATTCTGTCACTACTGTTGAGGTGGATCTGGATAATGATGTGGTGACAGGTACACTAGTTATTCATTCAAGAATAGTGAATGTACTATTGGATTCTGATTCTATACATTCTTTTATATCTTTCAAGTTTAGTAGAACTATTCAAACACCAAATCAAAATTTGGAGTATAAGTTATCTGTGAGAACAACTAATGGGGAAATTATTGCATCCATGGTTTATAACTCCTCCCCGGTTAACATTTGTGGACCGAACCTCCCAAAAAATCTCATCATACTTCATTTAGTGGATTTCGATGCTATCTTGGACATGGATTGTATATCTTTATACAAATCCAACATCAACTGTCGAGAAAGGGAGATCACTCTTCACATCCTGAAGCATCCTCCAATTCTTTAAAAGTGTAAGGAGGAAGATGAATCTTCTTTAGAATCAGTGTCTCAAGTGTGGATATTAATTATTTATGAGCAATAATTTCTATCTCAAATTATTGAGACAAATGAGAGAATATTTCTCAAAGATATGCCCATTGTGATGGATTACACTGATGTATTCCCTAAAGAGTTGTCTAGCCTCCCTCCAGATTGAGAGGTTGAGTTCTTAATTGAAATTATTCTTGAATATCTTCCTATATCAAATACACCTTATAGAATGGCCAACATAGAGCTAGAAGAACTGAAGAAGCAGTTACATGAGAATCTGGATGAGGGTTTTATATGCCCAAGTGCTTCACCATAGGGATTTCCAGTACTCTTCATCAAGAATAAGGATGGTTCAATGAACCTCTACATTGATTATCATGAACTCAATAAAATCACAATAAATAACAAGTATCCTCTACCTTGAATAGATGACTTGTTTGATCAGCTTTGTGGGGCCAGTTATTTCTCTAAGGTGGACCTTCAGTTGGGATATCACCAATTAAAGGTGAGGAAGGAAGATATTCCCAATACTACCTTTTTAATGTGGTATAGACACTATGAGTTCATAGTGATGCCCTTAGGACTCACTAATTCTCCAGAAATTTTCATGGATTTAATTAATAGAGTCTTTAGAGATTACCTCGACAAATTCATGGTATTCTTTATTGACTATATTCTGATATATTCCAAGAGAAAGGAGGAACATGAGGAGCATTTGAATACTATTTTAAAAACTTTGTGAAGGGATAAGTTGTATGAAAATTACAGTAAATGTGAGTTCTGGATGAAGGAAGTATCATTCTTAGGGCATGTTATCACCAGCAAAGGAATATCTGTGGATCCTTCCAAGACAAAGGAAATCGAAGAGTGTCCCAAGACAACATATGTAATAGAGATCCATATATTTCTAGGTCTATATGGGTATTATCGATGATTTTTGAAGAACTTTTCATGATTTTCAAACCTAATGACCAAGATGACACGTAATGGAGTAAAGTTTGTTTTGATTTGGGAATGTGAATAGTGTTTCAAGGAGTTGAAAAAGAGGCTTATCACTATGCTAGTAATCACACTCCCAACAAGTGGAGAACTCTTTGTGATGTGAAATGATGATTTAAAGAATATATTAGGTTGATTTCTAACGCAAAATGATAAAGTGATGGACTATGCCTCAAGGAAGATGAAAATCCATGAGCAAAACTATCCTATGCATGATCTGGAGTTGGAGGCAGTGATCTTTGTATTAAAAATATGGTGGCATTATCTCTATGGGGAGAAGTGTGAGATATATACTGACCACAAGAGTCTCAAATATATATTCACACAAAAATATCTTAATATACACCATCAAAGATGGATATAGCTCATCAAAGATTATTATTGCTCAATCCACTACCATCCTGGTAAGGCAAATAAGGTGTCAGATTCTCTAAGTAGAAATAATCTTGCATCTTTATCAATTATGAGAATTGAAAAGGACATGATATTATTATATTTTCAGAGTATGGACATGGGAATCATTAAAGGAGGAACATAATCAATCATTTCTCAAATGATTGCTCAACTATCCCTCATGGAGAAAATAAAGGATTCTCAAAGAAAAGATGTGGAAATTTAGAAAATGGTGGAAGCTATCAGAAATGGGAAATCATCATATTTTATGATTGATGAGGAAGGATTTGTAAGATTTGGGTCATGATTATGTGTACCATTCAATCTAGAGATAAAGAAGGAGCTTCTGAATGATGCATGTAGATCAACCTTCTCTATCCACCCAGGGAGCACAAAGATGTATCGATATCTCTGAGAAAACTTTTGGTGGGATAATATGAAAAGGGAGATTGTTGAATATATATTAAAGTGCATGGTATGTCAATAAGTAAAGTCTAAAATATATAAGTCTAAGGGGATGATTCAAACACTACTCATACCAACATGGAAGTGGGAGAACATTACCATAGACTTTTTCACTGGACTTCCAAGGAAATCCAGAGGAAACAATGCTATATGGGTCGTTATGGATCATCTTATGAAGATAACTCACTTTATCACAATTAGAGAGTACTTATAATTGGATAAACTTTCATAAATTTACATCAAAGAAGTGGTAGGGCTACATGGAGTACCACTATCTATTGTATCCAATCGTGATCCAAGATTTACCTCGAAGTTCTGGAAAAGTCTCCAACATGCTCTAAGCATTGAATTGAACTTCAGTATGGCCTATCATCCTCAAATAGATGGTCAACCTGAGTGAACTATTCAGACACTTGAAGATATGTTGAGAGAATGTTCTATGGACTTCAAAGGTGGATGGGGCCAACATCTTCCACTGGTTTAATTCTTCTACAACAACAGTTTCCACTCGAGCATCCAAATGGCACCATATGAATCCATTTATGGGAAAAGGTGCAGAACACAGCGTGTTGGGATGAAGTATGTGAGTGTAAGCTGATAGGACCTAAAATGGTTGAAGAAATGGTGGAGAAGGTGAAAACCATTCAGTATAATATCAAGGCAGCCCAAAGTCAACAGAAGAGTTATGAAGAAAATCTTCTACAAGACCTTGAGTTAAAAGTTAGAGACATTGTATTTCTATGCATATCTTCATGGAATAAGGTCATGAGGTTTGGAAAGAAAGGAAAGTTCAGTCCCAGGTACATCGGCCCCTTCGAGATTCTTGATCGTATCGGGGTTGTGGCCTATCGATTGGAACTTTAACCTACCATGTCCAAAGTACATGATGTATTCCATGTATCCCTCTTAAGTAAGTACATACCAGATCCTTCACATGTACTCTCTTCATAGGTGGTATAGTTAGAGAATGATCTTTCTTATGAGGAGCAACCAGTGAAGATCTTGGATCGTGGAGATAAAGTTCTACGTAACAAAACTACTCACCTGGTCAAAGTATTATGGCATAACCACAAGTATGAAGAGAAAAAATGGGAACTAGAGGAGGAAATGAAGTAAAAGTACCCACACCTTTTTATGGCTTAGAGTGTAAAATAAAATTTCAAGGATGAAATTTCATAAGGGGGGATAATTTAACAACCCAAAGTTTTCAATGGAAATTTCCTTCTTATAATTATTTAATATAATCACATGAAATCATAACATAAAAAACTACTAAGTTCTATGTGGCCTTTAAACATAAGTTTGTCACTTCTGTGATTTGAGTTTCAAAAATCTGACATCCACGGTTGCGATCAGTAATTTATTTGGAGTTTAATATAACCAACTTAATTTTGGGTGAATAGTAGCATACCCTTATAAATAGTAAAGTTACCCTTATGAATAGTAACATACCCTAATTAATAGTAACCAATGATATTATATAAATAAGATTCAAGTGGAAGTACAATATACCTATATCTGGGAATAAGAAAATAAATGTTTTAAAATTATTATTTTTCGAGTAAATTGTGATTTTAATTAAAAATTAAATTAATCATATTTAGAAAATTATTTTTGAAAAATGGATTTCATTTTTGGATTCTGAATGTCTAAAAATGGTTAGGGTGGATTTTAGGTATTTTTCTGAAATACTTGAATTTTTGGTGAATAGTAAAATACATTAATTTACTGTATAAATACATTATAATTTAAATCAACTATTTATTGCATCATAAGTGATGTAATCACCCAAATATAAAACTAACATTCACTTATTACTATTTTTGGTCATGTAATCATCACTATTTATTGTCTTATGGAAAAACAATAAACTAATGATTATAATATTATGAAAACCCTCCTCTCCTCCACTATTTATACCACTCATCCTTAACTCTTATCTTCACTCCTCTCAATCCTTGTTCCTTGAATATATTCTTCCCAAATAACTCCTCAAGCTCCTACCCCACGTCCAATATCCCTTTTTCACCTCAAAATACCAAATTCTCTCCCCTTAAGAGGCTCTCAAGGAGGATTGAATCAAGAGGTAAATTCCTCTTTTCTTTTCTTTCATTTTCTTTTCAAGTTAATTTGTTTTATTCTATATCCTTACCTCTAATCATAAAAATTTTATGAAAACTCCAGTAACTTACATATAATGGAATTTTTTTATGATAATGTAATAACTTATTATCATCTCCCCTTTACTCTTCTTTAATTTTAGTAGTAAAGACACCATCTGAGATGTGTTAATTTACCACATTCAAGGACGATGGGTTTTCAATTTCCATTACCATATTCAATTATAGTCATGAAACCATTTTCATGGTTTAACCAGACCAGGATATATGTATTATTCCTCATCTATAGTTCTGGAATCCTTTTGTACACATGGTTTTGGTTTATAAAACAAAATGTGTTCTTTGTGGTCAAAAACCACCAATTAACCCAAAAGGTTGTCACTAAAGTTTTATATAATGATTCAACCTCACTTAAAGTAAAAAAATTAAATTTTCAACCATGTAAACATATGGATTTTTAATAATAAAATATAACTTCAATTCTGGACAACCACCTTCATCATGCATGTTTATTCGAACATGAACCGATCATTAAAATCAAGCAAGAAAACAGACCCAAACAATGAAATTGAACCTCATAATCAATCAAAATGGTTATAAATGAAATTAAAAAGGTTATAATAAATATTTTAAATATATAATAGGTTATTTTATTGTTAATTAATGAACCTAATTTTATTATTCATCTCATTAAGTTCAATAAAAGATCACCATCGGATTTAAGGTAAGGGATCCTCTCAATTTTACTTTTAGTCGTGAATGTCCTCTATGCTATGCCATTTTATGTGTAATACCTAAGGATGGGGTATGATTCCACACCTTCCCCATAATTCCCTCATGATGTATAAAATAATATAAATCCATTTATCTCTCATGAATCCCTCTTAATTACACCAGATACCATGCCAATAATCCGTAAGGAATTCTACCCGAATCTCCTTTACTCCTTTGGGTTACCTTTATTTGTTTATACCAAAATTAAGTTATCTTATATATTTATGTGAATATTTTAAATTATTTGTACATGTACAAAGTTCCTTTATCAAGACCCTTTAATCGTCCAATTTTTGGGATATACATGTTTTTAAGTGATTCCCTCCTCAATACTTCCTGATAAGGAAACCTGTTTTAAGGGAACTTCCCGAATTCTTACCTTATTTCAAGTGCACTCTATATTCTATTTCAAGAAACCATTTTCTTTATAAAATCATTCATTTTTATTATAAAAACCTTTTGTATTTACTTCTGGTTTTGTATAAAGTATTGTTTCCTTTTCTATTTTAAAGTCTCTATAGTATTTTCCTTAAAACCTCTCAAAAATGTTTTAATGCTAAAATTTCTTAAATAATTTTCTTAAATGTTGTCACTTATGTTAGATATCACTTACCATTATATATTCCTATTTTAACTTATGAAATTCCATGTATGTTATAATTCCTTTATTTTATGGACACTTTTATGATATGCCCATTGGTTATGCTTTATGACATGATTGTGGTACCCAATTATTTACATTGGTAACCCTTATATTTATGTAAAATTTATTATGTATGATTATTTATGTGGAAAATTTATTCATGAAAAGTTAAGATGGGTGCGCCCAAATAATGCTCCAATGTATTGGGTAAAGTTGAGTCTCATGAGACGTTATGTGTGACGGTCTTGGCAGTTAGCCTTGGCTTGTGCTACTATGTGCAATGGTCTTGGCGGTTAGTCTTGGATTATGCTACTATGGAAAACGGTCTTGGAAGTTATCCTTGACTCATACTAAATTCATATTTTATGTTTCTTCCACATTATTATGAATCCATTTTTATATGATTCCTTGTTTATATGTTATGATTCCTTATATTAAATGCCTTTTTATATCATCATGTCATGCCTTCTATCCCATGTGTTAACGCTTTTTTCTTATGGTTATTCCCTTACTAGTATTTTTAGATCATCCCTTTGTTCATGTGATCCCCAGGGTACCCTATGAAGATGTAAGGTCTCAAAGGTAGCTAGAATATCTTTATGAATACTAAATAAAGATATGTTATATTTAGTTCCATGTTTTTAGTTTTATGTACCTAGTCTTCAAAGACACTAGCCTTCACGATCCTTGACTTATAATATGATGTATAATTATGCTTAAAATCATGTAATGTTATGTGAAAATTATAGGGTATATATACTATCAATGTTGAACCACTTTCATTTGAATAAGACATCTTAAAACTGAACATGATAGTTTAATTCAATTATATCATTCATATTTCCATAATATCTCACATATGTAAGTGTAAATACACCACTATTTTGAGTTTTCAAGTCTTCTTCAGGATAAATTGTATTAAACCTAAGGCCGTGAATATTATAGGAATTGAATATCTTATCCTATATTAGAGGACCTCGATCCAGAAACTTTAAATTATTTTATATTTCAACTCGATTTTCAACATTAGTTATCTAGAAAAGAAGATATAAGGTGTTACTTTTAACATAGACAAAATAAATACACATCAATAATATGAATATGAGTACATACTTACATGACGGGTGAACCATTCAACAATATCCTTATTAACAAATTTTGTTAATTCCATCTCATTTTGAGCTTGACCCCTTAGTCACCTCTTTATTTTCAATCACAATTCTTCAATAAATGGATCTTCAATAAGACTATTGAGTAGCACATATCTATGTAATTTTAGTAACTCCAATTTAGTCGCTATAAAATTTAAACCCTTACCAATTGGTTGTACAATATTTAGAAATAACGATGATTGGTTTTCATAATAATAATTAGTGGAGATGTCATCAACACATCCAACATGATTGAATCTATTCTTAATCCTATCCAAATACCTAAAACAGAAGGTCAAGAAATATTCAGCTATGTAACCTTCAGTAATAGATCCTCCTAATTGATCTTTATTCCTCACATATGATTTCAAATGACCTAAACACCTGATGAAAAAAAAATAAGAAACATATTAAAAAAATTACACAGTGATTTGGTAAAATAGAATTCGCAAATGAAAATAAAACAAAATATCAACATACCTTTAAATTGGATATTTCCATCGATAGTGTACAGGTCCACCAAATTTATCTTCTTAAACCAAATTAATATTTGAATGAATCGTGACTATGAATAATAAAGGGGGAAATAACATCTTCAAATGAAAAAGTGTCAAAACAATTCTTTCTCTAAGTTTTTCAAGCTCGGTTGGATTTAGAGTTTTTCTACAAAGATCTCTAAAAAAGGTATACAACTCAACTAGGACCGTAGTTAATTTTTTAGGTAACATACTATGAAATTACAACAACAACAAATACTCTATCATAATATGTGAGTCATGAATTTTAAATACATGTAATTTTTAATTTTTTAATTCAATACACCTTGATATGTTACTTGAATATCTATCTGGAACTTTTACATTCTTTAAATTTCAAATGAATACATCTTTCTCATGATTTTTCATTGTAAAAATAGCCTAAGTATACTTTCTATTCTCATTTTCCCACAAATCATGCTTTATATTCCTAGAATCCAAATCCTTACAATCATTAAGGTGATCCTCCGATTTACCCTGCTTATTAAGTAATATAGAAATTACATTGTCACAGATGTTCTTCTCAATATCCATTATGTCAACATTATGATGTATAAAATTAAACTTCCCATAAGGAAGTTTGAAAATTGCACTATTTTTCTTCTATTATTGTGTTCCATCTACTTTAGATACTATACCATGTACCCTTTCCCCCTTCTTTAAATTGATTACATTTTTCAAATTCTTCGGTGAAATTCATTAATTATCCCAAGATTTCTAAACCAGATAACACCTTTAGTAGATTTCTCAATTCAATATCTCTATTAAATTATTTCTTGGTAAACCTAAATTTATGAGAATCATCAAGAAATTTATAATGAAACATAAAACACCATTTTTTATTATGAGGTAATCTTTGAGGTTCAAAGTCAAAATTATAAACCGAATAAGCCAAACCAGTATGAGTGTTCCAACTTGATAAATTTCTTATTCCAGGAATATCACTAATTTTCCACATTAAAGTAACATGCATTTTGAATAGTTTTCTTATTGAATCATCATATGTTTCCACACCATCATCCCATAATTCTCATAATTATTTAATTAGAGTTTGAAGGTATACATCAATGTCATTTATAGGCATTTTATTTTTAAGAATAATCATCAAAATAATGAAATAAATCTTCTTTATAAACATCCATGGAGATATATTATAGGGGATCAAAACTATAGGTTCCGGGTGCAGTGGAAGCACGGGAGGGATAGTTCCCAACTTTAATTTTTTCCATATTCAATTAATAATCCAAGATCAATACGATGATGAACGCCAGTATCCATGAAATTTAATCAAATATTTAGACAAAGGAATAGAAACTCAGAACCAAGAGAGTGAATCAACATATTTTTTTATAATTAATTTTATTAAATTAAATAATTACCTCCAAGGTGATTCTTTCTTTGTTGATGCGTTCAGCCAAAAATCTGCAGGTGTATCATCATTTCATTATAGAGATCATGAGTAAATCTCCTCTAGTGGTGATCTTCATGTGTTCCACATATCTCTGAATATTGCTGAAGGATTATTTGGGTGCTAGCACAGAAGATCCTTGCGCTTGCGATGTCCTTCTTTGATCGCCTTGAGAACCTCTTCCAAATAATTCTCCTTGATCTAGTGGAGGAGGATCTCTGTCGTTCTTGAGAGTGTTCTTGGAGAGGGATGAACTCTCTAGTCTTGAGATATTTTCTCTAATTCATTATATAAAACCATAATAATCTCTTGGACAGTGCTTGGCTAATAAGAGAATAATATAACCGGGCATTTAATTCACTAGGGTGATAATAAATTATTTTCACAAGTGCCTTAATTATTTTATTAATCCTAGTGAAACCCCCATGTCAAATAATAATAGCAGCATTATTATTTCTTGACATGCACTTAACTTGCAAGTTATAATTAAATATTATTTAATAAAATAATATTCAATATTATTATTTCTCACTGGACCCTTAACTCAGTCCATTATTCCTCCACTATATTTATTGAACCTTGAATAATGACTATTTATTTATTAAATAAATATCACTACATTATTCACTAATAAATATATAAATATAATATTCACTAAATAAAAAATAAATATTTATTAATTATTCCGCCCACATTATATTCTCTCAAATAAATAGTGTCGAAATAAATGCGATCAGACGTCCATGAATAATTATTAAAACACAACTAAAAATAATATTTATTAAACTTGTTAAATAATAGATAATATATTATTTAATTGAGATACTAGACACACTTAGTGTATTCCCCTTTATGTCTCTTTCTCATTGGAATTAGGCAGAGCATCCTAAAGTCCAAGATTAGCATCTATCAATACGCCAAAACACCCATAGAGAAACAATTTAATGTCACAATGACATGTCACCTCATATGAATGCTTACCATGTAATATAATCCCTTTGTATCGATATCTCCAATCAATCAGATTGCATGCAAGTTCCATCAACCCATATGCTCAATTTCTCATTCTTTGACTTTCAGGAAATTGAAATTTATAATAGAACACCATGGACATGGATTTATTTAGGCTATATCATTTCCATCAAAGGGAATGAGATATAAAATTCTGTTATGGAACATAATGGACAAATCCTTTCTCGCATTATTCATTAATGCAATATTACTCATGACGCACCCAACATATCCTACCTCACTACGAACATATGTCATCACGGTTTTTTCTAATGCATCTAAGTGAGCGAGTCATAATACCCATTAATAATAATCTTAAATTATAAGGAACAATAAACACATCCATAGATAGAAAAATCCAATAACACTTATAAATGTGGATTTCCTACTATCAGGTCTCATTCTTATAATATCCTACTGGATATCACCAAGGGAATACACCGTGAGAAGGTGTCTCAAAGTCCTACGAGTCTCCACCCCTGATAGCCTATATCATTTTTGTCCCTAAAATAATATCATCCGGCTATATAACATATATCTAAGAATAGTGTCATGGCACTTCTGGGTTCTCATCATAGTGGGGAACTCCTATGACCTTTTAGTGCAACAGCTACTATTGGGATATTATCAAAGGAAATGTTACACAGAATAATAATCATGATGTGATAAGGAGTTTATTAATATACATTAAATGAATATATGTTTATCATAAAGTACAAATAAGTTGGTTCTAGGGAACCATCTCCTAAAAAAACAACTATTATCATCATCGATTCCATTTTTATTGAAGGAAAAAAGGGAACAAGCAAGAAAACCAAACAGGGCCTAAGGAGGCCTAAAGTAGTGCAGGTCGAGGGAATCCCCTCAGATTAAAGACACACCCTCAAGTTTAAAGAAATAAATAATGGGAGAGCATGTGAATTCAAGGTCTTGGTCATCTTGGGAGAATAAATTATCTGCTACTTTATTGCCTTCACTCCAGGTGTGAGTGACCTTAATATCATTGTTGAGGAGAGCTCTGAATTTTCTGATGATATAAGATATCGACCACAGAGTTAGACCTTTACCATGTAGGGAGTTGTATATGATCATTGAATCAATCTCCACGTGGGGTGTATGGATGTTATTCTAGATGATTATGGAGATCTCCAACAACAACGCTTTGGCCTCGGCCTGAATGATAGTACCATTGTTGTAGTGGGCCTTAAAGGCCATAACCACAATCCCACTCTGGTCCTGCATGATCCCACCTCCATGAGTAATGCCCACTTTTCATAAACCATTCATGTTAATATTTAATCCGAACTCTAGGGGAAACCACCGCACCCAATGGCCTTGGAACCTGGTGCATGGGGATGGTCCACTTTGGAGGAGACATGAAGCATCCTAAGAGAGGGCGCTTCTTTTTAGTTTCTAAATAAGGGCACCAGGTCCTCCATCAAGCTCTGAGTCCTTGTGATGATGGAATTCCTTATAGAGGGAATCCCCTCATATCACGCCTGGTTCCTTTCTTTCCAAATACACCAGCACCCTTCATTGAGGATAATATCACGATCCATTATTTCTATGCCCATTTGGTATGTCCCCAGAAACCATCTTTTCAAGAAGGGTTCGTCATAGAATACCTGGGAAGAGTACGCTGTGAACTTGTCGAAGAATCTCCACATAGCTTGGTCCCATTCTCTCTCAAAGAAGATGTGATTAGCGTCCTCCTCTCATTTACTTCTACAAAAGTGGCAACAAGACCTGATGCTTATACTCAGTTTTTTGATACTATCGTCTAATTGAATGACATGATTTATGATCTTCCAGATTAGAAATCATTATTTAGAAGGAATATTGTTGCACCACACCACTTTTCTCCATCTATCACCTTGATTCTAGGGAAAATAAATCCTTCAATACTCCTTATCATTAAATTTTCCCAGGGAGAAAGGAGTAAAGATGCATTTATCTAGCTTCGAGTTGGTGATAATAGCATTGAACGCCTATTTCTTCTTCTCATCCTGGGACATTGATAAAAGGTTAGGGTAGATGCTTGCTTCCCTAAAGGATATTGTAGGTAAAGGGCAACCCGGATACCGTATCACTTCACCTGCCTAGTTATCAAACCAAAACTGAATGTTCCCCTCCCCTATAATCCATTTCTAATATTGTTGAAGATTCGGGATGATAGAGATGATCAATGACCAAAGAGTAGAACCATTCATAGATTGGTTTCCTGTGTTACCTCCCCAGTTATAGGACATGGTCTTACCCCACAAAGTGCGGACTTTAATCATTTCCCATGCCAGTTTTGCATGCATGCATTGTATAGTGGAAGATAAGCTCTTCACATTGATACCTCCCTCGTGTATTTGTTTGGCCATTATTCCCCAAGTTACCCAGTGTATTTTTCCCTCTGATGAAGCATCCCATGTAAAACCATCCATTATTTTATCTATAGTTTTTATAACCCCTTTTGGAACATTGGTGGATTCCATTACACGCACTGGAATTGCGGATAAGACACTATTAACTAGAGTGATACATCCCCCAAAAGATAAAAGATAACTCTTCAAGTTGAGAACATGGCTCTTAATCCTGCTCACCACATGATCGAATTCCCTAATTCACATTCTTCATGGTGAAATTGGAGTTCCCAGGTATTCCAGAGTAAACTGGCCTTGTTGCATGCCCAACCTATTACTAAGATACACAGCACTCATGGCCTCTCATTTTTTTGAGATGTAGAACTTGATTTTGTATTTGTTTACTGCTTTTCCACTCCATTGTAATTATTCATCTATAATTCTGATAATTCCCCGCATGGATATTCTTCCTTCATTCATGAAGATAATGGAATCATCAGCAAACATGAGATGTGAAACTGGTGGAAGGATCTGTTTCCTTCGATAGGGAAGGATGTCTCCATTTTGTATCCATTTGTTTATCATTAAACTTAAAGTATCATGTACTAAGACAAATATATTTGGAGATATTGGATATCCTTGGTAAAGACCTCTCATAGCCTTGAAAAACCCATAATATATACCCATAAAATATATAGCTAGCTAGGGGGAAC
Organism: Viscum album; assembly: GCA_963277665.1. Taxonomy (NCBI): domain Eukaryota; kingdom Viridiplantae; phylum Streptophyta; class Magnoliopsida; order Santalales; family Viscaceae; genus Viscum; species Viscum album. The sequence goes on along the minus strand of OY728131.1, from coordinate 134,830,511 downwards.
TGAAGCATCTGAATAATATATCACATGCCCAAACAGAGAATCACATATGTACCAACACCCTATTAATAAAACCCCATTCCAACCTATCATACACATTTCTCATATCCATCTTGATGATAATATTTGACTTGTGAGTCCTGGTGTTGATTTCCCTGATCATCTCCTGAGATAGAGCCACCGCACCTTGGATCGATCAACCTTTCACAAATCCATGTTATTCAAGGGAGATGCACTGGGGAAGAAAATCAGAGAGCCTCATGTTGATAATACATTCCAAAATCTTATATGGAAAGTTGCATAGGCTTATGGGTCATAAATGAGCTAGGTAAGAGGGATCTTTTATCTTCAGGAGTAGCACCAGAGAAGTAGAACATGCCACTGGGGGAAGGCCTCCTCCCTGAAATAAGTATTGAATTACAACTACAATGTCACCTTTAATGATTTCCCATGAGCCCCTAAATTGGGAACTTTTCTAGACCCAGAGAACTCTTGGGATTAAGATTCATCATAGCTCTATATATTTCTTCCTCCCCTGGTAGACGTACTAGGGATTCATTGATCTGAGTAGACATAAGATTCAAAGTCTCTCCCAAAAAATCCTTACTCCCTGTTAGGTAGTTGTCCAGAATTGTTGTATTAGGCCTAGCCAAAAGGTATCTGAAAATATTATGTGCCATATCTCCTACCATGTCTTTGTCATCAGTGAAGGATCCATATTCCAACTCTATATTTGGTTTTATGGGTCATCTCTTCCCCTTAATGTATGAATGGAAAAATGTTGTGTTTTTTTCTCCCTCACTTAGCCACTTAATCTTGGAACTCTCCCTAGCCCTTAACTCCTAGGAGAGGATCATATTGGATAATTCATTCTTCTTATCTTGGAGTTTAGTGAAAAATGACTCATCTCATGTCTCCTCCAGACTAGTTTCCAGCCTCTCCATTTACTGCTTTAAGTCTTCCAAAAACTGATTTGTTGGGAGGATATTCTTATCCCACTAGCGGGGCCTCTATTTAAGCAGCCTCAACTTTTTATACAAGGCCACCTAAGTGTGACCACAAACTGGTTCCTCCCATGACTCCCTAACCATATCTTTTCACCCTTAATTCTCACACCACTGGCTACAAAACTTGAAACTATCATAGTTGGTCTATAGTAGGGACAGAGAGACCAACAACAGGGAGTGATTTGAGACTCCACAAACCAGGTGATTGACATAAGAAGAAATTAATTCAATACCTTTACAAGAGTTTTCTTCTTCTATTTTTTCTTGGGGTTTCACTGATTTATACTCTCATTATTGTTCATTGACTTCCATATACTTTTATGAAATCTTATGTATTCTTATTTATCAAAATATTATCCAAATTAAAGCATGAAATCATTAGTAAATGCATGTATCTTTGTATAATCAAGTCAAAGTTTTTTTATGGCTTTATTCATCTCATAGAATGGTTCAAGGATCTTAGCTTCACTAAATTCATTACGAAGAAACTCTAAAATCATGGACATTTCTTTTTTAATAATTCCACAAATACAATTTAAGTGATACAATTTAAGTATAAATACAACTTTAAATACTTGGAACACCCTTCATATAGTCCTTTTTTTCATCTTCAGCTAATTCATAAAACTCATTTTTTTAGTCACTGATGTTTTAGGCAAGATTAACCTGTTTAGGATCAACTGAAGGTTTTGATGATCTATTAGAATCTTGTACATTGTATCCTACAAATTCAAATGTTTCATTTATCAAATTTCAAACTAAATTATCCTATAGCAGTTCACTTTGTGTTTTGTTGAAAAGATTGTCATTGTTTTGACTTTTCATAACATTTGATTCACCATACCAAATCTAACATACATATATATCAAGAAACTATTTCAATATCAAATGATCATATACTTAATTTCTATTCAATTATCACTTGAAGTTACAATTAAAACACAGAAATTTTATTCTATCATCCACTGATTAGTTTGAAATTGAATAATCTAAAAATTATTCCAAACTCTTGGCATATTGAGGTGTGTTTCGAGGTAAATTAATCTAGCTTTTATCCATAGGTATTGGATTTTCACTCTTCTAAATTTAAATTTAGATATAAATATATAAATGTTTAATCAAATAAGTACAATAAAAATTAAACATCACCTAACTTTGTCATTAACCAGGGTAGGGTCTTGACTTGACATAATAAAAATTCGATATAAAAATGATTCGATCCAATATTAAAAAAATAAAAATTGATCAATTAAATATATCTTTATATAATTTAATTAAAACCCTTAGAAAATTTTAATCAATCATACCTTCAATGATTTTGGGTGTTGCGGTCATTGGAAAAATGGGAAGAGAGGCCTTTGGGGGTCACCGTTGAGAAGCGGGTAGTCAGAACGAGGTCCTTATTAGGGAGAAGGGGGTTTGGGGTTAAGGGGATCAGAGGGGGTGGATGACCATCGTTGGTGGTAGGGGGTCAGGGTCACGGAGGTTTCCAGTAGGGGGTTGGGGTCATGGCATTCGCCGACATGGGGTTCGGGGTCATGATGATTTCCATCGCAAGAAGGGGGATCAGAAGAATGGAGGTACAATCAAGAGTAGGGGGTTGGGGTTAGGGGTCAAGGGTCATCAAGGGGAGTGAGAGGGGGTTGGTCAGGTCTAAGGGTATTGGGGGGAGAGGGGTTGAAATTAGGTTTTTTTTAAATATTTAACGGCAGTTTAAATAAAACTACCACTAAATTTTAAAATTAAAAAAATATAGTGGCGTTTATATTAGACCTTCACTATATTATAAATTTTTTTAATATGATTTATTTCATGGTGGTCATTAGAACCATTGCTAATAAATCACCACTAAAACCTTTTTTTTTATAGTGGTTACTATATTGTCCTCCGCACCCATTATTAACTTGGTTCATAATATATCCAATAATTTATAAATATGAAATGGTTCATAATGAGTGATAAATAATAACACCATAATGTAATTAATATAAATAACCTCAAGAAAATTTAATCTCAAGATGTCTCACTTTACGACACCATCATGTTAGCCTATAATTATTTTAGTTTAACCTGGATCACTCTTATTTCAACCTAGGTTTCTTTAAGTTGGGTTATCTCATACTTCTTAACCTAATATCTCAAGTTATTAAAGAAATAATTCCTTTATAATGGTTTGTAAAGATAATATGAATTAACAAAAGCATATCCCCAAGAGTGTCTATCCAGGTGTGTAGTCTTAGACCCACTCATCATGCACCAGAATGAAGATTGAGTTAATACCTGATTATCCTTTTCTAGGGTGATTACCCCAAGGTGACTTTGTGCCACAACCACATCCACTTGAAAGTATCCAGATATGGATGTAATTTCTAGGATAACCACATAATCTATATTTTACCAAAACATTGAAATGTTATCAAATACTTAGACTTATCCCTAGGTTTTCAATAAAGATCTCTTATCCCAATACCCAAAATAACTAAGTTAATCCTAAATAATAAATAAACTATACTCTAATACCAAATGAGGTGCCCCATACCCACATTCTCAGGTCTGGTACTCAAACACTTTCATTAAACATTGGTTTTATACAAATTGAGATGAACCTGTTGTTACTTTAAAATATTTTCATAAGTTGGAATTTTCATCTCATAAATAATCACACAATATCAAGAATGTAAGGATTAATGTATTTGAGGACCAATTACATAGAAAACTTATTTCACAAAACTTTTCAATATTTCTTCATAATCAAACCACACTAGGCTCCCTTATAGACTTCTTGTAAGTTATACTCATCTTCATAACCTGAGGAAGGGAAATCTAAGAAAGGGGTAAACTCAAACTCTCAGTAAAGGAAAATAACTCATCATAATGTGATATAGATTCAAATCAGAAGAATATGGAAAAACATGAGTAGGGGATAAATATATTATTAAAATAACATGGAACAACAAGAGTTGTCTATAAGTCATGATAGAAGTCCATATAAACTCAAATTAAAAACATATACCATGGAATAAGACTGTGAAATCATGAGACGATAATAATGATCCATGAAGTATAAAAAATTCTAATTATATAATAACATAAAAACGTCATCTTATGGAAAACCTAATAATTATCACCCTTAAAGTTATGAGAAAATCCAAGTATGTATAGCCTTTAAGTTTGTGAAAAAATCCAAGTATGTCCACACTTCATTATCTCATGAGATATAAAAATTTACTCAATGCATTGGAGGGATTTAATGAAATCAATCCATATCAAGACTTTATCTAACTCAAATTTTCTTAGGTATTAATCAAAACTAAAACATATCAGGGATTTATTGAACCCACACTTCCTTAGGGTGCTATTGAACCCAACCTGTCTCGAGGCTTTATCATACCCAAACTATCTCGGGATTTTATCGGACCCAAACTATCTCAGGGTTTTATCAAACCCAAAACATATTAGGTTTTTATTAGACCCAAAATTTCTCATAATAATAATCCATAAACATGTGTTATATATATATATAATCAATCCAATATCATAACTTGAAGAACCCATGGAAAGAAAATGGATTTCATATCATTTCTAAATGGTATCACCCAAATTGACCTCCATAATGTAAATTGTTGGTGCCAAAAATTAAATAAAACCAAAAGATTATTTTATAAGAACATTTATAGGGTGATTAATGAAAAAAAATTCCAAGGAAATAAATCCTTCAGAGATATATATGAAATTATTTCGAAATCATAAGAGTTTTTTTAGAAAATTATTTTATCTTTTGTGTAAAAGATGAAGTTGTGGTCGCTTTGAAAAGTCATTTTTAGAAAAGGTAAATTTTGATAAATTTTAAAGGATGAATTTTCAAAATAAATATTTGAAAATAAATCTCAATATGAATTCTTTAAAATACATCAAGGTTTCAAAATTTCAAGTGAAAATACTTTGAAATTTTTTACTTAAGAAAATAGTCATCAATAATGGAGCCTTGAAAAAGAAAAAGGTTTCAAAAGGTTGAATTGAAAAATTTATAAAACATTTAATTTTGAAAAGGAAACTTCAATAATATATATTTTAAATTAAATAAAGTTTATAAAAATAAATTTGGATTATAAGACAAAATATTTTATTTTGAAATGATGGAAATCCATTTTAATATTTTAAAATACCTTTGTTGAAAATACACATCATAAAAAGAGTAAAAAAGATTCAATTTAAAATATGTGAAGGGAAATATAAAGTTAACATGAGATAACACATAATTGGGTTTCTAAATATAAATGAGAACATTGGATTGAAAGGAAAATATAGATAAAGAGGGGAAACCATCATTAAAGAAAATGAGAATTATTCTCAATAATGATATACTTTTTATGTGGGAGAAATTAATCAAGGAGGAATATTTGAATCAAAAGGGTAATTTTACCTAGAGAGAAATATAAATTACCATGAAATAAAATCTTAATATGGAAGAAAACAATATTGAAAGAAAGAAGTTCAAGAAGACACATTATAACCCAATTAAGGGAGTTGAGTTAACAAATACTCTTACCACTTTGGTACCTTTTGAATTGAAATATATTTAAGGAAAGAACATGATATGGATATTCAAACCCCATGAATTTCATGAATATGTAAAAATATATTCATTGGGTAGTAATCACACCATATAAAAGATATCATTGTGCATAATAAGAAATATGTATCAATGAATTGAATTTGAGACAAAGAACCCCATACCTTGTATTCTCACTTACTCAAACATGATCCAAATTCTTATATAATAAAAATAAGTATCTTAATCACTTATTATAGAAACTTATTCACATATATTTACATTTATAAACTTCATTTATAATCATTTATTACAAATATACTAGTCATTTTTGGTTTATTTTCATCATTGTATGCTTCAAACTCTAATTGCTTTCTTTGTACTAGTTTTGTAATGGCGTTATCAATTCTTGTTTATTAACAAAAAAATAATCATTGATATATTATCTTAGATATTATAATCATGGTTTTTAATTGATTTATAATATCCCATTTTCATTGGTGAATGATAAAGGTATGGTTTATGAAAATGGAAATTGTGAAGAATTAGTTTCAACATGTTTAAGGATCGAAAGGTGATATATTTATAAATTTATTAAATATATATAAAACCTTTATAGAAAAATAAAAACATTATTATAACATGATATTATCATTATATAATATTCATTAATCACTTATGATATAAATATTATAACATCGCTCACATAGGTGATAAAACCAACCCAAATGAGAGCATGTTATAATGATTTAACGAGCAATGACATGTTTTATATAATGTTAATATAAATTTTAAAAAATATTATTCATTTCACAAATATAATTTATCTTTATTAAATTAATTTTCATATACATCCATGTAGGGTGGTGATGAGAAATTAAATTCATCATTGGTTGAGTGACAGAGTCATATTTTTCATGTTTATTTTAATTTAAAATATAATGTTTATGAAATTTAATTAATTAATTCTATTAGTATTTAATTATTTATATGTTTTAAGGTATGATATGGAGTTCTATCAAAAATGAACAAAAAGTGATTAATATTGTGAGCCTCAAACACTTTGCACCGCATCGTGAAGCAGTGCAGCGCGACACCAGATTTTTGAAGGTAGATTAAAGTTATAAAAAAGTAAAGGATAGGTTGAGACCTGAGCCCATAGATTAAAAATTAATAACCAAGTTAATTTTGAAAGGAAATTTCTAGAAAACAACTTTAGATTTCATGTAAGTAATTCATGAAGTGTAAATTAGGGGGAATACAGGTCATGCAACAAGCGGTGAAAAGTTTGTCCCCACACATTACATGTTATGAATCCACTATTCATGATGTGAAATCTTTCAGAAATCAGAGGTTCGTCCCTACACATTAAATGTCGTGAAATTAATTCATGATTTGAAACTTAAAGTAATACAATATATGAATCCAGATCATGAAACAAGTCATGAGAAGTACGGCCCACACTATTCATGATGTGAAACCCTCAAGATGTGCCAAGATCGGGAAAATTCAACATAATAATAGCGGAGGACCCTTTTAATGACCCAGGACCCCCATGATGATTTTTTGACACATTAATGACATAATTGATGGAACTAGAGCATTTGGAACTCCTATAAATAAAGGTTCAGGGTAGAGGAGAAGAGGAACCAATTCTTGAGGATATGCCGATGCACTGTGCTTTAGGGATCACTATTGGAATCTTTACCTATACCCACGGTTCAAAACTATGGGTATAGGCTATATCCATGGTTCTATGAACCTTGGGTGATCAATACATCGATATAGACCTATACCCATATTTCTTAAACCGTTGGTGTAGGAAATTTCAATATAAATACCTATACCCACAGTTTGGCCAAACCGTGGGTATAGGTCATTTATTAAAAAAAATTCTCCATTGGGATTTGATCCTAGCACCTTTCGCCTACACTCAAACAACTTTACCACAATCCTATAACAAATTTTATATTATTATATTCACATATATATCTATATATATATTAAAGTATTTATTATTATTGTTTTTTTTATTCAAAAATAATTGTACCACCCAGATGTTTTTATAAACTATTTTCTTTAAATAATATTAATTCTTCAATAGCTTGCATTGCACGTAATCATGAGTTTAAACGAACCATGGGATACCATTAGTATAAAGTGACCATTGTAACTTAGATTTTAAGTTAGCATGAATAAATATAACTAACTTATGAAAATGTATGGTAAATTCATTTGCTATAAATTATTTATAGAATATATAAACCAATTAAATTTAAAGGAAATATTTGTATTTTAATATTAATAAATTAAGTGGATTACAATTATTAAATGAATGTAATGAAATATATATATGTTATATATTTAATAAAATATTTTTATATTCATCCAATAGATATTTTAGTAATAGGGTATAAATAAACTCTATTTTATGTATAAAAATCTATATTTTTCAAAAGGGAAATTTTACCTCCTTTTAATAGCGAACCCATTTTAAATTAAAATTTAGACACATTAATAATTTTTATATAATAATATAAACTTATTATTTTGAATCAGGATATAAAATTTTACTTTGAATGAATTTTTGATATTTTTCTGATAACTTTCAAGTTTTGATGAATAGTAAAAATATACTAAATTTTAATTGAAAACAACTTTTTCATCGAAATAATTTATATGGTTAAATTATATTATTAAATGGTTTAAAAGTATAAATAGATTATATTTTTATAATTTATTATAATTTAGGTCATTGTTCTTAATTTTACATTGAATTTAGATATAAAAACATTTCAATCTTTTGTAATGTTTTAACTTTTAAAAACTTGTTTTCTCATTCCAAAAATGGGATTAATTTCAAATTAATTACTGAAATTTCTGTATTTTGAATTTTGAAAAATATATTTCATATTTATAATCAGTAGGTGCAAATTATTTAAATATATTTCTTTTATTTTTTGGCATTATGAATAGTAACTTCATTAATTTTTATTAATATGGTAAAAGGGTAAATCGGGTAATTAAAGATAAAAATAATAATATAAAATTACCCTAAAACTTGTCCTAATATCATTGGATGATTTTTTTTTTGACTTAAATCATCATTGGGTCAAAATGGTATCCTTTTAAAGCCACTTGGATAAGATTAGGACATTTAATTTATTTTATTTAAAGAAAAGGTAAATATGTCTTACTCAAATTTTAATAACTGTATCATTTATAATATATGGTTATGTAGAAGATAAATTTGACTATAAATACTCATTTAAAATCTAAAAAAATATTTATCATGGTGATTTAATTTTAATTTTTAGAAAATAAATAATTACCTTAAAGGCTTATACATTGATGATGCAGAAATTATTTAATTGATGAAAAATTAATAAAATGATTTTTATTAAAATGATAATAACAATTAAAAGAAAAAACACTTAAACAAATATAATTGGTCAAGTATATATAGACCATAATCATCTAAGGGTCAATTTATTGACTATTTGGAACCATATGGAAAATATTATGACACTTATAATATTTTATTTAAAGTGATGTTAAAGTTGTCACATTCATGTTTTAATACATATAACATTTTTAATGTTGTATTTTCCAAAATATATCTTAGAATATAAGTATTCTTATGAAATATAGAAGATTTATCTTCATAAAATTATTTTATTTTTAATTTTTATTTAAAATTAATATATTAAATAATTACCCAAAATGGATGCTATAATTATTTTATTAGTGGAGATAACAAATAAATGTTATTAAAAATATTAAAAAAATATAATTTGGGATTTTTAATATATAAAATAAATTTTCTATATTACCTTTACCTCTTAGTAATATAATAAAATATTTTTTTGAATTTAACTTATTATATTTATATTTTTTAATCAATGAATTGAATAGTGTCAAAATTGACACTATTGATTGTTTATCAAAATAATGTATTATTAAATTATTTAAAAATCATAAAAAAATTAAAAATATATATAATAATTAATATATAATCTGAAATATTTTAAATTATTTATTTATTGTGTAATTGACATCAAATAAGAAAATTTTTCACCCTTTTAATATTGAAATATTTGTTACCTTAGTTGCAATTAAATAGAATAACTAAGGATTAATTAAAATGATGAGGTTTAAATTGACCGAAAAAACTTGTCTAAAATTTATTGGTTGATGATATTATAATATTATATCATCTCATATTATAAATTAGGACATTTTGGGGGGGGTTATGTGGTTTTATTTTATTATAAATGAATATTTTTGGAGATTCCAAAAGGCCTTTCACCTCAATTATAAAAGGGAACCTCCTCCCTCACTTATTCACTTCACTTTGAGCCTTCAATATCGAAAGTAACCTGAATATTTACATTATAAACTTCCCTAGTCACATTATATAGGTTCCGGTCTTCTCCAAAGACCAAATATAGTGCTTTAAGAGGAGATCTAGAGGGAGCACATCGAAGAAGTGGTAATCTTCTCTACCAATTCTTTCAAACTTATTTCTTATTATACTTAATATTCATGAGTTATTTAAATTATAAAGTAATAAATATATTATAACTTATATATTTAGATGTTATTATGATTATGGAACAACCCTATTCCACATTCTATCCATCCTATGAAAAATGAAATCATCATGTGTGTGTGCGTAGGACTTACCATCTCCATGTCGTGGTGTAATCTATTTTCACCACCACCTTAAATTTATGGGTATAATGATGTAAATAATAACTATATATGATTATTATAACATTATATGAATTCTATAACAAAATATATACCATCCACTTCCATACCATTTCACAATTATGGGAATGATATCGTCGCTCGTGTGTACGTACGGCCTACCATCTCCATGATGCGATGTGATTCCTTCTGCATGATATCCATTAAATCGTGATTATATAAAGTTATATAATGAATAAATATTATATTAATATCATTTTGGAAATTATATGACTATAAACTAAGAAGGATAACTAGAAATTATTCGACAAAACATGCATAAGAAAATGAAGCAGTTGATACCTGAATAACGAGTAATAATGAAATTTTAATAATGAATGGCTGATAATATGATAATATATGATATAATAAAAATGACTATGATTATGGAATAAGTAAATTACATTATTTAAATCATTATACATGAGGTTCGGATACATACAAATGGTATCAGACCTAAGTTAAGGGATAATTTCACAATCTCATTATTATCCGAGATTGTTTATACGTAAGTAATTATTAGGGTATATTTATCATCCATGTCCATGTCTCCTAAATATGTATTCAAAAATATTCTTTCTATTATTATATAATTTTTTAAATTAAATCTTACCCATTAGTGGATTTTTATTAAACAGTATGAAAGGAATCTTTTGTCGTTTTCGATACGAGCTACTTTTTGACTTATCTGAAAAAAGTATGAGAAGAATGTTTTCTTTTAACTTATATGGTATGAATGGATTTTTACATTTTCATAATGGATTATTTTCATGAAGATTACTTTATAATATTTTGAGTTTATTTTTCAAATAAATTATTTTCTTTTAAAATTTCATGGCATTTTGAGAAAAGAAAACATTTTTGAAGAAAGGATATTTTCCTCAAGAATTAATTTCAAGTGTTCTACCAAAATTATTTTCCATTTAATATGGAATTATTTAATAGGGTTATGTTTCAAGTATAATATCCATATTATTCATATGGTTTTATTATGTTTATTATGTAATTGTATTTATGAAATCCATTTGTTTTACATATATTATGTTATGATGGAATGATGTTTAAGAAAACCATTTTATTCCTTGGGTTATGCTATGATGAATGATTTATATTTTTTTAGAACATGTAATAATGGTTTCATTGTGAGATGGGTGGGACTTAAATCTCCCTCTAATTTATTAGGTAAATATTTATATCTCATGAGATATACATGGCTGAAACGGGAAGTAAACTCAATTCAGTAATACAGGGCTGGAATGGGGAGTAAACCCAGTTCAGTAAAAAAAATTGTCCACTATGATGGTCTTGGAAATAATCCTTGACTAATAAAAAAATGATTTTATATGATTATTTATATTCCAAAAATTTCATGTCTTATGTTATGACTTTTGGGAATATGTTTATTGATTCTTTATGAACTTTTATGATTTATTCTATAACATGATCTCATAATCTTTCATATACAGGATAAGATTTTCAAATGTTATATTCTTATTTCTTATGGTTATGATATGATTGATATATCCATTTTTTACCCTTACTAAGCATCTGAGTTCACCCTTTCTTATGTTTCTTTTCCCCTAGTTTTTAAGAAGGGTATTAAGTAATATATGTCAAAAATGGGTCAAGTTATGAAGGAATAAGCAGGAGGCAATGTTGATGTCTTATGAACTAGTTGTTTATGTTTCCCAGTTTATAAATACACTAAACCTATATGGTATTGGAATGTTTTTTTTATGTTTTTTAATTAATATTATTCAATTTTGAAGTAATATCTATGTATGTAAATCATGGTCCGTTATAGTTGGTATCAGAGCAAAGGTATAGTTAACCTTTGGAAACCAGGATGAGAAAACCTTAGTAAAAACCCTAAGGATATATTGAAGTATAGTTTATAATCCTAGTGTTTTATAAATGATCATGAATAACCTAGGAAAAAACCTAAAGTGTCCTAAATTGAAATTTTATTCTTGATTATGTTGTTTTCTCATTATGATTAGTGTTTCTCACACTATGCTTTTGGGTTTTAAGTTAATGGCTGGAACCTGAAGGAACTGTGTTAATGCTGAATGATGGGGGAAATACAATGATTTTCCTCCTAAGAAACCGAATGTTATGGGATCTAGAATGAAAAATATTGTCGTTATGCTCGCACAACTTTCTCAAGCTATGAATCGTGTAGGACTTCCAAACAAGTGAAGGAGGGAATAGCATTCTATTGAGTCTTTCATGAGGCAGTGTCCACCTTCTTTCAATGGGTCTTCTGATCTAATAATGTCTAAACAATGTATTAGTACCACTAAAAATATATTTTCAGTTCCCCAATGTTCGGAGCATGATAAAGTCATCTTGGTAGTCTATCATTTGGAATTTGAAGCTGATCAATGGTGGGATTTTATCAATAATACAAGGAAAATACATGAAATTGAATCCATGGAACAAGATGAGTTCAAGAACTTATTTTTCAATAATTAATTTTATCATATTATTTGAATAAAGATGGAGAAATATTTCCTTGAGCTTAAGAAAAATAATGATGAATCTTTTGGTACCTATGAAGAAAATTTTACAAGTCTTACAAGGTATGATTCTGGAATTATTATCCAACCTAAGAGTAAAATTGATCAATTATTTAGTAGATTAAAACAAAGTCTTCAAAGGTCATTAGCCATAAGGTACTTTAATATCTATGAGGAAATCGTTCAATGTTATCTCAAGATTGAGATGAAGATTTGAGTAACCCATCAGTCCTATGGGTTTGATAAGAGAAGAAAAATGTAATTTAAGAGAAAATATAAAGACCACACTGAAAAGAATATGATTTTTCCCTTATACTCAGAGTGTTGAAAGAAACATAGAGGAATTTGTCTTAAAGGGACTAGAAAATTTTTTAAGTGTGGTAGTGAAGTTCATCGTGAAGTTTAATGCTGAAGTGATGGGAAAATATTTCTAATGATGCAAATAGAGAAAAGGATACACATAATGAACCTCCCATACTTCAATGCTACAAGTGTAAGTAAATGGGGCATTATTCCAACCAATTATATAATCCAAGGGTTATCGATGATGATCGATGTCAGCAAACTCTTAAGTCCAAAGACCAGGGCAAGTCACATGAGATCACTATCAGCAATGTGGAGTATGATGATGAAGTGTTGAAAGGTACACTTACCATCCACTCTAAAGTAGAAAATGTTTTATTTGATTATGTATCCACCCACTCTTTTATTTTTGAAGAATTTTCTAGTATTGTCGTATTACCTCAACAATTAGATGTTGAGTTAGTTGTGATAACTCCAAATGGCACAACGGTTGTATCAAAAGTTTATAATTCTTATCTAGTTGAAGTTTGGGGAAAATTTCTACCTAAAAATATTGTGATACTTCCTTTAGTATAATTTGATGTGATTATTATCATGGATTGGATTTCTCTATATGGAGCTCATATTAATTTCCAAGGAAGGGAAGCCACATTTCATATTCCATATCAATCTATGATCATCTATCGATTAAAGGATGAATATTACCTTCCAATGGAATATTATGGGCCTTGGTTCCTATAAATGAAGATTGTCTATCTCAAATGGTTGTGGATAAACTCACCATTAATAAAACACCTATTATACGGGAGTTTTTTTATGTTTTTCTGGAAGAATTTTCAGGTCTTCCATCGAATTGTGAAGTTGAGTTTTCAATATAACTCATACTTGGTGCTATGCCTATTTCAAATACACCTTATAGAATATCCCCAATTGAGTTGCAGTAATTGAAGAAGCAACTCCAAGAAAATATTGACAATGGATTCATATGCCCTAGTGAGTCACCTTGGGGTGCACATATTCTATTTGTTAAGAAGAAATATGGGTCAATGATACTCTGCATTGATTATCGAGAACTTAACAAGATCACTATCAAGAATAAATATCATCTTCCCTACATTGATGACTTATTTGACCAACTATGTGGAGTTCAATACTTTTCCAATATTGATCTTCATTTAGGATATTATCAATTAAGGGTCAATAAGGAGGATATACAAAAGAAGACATTCCGTACAAGGTATAGACATTATGAATTTATAGTGATGCCTTTTGGTATTACTAATACCCCTGTTATCTTCATGGATATAATGAATAGAGTCTCCAAATAATATCTTGATCAGTTTGTGGTAATATTTGTAGACAATATTCTTGTATATTCAAAGAGTGGGTAGGAATATAAAGATCACTTGAAAATTGTACTGAAGACCCTAAGAAAGGAGAAGCTTTATGAAAAATTTACCAAGTGTGAATTTTGGATTTAGAAAGTTTCATTCTTAGGTCACATAATCTAAAGAGAGAGGATATATGTGGATCCATCAAAAATAGAAGTCATTGAATGTTGTCCTAGAACAGAAATAGTAACTAAGATCCTAAATTTTCTTGTTTTGGATGGATATTTTTGATGTTTTTTGAAAAAATCACAACTATCTAATCCACTCACCAAGTTGACTTAAAAAGGATTTAAGTCCATGTGGATGGAGGAATGTGAAGAGAATTTCAAATAACTCAAAAGAAGGTTAGCCAGTGCACTTGTGCTCACACTACCTTATTTTGGATAAAGGTTTGTGATCTACAGTGATGCATCCAAGAAGGGGTTGGGATGTTTTATCATATAAAATAATATGGTGATAGCTTATGCCTCATGAAAATTGAAAATCCGAGATAAAAATTACCCAACTCATGATTTGGGGTTAGTTGTGGTAATATTTGCATTAAAGATATGGAGGCATTATCTTTATGGTGAAAGGTGTGATATTTATATTGATCATAAAACTTTAAAGTATATTTTCACACAAAAGGATCTGAATATGTGCCAAAAAATATGGTTGGATTTGATTAAAGATTACGACTTCTCAATACATTACCACTCTGGGAAAGCGAATAAGGTGGAAAATGCTTTGAGTTGAAAGTACTATGCTAGCCTATCCATGATGAGGGTTACAAAAGATCTAATATATATGGATTTACGAAGGATGTATCTTGAAATTTTAAAGTAAGGGGAAAATTTTATCTTTCTAAAATTAATTTCCAACCATTTATACAAGTGAAGATTGAGGAGGTGAAAAAGGAAGATGTAGATATACAAAAGAAGGTGAGAAATGTTCCTGAATTAAACATTGATTATGATGGAATAATAAGGTTTAGGAACCATGTTTTTATTCCTCCCATACCAAAATTAAAGGATCTGTTGGATGAGTCTCATAGCTCATATTTTTCAATTCATCGTAGAAATACAAAGATGTATAGGGACCTGAAAGAGTATTTTGGGTGGGATGGCATGAAAAAAGATATTGCTAAATATGTCTCTCGATGATTGGTTTTTCAAAAAGTTAAGGTTGAGAGACAGAAGTCTAAGGGGATGTTACAACCATTATCCATACTAGAATGGAAATGGGAAAACATCACTATGTACTTTGTCATCAGACTTCCCAAAAAATCTAAATTCCATAATGCTATATTGGTTATAGTTGATCGTATTACTAAGTCAGCATAATTCATTTTTATTAGAGAGTATTTCTATCTTGATCATCTTTCTAGGGTATATATAAATGAAGTGGTAAGATTTTATGGAGTACCACTTTCCATTATATCTTATCAGGGTCCAAGGTTTACCTCAATGTTTTGAAGAAGTCTTCAACGGGCTCTAGATACAGATTTAGGTTTCATCACTTCTTATCATCCTCAGACAGATGATCATTTTGAGAGGACAATTCAAACTCTAGAAGACATGTTGATTTCTTGCTCTATGTATTTAAAAGGTGTTTGGGATCAACGCCTACCTTTGGTGGAATTTTATTACAATAATAGCTTTCAATCCAGTATTCATATGGATACTTATAAATCCCTATATAGAAAGAAGTGTAGAACTCCATCTTGTAGGGATGAAGCTGGGGAAAGAAATATACTAGTACCTGAACATATTTATGAAATAGTAGAGAAGGTCAGATATATTCAACAACACATAACAGTATGTCAGAGTTGACAAAAAAGTTATGTTAACAACCGATGAAAAGACTTAGAGTTTGAAGTGGGTAAAAAGGTGTTTCTATGAATATATCCCTAAAAGAGGGTAATGATATTTGGAAATAAGGGAAAGCTAAGCCCTAGTCATATTGTTCCTTTTGAAATTTTGGATCATGTTGGGAAGGTATCTTATCGATTGGAACTTTCATCAAATCTTTATCAAGTTCATGATGTGTTTCATGTATCTCTCCTAAGAATTACATACCTGATCCTTCACATGTACTAAAATCATAAGTCATACCACTGGAGAAAGATCTTTATTATAAAGAACAAACGATAGAGATTATGGATTGTATCGAAAAAAATTCTACAAAACAATACCACTCACTTGGTTAATGTTTTATGGAGGAACCACCCATTTGAGGAAGCTATATGGGAACTTGAGGATGTGATGAGGCAGAGGTATCCTCATCTGTTTGTATCCAAGTGATCAATTTTGAGGGATAAATTCAGTTTAAGTGGGTAGAATTCAAAACTAATATTTTTTTATGAAAATTTTTTTTAAAATGATTTTAATTTTTCAATAGCTTACATTTCATGAAATCGTGATTTTAAACAAACTGCGAGACACCATTAGTATAAAATGATCATTTTAACCTAGAAATTAAGTTAGAAGGAATAAATATAACTAACTTATGAAAATGTATGGTTAATTCATTGGATACCAATTATTTATGAAATATATAAACTAATCAGGTCCCTTGGGCTCCTCATTTGCTTCATTGGAAAACTGAGAGAAGCCCCCAATCTCGGGTCGGGCAGCCCCTTCATCCAGGTCTCCTAAAATTCCTCAAGTATCTCTCCAAAACCTGAGATAATAGAGAATTAAGGGGGATGAATGAGATCATAGTCCCTTCAAGGTCTTAAACACGACACCTATACGAGGATCCCATCTCCCCTAGTGTACAACCACCTACGCAAGGTCCCTCTCCCTAATTAGGGACCTATATGAGCCTCATTCAAGGACACATGAGTAGACCTATGGTGCCTAGGCTAAAGCCTTTCTCAATTTTTGTTTCCCATGTGGTCCATTTCCTAAGGCATATCCATATTGTGCAGGCCTATAACCACTTGTGTGAAGAATCTCTAGTTCCTCTCTAACCCTACGCGAGGCACCCTTACCCTCTAAGCCAGGACTTGTGTGAGTCACCCTTTGAGTCATATTTTAAGCCACCAATGGAAGGAATCCTCTTCATTTGGATCCCTCATCCAAGGGGAACCAAATTTAAACCTCCACCAGAGCCTTTGGACTTGAAAACCCATGGGAAGAGGCACACCATCATGTCTCCCATTTGGATATGCATTCCTATAGTCAAAGGTTTCCCTCACTTATCCTACCTAATGGACAGGGTCATCAGGGTGCATGTGGATGTGAATTTATATGGTCACAAGGACCCTGACCCTGGGGGGTAGTGTCAAGGAACTCCCATTCTTGGATACTAGGGTTAGTACCATGTTTTTTCCTAGTCCCCTCTAAGACCCGAAGCCTCATGTTCCATATAGGGAGGATGAGTATCACACTTGCTTTTCTGTTCAACATGGAATGGGATCATCCTTCCTTATTATAGGACCAATTTTAGGGAATCCACCCTAGATTAAACCCCCTAACCTTTCTTGAACAACCTCTCATTCTTAGTTCCTTACTTCGTCTATCTTGATTACCAAAATGGGAGGGGAGATGGGAATTTTTAAATCCCTTTCTCTCTCCCTTTGGATATAAGGTATGATGAATGGAGGAATATTTCATCGCCCTGACCTCTTCCACTACCGGAATAGGGATTGTGTGGTTTGTTAGATCTCTCACTTCCTCATGTTTATCACATTAAAGAATGAATCATCGTGACTCATGTGGGATTAAAGGATAGCCATGATCATGACATCCACCCATTCAGATGAATGTTTCAGTGGAGGATCTTCTCTTGAATCTTCCTCTCACATTCCTTAAAAGTACCTCCATAGGAATGGGTCCTCAAGGTCATGTATCCAATATTAGTTCAAAGTAAATCATGTGGTTTTTCTAATTTCTCGCTTCCTCTTGTTTCTTACACTGAGCATGACTCATGTGGGCTTAAAGGTTGATGGTGGTCCTGACATCCACATGACCCCCAAACCTCATGAGAATCATTCCTAGTGTAAGTCCCAACTCATCAATAGGTATAATATTCTTTGTAATCCCCAACCATAACCAAACCTTAGGGAATACTCCTTATGAGTAAGCTCCAAAATCTAACCTTTGGTCCTCCTACCTAGTGCAGGCCCCAACCATGTCAATATAATCATCCACAGGCCTCCTCCTTAGGTTTAAGCCCCAAAAAATCCTCCAAATCACCATGAGTAAATAAATCCCTCATGTCCCCTTACCAATTATCCTTTGTATGAATAATCCCCAACTTAATCCTCTTAAAGAGATATACTCCCCAGCAAGACAAACCTGCGGAACTCCATAGGCGCGGGTCCTCATAACTGAACTACATGGGATTTGATTCCCATCCAAATGGGATGCATAAGAATCCTTATCAAGTTCCAAACCCAACACCCTAAATCAACACTATTCTTTCTGGGCCACACTCCCAGTAGGGTCTAGTTCGACCTAAAAATTCATATCCCTTCCAGGTTCTCTGAGATGCTTCGGCATAAGTCACACACCAAAACTTGACTAGGAACCTTCCACCTAGAAATCCTTGACACATAATGTTAAACTATACAGTTAGGTCCTTATCAAATGACCTTAAAAGTTAATATTTTCTCCATTAAGCAGCACCGAACTACGTGGGTTCCGATTCCTTTCACAAGGATACATAATAAGCTCATTCATGGGTCTGATCCCAACATCAAAAAAACTCCCATCTCCCTAGAAGACGATACACTCTGGATTTCCCAAATGTGTGGATAAAAACGATCATCATTGTAATAATATCCAAAAAATATATAATTAGTGCATAAGAGGATACCATTGATGGAGAACCTCAAATACATAAAAATACCTCCATTCATGAAGAACCACATATACATATAGATGATTATAAGCTACACACATGCTAATGATTGATTATTAATTCAAGGGTGATCCATGTCATAATTGGTAATTAATAAAGTATTCACAAACTTATCTTAAATATATAAGAGAGTCTCATAGTAGGAAAAACTTCCCCCAAAAGGGTGTGATGAGTCCAACCTCCCATCCTCTCGACCAATGTAAGCTCTTAAGTATCATTGTCCAAACTTCTTAGTGAGAATATGCCTTTAGAAAGAAAAACCCCATGTATATATGACCATTAGGTGTTTCCTGTTCTATGAATAAATCCATTGGAAACCATTTAGAAATAGTGAACCCGAAGTGAATGACAGCACAATACTCAACCACCTCAATCGACCATCAGGTGAATTGATCCTCCATTGGAAACAAAAAATGGAGAACCTGATGTGAATATTTAACCAAGATGATAGTGTCACCCATCTTTAGTACCCCTTTCACTCTTAAAAATAAGGATGACAAAGCAATACAATCAATCATGCATGTGCTTGTTCAAATGAGATATTTCTTTAACGGGGTTTTCTTATTTTTGTTTTTCATCTTTATTCAGGCACTTTATTTTTGAACTCCCTTAAATAAAATGGTGTTATACCAACTCTCACTGATGCATGACCTAACTACCATTAGTGTAGAGTCTTTTTCCAAGCATAGGATGCAGTCACCAACCCAGGGTCTTCAATGTTGGGTCTCAAATGCACTAGTTAGGGAGTATCACCAGAACTGTATAATCTCGACCCTAGATATAAGGACTCATCCTTAAAACATTACATAATCTTGAATTTTATAATATAATACATTCTTAAACATTGAGTATCTTTTTATGTTTAGAGTTTTAGATAAATAGGTACATAAAACATACATAACATCCCATAACCATACGTGAGGATACTACTAAAATAGTATCCACTTTTTCCAAAATATAAAACTTAAATAAAAACATAATTTCTTTGAAAAATATTCATAACATTTAAATTTTATTCCTTATTTATCTTAAAAATCCTCATAACCTATGAAAAATATTTAAAAACTTGGTATGAGCACAAAAATATCAATAAGGGATATAAGGAAATAAATCGTTAGTCAAGTGATAACATAAAAACCAATAAAACTTGTTTCATAAAAACTCGTTAACATGCATGGAAACATCATGTATTTTCCTTGGGATATATTTACCATATAAATATTACAATAACCCTTATAAATGGAATAATAATTTGGTAAAATTCCATATTCGGAGTACCCAATGCATTGGAGAGCTATAATGGGTCTCACCCATCATATCTTGAGCAATAATGGGCTCAACCCAACATATATTGAACTATAATGGGATAAACCCAATATATATTGAGATATAATGGGATAAAAACAACATAAATATGTCCAAGGAACACATAATAGTAATAAATTATCATGAAATTAGGAGAAACCACTCATGCCATATATATATATATATATATATATATATATAACAATCTTTCTATATTTTATTAAAGAGACTTTTAAAAGGAAAGTCCCTTACAAATATAATTGGAGTGAGAATTAATGGAAAGTAATGGATATGTATATGAATTGTAAATAAAAATAATACAACATAATATAAACAAATATTCATCACACAAATAATCTTAATACCGCATAATGAATAAAGTAGAAGGTTAATCCAAAGATTGTAAATTAGGTTAAGAATTCCCTTACCTTGGGTTTGTCTTACTTCAAACATGTTTAAACCTCATGTATAATGGTTAAAAGAGTTTTATTAATGTCTTAAATAAACATATTAATTTTTATAACACCTTATATGATCATTTCATAACATTATTTTACCCTTTAATTATTAGTATCTTGTTCCTTCCATTGTTTCGGGTGTGTTCTTTACATGATTTCCATGGTCGGTTTGTATTTGATTTTATTGTCATATGGAAATGAAATTACAGAAGTGGAATGAAATTGTATTCATATGTTTATAGAATATTAAATGATTCCATAACTAATTTTGGTTATATGGTATGAGGATTAATCATTAGTTAAATCTTTAGTGATATCTGTTTAGATCATTTTTGCGGTTCTTTGATAATCACAAACTAGTATCATTATATAACATAATATTATGTTTATATGTTAACTCTAGAACATTAAAGAGGGTATATCATAAACTTTAAATTCTATTACAACCATTAAAATGGTTTTATAACCAGTCTTGAAAGAAGTAATAGAAATTGTAAACACATTGTCCATGATTTTGGTAAATCAGCACATCACGGACGATGTTTTTATTTTTAGAATAAGAGGAAGAGGAAAGGAAGAATCATGATGGATATTTCCATAAACATGATAAAAATCCATAATATATTTAATATAGGATCTTTCATGCCCCTTGGATAAGGGGAGGTGAAGAGATTATAAGAAAAGAAAAGAATTGAAAAGAAAACACAAGAAAATGAAAGAGGATTCTTACCTCTTGATCTCTTCTCCTTGAGATCCTCCTTAAGGCATTTGGTTTTGGCCTTTTGGTGAGACCATAAGGTCTTAGACGTGGGGAAGATCATTTTTAATGATATTGGGTAGAACTTAGACAATTCTCAAGACTTGATAGGTGTGAGAGGAAGAGGGGGTGAGGGAGGTATTTTTAGTAGAGGAGAGGATGGATTTTACATTATTTTAATCGTTATTTTAATCATTATTTTAATATTTTTACTCAAGACTATGAATATTCTTGATTAATGTGACCCCAAATAGTAATAAGTGCATGTTATTTTTAACCAAGTGTTCTTACATCAAACTTTCATCACTTGTGATGCAGTAAAACAAATATTTTTCATTTATCGTAATTTATCCTATTTTACTATTCATCAAAAATTCAAGAATTTCAGAAAAATACCAAAAATTAACCATAACCATTTTTGACATGTATAATTCAAAAATTAACTCCATTTTTTGAAAATAATTTTCTAAATATGATTAATTTAATTTTTAAATAAAATCATACTTCATTCGAAA